>CM050526.1:39149718-39849718 GCA_027563665.1 Antrozous pallidus
AGACATAATACATTTGGAAATAATTTTGCTTGTGTTTTGCCAGTTGCTTGAGGTGTTCTCAGGGCACAGAAACATCAGCCGTGTTCTCATCACAGGGTGTGTCTGTGGCAGAGTCTTCATGGCCCAGGTGACTGAGTGTGACCTTGGGCAAGGCCACGCCACCTCTCTGGGCTCAGTCTCCTCAGGCGTAAAATGGGAACCAGGTGAGGATAACAGTAGCTTCCGCCCAGCTGGTGTGGCTCAGTGGTAAGGGTGTCGCCCTATGAACCAGGAGGTTGCGGTTCGATTCCCGGTCCGGGTTGTGGGACCATCACTGATGTTTCTGTCTTTCTCCCCCTCTCCTTTTTCTCTCTGAAAATCAATACAGACATATTTTTTAAAAACACAGTAGTAGCTTCCTCTTGGGGCTGTTGTGGGGGTAAGTGCAGTAATGCTTGTAAGGCACATCGAGCAGTGCTAGGCGCAGAGCAAATCACTACTGAGTGTTACCTACTGCCACGGTTTGGGTAACTCAGGTTTAAAGAGTTTGGAGAAATTTAATTTGCCAGTTTCCAAAGTGTTCACTTTGGATGTTGATTGTTTAACATACCGTAATAGCATTTATTCAATAGATTCAGAAGCTTAATAAACTGAACATGAAACCAACTTCAGGTAGGAGAGGATTTTTCCCTATCCGTAAAGGCCCTTGGACTGAAAAAAAATTTTTTTAATATATTTTATTGATTTTTTACAGAGAGGAAGGGAGAGGGACAGAGAGTTAGAAACATCGATCAGCTGCCTCCTGCACACTCCCCACAGGGCATGTGCCCACAACCAAGGTACATGCCCTTGACTGGAATCAAACCCAGGACCCTCCATCCACTGACCAAACCGGTCAGGCTGGACTGAAAATTTTAATAAATAACCTCTCCTCCCCCAACTCCTGTCAACTTGTCTGTAGTGACACCACCCGTCCTCCAGGGGGCCCAGGCTGTGACTCCTACCTCTCTTGAGCACCCTGCCCCCACCATCACCATACACCACTTCCCATCTTTCTCCTTCAGTTCCCCCCAAACTCTCTCCCTCTTCCTGCTCTTCCCCTATGCTCTGATGAGCAAAGCCCACCCCATGAAAATAACCAATCTCCCCTAAACCTTAGCAATTGCTCTGCTCTCCTCACAGCTCAGCTCCTCAACCAATAGTACTCTCTCCTCTTTCTCGCCTCTCATTCCCTCCTCTACTCAAGGCAGCCTAGTTTTCCCCCACCTCCCCTTTCCACTAACAGCCTATTAGTTGCCAAATCTATTGGACACTCCCCAGCTCCTCAGCTGGAGTTCACACATGCAGCCTCTCCCTTCTTGGAAATGTCTGCTCTCAGTTCCCCTCCTAACTGATGGTTTCTTCTCTATCTTCTTGGCTGGCTCATCTTTCTCCTATCGCTTCTGGCCATGTTGGTGCTCCCCTAAGTTTTTTTCTGAGCTATCTTCTCTCTCCACTCTGCAGAGTAACTTGGCCCTCTCCCAAGGTGCTCTATCTTAGCCAGTGACACCCCAGCCCACCCATGGCTCAAGACATAAACCCAAGGGCGACCTTATCTGGCCCGTCACCAAGGAACCATCCATTCACTTCCCTGTAATTGACAACTTTTTTAAACCCCAAATCAAAGCCTATCACTCCTTGCTTATATTCAAATGCTGATGTTCCAATCCCATAGCTCTAGTTTTGAGTTTCATCGTTCTCTTCCTTCCCTCCACTGATAGATTAACCTAGTAGTCTGTAAATATGCATATACATGCAGTTCTTGTATTATTTGCACAGGACATGGCACATAGTAGGTGCTCGATAAATGTTTGCTGAATGTGCATACTCAGAAGTAAAGTAAGAAGATGAGGAAATATATTACACGCAGTTCCCAATGGCTAAAGCATAGTGGAACCAGGTAGAAAAAGGGCTCCAGGAATATGTATCCGAGTGTCCTGGAGACTTGTTTAATGCTAAGCCATCCACCTGCAGGTGAAGCTCCACACATCTGCGTCAGGGGGCTCTGTAAACTAACGAATTCCCAGAGCTCACAGAGGCTAGTGTGCAGTCAAGCTCTGACCACACACAGCGGACAGTCTTTGTTAAGAGCGTTGGTTAGAGCGTTCCCTGACACCAACGAGTTTTGGTTTCAATCCCTGGTCAGAGGCACGGCCTGGGGTGTAGGCTGGACCCGGACACTGGTTGGGGCACAGGTGGGAGGCAACCAATGGATGTTTCTCTTTCTTTCCTCTCATTCTCTTTCCCTCTCCCCTCCTTTCCCTCTCCCACTTCCTCTAAATATCAGTGGGAAATTGTCCTCAGGTGAGGATTAACAACAACAACAAAAAATTGGGCACTCAATAAAGACCTCAGAAAGTAGTAGGGCTATTTTAGTCTTACAGTAATGGTCAGCAAACTGCGGCTTATGAGCCACATGCAGCTCTTTGGTCCCTTGAGTGTGGCTCTTCCACAAAATACCGTGACCTGGGCCAGTCTATTTTGAAGAAGTGGCATTAGAAGAAGTTTAAGTTTAAAAAATTTGGCTCTCAAAAGAAATTTTAATCATTGTACTGTTGATATTTGGCTCTGTTGATTTAATGAGTTTGCTGACCACTGCCTTAGAGTAAAGGCAAATTTAGACCTTCCCTGTCACCTAAGAAAAATAAATCTCAAATGAATTATTTATTATGAATAAGCTGACTAATTGCCTGTTGGAACAAAGTCCAGCATTTTGGAAAACAACAAAATCCAGTACCCTTGATTCTTATGGCAAGTCGCAGTTTAGAAGAAAAAGTTAGCAATGCACACAATCCAAAAAATGTTTTATTTTGTTACTTTTACTAATAAAAGGGTAATATGCTAATTAGACCAGGTGACGGGACATCTTCTGGATGTCTGACTTCCTTATGGACAGTTAGGGAGTGACCAGGCTGGCAGGGGGGCAGTTGAGGGGCAACTAGGCCAGCAAGGAAGCAGTTAGGGAGCAATCAGGTAGGCAGGCTGGCAAGTGGTTAGGAGCCAGCTGTCCCAGATTGAGAGAGGGATTTCCGACTGCTGGTTTAGGCCGGATCCCACCACAGGGATCGGGCCTAAACTGGCAGTCAGACATCCCCTGAGGGGCTCCTGATTGGAGAGGGTGCAGGCTGGGCTGAGGGACCTCCTCCCCCTACACAAATTTCATGCATCAGGCCTCTAGTATTTAATAAAAGACTTGTATCTAGAATATATAAAGAACTCCTGCAACTAAGTGATGTAAAAGACAATCAACTCAATAAAAAAGTTGGCAAAAGACATGAACACCACTTTACAGAAGAAAATATGGAAGTGGTTAATAAGCTCAGGTCAACATTATTAGTTCACAGTGAGATACCATCACATACTCATCAATGGCTAAAATGCGAAAAGACTGAAAACTCCAAGTGTTGGAAAGGAGATAGTGCCCTGGAAATCTGACACGTTTGTACATTGAACAAATGGTACAAGCACTTTGGAAAGCAGGCAGTTTCTTAAAAAGTTAAGCATATACTTATACTATGATTCATTTGTTCATTCTTAGATATTTACCCAAGGGAAAATTAAATATATGTCCACAAAAACATTGAATGAAAATGTTTATGGGAGCCGAGACTGGTTTGGCTCAGTGGATAGAGTGTCGGACTGCAGACTGAAGAGTCCTGGGTTCGATTCCGGTCAAGGGCCATGTACCTTGGCTGCGGGCACATCCCCAGTAGGGGGCATGCAAGAGGCAGCTGATCGATGTTTCTCTCTCATTGATGTTTCTGACTTTCTATCCCTCTTCCTTCCACTCTGTAAAAAAATCAATAAAATATATATTAAAAAAAAAGAAAGAAAATGTTTATGGGAAATTTTAAAAATTGATTGATTGCGAGAGAGAGAGAGAGAGACATCTATGTGAGAGTGCAACATCGATTGGCTGCCTCCTGCCAATTTCACATAAATTTAAAAATCTTAAATAAACAAAACATTAGCAAACTGAAACCAGTAACATATAAAAAGGGTAATACATCATGACCCAATTGAATTATTCCAGAAATGAAGTTTGATAACGTTAGAAAAATCGATTCATGTAATCATCCACGTGGACATGAGTAAAAAATAAAACCATATATTGATCTCAAAAACAGAAAAAGCATCTGTTAAAATTTACCATCGTTAATAATTAACACTTTGAGCAAACCAAGAAGAGAACTTCTGTAACCTGATAAGGGATATTTATAAAAACCTCTAGCAAACATCATACTTAATATTGAAGTTTCTCCTTCTGCCATCAGAAACAGGACAAAGATGCTTGATTTTATGAGAAAGAAACAAACCTGTTATTTGCAAATGAACTAATTATGTAGCAAAAAAATTCAAAAGAAGCTATAGATAAATTATTTCAATTTATATAAATGTTTAATACATGAGCAAAATCAACTTAAAAGTTAATTGCACAAAGACAATCCAATTGAAAAGGACTTGAGTAGACATTTCTCCAAAGAAGACATACTAATAGCCAATAAATACATGAAAAATTCTCATCATTAGTCACTAGGAAATTGCAAATTAAAACCACAAAGAGAAACCCCTTTGCATAGTAGCATGGCTATTATAAAACAATGGAAAATAGCAAGTGTCTAAGAGGCTGTGGAGAAACTGGAACACTTGTACATTACTGATGAGAATGCAAAGTGGTTCAGCCACTGTTGAGACAGTTTTACATTCCTTAAAATGTCAAGCAAAGAATTCCCATGTGACACAGCAATTCAAAAGAATTGAAAACAGCTGAAACAGGTTTGGCTCAATGGATAGAGCATCGGCCTGCGGACTGAAAGGTCTTGGATTCGGTTCCGGTCAAGGGCATGTGCCTTGGTTGCGGGCACATCCCCAGTGGGGGGTGTGCAGGAGGCAGCTGATCGATGTTTCTCTCTCATCCATGTTTCTGGCTCTCTATCCTTTTCCCTTCCTCTCTGTAAAAAATCAATAAAATATATATTTAAAAAAAAAAGAATTGAAAAAAAAAAGAATTGAAAACATAGATTTAAGCAGATACTTGTAAACAAATGTTCATAACAGTATGATGAAGGGTGATGAAAATGTTTTGTAAATGAACAGTGGTGATGGCTGTACAGCATTGTGAATGTAATTAATGCCACTGAATTGTACACTTAAAAATGGTTAAAATGGCAAATTTTATGTTATATAAAATTTAACACACTAAGCAATCAATTGCTTATCTATATCAGTGATGGTTAGAAAATAAATTTTTTACAAGGTACCTTTTAAAATAGCACAAAACATATAAATAACCTAGGGTAAATCTAACAAAATATGAATAAGATTTCTTTGGAGAAACTGATATAATTTTGATAAATTTTAAAGATAAGGTAAATGAAAAGAGAGGTATATGTACTGTTCTGATAGATTGGAAGACTCAAGATTAAAAAGATGTCAGTTACATCCAAATTGAACTCTAAATTCAATGCAATCATAATTCCAATATAAATCCTACTAAGGTTAATTTGGTTTTATTGCACTTATAAAGTTAATTTTAACATTATTATAGAAATGCAAGGGACCAAGAAAAAAACAAGACACTCAAAGAATATAAGATGGGAGGACTTGTCTTACTAGTCACCAAGACATTATAAAGTTGTTTTTTTTTCATATTTTATTGATTTTTTATTTTATTTTATTTTTTACAGAGAGGCAGGGAGAGGGAGAGAGAATTAGAAACATCAGTGAGAGAGAAACATCAATCAGCTGCCTTCTGCACACCCCCTACTGGGGATGTGCCTGCAACCAAGGTACATGCCCTTGACCGGAATCGAACCTGGCACCCTTGAGTATGCAAGTGAATGCTCTATCCACTGAGCCCAACTGGCTAGAAAAAATTTCTTAAAAGGAGACAAAAACACCTATCATAAAAAAATGATACATTTCATTATATTAAAATGAAGAATTTCTGTTCATGAAAAGATACAATAAACAGAACAAAATGGCAAGTCACAGGATGTGAGGAGACATTTGTAGTACATATAAGTGACAAAGATACAAAGCGGTTAAAAATAGCCCAAGAGAAAATGAGCAAAATGCTTTGAATAGGAACTTCATACTAGAGAAAATCCTAATGACTAATAAGCATGTGAGAAAAATACTCATTCATAAACAAACATGGAAATGCCAACTAAAATACAATGTATACATAACAACAGTATTGAAAATCAGAGAGCGAGGAAATGGAAGTGTACTTTTGTAAGATTTTTTCTTCACCAAATGAATAGCCACATACCAAATGTCAGGGGCACGTCGATCTGTTTCAGGAAAACTGTCGCATCATCTGGCAAAGCATTTAAATTGGGGCCACCTGGGGCTACCACTTTGTTACGTCCACCATTATCTGGTTGTTGTCAAGGGCCAGACTGATGAGTTAAATGGAGACATAACAGGGACCACCACTCCTGCCTCCTCTGTGGTCTGTGATCACTGTCATTCTCCCTGGCGTGGGCTATTCCTTCTGATGTACTTTCTCGGCCAGGGTAGGGGCCGTTTCCACATAACTTCTGCCAGCTGTTAGGTACTATACTCTTTTCCATTATGGATTCGGGGACTGGGGAAATAATCACCAGGTGAATAAGTGGACCTACTACACCCACTGGGGGATGAACTTGGCCAGGTCTCCTTTATCGCCTGGCCTGTGTATGTCCTATTCTAATACTGTATGTGTTCCTTTTTTTAATTTTAAAAATTGATTTGAGAGCTGAAACCAGTTTGGCTCAATGGATAGAGTGTTGGCCTGCAGACTGAAAGGTCCCAGGTTCGATTCCGGTCAAGGGCATGTACCTTGGTTGCAGGCACATCCCCAGTAGGGGGTGTGCAGAAGGCAGCTGATCGATGATTCTCTCTCGACGATGTTTCTGACTTTCTATTCCTCTCCTTTCCTCTCTGTAAAAAAAATCAATAAAATATATATAGTTTTTAAATTTGATTTGAGAGATAGATAGGAAGGTCGATTTGTTGTTCCACTTATTTATGCATTCATTGGTTGATTCTTGTAGGTGACCTGACAGATCAAGCCTGCTTCCTTGGCGCATTGGGATGACATAATCAGTTGAGCTACCTTTCCAGGACTCTGATATGTGTTCTTAATAGCACTTTGGTCCCCTAGTACCAGAGTCAGCTCAGATCCTGTATCTAAAGTCATCTTCTTTTTTAAAATATATATATATATTTTATTGATTTTTTTACAGAGAGGAAGGGAGAGGGATAGAGAGCTAGAAACATCGATGAGAGAGGAACACCAATCAGCCACCTACTGCACACTCCCCACTGGGGATGTGCCTCCAACCGAGGTACATGTCCCTAACCCAAATCGAACCTGAGACCCTTCAGTCCCCAGTCTGACGCTCCATCCAATGAGCCAAACCGGTTTCGGCTGTATCCAAAGTCTTGAAAGACCTGAGTATTCCCCTTTCCTCAGGGTACAGTTGCTCTGATAAATGGCTGTGAGCACCTTTGGGAGAAGAGTGAGATGATTATTGTGATAAGCTTCTGTGGCATTACAAGATTTTTCCTGAAGAAAACTGGCCTCCCCTTTGGTCAATGGGCTCTGCAGCCAAAACTTCTTTGGGTCTGGAAATTGGGGAGGGTCCCTGATTTTTCTCTGCATTGGTTGACATCAGCCTTCTGCTAACTCATTCTCTTTTTTTCACAGTCAATTGTTCCATCCTTTTTTTATCTTTCAATTACAATTGACATTCAATAGTATTTGATACTAGGGGCCCAGTGCACAAATTTATGTACCTTCAAAGGACCTGTGGGCCGCAAAATTATGGTGGGCACAGGGATGGGTCTCAGCCCATCCTCTGCGCCCCCATCAAGCCCCTCCTGCTGCGGCCCCAGGTCCCCTGTCTGACGACAGCCTTGCTCCCGCCACCGCTGCTCCCACATGCTGATGGTGCCAGCCCTGCTCACACCCACTAATGGTGTGGAGTGATTGGGGCTGGTGCCAGCAGTGGGTGTGAGCAGTGGCTGCTGCCCCGATTACCCCTCAGGAGCAGGGGAAATGGAGAAGCCCTCAGGGGCGATTGGGACCAGCAGTAGCTGTGGTGCTGGCTGCTCGTGCAAGTGGGGCCGGCACCAGCAGTGAGTATGAGCAGCAGCTCCGAGCTGGCAGCAGGTGCAAATGCTGGGTGGGACCAGGCACGTGGGAGCAAAAAATTTTCAGTCACCACCATAGGCTCACCCCAGTGACAGTGACCAGCACCCCTCCTTGGTCTGGCGCCCCCCCTCACCATCCTGTCATGGCCAACGCCTGCCATGGTCTGCGCTCTGCCACCTGCTGCTGCCTGCCATGCTCTGCACACACCCCTGGGTGGTCAGCGCACATCACAGCAACTGGTTGTTCGGTTGTTCCACTGTCCGGTCTATTTGCATATTAGGGTTTTATGTATATAGATTAGTTTCCGGTACAGCACAGTGGTTAGACACTTACATACTTTACAAAGTGATAATCCCGGCACCGTTCACAGTTATTACAATATTGTCGACTATATTCCCTGTGCTGTACTTACATCTCCATGACTACCTGTTTTAGACTTTAAAAGGTGATAAAGTTCAGATCACACCTTCATATGCATGTTCCCCCATGGACCGGGTCTGTTGGGACAGCCCCAGACAGTGACACAGACGGTCTGGATCCAGGTTCCGGCTCAGCATTTTCTAACCACAGGCTC
The DNA here is from genome assembly GCA_027563665.1 of Antrozous pallidus. Taxonomy (NCBI): domain Eukaryota; kingdom Metazoa; phylum Chordata; class Mammalia; order Chiroptera; family Vespertilionidae; genus Antrozous; species Antrozous pallidus. The sequence continues at coordinate 39,158,454 of CM050526.1, forward strand.
CGTTCCCTCACCTCTAAACGGAACAACCTGCAGTTCCACCGCTTCTGGTCCGCGGACGACACGCAGGTGCACGCGGAGTACAGCTCCCTACCTCCGTCGTGGCGGCCAATTCTGAGGACTCCATCAAGATGCGCAGTAACGAGCCAGCGCTGGGCAGGAAGAAGTCCCAGACCCAGGTGGGCCGGGCTCCTCTCTCCTGCTGCAGGGATTTGGTGCCGGCAACTTCAATGCACTGTTCAAGGCTTTCGAGGAGGAGCAGATCTTGCGGGGCCACCGCACAGACATGGAGACCAATGGAGCGGTCCGGGCTGCTAACTCATTCTTGCTCGTTTTTGGCTAAGTCATGAAATGCCATCACTGGCTGTCCACCTGCCTAGAAAGGCCATGGCCTATCACACTACATCCCAGCTTGCCATTTGGTCCCTCTGCTCATTCCAGTAATTATGTCCACTGGACTCTGATGACTAAGTTCTGTAACCTGGCCTCACTCTGAGCCCTGTCCTACCCACTCGCTCGAGGAAGCCCAGTTCCATAGCAGCTTCTGTCGCCATCAACAAAGAAGTTACCGTCTGAGGTGGCTGATCTCAAATACGAAGGACAAACTGGGTGCTACGCAATGAAGTTAGGGAGCACTATGTCTGGGACCCAAGGAATTCCCCAGTGTGCCTCTTCCTGCTTCCGTGTCCAGTAGTAGAAGTTAAAGAAAAATGGTAGCGACTTAATTCTGAGGATTTAGATTCTTCAAGATTAAAGGTTTGGCCCTGGCTGGTGAGGGTCAGCGGTTGGGGCGCTGGCCCACACACCGAAGGGTCACGGGTTTGGTTCCTGGGTGGCAGGTTCAATCCCCAGCCCTGGTTGGGGTGCATGCAGGAGGCAACCAATTTATGTGTCTCTCTCACATCGATGTTTCACCCTCCCTTCTTCCCTCCCTCCCTCCTTCCTTTCTGCTCTCTCTCTCTCTAAAGGGAAGAAAAAAGAATGAAGGTTTGGTCACCTGGCCTGGTTAAAAAACAAACTGAAGTGCCCCTTTAGGAAAAAGTGAAAATAAAATGAGTAATGGAAGAGAAAAGTTATAAATATCAACTTGACAAGTTTCAGGAATAATTATTGTAGAAGGTATGTGGATTTTCTTTCTTGCTTGTTTTGTACCATATACTCTCTATATTAATTTTCCCATTCTTTCTTTCCCTTATTATTTTATATAAGGATTTTTGTTGGTAGTGAACTTTATAATTTAGTGTTTATGTTTACAGAATCCTCTAGAGCAGTGGTCAGCAAACTATGGCTCCTGAGCCGCAGTTTGCTGCTCTGTTGACTAATGAGTTTGCCAACCACTGGGATAGGGGCTTAATCAAAAGGAACAACAGCCTGTAATTATTGGAATCAAAAGAGGAAATGTGGCTGAATTACTAGGTATACTGGTTAATAATGCATATTTTTTTCACTAGATGGAGTTCCACACATGTTGATATATATGCAATTTGATATGTATGCTATTTTGTTGTATTGACAACAAGCTTCAAAACTTCAAATGTCAAATTTTCTGAAGGTGTTAACATTCTAGACACTTTTATGCTTAAAAATGTTGAATTTTGGCTGAAACCAGTTTGGCTCAGTGGATAGAGCGTCGGTCTGCGGACTGAAAGGTTCCAGGTTTGATTCCTGTCAAGGGCATGTACCTTGGCTGCAGGCACATCCCCAATGGGGGGTGTGCAGGAGGCAGCTGATCGCTGATCCATGTTTCTGACTTTCTATCCTTCTCCCCTCCTCTCTGTTAAAAATCAATAAAATATATTTTTTTAAATGTTGAATTTTGTGCCCAAAAAAGAGCATTTGCAAGAAGTTTTAATTATTAACCAGTAAAGGGTCAATCCGAATTTTTAACTGGTATCTGCATTTGAAACCATTAAATGAACAATCCACATTTTTAACCAGTACTGGTTAATAATGTGGATACTGCCCTAACTGGTTTGGCTCAGTGGATAGAATGTTGGCCTGCGGACTCAAGGCTCCCAGGTTTGATTCCAGTCAAGGGCATATACCTTGGTTGCGGGCACATCCCCAGTGGGAGGAGTGCAAGAGGTAACTGATCAATGTTTCTCCCTCATCGATGTTTCTAACGATCTCTCTCCCTTCCTCTCTATAACAAAATCAATAAAAATTTAAAAAATAATGTGGATACTGGTTAAAAATTTGGCTTTTGTAATAAAAAACACATTAATTTTATGAGAAACATCAAAAGTGCTTTATTCAAAGTAATGTCCGTCGCTAGCTACACATTTCCCCTGACTTTCAGGTAATTTGTGGATACCGTCCCAATAGAACTTTTCTTGTTTTGAGGCAGACTATTCAGAGACCCAATTCTCCACTTCGCACGTTTTGAAGGGCTGCTCCGAAAGTGCGAGTGCCATCGGTCGGAACAAGTGGTAATTTGAAGCAACAAGGTCTGGTGAATATGGCGGGTGGGTTAATACTTCCCAGACAAGATCTTTTAACGTGTCTTTAACTGCTTTTGAAGTGTGTGATGGTGTGACATCATGAAGCAAAATTACTTTGTGTTTCTTCTGGCCCATTCTGGTGGTTTTACGATCAAAGCGCAGTTCAAATTGATTATTGTTGTTGGTTGCGATCAGTATTAATGGTTTCACCTGGTTTTAGAAGCTCATAGTACACCACACCTTCCTGATCCCACCAAACACAGAGCATTGTCTTCGTTCTAAAGCGATTTGGCCTTGCAGTCGATGTTGATGGTTGACCTGTATCAACCCATGATTTTGTGCATTTGGGATTCTCAAAATAAATCCACTTTTCATCGCCAGTCACAATTAAATGAAAAAAAATTTTTCTTTGTGCTGTTGAAGCAACATTTTACTGATGACTTTTCGGTTTTCCATTTGTCTTTTGTTCAGTTGATGTGGCACCCATTTTCCTTCCTTTAAAATCTTCCCCATTGCTTGTCAACAATCAGAAATTGTTTGCTGAGCAATGTTTAATCTTTCTGCAAGTTGTTTTTGAGTTTGACAGGAATCTTCATCCAATAATGCTTGTAATTGTTGGTCTTCAAACGTTTTCAGTTGACCTGGACGTTCTTTGTCTTTCACATCGAAATCATTACCTTTAAAGCATTTAAACCAGCGTTCACAGCTATCTTAAGCTGGAGCATATTCACCATAAGCTTCCCGAAGTATACGATAACTTTCAGCAACACTTTTCTTCAAAATAAAGTAATGAATCAAAACTTCCTGCAAATGATTTGTTTTAGCATGAAATGTGACACTTTTAAGCATAAAAATATTTATGATGTTAACACCTTCAGAAAATTTGACATATGAAGTTTTGAAGCTTGCTGTCAATACAACAAAATAGCATACATATCAAATTGCATATATATCAACATATGTGTAACTCCATCTATTGAAATAAATCTGCATTATTAACTGGTACACCTAGGGTATTAACATCACCCAGAGATGACTGACAACTGTTACTGGAAAGACAGCATCTCCACTGTATTTTATTAATATTTTTATTGATTTCAGGGAGAAAGGGAGAGAGATAGAGACCAATAATGAGAGAAAGTCATTGACTGGCTGGCCGCCTCCTGCACACCCTACACTGGGGATTGAACCCACAACCTGGGCATGTGCCTTGACTGGGAATCAAACCATGACCTCCTGGTGCATAAACCTGTGCACAACCGCTGAGCCACAACGGCTATATTCCTTAACCTGCACATTGGTGTTTGGATGCTCCTTTGTGCATAACATTTATCTTGAATTGAAAAACAAAAGAACATCAGTGTTGCCAATGGCTATGAGTCTGAAGGCTGGAGGAGGCTGGGAAGAGTCTCCAGAGATGAGGCAAGAGGGGAAAGGCAAAAGAGGGGCAGAAAAGACCAAGCCCGAGGTCCCCGAAGCCAAGAGTTGAGGCTGAGACTGAGACTGAGACTGAGTGAACATCAGACCTGAGCCCCCAGGAAGGACCTTCCCCCCAACCCCCAGGAAACCGGACCAGCATCTGGGAATGTCTCCTCTCCTCCCCCTATCTGTGCTAACAGAGGACGGCTGCTTGCTGGCCATATTCAGATATGGGTGCACGAATCAATGTGGAGATGTTGATCATCTACTGGCAGAGTAGAATAACTCCAGTAATTAGGTAGAGTTGGTGAATACATATGAGCTGAACCCTGGGACAGACATTCCTGAGGCCAGATGGAGAAGTTGGGTGGAACCCCTTTAATCAGCATAGAAAGGCTTTCTGTGGAAGCTGGAGATTCAGCGGGTGAAAAAGAACAGGTGGAGTTGGGGAATGAAGCAGGTGGGAGGCGGGATGTGAGGGAACAACTGAGAGGTAAAGGGCAGTGGGTAAGGCAGACTGTGCCTCCATTCCCCCACCTTCCAGTAAAAGGTGCAGCCATGCCCTGGACGGCTGGCTCAGTGGATAGAGCGTCAGCCTGGGGACTGAAGGGTCCCAGGTTCTGTTCCAGTCAAGGGCACATGCCTGGGTTGCAGGTTTGATCCCCAGTGGGGAGGCATGCGGGAGGCAGCCAATCAATGATTCTCCTTCATCATTGATGTTTCTGTCTCTCTCTCTCCCTTCCTCTCTGAAATCAATAAAAAAAACTTAAAAAAAAAAAAAGATGCAACTAGCTTTACGGGGACCGCCTCAGCTTTGCAGAGAGGGTTGATGGCACCAAACAACAATGTTGGCAGCCAAGAGGTTAACTGGAAGCCAGATGTCCCTCGAGTGGTGTGAGGGGGGTAAGGCTGCAGGGGGAGCGGTGCCTTGAGACTATTGTGGGCACCAGCTCTGCTGCTGGGAATCCCCAGGAAACCCAGGCCCCTCGCTGCCAGCCTCCTCTCCGCTCAAGTCCTGAGAGGTTCCAGGCTCTGGCTCCTCCGGCTGATGGTGAATTCCCATCCCCCGCCCCAGGACAGTAGACTCCGCGGCCGGCGCAGCCAAGGGGGGCCCGGACTCGGAGAGACGTGGTCTCTCCATCTGCTCCGTGGCCTCCTGGGTCAGCAGTGCAGGGCCACCGCTCCGGACACAGGCCTGGCCGGAGGCGCGGGGGTGAGGCGGGTCCAGGCGGTGAGGAACCCCATGACCCAGGGTGAAATCTGAGATCCCGGGTCAGAAACTGGAGCGTGCAGGAGCTGGAGCTCAGAGATGTAAGACGAGGGGTCCCGGGCTCTGGATATGGAGTGGATAGGCCAGACGACCCCCTCTTACTCCTTCCCGTCGCTGCCTCTTCCAGGGACCCCCTTCGCCCTCCCGGAGGTCCTGGTCCTCTCCCCTCCCCCACGAAATCCTGCATCCTCTGCGGATTGGTCCCTGGCCTGCCGGGGGGGCGGAGTCCATGGGTCGTGACGTCACCGGCCGAGGTGGGGGAGCAGGCGGCTAGAGGAGGGGGTGACGGGCCCCGGCTCAGCACCTCGGAGAGCTCCCTCCCCGGCCTTGTTTTGCTCCCGAATCGCCGCCTGGGGAGGGAGCCTAGGGGCCGGCACCCGCGCAGCTGCAGGGGGATGGCCGTGGAGGGGTCGCGGGGCCCCGACGGGCAGCAGGCCCGGCCGTGATCCGGCGGGGAGGCCGGGGTGCCGGGCGGGCCGAGGGGCGGCTGGCAGCGGCAGCAGGGGCTGCACATCTGGATGGAAGCGAGCTTTGTCCTGACCACCATGGCTCTGGGGCTGTCCTCCAAGAAGGCGTCTTCCCGCAACGTGGCCGTGGAGCGGAGGAACCTGATTACCGTGTGCAGGTGGGCTCCGCCGGCGGGCGGGGAGGGGGTCGGGGCGGCTCTGGAGACCTGGAGGAGCTGCCTGCGGGGGGGATGCCCAGCGGCCGCGGAGAAAAGGAAGGCGGCACCGGGTTCAGCAGAGCGAGGCCACTGTCCCCGGAGGCCCAGACCGGGGAGGGGGTTTGGAGGTCTAGTTCCTACCCTTCTAGGCCAAGCCAGGCCTGTGCCCGGCCAAGGCCTGGAGAGTGGGGGCGTTTGATGGGCACTGCAGCTTCCTGTGAGAACCAGGAAGTGACACTGTGCGTGAGGGGGAGGGGGGGATGGCAGGCTCCCGTGCTGAGGACGGGGAGGCAGCGGTCAGAGATCACCGCCCTCCGAGCAAACCCTCACTCCTACCAATGGCCTCGCCTCTGGAGTGGGGCTTTTCTGGGAGAGTTTCCAGTGCTCGAATCCTGGACAGACATGGTGCCCTCCTTCTCTGGGCAGTCAACCGGGCCTGTGGGCGAAGACCCTGAATTCGTCCAGGGAAGGGTGAGGGGTGCTGCCTTGCCTTGGGAAGGACTGAGGGCCTTCCCGCAGAAACCTGGGTCTCCTTGGTCCAAGGGGAGGAGATTGGGAGGGCAGGCCCATTGGTCCCTGAGGGTGGGGCTGCTGCAGGGTTGAGAAGAGTCCCCTGATTTCTTGGGGCCCACGACGTGAACCTTCCCACTTCAGCCCTGCAGAGACTCACCCTCCCTGGCTGCCCTGAAGCCAGGAATGCCATTAGCTCCGCCTCTCTACCTCAGCCCTCACCTGTACTCCTCTCTCCTAGGATCCCCATGTCAGCTGCCTTCACCTGCATCCTCCCTGCTCCCCCACCCCCGTGCCACCTCTGAGGGCAGGGAGCTTCCAGCACACATCCCAGCTGGTTTCCCTTGCCAGCTCCACCCGCCTGTTCACAGGAATCAGTGAAATCAGTGCCCACCTGATGCCCGGGCTACTGTGTCCTCTAGCTCCTCCCAGGTTCCGGGCACACACCCAACCACACTGCGCTGTCTCACACAGCGCCCAGCACATCAGGCCTCTGTAAAGACGCCTGAACTGCTATGGAGGGATGAGTACAAAGTGTAGACCTCACCTCCACCCTCACACCTTTACTTTGCCAGTGTGTGGGTGTAAAGCCAAGGTTTCTGCCTTGGGGGCCAAATGGCCCTAGGTTCAAGCTCTTGCTCCATTTGTTATTAGCTGTGCCACTTTGGTGAAGTCTTCTACTCATCCCGGGTCTTGGGTGCCTCATCACCCCCATTAGAGATGGAACAGCCATGCCAAGGAATGGTGATGACATAATCCATGTAGGAGTCTAGCCCAATGCCTGACACACAACAGCCCTGCCCTGATGACACCCTTCCTGTCCCTCTCCTCCCCTGTGACTTCCTAGGTTCCTCTTCTTTCTCCTGCCGGCCAGGACAGCTGGGTCTCTTGAGTGTGTGGGGAAAGGGGACCTCGCCTTGGCTAGGCTGCAGAAACAGGTTCTGGTGGACTGAAAGTGGGCGGAGAGCTGCGGTGTGAGAGAAAGTTTGGGGAGAATCAGGGCATGACAAAGGCTAAGAAACCCCTCGGGCCTCTGCTGCCTCATCACTGTCACATGGTTTGCCTCCAGCTCCCAGAACAGGTCCCTTTAGCAAGCTTCGGTCTCCCCTGGGCCCTGGCCTCCCTGTCTCCATGGCAACCTGCAGCAGCCACTGCACCTCCTAACGGGAAGCACACCATGGAGCTCCCGGGGGGCGGTGACCATCCTGCAGCACCCCTGCGGACACATGCTGCAGTGCTGAAACCAGCCCCAGGCCTCCACTGTGGTCTGACCCAGAGGATCAGAAGTCATGGGGGGGGGGGGCGCTTCATAATGAAGCCCAGATAGCACCCTAAACACAGGCTCCTTCTGGCAGGCCCACCCTTCCCATTAAGGGCCCAGCCTCTCAGCACCTCAGGATTACACACCTTCTAGTCCTGTCTGGGATCTGAACCAAAATTTAATGAGGCAGGGAATTCTGTTCCTGTTTGCACCTGAGACTGTGAGCCTCTGAGAGAGGAAATGACTTGTCCAAAGCCACATGGGTATCACAAGGCAACAGGACTTAAGTCCACCAGGGTGACTCCCCCTAGTGCAACCCAACACAGACCGGGCTCTGATCTGAAGCCAGACCAACTCTAAGTGCACAGGGAAGGAAGGAAGGAAGGTCCGTGGACTCAGCTGCGCCATCGGCCTGAGAGCCCAAGAAGCCAGTGCCCCAGGGCTGGGGCATAGAGTGGAGGACAGAGGGCAGAGGAGGCTGGGGCTGCTCAGGTCCTTGGGAATTTGACAGCTACCAGAGGACCAGGATATAGCAGAAAGATCAAAGGCTTTGGAATCAGATATACTTACTTGAATCCTCAGAAGCTGGGTGTTGTGACTCTGAATAGATCAGTGGACCACTTGCACCCTCAGTTACCCTATATGTGAACCGGGATGATGTTGATGATAAGAGGAACTATTTCCCCGGACTGTTATAGGGATGGATGAGATGACACTGCAAACTATAGTGCTTGGCCAATTACAGGCCTTGCTAAGCTTAGGGGGGCGGGTGAAGGACAGCTTCAAGCAACCCCTGTATCTGCTCTGCCACCCACAACAGGGCAATAAGGGGATGTTGGGACACGGGCCCTCAGCCCTGCCCTACACATGGCAGCATGGCGGGTGGAGATTGCAGGGGTTAGGAATAGGGATTGCAAAGGGGGCTGAGGCTTTGAGCAGGACTGCAGGGAGGGATGGGGGCTACTGGGCTCCAGTCCCTCAGCTCCGTTGGCTTCCCCTGACCCCCTTTTCCTCTGAGAAGCCAGGTGTCGGGGCCCCCAAGGCCCCTCCACAGATCTGCAACCAGTGCTCCTCCCAGCCTGTCTGTCAGGCCCACACTCTGCACCTCCCTCAGCCCCGCTCTGCACCTCCTGGGTCTGGGCAGCTGGTGTGTAGGCGGCTAAGCTGGGGAGGAAAGGGGGACGGGGGGCCTTGATGTGCTAACAGCCCACCTGGTCACCATGCATATCCACACCCCATGTTTTCAGTGCCAACTCACAAGCCCTGGCACAGGTGATCCCCCACTCCAGAAGGTACTAAAGGTTATTCCGGCAAAAGCAGAAGACAGCGCAGTGCAGGGTACAAACCAGCTTCTAACTCCTAGCTGACCCCAACACACATACGTAGAGAATGCCACTCCAAAGTGTGGGCAAGGAGGGGCTCTGGGACAGCCTCCGGCTCTAGGTGCCTGGACTTGCTACCTATTGTCTCATCCCCTCTCATACCTTGTTCCCAAAGCTTCCTTTCTCTGGCTGTCACCCTTCCTGTCACCCACTATGTCAATCAGTCTCCCACCTGCTGCCCTAGCACTCCCATGTCACAGCACCTCTATGGTCACTCTGCTCTCACCTGTCTCCCACCCTCTGTCCTCTGCCACCTGCTACATCCATGCTCTTCATGACCTCTTCTCTGCCCTTTGTCCTCTCTTTGCCTGACGCCCTTCCCTCGCCACCATCACCCTGTCTTCTCACCCGACACCCCCTGCCCCTTCTCCCTCCCCTCTACCAGGTTCTCTGTGAAAACACTGCTGGAGAAGTACACAGCGGAGCCCATCGATGACTCATCCGAGGAGTTTGTGAATTTTGCAGCCATCTTAGAGCAGATCCTCAGCCACCGTTTCAAAGGTGGGCCCCGGTTCCTGTTCCCCATTGCCCAGCCCTCCCAACCCCAGCCTTTAGCTCCCAGCCACTCCACTCGGATCTGCTCTGTGGCTTTCTGAACCCCATCACTGACCCTGGTCCCAATTCTGGTCTAGATACAGCAACTCATGTACAGAGTTAGGAAGAGGGGAAGGGGTCTAATGGACATGCAGTTATATGGATGTGTACATGCATGTGTGTGCACATATGTTTGGGACAGGCACTATTGTATGTGCGTGACTTATACTAATGCATGTATGTGACCCATGACATGGGCCCTCTCTAAACTCCCTCGTCTCTCTGAGCCCCCTCCCTGCCCTGGCTCAGCCTGTGCCCCAGCAGGTCCAGTGAGCTGGTTCAGCTCAGATGGGCAGCGGGGCTTCTGGGACTATATCCGGCTGGCCTGCAACAAAGTGCCCAACAATTGTGTGAGCAGCATCGAGAACATGGAGAACATCAGCACAGCCCGAGCCAAGGTGAGCGGCGTGCGGCGGGCAGCTTCTCCAAGTTCTGGATAGTGGGGGACCCCCTTGGTCCTCCCCCTGCCATGGACAATGGGGAGAACGGCCACCGGAGGTCCAGGCCAATGGCGCACACCAGTCCCTTCAGTAAAGCTGAGCGTGCTTTCCAGGGCCGGGCCTGGATCCGAGTGGCACTGATGGAGAAGCGCATGTCGGAGTACATCACCACGGCCCTGCGGGACACCCGGACCACCAGGTCAGACCCTCTGCCAGCTCAGACCACGGCCCCACTGTGACTGTCCATTACCTGAGCACACTTGACCCTTAACTTCCTGCAGCAACCTTTCCTAGCTGGACTACAACTCCCGGCATGCACCTCGTTTCCCTCGCTCTCTCCCTCTCTGTCCACAGGTCAGCCTAGCCTGCAGTTAGGATGCACACCTTTGGCACTGTCATCACTTCTTCCAAATAAAATCCATTCCCCCCCACTTCCCAGCACCAGACTCACACCGGGACAAGTCTCAGCGCTGTGTCGCTTTAGCTGTTGGCCTTGCTCCCATGGCCTTCACCACAGCCCGTCCTATGGGGACTGCAGGGCCCCAGCGGGCGGGCGGGCTTCATTCTCCGCTGTGTCCAAGGCAGGGGCGGGATCACAGTGGGGGATGGTGTTTCCGCCTTTTAAGGACCTGGTGACTCAGTCCTTGGTGGGAAACGGGTAGCTGAGGAGATTGAGGAGAGTCTGTTCTCGGGGGACACACGTTCTAATAGGTGGGAGACACGGGTGCCATTCCCAGTGGGCCCCAGTCTGAGGGAGAGACCCACACCCGAGGGATGAGCAGGAAGCAGATACCTCCTTCCTCTAAGAACCGTTTATAGCAAACCAACAAGAGAGATGGGGGGTGGGGGGGGGGGGAAGAGGGCTCCAGGGAGGACGCTGCACCCGAAGTCCCTCCACCACCTCCACTCTCCACAGACGTTTCTATGACTCGGGAGCCATCATGCTGAGGGAGGAGGCCACGGTCCTCACGGGGATGCTGATAGGACTGAGCGCCATAGACTTCAGGTGGGGCCTAGGTGTCGGTGCCAGTGCGGTGGTGGTTGCGGTGGGGTGTCCCCACTCACGAATGTACACCCCCATCCCACCCCCTTCCCTGTGGGTTCTCTGTCCCCAGCTTCTGCCTAAAGGGTGAGGTGCTGGATGGCAAGACCCCCGTGGTCATCGACTACACGCCCTACCTGAAGTTCACCCAGAGGTGAGAAGCGGGACTGCTGCGGCGGGTACGGCAGATCCCTGCCCGGAGGGAGGCCGGGGACGGGAGCTGGGGGGGGAGGGGGGCGGGGGGGGGAGAGAAGGGGCCAGTCCAAGGGGCAGCGAGGAATGCAGGGGCGAGCCCGGGTGCCCCCGCTCCGTCCGTCCCGCCAGCTACGACTACCTGACGGACGAGGAGGAGCGGCACAGCGCCGAGAGCAGCACCAGCGAGGACAACTCCCCCGAGCACCCGTACCTGCCGCTCGTCACGGACGAGGACAGCTGGTACAGCAAGTGGCACAAGATGGAACAGAAGTTCCGCATCGTCTACGCGCAGAAGGTGTGCGGGGCGCGGTGACAGGCAGCGGGGCATGGGGCGGGGGGCCGGCGGTGCTGGGACCTCCTCTCCGCCCGCCCGCTCACCGGCGCCCCGCTCACCGGCGCCCCGCAGGGCTACCTGGAGGAGCTGGTGCGCCTGCGCGAGTCGCAGCTGAAGGACCTGGAGGCGGAGAACCGGCGGCTGCAGCTGCAGCTGGAGGAGGCGGCGGCGCAGAACCAACGTGAGAAGCGGGAGCTGGAAGGCGTGATCCTGGAGCTGCAGGAGCAGCTGTGAGCTATGCTGCCCTGACCCCTGACCCCCCCCCCAACACATCACCCCAGGAAACCCCCCATATCGCCCCCACTGACTCCAACCTCACCTTTCCTGATAACTACATCCAACTCAACCAACCACCAGCATCAAACCATTGACCCCCTCGCCTCTGCCCTGAAATCTCTCCAGAAGATTTCAGATACCCTTAACTCAGATCCTGGGACCCTTCCAAAACCCGTTCCCACTTCATCTCAATTACCCGGCATCAGCTACAAAGGCCATCCATCAGCATTATTCCAGGGGCCCCAACATGACTCACAAGGACCTGTTACTCAGCGACCTTCAACAATGAATTATTCCCTCTGATGTGCTACATCCTGCCCACTGTCTCACCACCCATGGTGACCCCTGACCTCCTACCTGTCCTGATGTTTACCCACTAAACCTTTCATCGTTCTGTCCTCCCAGCAGGATTCCCAAGCTCGCTCCCACAACACTCTTTACTCCCTCCAGCCCCCTGAGGGCACTAATCCTTGTCACTTCTCTGACCCCCAGTACTCTCCACTGGCTTCCAGAGTCTGCCCCACTGATCCTCAACATTCGTCCCCATTTCTGCTACCCAGATTTCAACCCTAACCCCACCCCCTTGCTGAGACTCCCTTCCCTACTTCTGTTCCCTCTCCCAGCCAGCCTGACCCCCACCTCCCCATCCCAGGACAGGTCTGATCCCTGGTGACCACGCTCCCCTAGTCCAGGGTTCCAAGGAGCTCACCACGTCCCTGGTCAACCAATGGCCATCACTGGGAACGCTCAATGGGGCTGAGGGTGTCAGCAACCCCAAGCTGTATCGGAGGTAAGCACAGCTAGGCTCAGCTTGGGCCTGAGTGCTGATGCCTCCGAGGGAAGAGGTGCATGGGGGGGACGAGGGGGGGGGGGCGGTAAGCCTCTGCCCATACACTGGCTCTCTCCTGTCACAGACACAGCTTCATGAGCACAGAGCGGCTGTCAGCGGAAGCCAGTCTGAGCTCAGACTCCCAGCGCCTGGGAGAAGGCAAGCAGGATGAGGAGCCCTGGGGCCCCATCGGTGAGCCCCCAATGCAGGACCCAGCATGCCTCCAGGAACGGCTCTGGCCAGGCCTTGGGGCTTGTAGTCAGGCCCTGGTCTATTCCCTTGAACTCAGCCCTTCCACAAGGTTAGCACAGCGAGTAAGAGCCTGGTTTGGGGTGTAGGGCAGCCCCTAGTGCAGACCCCAGCTGGCCTCCTCTGGTGGTGGAGCTGTCCGTTCCTCAGTGCTGAGCCCTCCCATCTGTAAAGGGGGGTGACCAGGAATCACGCTTGGCATGTGGAGGACCTAATGGCTTTTTGCTATGACATCCTCAGGGGACTCAAATGCTCGGGGAGGTCTTTGCCTAATTTGCTCGTCTCATGCGCTCCGTGAACCACGTGCCTGACCCTTGTTTCCCCTTTTCTTTGGCTGCCAGGAAGCTCTGAGCCAAACTAGTGGCTCCCTTCAAGCGAATGCCCAGGACTTCAGCGCATGCATTTTGTGTTGCCCTCTCCATGGCTCATCTTGGTTTCCCTCCCTAGCTTCCCCGGTGCCTGAATGTCTTTTCTAAAACCACCGTACTGGATAACCCTAGATCCCGAGACCAGGCAGGCTATGAACATGTGACCCTGCCAGTGTGATTGTCCATGTGTCTGTCTCCCCACCAGACTGTGAGCTCCTTGAGGGCAGGGACTGTGTCCAGTCCGTTCTCTGTATCCCCAGTGCTTGGAACAGAACACATGCTCACTGTGTGTTTAATAAATGGACAGAGAGCGGATGAACTTGGGGAGACAGAAACATACACTGACCATTACAAGTGTTCCCTGTGCTGTGCAGGGCACAGGCAGGCGCTCAACAAGGTTCATGGAAACGCAGATGCTGCAGAAATGGGGCATCTCCTGGTGGGGGGGATCTGATCCCAAGGCCCGGACCCATGCAGTCTGGTTGGCCTGGCCTCACCCACCCTCTCTCCCCAGGGAAGGACCCCACGCCCTCCATGCTGGGCCTCTGCGGCTCCCTGGCTTCCATCCCCAGCTGCAAGTCCCTGGCGAGCTTCAAATCCAACGAGTGCCTGGTGAGCGACAGTCCTGAGGGCAGCCCAGCACTGAGCCCCACCTGCCAGGGCATAGACACCCGCCGCCTTTCCTGAGCCCCCCAGTCCAGGCCACCTGCCAGAGAACGCTGCCCACCCAGCCAGGGGTCTCTTGGGGACAAAACCTTCTGCTTCTGGTTTCAGCTTCCTGCCCAAGGAAGCAGGGTTACCAAGGGAAGCGGGTTGGGTAGGAAGGTGAGGTCGCCAAGGCCACAGCCAAGTCCTTGGGGAAGCTTGTTCCATTCTTCGGGTGACTGATGCCTGGCTGCTCCCTCCTGAACTATTCTTCACAATCTTCTTCCCCACCCCCCTCAGGAGCTGCTGGCCCAGCCTCAGCACCTCCATCTCCCCCACCTCTCCTGTCTGTCCTGTATTCATTCCCTGGAGTCACTTCTTCCTCGGCCTCAGAGGAGGGGCTCTGAGGGGGTCAGGCAAATAAAATCCAGAGGACTGAGGGAAGCCTTGTCTGTGGGGGCTGGGGCAGGACCCTGTCCTGAGGTCGGCAGGAAATGGCAGAGCCAGTGCTGGGTGGGCCCACAACCAACATGAGGCAGCACCAGTCAGTGTGCGCCCTGTGGGGGCGGGGACTTGTGTGTGGAGCGTCCCGAGTATCAGACCACCCAGAGCAGGACCAAGACACACAAATACCCCTTCAACCCCACGCTCTTTAAGAACTGGCTCAACTCCAGGCAGAGAAGAGAATGACTGTTGTGGGGAGGTGGGCAGGATGGAGGCAAGGCCTGGGAGGCCCTTCTCCATCATCCTGCACAATCAGCTTTGGCCCAGAGTTGCAGACGGCTCAGTAGGCCAAAGCCTGGCAGTGAAGCCACTCTCCCTCCTGTCATATTGAAGTGTGCCCTTGGGGTGATGCCTCACCATCCGCTACCCTGGCCCTAACACTATCAAGGTTGCTTGTTGACGCCCCCCCCCCAACTCTGGGTCCTCACTAAACTGGGAGGTCCTTTACATGAGCACCACCCAGGCAGCCAAAGCCCATACCCACCAAGATCCCTTCCAGGCCTCCTCTGTGCAAACCACCCACCAAGTCCTGCTCCCCCCGCCCCCGATGCCCCGCCCTTGTAGTCACAGACACTGGAGAAAAACTCATCATCTTTACACTCAGTGAATAACAGCAGTGGGTTCAGACTGGCCAGGTCCAGGGTTCTGTGGGCCTTGGGGGCAGGCCCAGCTACAACAAACACAGGAAAAGGGGCGAGAGGGCAGGGGGGGAAGAGTGAACAGATTTGGTCTTGAACTTGGGGGACTGGGTGGAAAAGTGATTTTCCTTGGGGCTTGGGATGAGGACCAGCAGGAAGAAAGCTGTCTGATGGGGGCCTGGGCAGGCCCAACGGATAGGCTGGTTGGTACCCTTGGGGCTGAGCTGAGAGGGAAAAATGAGGCCCCCGCCCCTGAGGACAAGGCACTTGGCTCAGACTCCTGCCCCACACCATCCAAGGAAGAGATGGGGCCCTCATCCCCTCGCTCCTCTCACTGGCTCAGAGGCGGCTCCGTGTTGAGCCTCTGGAAGAAGCTTTTGCCCAGCTCGTATGTGCTGATCATGATGGCACAGGACGGGGCGGCCTTGATGATCCTCGGGAGGAAGCCTGCAGTGGGAGGGCAAGGCTGGGTCAGAGGCTGGGGCCCAGAGGGCCCCGACCTCACCAGGGCCTGGACACAGACACCCACCTGCAAAGAGTCCCCTGGTGCCGGACTCGGCCCGGATCCTCCGCAGCAGCAGCCAGGTGGAGTCGGCGTGCGCAGGTGACACTGCAGACACAGGCACAGCCAGTAAAACCCCACCTGAACCCCACCTGCCCCCACACCACGCCAGCCAAACCCCTCACCTCGCACAGCCTCCACGGCTCCCAGCGCAACCTGGCGCTGCGTCTTCACCACATCGAAGGGGAGAGTCAGGATGGCAGCCACCTGGGGGGAGGGGGGCAGGCTTCACCTCCATTCCCGGGACCCCCATCCCTTGCACCCAGCTAGTCTGCCAGCCTTAGCACCAGGGAGGGTGAGCTTGCTTCTTGACAGGCAGCTCCTGCACTGCCATCAAGGACACCTGTGCCAGCCTCACCCCCTGCCCAGTCACTCACCGTTCCGGAGATGCCACCAGCCACAAAGCTGATGCCCACTGACGCCTGGTCCTTCGGCCCGAGCCCACTCAGCCAGCTCTTCACCAGCTCATAGTTGAACCAATACAGGGCTTGGGGGCACAAGATACACTCATTAGAGATGGGGAAGGGTGGGCCCCATACCATCCTCTGCCACTGACCTATGTCACACCAACCACTCCCTCCCAGTTAAGAGGCCTGTTTGCTACACTAGTTGCTGTAACAGGTCCTCTGCAGGAATTATCTCGTGAAAACCTGGGCAATTAGCCTGTACACTGAGCCCATTTCACAGATAAGATGGGGCTCAGAGAAGTTACGTGGCTTCAAGGTCAGTAGTATCAAAGTTGGGACATGGCTGTAGACCTCTCGTGCATCATCCAAGGGCCCCCCTTACCCCATATCCTGACCCCTGGCGCCTACCTGAAAAGGGCACATCCCGGAGAGCAGTGGGGCCCCAGCCCAGCCACAGCGAGCGCCAGCCGCCCTGAGCCACGGAGCTCCGGACACAGGCCGCCAGCTCCCGGTATGACACGTGCCGAGCCTGCAGCTTTGTCCGAACCAGTTCTAGGGGGCTGATCACAGTCACGGTGCCCACTGTGGGGAACAATGGGGAGGGGTCAGCTCACAGGTCCTAATGGCCGTGTGCCCCAGGGTCTGGGAGCCCAAAGCATCTCCCCACCCCTAAGTGGGCAGAGAGTGAAGCTGGGAGCTAGGATTGAGCTCAGGCAGAGCTGGGGCCACAGGGAGACCAAGGGCCCAGGGCTGTGCTCACAGCGGGCCAGTGCACCAGCCACCATGGGTGCAAAGAAGTCAGAGGTCAGCGCTCGCCCACACAGGAAGGCCTTGAGCTGGTCATAGGCCGTGAAGTAGATGGCGGTTGCTGGCACAGTCATCACCCTGGG
The DNA here is from genome assembly GCA_027563665.1 of Antrozous pallidus. NCBI lineage: Eukaryota > Metazoa > Chordata > Mammalia > Chiroptera > Vespertilionidae > Antrozous > Antrozous pallidus. The sequence continues at coordinate 39,175,371 of CM050526.1, forward strand.
GGTGCGAAGAGATGTTAGCTGGGACTTGCAACCCCCCCAGGCCTTCCCTGCCCCAGCCAGCCAGCCAGCCAACAGGGAAGCAAGAGATCAGCAGGACATAAGGGAAGACAGCACGCAGGACGGGGGACTCACAGGGTGGCCGGGAGGCCACTCCACAGGGTCCTGGTGCCCTCGTGTCTCACAATCTTCACAAAGGCATCCTGGCCGACAGGACAGCGGCCCGAGCAGGAAGGATGAACAGGAAAGAGGCTGTGAAGGGGCTGGCCCAGCTGGGCCCAAACCCGATACCCTCACTCTGCCCACAGCCCTGGGTCCTGCTGGGAGGCAGCAGCCCCTCAGGTCTTCACACATGCCAGTCCCCATGTGGCCCCAGGTGGACTCCCGTTCGCCCTCCAAAACCACCCGGAGGGCACTAACTCCTCAGGGGAGCCTTTCCCAAACGCAACTGGCTGCCCCAACATGCTCTGCTCTATTCATCCTTTCCTGGGCCTGCTGCCCGGCCATCTATCCCTCAGGAATTCCGGCAGACCCAGCGGAGGGCACAGCTGCTCCTCACCATAGTGCCAGTGAAGCGAGTGGGGTCCTGAAACCAGGTGGCACAGCGGGCACCATTTGGGCACAGGTACAGGGGTTCCAGGACACCATTGCAGTAGAGGAGGCACTTCCCTGTGGGCCGGAGAGAGGGCACTGGGGAGGGGAGGAGACAATGAATGACGTGGCCCTGGAACCCTGTGGGGAGGTGGGAGCCCCTGCTCAGGAGGGCCAGCGGAGGCTGGGTCCCCAGGTGGGTATTCTGGCGCAGGACGGAGGGCCGGCTGGCAGGACCTGGGAGCATGTGCTGGTCCACGGCTGCCAGGCTCACAGGTGCCAGGAGAGACTGGGCACTCCCTCCCCAGACCCTCACGGCTCCCTGTGGCTAGGGGCACTCACATTTGGTGTAAGAGAGGCTCCAGGGTCTGGAGGGAGGCGTCAGTTCTAAAATACAAGGCAGCCCCTCAAGTCAAGAGAGCCCCCCGCCCCCAAGGATCCCATCTCTAGGAGACCCTTCTGCACAGACACCACCCCCTAAAGGTTCCGGGGCTGGACACTCACCGCTGGTCACCGAGGGACGCTGAGACTGCAGGCGGACCTTCACCACGTCCAGGGGGGTCACTAGGGGAGAGGGCAGGTCTGAAGACTCCTTTCAAGGCTCCACTCCTGACATCTCCTCCAGGACCAAGACACTTCCAGTCTCTGGCCTGCCCCCTCCCCTTCCCCCCACTCTCCCCTCCGCTCCCCAGGCCTTACTGAAGATGGAGGTGACCACAGCCCCGGCACCTGAGGCCACCATCTGTTGGAGGGGGCTGATGCCCCCAGGGTCCTCATCAGCCATCTTGTAGCTTCAATTCTGAGGGGAAAAAAAAAAAAAGCTCCAGGAGTTCCGACTCACAAAACAGAAACCAGTGGCTGAGAACACGGAGGCAGGGCGCTCCCGGACTTTACTCTCACCTCTCACCCCGTTCACTCACTGAGTATGAACGAGTCCCAGGGATCATCAGGAGAGCCTGTTAAAGCCCTTACTGCCACCCCGCTCCGCCTAGAGGGAGACTGAGGCTCGGGGAGGAGAGGCGACCTGCTCAAGGTCACTCTGGGAGTAACCAGGAAACCGGGAGAGTCGCCGGTTAGTTAATGGGCTCCAGCGGCCCGCTGCCAAGTCCTCCCTCGCCCTCACCACGCAGGCTTACCGGGCACCTCCGCAGCCAGGGTGCTCGGGTTGGCCCCAGCGTCCCAGAGATCAAAACGCCGTAGCCAACACCGCACCCCCCCGCCCGGCGCCCCTCCATTACAGCCCCAGCCCGGAGGCGGCAAGAAGCCACGGGTCCCGGAGCGTGGAGGGGGGGGAGCCGGCAGCGCAGGGCATGTGTGAGCAAATCCGCTCTCTTCCGACGGCAGGCTGGGCGCCCGGCCTTCCCCGCACCCCGGCCCAGGCCGGAAAAGCTAGGCTTGGGGCGAGGATGAGGACAATCTCTCTGCTACCTACCCCACCCCCCCCACCCCACCCCCCAAATCACAGGCCGGGAGACTCGACCGAGAGAGCGAGCAGCAGGGGTGGGGAGACAGGATCTGTTCTCGCACCTCGGCGACACTCCCGGTTCCGACCCCACTCCCGGCGAAGCCAACCTGGGTCAACGCAACGGCCCGCGACTCGGCGCCCGCAACGCAGCCCGAGTTCAGGCTCCTGGGGACCCCGAGAGACCCCACTCCGGCCTCCATCCCCAGCCGGGCCCTCGGTCCCAGTCCTGCCCGCCCACCTGGCTTTAAGCCGGTACTCGCGCGGCGCGGAGCCCGGGGTCGGGCGGGCCCATGGCGGGTCCGCGACCGGTGCGGGGTCCGCGCGCGTTCGCCTCGCTCCAAGGCCGACGAGGAAGGCCGCCGAGCCCGCCCCGCCCCCGGCCCTCGCCGCGAGGCCCCGCCCCCACGGGCCGACCGGCTGCGCGCCCGGAGTGCGCCGGCCCCGCCCACTCGAGGAGCCTCCTGGGAACCAGGGAGCCTTTCCCCGGGCAGCAGTACCTGCCGGTCCGCGGGCCAAGGTCGAGGGTCTCCACGTCTCGCGCGACCTGTCGGCAGCACCGCATTGACAGCGTATTCTCACAACCCGTACCCCCACAACCAGTCCCCCGGCCGAGCGCTGCACCTGGACCCCCACACCCTCAATAGCTCTCCGGACACGTGAATGCGCTCTCCCCTCCTCCTCAGCGGCTCAGCCCGCGTGGCGGGAGGAAGGGGGTGGCGGGGGAGGGGGGGAATTGGATCATTTCCAAAGCCGCGGACAATCGGAGGTTGATGGGTTTTTACAACTCCAGGGGGACCCCATCGGATGATTTCAGAGAGAAAGGGAGGGAGGTGGGGGGAGAGAGAGAGAGAGAGAAACATCAACATGAGAGAGAATCATCCATCGGCTGGCTGCCTCCTGCATGCCCTCCACTGGGGATCGAGCCCGCCACCCAGGCTTGTACCCTTGGCTGGAATCGAACCCGGGATCCTTTAGTCCGCAGGCCGACGCTCTATCCACTGAGCCACACCAGCCTGGGCTAAGTCTCAAATCTTTTAGAAGTAGGTTATTATTCACCCCATTTTACAGCTGGTGAAACTGAGGCTCCAAGAGCTCGGGGCTGGAACCAGCCGGATTACCCTGCCTCGCGGGGTGGCAGATGGGCTTAAATCTTACGTCTACGGCTCTGATCCCACTTCTCAGGGAGACACATTTCTCTCCCCGGCCAACTCCATCTGCTTCGTCTTTAAAACTTTTGTGCAGCCAGGTAGTTTGTCCTAACAACAACAAGACACAGAACTACACGCGGGGTGAGAGACTGTGCCTTTAAGAAGGGCTGGCCGTGGCTGTGACGTAAACGGCCTCCCACAAATGGTCGGGCCGGACCTGGAGGCTGCGCAGCCAGGCGGCGCCCGCGAGGTTAGCACGCGGATCCCTAAGGGCCAACCATGAGCTTTCCCTGCGAAAAGGCTGCGCTTTCCCTCTGCTGGGGAGCCGAGTCTGTGGCGTGGAGAATGCGATCTGTGACTGGTGAAGTGGACGCTCGTCTAAAGGGCCGAAGGGGGGAACATATATAAATAAATAAAATATAAAATAAAGGGCCGTAGGGAGGGCACCGTTTCCTTCCCAAACCAAGCTGAGGTCTGAAATAATAGGAAATCATTTTATAAACTGTTGGTGCAGGTGGAAACCCAGCTTCTACTAAGGTCCCTTACAGCCTCAAAGTTACGGTTTACTCCTACAGTTAGTGACACAGCCATCAGCCCAGAGATCTCTCCCCATTTTACAGAGGAGGAAACTGAGGTTCCTCGCGTGTGATGACTCCAGTGTGAAACAGAACCCAGGTGTCACTCACGCAATTTCCCATTTTACAAATGAAAAACCCGGAGACCCCAGAGGTCAAATCGCACCAAAGCCACTCAAGTACAAGAGCCAGAATTCAAACCGCCACCTGCCTGAGTCCAGAGCAGCTCCCACCCCACCTCACCCTCAGCCCAGTGACCTGCTCATCTGTTTCATCTACTCAGGCCTCCCGCCCCAAGAACGCCGAGAAATACAGGGTGAACTGGTTAATAATGCGGCTTTTGTAATAAAAGAAAACACGATAATTTCAAGAGAAACATCAAAAGTGCTTTATTCAAAGTAATGTCCACCGTTAGCTACACATTCCCCCATCTTTCAGGTAATTTGTGGATCCCGTTCCAGTAGAACTTTTCTTGTTTTGAGACAGACCATTCAGAGACCCAATTCTCCACTTCTTCGTACGTTTTGAAGTGCTGCTCAGAAAGTGCGTGTGCCAAATTGAAACAAGTGGTAATCTGAAGGAGCAAGGTCTGGTGAATACAGGGGGTGGGTTAATACTTCCCACATAAGATCTTTTAATGTGCCTTTACCTGGTTTTGAAGTGAGTGATGGTGTGTCATCATGAAGCAAAATTACTTCGCGGTGTCTTCTGGCCCATTCTGGTCATTTTACAGTCAAAGCGTGGTTCTGTTGTAGTGTACCCCCATCTTACAAAGGACACCTCAAGAAGTCGAATTATGGAGTCATTTATTAAAAGCTGGTGGCATACGAGAGAGCTATTCAGTGCTCCAAATCTCGCAGCCCCGAACAGCTTGCTACATCTGGCTTATATTGGCAGAATATCACAAAGGTATGGATTACTCTTTGGGTCTGGAATGAGGAGCCTGGTTCACGAAAAGCATTTTTTTTTTTTACAGAATCCAAATTGAGCAAGTCAGTTATCTAAAGTATCTACGAATCACTGAATCCACAGAAACACATTATCTGGGACCACCTGGACCATTTAGAATAATTGTGCTGTCCAGATTCTGGGATCACTGAGTCAACTGAAACTCAGTTATCTGTAGCTACTGAGACAATTTAGGATGATTAAAGTGTCCTGGTTCCCAGAGGAATGAGCTTCGATGACCAGAGAGATCACAACCAATGGGATGTTCAAGCCATCATCCACAGAGTATTCAATCAGACATAAGTTCAGAAAATCAAAATAACTTTCCATTGTTTTAGCAAACAAATAAGTACAGAGCCCAAACAGCAGTTTCTACCTTAGATGATTGCTACCATACTTCAGTTCAAATTGACCTGGACGTTCTTTGTCTTTCACATCAAAATCATCACTTTTAAAGCATTTAAACCAGCGTTCACAAGTATCTTGAGATGAAGCATGTTCACCATAAGCTTCCCGAAGTATACGATAACTTTCAGCAGCACTTTTCTTCAAAATAAAGTACTGAATTAAAACTTCCCGCAAATGCTACCTTTTTGGCACGAAATTCAAAATTTTTAACCGTAAAAGTATCTACTGGTATGATGTTAACACCTTCAGAAAATTTGACATATGAAGTTTTGAAGCTTGTTGTCAATACAACAGAATAGCATACATATCAAATTGCACAAACGATATATCAACACATGTGTCACCCCAGCCATTGAAAAAATCCGCGTTATTCACCGGTACACCTGGCCCCGTGTCTGTCCGGCAGCACCACTTGTCTGCTTCCAGATCGGAGCACCAGGGAGGGCGAACCTGGCTCCCACTTCCTCCTGCAGCAGCTGTGTGGCCTCTGGCAAGTATCTTCCGCCTCTAAGCCTTACTCTCCCCATTTACAAAACCAGCTGATGAGGATAGTAAGGCACCTACCTCGCAGGAGTTATGTGAGGGTTTAATGGATTAATAGCTGTAAAATGTAAGACCATTGTCTGGCAGGGAGCAAGCACTCAATGACTATTACTTTTATTATTATTGATTGCTTTCCAGAACCTGTGGCACGAAAGTTCAGGAAAGGGTCTTTAGAGCAACCAGGATCTGATTCTGCTCCTACTTCTACCTCCAAATGCAGGTACAGACAGTCATCACTCCTTATCCCCCTTCCTTCCCAGATTCAAGTTCACACAGCTATCAAGTAGCAGAGCCAGGAATCAAAGCTAGCGACCTCTGAGCCTGCCTCCCTAGAGTAGAAGGAGGGACTTGCACTTCATTTCCGGTTTTCTTTCTTTAAAAAAAAAAAATATATATATATATATATATACACACACACACACACACACACACACACACATATATATATATATATATTTTTTTTTTTACAGAGAGGAAGGGAGAGGGATAGAGAGTCAGAAACATCGATCAGCTGCCCGCTGCACACCCCCTACTGGGAATGTGCCCGCAACCAAGGCACATGGCCCTGACCGGGAATCAAACCCGGGACCCTTCAGTCGGCAGCCTACACTCTATCCACCAAGCCAAACCGGGTAGGGCTCCAGGTTTCTTCTTGCAATTGGATGCCTTTGAGATTGTTGCTACATCTCAGTTCCCTCATCGGAAAATAGAAATAATGTCCCTGTCCTGGCTAACTTACACACGCTTGGCTAAAGTCACGTCTGTAAAAGCCATGTGACGACTCAGCACACAGTTCTCTGGTTCCTGTCAGGGGCCCAGAGCCGAGCAGCTCACGCCCCGCCTTCCCGCGGTGGCTGCAGCGCGCAGCCAGAGCATGAACCTCCAGAGCCTGGGCCCCGAGGAGGTGGTGGCCGCTGTCACACCCAGCGGTCCTCCCAGAGTTGTCATGTGGCACCACGTGGCCGTCACTGGCTTCCTCATCCGATGGAAAAACAGAAACTCCTTTCACCTGCCAAAAGGGAGAAACTGGCACCAGCCCCAGGTGGTCCAGCGGGGACTGATGGGCAGTCCTTGCCTAGCACTGGGAGAGAACGTAAACAGGAAGTTTATTGTGAGGCTGAATTCTTCCAGGGCAGCCCTGGGGCGGGGGCACTATCCCCCGCCTCCCCAGATTGCATGTCAAGGCCCAGGAAGATGTTTATGGGGCTGAAGTAAGGCTCCGGTCCCTCCTATGGATCCCACCAACACCTCCGAGCTCAGGGCCAGCACTGCCTCCCCGTCGTGCTCCTTCCTGGGGCAGGGCCAAGGGTTTGGGGACCACTGAGCCCAAGAGGAGAAATCCAAACCCAGGCCCACAGCTAAAGGCCATGTCTGGTCTTTGACTGAAGCCTGAGGTCAGGGAGGGGCAGGAGCTATAGAAGACTTGACTGGGACAACTAGAGAAAACCGAAGAAGCAGACATTGCTTTAGCAATATTAAATTTCTTATCACCATCTGTGGTTTTGTAGAACATCCTTGTTTTTCGGAAACGCACGCTGTAACGTTTAGGGCTGAGTGTCAGCAACTTAGTCCCAATGGTTCAGAAACACACGCGCGATCATGCCAGTGGAGCAGCATGCGAACTGGGCAGTGGGGTGAAGGGGCACAGAGACCCTTACTGTGCCATTCTTGCACACTTTTCTTGAAGTTTTTAAGGTTTTCAAAATAAAAAGTTGGTGGGAAGGAGGATTTCCTCCTCTGAAATGCATCCTTACAGGGTGTGGCAAACGTAGGTTTAGAAGTCATTCATATGGAAAGTAATACAAAAGTTAATAAGCAATACAAGAATAAACTCGCCCTCGCTGGTTAAGCTCAGTGGACAGACAGAGCGTCGGCCTGTGGACTGAGGGGTCCCAGGTTCGATCCCAGCGGGGGGACACATGCCCAGGTTGCGGCTCGATCCCCAGTGTGGGCTGTGCAAGAGGCAGCTGATCAATGATTCTGTCTCAGCATTGATGTTTCTGTCTCTTCCGCGCCCTTCCCCTCTGAAATCAATAAAAAATATATTAAAAAATAAGAATAAACTGTTTCTTGTACTCACTACCGTAAGCTTGCTTTTGCCCCACCCTGTATTACAGAATCCGAAGAGCAAGGAGCTGTCTTTTTTTGAAGGTGAAAGAAAAAAAATAATATAATAGCCAGAATCAGCCAGTCTAGGGCCATGGTCGGCAAACTGCGGCTCGCCAGCCACCTGCGGCTCTTTGGCCCCTTGAGTGTGGCTCTTCCACAAAATACCACGGCCTGGGCGAGTCTATTTTGAAGAAGTGGCATTAAAAGAAGTTTAAGTTTAAAAAATTTGGCTCTCAAAAGACATTTAAATCGTTGTAGTGATGATATCTGGCTCTGTTGACTAATGAGTTTGCCGACCACTGGAGGGGGAGGCCCTCCTTTCCCTTCGCCCGCGGTCTGAGAAGGTGAGGGAGGGAGTCTGTGGACACCCAAGGCTTTACCAGGGGGCCCCTGGGTGTGGTCTGAGGAGTGGCCCTCGAGGGGAAGGGCCTGGCTGGGATGACCCCCGCCCCCACTCCAGGCTGACTCCAGGGCTCTGGACCAGCTCTCTCCCTCCCTCCCTCCGCGGGAGGCAGTTTCTGGCCACAGCTGCCCAAACCCTGGCCCAGCCAGGCCCCTTCGCCGACTCCCTGCCCCCGGCCTCCGCACGTGCGGGGCCCGTTACGGTGTGGCCGCTTTGTCGCAGCGGGAGCTATGGAGTCTCACGCAGCCCGAGAGATGCGGGTGCAGAGCCCCACGACACGACGTGAAACAATCTCAAAGGCAGAGTGAACTCGGGAAGCGGAGCGCGGGGAGGGGCCCAGGCCGCTGTCCTCGCCCGGGCCGCCGCCGCCCCCTAGAGGCCGCTCCGGGCATTGACGCGGTGGATTTTGACAGACGGCAGGGCAGGTGCGCCAAGCGCCCCATAACGGGTAGGACAGTCTGACACATCAAGGAATTGTCCCGCACACCTGTCAGCTTTCCCCTGTCTTTCTGGACAGTCACACAGGCGAGAACCTGGCCGTGACCTGACCTCAGGCTGGGTCTGTTTCACCCACCTTTTTTGTCTTGTTTTGTATGTCTTTCTGACTTTAGAGACGGGAAGGGAAAGGGAGAGAGAGAGAGAGAGAGAGAGAGAGAGAGAGAGAGAGAGAGAGAGATTAATGGTGAGAGGGAGCCATTCATTGGCTGCCTACTACTCGGGGTCGAAGCAGGAATCGAGTTGTGACGCCTGGTTCAGGGTCAGGGCCCAGCCCCGGAGCCGCACTGGCCAGGCCGCCCACATCTTCCCTGAACGTTTCCAAAGCGCACTGACTTTTCCAGGAGTAAAACTACCAGGCAACCCGGGGAAGACCCGACTTTGTGTCCATCCAAAAACTTTGTCACGGCTCACTCACAGTTTTAGCAAACGGTGTGTCCCTGGGGCCACCGGGACCAAAGAAAAATGTTGTCTTTGAATTTAATTTCTGAAAGTGAATCGAAGGCGAGCGCAGATCCTCCGAGAGGGCTGTGGGCTCACCCGCACTCTCCAGTCCCACATCGGGTCCGTGCCTCTGGGAAACGCAGTTTCTGCTTGTCAGTGTGACTGAGGCCGCCGGCGGAGTGTCCCCACCTGCCCCGAGTGGCCACGCCTGAGCCCGGTCACCGTGATCCCAGCCGAGGAGGAGCGATCCCGGCTGGGCCCGGGCCAAAGGCTTGGCCAGCCCTCTCTCTCTCCGCCTTGCGCGCTCTCTTTGGCCGTGCTGGGCCTCTCTCTCTCTCTCTTTTCTTTTTAATTTTCAAGAGTGTGATGGTGTGCCGGATCGTGTTGTAGAAACTTGGCGACAGCAGAGGAGCCACACAGGTCCAGGCTCTCCCTTCCTGGTTCGGAGACACCAGCAGTGAGCACACAAGGCCGTTGGCCATCGTGTGGGGGCAGCAGGACAGGGCGGTGACAGAGAAGGCCTGAGGTGGCCTAAAACAAGGGAGAATGGGGGGGGGGGGTCCGGGGACATTGCTGGAGATTAACCCAGGCGAAGGCGAAGGGAGGGGCGCAGACTGGGATGAAAAGGAAGTGCTCAGATGAGGGGCCGGGTGTCACAGTAATTTTCGCGGGAAAATATGGGGATGGCGGCAACCACAGAGCTGGATTCTATTCCTGGCTTCATGTCTTAACTTCTCCGAGTCTGAGTTCCTCCGCTGTCAGGCGGGATAACGGCTGCCCTCGCCTGGCAGTGGTGGTAGAGAGCGCAGGCGGGCTTGACAGAACCTGGCACCGGCTGACTCTGAGCCGGTCGCGGGCCGCTTTTTAAAAACACAGATATCGAGTAAAGCAGCTAGCAGCTCATCCTAAGAGACTGAGTTAGTCTCCTCAAGTGCATGTGAGCACAGATTTCCCCGCTGACTCATTGGGGAACTGGTCTCCTTTCTGGACCTGGGTTTCATCATCTTTAAAATAAAAAACAATAGTATTTCTGGTCCCACTTCTGTCCCAGGACTGCTGAGAGCTTCAGGTTCAGACCAGGAGTGGGGAGCCTTTTTCCTGCCAAGGGCATTTGGGCATTTATTTATTTATTTATTTTAAATATATTTTATTGATTTCTTACAGAGAGGCAGGGAGAGGGATAAAGAGTTAGAAACTTTGATGAGAGAGAAACATTGACCAGCTGCCTCCTGCACACTCCTTTCTGGGCAGGTGCCTGCAACTAAGGTGCATGCCACTGACTGGAATCGAACCTGGGACCTTTGAGTCCGCAGGCTGACGCTCTAGCCGCTGAGCCAAACCGGTTAGGGCCCATTTGGGTATTTCTATCATCCAACATCATTCGGGGGCCATACAAAATTATCAACTTCAAAATTAGCCCGCTATGTGCCAAACAGTCCATTAATTCACCCCTAATGCCTTGGCAGGGCCAGATCAAGTGATTTCACACAGGAGGGCCTCACGTGGCCCGAGGACCAGACGTTCCCCCCCTCCCGGTTTAGACAGTGAGGGGTGTGAGGGGACAAGGCAGTTCCCTCCTCTCCCACCCTCCCTGCAGCTGCTTCTCCTCGGGCCCAGGAGGTGACCTGACTGACCTCTCAGAGCTGGGTGGGGGAGCCGCCTCCTCCCCTCAGCCCAGGTCCAGTGTTCCAGAGACAAATTATCAGATTAGCAAGAGAAACACCTTTAATGTTCTAAAAAAAAAAAAAAAAATCTCCTCCCTTTTTTCTATCCTTTTTGTTAATCCTCACCCGAGGGCATTTTTCCATTGAAAGGAGGGGGAGAGACAGAGAAACGTCCTTCCGCTGCCTCGGGACAGAGGATGAGCCTGCCACCCAGTTATGTGCCCTTGACCGGAATCGAACTCGGGACCCTTCAGCCCTCAGGCTAACACTGTCCCCTAAGCCAAACCGGCTGGGGCTCCTCTTTTTAAATGTGCCAGTTCACCAGCTCTCTTCGCTTTCATCATCCCATTTGAGTCTCACACGGCCCTGTACAGGGCATGTGGGAGTTCCTTTGTACCCATTTTACAGATGAGGAAACTGAATCTTGGAGCAGATATCTCCTGACCTGTGGGGAGCCTGCAGGGAGAAGGGCCAGGAAAGCTCAAGGTGGGCTGGGAGGGAGGACCGAACGGAGCTGTTGTCGGTATTCAGTGGGGCTGGTATCGTGGGGGTCTGACCCACTTGGCTCAGTTACCAATACCGCTGCCTCCCGGGAGACGAGCCCCTTCGTGTCTCCTACATGTGTGAAATGGAGATAATGCTGAGCAGTGTTTTGTTTTTTAATCCTCCCCCTTCCATTGACATTCAGAAGAGAGAGGGAGCCCTAACCGGTTTGGCTCAGTAAATAGAGCATCGGGCTGCGGACTTAAGGGTCCTGGGTTGATTCTGGTCAAGGGCATGTCCCTCGGTTGCAGGCACATTCCCAGTGGAGGCTGTTCAGGAGGTGGCTGATTGATGTTTCTCTCTCATCGATGTTTCTGACTTTCTATCCCTCTCCCTTCCTCTCTGTAAAAAAATCAATAAAGTATATTTTTTTAAAAAGAGAGAGAAGAGAGAGGGAAAGACAAAGAGAAATCTCAATGTGAGAGAAATACATCGAATGGTTGTCTTTTGCATAGGCCCGACCAGGGGCCAGGCCAGGAAGGAGCCTGCAACTTGACTGGAATCGAACCCCAGACCCTTTGGTCTGCAGACCAACTCTCCATCCACTAAACAAAACAGGCTAGGCTTGCGATGGTGTTGTAAGAACTCAGGGATGTGTACAGAGCAGGCCTGCAAAATATCGTCCTGATTCAGCTCATTCAAGTCCGAGCTCCAAGGATCAGCCAGCAGTGCCCACAACCCCACTGTCCCTCCCCTTCTGAGGCCCACCCTCTCGGCTGCTGCCCCGACAAAGGCTGGGCTCCCCCTGCTGGAGCTGGCCAGCAATGCAGCCGCCATTCAGGGCCTCGCTGCCCTCAGGGGATTCTCAAACTCAGAAAGAGACACAGGGTGGGGAGGGTACTCCCTGAACCCACCAGGAGGCATGACACTGGCTGGACCATCAATGGGCCCCCTTCCCCCCAAGCCTTCCAGGACCAGAGGCCACCCCTCCCAGGGGAGGGACAGGGAGGCCCAGGGCCTGCACCCGGGGGAGGGAGCAAGTGTTTGTCAGAACTGAGCCCTGTGATGGGCGTGGCTGGATTTCACTTTTTTCACTCTGGTGGGGTCTGATTTTAGATCATTGATTTTGTCAATTTTATTTTATTTTAAAATACATTTTATTGATTTTTTACAGAGAGGAAGGGAGAGGGATAGAAAGTCAGAAACATCGATGAGAGAGAAACATCGGATCAGCTGCCTCCTGCACACCCCCCACTGGGGATTTGCCTGCAACTGAGGTACATGCCCTTGACCGGAGTCAAACCCGGGACCCTTCAGTCTGCAGGCGGATGCTCTATACCCACTGAGCCAAACCGGTTTCGGCTGGTTTTGTCAGTTTTAATAGCAAAACGAGTTCCTTAGCTCTGAGAAAATGCAATTTGGTTGCCAAAATTCTTTCAAATATAGGAGTGATGGGGAAGGAAATGACAGTGTGTTGAGGGACCACAGTGTGCCTGACACTACATAATGTGTTAGCCCAGTCCATGTCCTGAACACGCTGGTAGGTCCCTACGGTTAGCTCACTCCACAGGTGAAGGCATTTAGGGCCGAAGAAGCGGCCGAAGTCACCCAGCTGGTGAGAGGCAGAGCTGGGACCGGACCAGCAGGCGACGGCTCGGGCCGCTGCCCAGCTCCCAGCGTTGTCCAGGTTTCCAGGAGAGAGCTGCCTCTCTCCGGCCTTCCGTGACCACCTGCCACCTGCCTGTCCCGGAGCCACTCTGGCTTCCTGGAGACGCCCCGGGACCAGTCTTCGCCCCCACGGGGAAGTTCAGATCCCCCACTGCTCTCGGAATCTAAGAACGGGAAACCTGAACCGGGCCAAATGCTGTCTCTCTCCTGTGGGAGGCGGCTGCTTCCCCTCTGGATGGGAGAAGAGAAGTCAGCCAGACCCATCCCACCCTGTGTCTCCCTCCCCCACCCGACCCCGTCGCTGAGGGGCTGAGTCTCCTGCCACCTCTGCCCTTGTCTGGCTAAGGGTCCAGGGTGAGGGGTACCTGCGCGGGAGTCTGAAATGGACGGTGCCAACAGCCCCAGGCGACATGAGGGCAGAGAATGGAAAGGGCCACATGCAGGACCCAGTGGGTTTCTAGGAGGGACATGTATGCAGGGCTTAGGGGGGAGAGGGCAAAGTGGGCCCAGGGACAGGTGGGCAATCTACCAGGTGTGGGGGGTGGGGGGGAGGAAGGGTTTCTGGGGGGCCCGAGGGGAGCATCACCGCAATAATGGCAGCTCCTTACTGAGCTGTAGCGGAGCTCAGAGATCAGTGTGTCCCCAGCAGCAAAGGCATTTGAGAAATACTGGACTCTGTTTAACCTGTGACTGTTTATTTTTATATTGTATTGACTTTTTACAGAGAGGAAGGGAGAGGGATAGAAAGTCAGAAACATCCATGAGAGAGAAACATCGATCAGCCGCCTCTTGCACACTCCCTACTGGGGATGTGCCCGCAGCCAAGGCACATGCCCTAGACCGGAATCGAACCCGGGACCTCTCAGTCCGTAGGCCAACGCTCTGTCCACTGAGCCAAACCGTTTTTTGGCCTGTGACTGTTTATTTTTTAATGTGTTTTATTAATTTCCGAGAGGAAGGGAGAGGGAGAGGGAGATAGAAACGTCAATGAGGAGAAAACCGATCTTGCAAGGTGTGTCAAGCCATAAAAACTGTGAACAATGCACTGCCCTGGGGGGGGTGTTATCAATGGCCCCAGGGCTGATCATTGGATGCGGCCTGGGGACCCTCAACACCTGGGGGCCTTCCTGTAAGCCCAGGAAAGGGGGCGGAACCGTATCTGCAAGACAGAGACCCCCAGAAGGTTATAAAAAGTGGAGCCCTCTGTGTGTTTCTTCACTCTGGTTTGGAAGTTATTCCCGGAGTCCACTAGTGTGGGTAAACGTTGTCCCCCCCTTTCTCTAGGAAAAGTGCTTGGTATTTCGTTTTCTGCAACAATGAGAGAGAACCATTGGTCGGCTGCCTCAGCCCCCTACGGGGATCAAGCCCAGAACCTGGGCATGTGCCCTTGACTGGAATTGAACCTGGGACCCTTCAGTCCACAGGCTGACGCTCTATCCATTAGGCCAAACCAGCTAGGGCTTACTTAGCCTGTGACTGTGTAACTCTGTAGCCTCAGGTTTGGCTGAGGACCCGGAGAGCCAGAATACTGCCTAAAGATAAGGATCAGGCCCCAGGGGGGTATGGATGCCTGCGGTGTGTGGAAAACTGCCCGGTGTTATCTGTTCATTCAGAAATGCACGGCTCCTGCTGGTGGTCTCTGTGACTACCTGCCCTGTGCTTTTAACCCCCTACAAAAAAGACCCTGTCCTGGGGGGGGTGTGTGTGTATGCACAGCCTGCCACCTCCGTGAGCTCTGCTGGGCCCCGTGGGTAAGTTCCTCCTAGTGAAGTTCTTATGAATTTGGATAAAACCACATGTCAATTCTTTGAAATCAGTCCAGCTTTTAGACTTTTGGGACTTTCCCCTCCACAAGCACGAACTTGTCTCCGAACCTATGCCAGGGCTTGGAGGGGAGGGTCAGTGCCCTCAGGCACAGACGGGGAAATGAGGCAGAGAATTAAGTCAAATCACATCGTTGTAAGAGGAAGTTTCCTCACTAGCACCAGGTTCCCCTTGCAAGGGGAGAGGGGACGGATACGCTGGAGGAGGGGCCCTAGACCTGCCCACCAGATCCCCTGCGGCTACAAAGGCTCCCCAGGTGCTTCCAGCGAGATGTGGGTGGAGAACCCTGGGCCAGAGGATCCCTGAAGACCCTCCAGCCAGGGCCTGGGTAGAGCCAAGTAAACTACTCCCCTCCCTGGCTTCTCCCACCTGCCTTCCTCTTCCTCACACACCCCGCCCCTTTCCCTCCACCCACCCCCTGCATTCCATACCCCACAACTGGATTTAAAAAGATAACCATCCGGCTATCACTCTTCAAGCAGAAAGATATGGGCCTGCCCCCAGGGCCGGGTGGAGTGGCTGCAGCTCACTGCAGACTGAATCTCCCAGCTGGCAGGGAGCAGGTAACCGCTCACTCACTGCCCAGAGTAACACACATGGAGGCCAGAGGCCCATCAGGCATTCTCATCCAGCTGAAACCGGTTTGGTTCAGTGGCTAGGTCCCAGGTTCCATTCTGATCAAGGGCATGTACCTTGGTTGCAGGCACATCCCCAGTAGGAGGTATGCAAGAGGCAGCTGATCGATGTTTCTCTCATGGATGTTTCTGACTTTCTATCCCTCTCCCTTCCTCTCTGTAAAAAATCAATAAGATATATTAATTTAAAAAAAAGAATTCTCATCCAGCGAGAGAGAAGCCAAGATGGCGGCATAGGTAAACACCTAACCTGCTGCCTCGCACAACAATTTCAAAACTGCAACTAAAAGACAAAACGACTGTCACCCAGGACCACGGGAAAGCCGGCCGGGTGGAAGTTCTGCAACCACAGAAAAAGAACTCTCATCTGCACCCTGACTTACAGACGCAAGAGAAACTCACGGGAGAAACTGTGAGAAAGTTGGGAAGTGGGTGTCTAGAGCAGGAAATGGAAAGAGGACGACAGTGCTACTTCGTGTTGTAATTGGACTAAAATTTTATTTGCATGTCAGACTTTGGTAAAAATAGCAATTGATGGAAAAATGGCAGCAAGGAAGGAGGCCTGCCCAATGGCACTGGGAGAGCTCAGTCTACGCTGGGCCAGGAACCCAGGTCTCCTGACTGCCGAGCACCTCTGTGGCCAAACATCCCTCCACAGCCTCCAGCCAGGACACTGGTCCGTTTCAGACCCCCCTCCCCATACCCACCAGACAGGCCGGAGGGGCCGGCCCAGCCCCACAGGCACCAGTCAGGCCTGAGCCTCGGGAACTGGGGCACCAGCTGCTCATCCCCAGGTGACTCAGGCAGGAAGGGGAGGGAGCAGGAATAAGGGAGGGAGAGGCTGTTTCCCAGCCCCCACTCCAACCTCGGTCTTCAGGGCGGTCGGATTTAGCAGATAAGAATTCAAACTGTCCAGTTAAATTTGAATATTTTCCAGTGCAGAAAGTTGTGTTTGCCTATTTTTAAAAAATATATATTTTATTGATTTTCTACAGAGCGGAAGGGAGAGGGATAGAAAGTCAGAAACATCGATGAGAGAGAAACATTGATCAGCCGCCTCCTGCACGCCCCCCACTGGGGATGTGCCCGCAGCCAAGGCACATGCCCCCAACCTGAATCAAACCCGGACCCTTCAGTCTGCAGTCCGACGCTCTATCCACTGAGCCAAACCGTTTTCGGCTGTCCAGTTAAATTTGACTTTGAGAGACACAAGGAGTAATTTTTAAGTGTGAGTATGTCTCCAATATCACATGAGACATTCTTATACTAAAAAAAGTTTCTAGTCTGAAATTCAAATTGAACTGGGCATCCTATGTTTTAGCTGACAACCCAAGATCTCAGGGGGAAAGGCCCCTGCTCTGGGGCAGCGGTGACTGGGGGGCAGAACAGGGTACCTCCGAATGAAGAAAACCCTGAAGAGGCGAAGGGAAGACACAGGGAGAGGCGGAGAGAAGTGGGATGAGGAAGTGAGAGGGGAGCTCCCCAACCCTTTATCCAGACCACTGCCTCTGAAGGCAGCCTGGGACTGCCCTAGAGGAACTGTTGTAGTGTACCCCCATCTTACAAAGGATGCCTCAAGAAGTTGAATTATGGGGTCATTTTTTAAAGGCCAGCAGCATACGAGGGAGCAAAAGCGCTCGGACCTCGAAGCCCCGAACAGCTCCCCACACCTGGCTTATATTGGGAGAACGTCACAAAGGTATCAATTACATCTTTGGGTCTGGAATGAGGAACCTGTTTCGAGAAAAGCAATTTTACAGAAATTGAGCAAGTTAGTTACTTAAAGTATCTAAGACTCACTGAATCAACAGAAACACAGTATCTGGGACCATCTGGGCAATTTAGGATAATTGTGCTGTCCAGATTCTGGGATCACTGGGTCAACAGGAATGCACTATCTGTAGCTACTGAGGCAGTTTAGGGTCTGTTCTGATTCCGGGACCACTGAGTCAACCGAAACTTGTTATCTGTAGCTACTGAGACAATTGGGATAATTGTCCTGTCCTGGTGCCCAGAGGAATGTGCTTCCATGACCAGAGAGATCACAATCAATGGGACATTCAAACCATCATCCACGGAGTATTCAATCAGACATAAGTTCAGAAAATCAAAATAACTTTCTATTGCTTTAGCAAACAAATGAGTACAGAACCCAAACCGCAGTTTCTACCTTAGATGATTGCTACCATACTTCAGAACCTCTTAGCCAGAGGGACACACCCAGGAGCTCATGATGGGACTTCCTGTCACTTGTGGTGCCTCAATCCAGCCCAGCGCTGGCATCTGAGGTCCAGTTCAGCTGGGGCTACAGCAGGAATAGAAATAGACCAGGAAGCACATATCTGTAAATTCTTAAGTGGGGGTTGGGGAGGTGGATGAGGAAGTGGGAGGATGGGGGGTGGGGAGGCAGAAGTCACAAAGGAAAAGATTGATTGCTAGATTTCAGAGGACATAACAAAGTTCTCACAAACAAAGATAAAAGAAAACATCTGTAATATATATAATGTCCAGAGTGTATAAAGAACTTCCACAGTTTAATAAGAAAAAGACAAACTAGAAAAATGAACATAGGGTAATGAGATTGTTCTATTTGTCAATTTTCTGGGGGCTTTTGGATGAGATGAATATTTAAATTGATAAATTTTGTCCAAAGCAAAGTGCCCACCGTAACATGGGCCATCTCCAGTTAGCTGAAGGCCCGAATAGAACTAACTGGCTTCTCTAAGCAAGGGGAAATGTTTCAGCGGCTGCCTGTGGACTTCATCTGCACCATCTGCTCCCCTGAGCCTCTAGCCTGTTGGTTTACCCTGCAGATTTTGGACTTGCTAGCTTCCATAATCATGTGAGTCTATTTCTTTTAATAATTCTTTCTACGAACAAGCAATTAGTTCTGTTTCTCTGGAGAACCCTGACTAATGCAGACAAGAACAGGCAATTCACAGAAGACATACATAACTAGGATAAATATATGCACAAATACTCAGCTTCCCTAGAGATCAAGGAGATGCAAGTAAAACAACCACAAAATATCTTCTACAGATTGGCTAAAAAAAAAAAAAAAATTAAACTGGCATATCCAATGTTGGTGAGTAAATGGGAAATAAGTGCCCTAACACCATGACTGGGAGTGTAAATTGAAAAAAATGTTAAGTCAATTTGTCAAACATTTCAAATATGCAGACCTTTACCCAGCATATGTTACATTTAGGAATTTAACCCCACCATGAGCACTCAGACACGTGTTCACAAATATTCATTGCATAATTATTGGTAACTTTAAAAAACTGGAAACACAGCCAGGCTGGTGTGGCTCAGTGGCTGAGCATTGACCTATGAACCAGGAGGTCACAGTTCAATTCCCGGGCAGGGCGCACACCCAGGTTGCAGGTTCAGTCCCCCAGTGTGGGGGACTGAAGCAGTAGGCAGTTGATCAATGATTTTCTCTCATCATTGATGTTTCTATCTCTCCCTCTCCCTTCATCTCTGAAATCAATAAAAATATATTTAAGGAAAAAATCTTTTAAAAAATTAGAAACACATAAAAGCCTTTACATGATACTGATT
This sequence comes from Antrozous pallidus, assembly GCA_027563665.1. Lineage (NCBI taxonomy): Eukaryota > Metazoa > Chordata > Mammalia > Chiroptera > Vespertilionidae > Antrozous > Antrozous pallidus. The sequence continues at coordinate 39,194,335 of CM050526.1, forward strand.
AAGTAAACTATATAACATTTATAGCATGAAATACTTGAAAACTGTCAAAAAGAAACAAATAAATGGAAAGACATTCCATATTCATGGACAGGGAGACTTAATATTGTTAAGATGGCAATACACCCCAAATTGACCTATAGATTCAGTACATTCCCTATTAAAATCTCAACTGTCTTCTTTGCAGACTCTGATGCTAAAATTCACATAGAAATTTGAGGCACTCAGAATTATTAACAAGAAAATATTGAAAAAGTTGGAGAACTCCCACTTCTCCCAATTTTAAAACTTGCTACAAAGCTATGGTAATCAAGACAGTGTAGTACTGACATAAGGACAGACACCTGGTTCAGTGGAATAGAACCGAGAGTTAGAAATAAGCCCTCACATTTATAGTCAATTGATTTTTGTCAACAGTGACAATCACAAGGCCTGGTCAAAGGGGGCTGGGAGGGCTCAGCGAATAGGGCAAACCTTTGTGTGAGTCTGGAACTTTTGATGTTTTTAGTTCTGTTTTGTTTTTCTTCCCTGACCACAAAATGATTCTCCCTCTTTAAACGCAAAAAGGAAAGAGAGAGAGAGAGAGGGAGAGAGAGAGAGGGAGAGAGGTATTCCTAAATTAGCGGGTATAAGGATACTGTAGTGTTTCTTTTTTTAAAAATGTTTTCTTGATTTTAGAGAGGAAGGGAGAGGGAGAGAGAGATAGCAACATCAACGATGAGAGAATCATTGACTGGCTGCCTCCTGCACGACCCCTACTGGGAATGGAGCATGCAACCCAGCATGTGCCCTTGGCCAGAATCGAACCTGGGACCCTTCAGTCCGAAGGCCAACGCTCTATCTATTGAGCCAAACCAGCTGCAGTGTTTCTTGAGGAATAGGGGGAGGTTCTGCAGTCTTCGGGGCCCCTATACACTCTCCAAGTTAGTGGAGGTTCACTGGATCCATTAAAAAATTATATATATATATATTTGATTTCAGAGAGAAAGGGAGGAGAGAGATGGAAACATCAATGATGAGCAATGCTGGCTGAGCAGATAATAGGCAGTTCTTGAATGAGAATGGACCACATTCCAAGGATGACTCAGGTTCAAGGTTGACACCTGAGTCCCAGGAGTGTACAATTTCCACCCAGGTTAGAATGTCCTTTCTTTTATCAGAACCAGGCAATCACGGTTAACAGAAGAGCATGATTAATATTTCTTATACTTATAGCTAGTCACCAATATTCTAGTTTTGCCTCTAATATCACCAGTGTGCAGAATACTCCCAGTTCTCAGCAGGAGCTTTATCCACTGTCTGGCTCCTCACTAGCCCCAGCTGAGCACCACTGCCACACAATTCCTCAACTCTGCCACTCCTTCCCTACCCAGACTGGGATTTGTCCCCTACCCTAGTCTCACCCTCAGCTCAAGCTCTTGGCTTAGCCTACAGCTCTCTTCATTTCTTCCTCCAAGGATCAGTACCAGGCTTCCTCTGGGTCTCTCCTCTCCTAGTGTGTCTCCCCATCACCAGCCTCTGTCTGGGCTAGGCCCTTCAGCACTGAACAGTCTAGTTCCTACGTTTGGCTAACCTGTTCTGTGTAGTCCATTTTTCTCTCCTCACCAGCCATGTCAATTCCTGGAAGGCAGTGCTACCTGAAACTACAAAGCCACTCCCATTCTGCATCCATCCCTCTGCCTGGCCTTGCACCAGGCACCCAGCAACTCTTCAAGTCCCACGACATTGAACTTGGCATTCAATTCTTGCCCAAGGCTGCCCTTTTCATCTCATTTCTTAATGCTCTTTCCAACAACCCCTGTCCAACTTCTCCCACCTGCTGTTAAAACCTTCCCAGACTCAGCCCAAAAAGGTGCCCGGGGATGGAATTAAATCTCTCCTTCCCGCTTACTCGTAGAACTAACCTACTACTGCTTCCCTACACACATCGTGCACTTGGCACACGACCGTGTACCTTAAATTAGATAGAATCTGAGTCCGTCTCCGTCCGACACCCCATGCCCTCTGTGAGCACCTTGAGGAAAGGGCCCGAGTGCCGTTTATCCTCGCCCTCACAACTCTTTCAGCCCAAAGTTCACTCCGAGTTTGTTGAATAGAATAGAAACAGGATGGACACGTGTCCCAAATCCAGAAGCGAACATCCCGCAAACGCCCTTAAACGCACCCTCTCGGGGGCAGCTCCTTTGGCTGTCAAAGTCTACGGACCGGCGCTGCCCCACCTCCGGCAAACCACCTACCCGGCGCCCCTACCAGGCAAAGAGCCAGCCGGGGCATCCATCACATGATTCCCCAATCACATGATCCCTGGAAAAGGGGGCGGGGAGTGAATCGAGTAGAAAAGAAGCACGGCATTCTAGGATGGCCCGCCTCTACGTCGACGAGTAACCAACGGGAGTTCGACAGCCCGGACACCTGGCCAATGGAAACCGAGGTGGGCGGGGCTTCGCGCTGCCAGGCCCAGGTCGGTGAGCAGCGGGGTTGCTGCTGCACAGCGAGCGCGGAGCCGGGCACAGGTAAGGAGGCCGGCAGCGCAGACCTCTCGCTCGCTCTCTCCCAAGGCTCCGGCCGCAGGGACGTGGGGGCTTGGGTTTATTTCGGGAGGCAGGAGAAGACGCTTAGAGCATCGTCTTTGGGGGGCTGCGGTGCACTGGAGGGAGTTTTTTGAAGGGTGGCAATCTCAGCAGAATGGCAGTGACCCCCATCAGCAGGGACGCTCTTTCTCTACCTTCCAGCATTCCTGCAGGCTGCAGCCCCTCCCCCCAAAGCAGGGACCACCCTGTTTTTGAGCCGGCTCCGCCTCCCCGGTCTGGTTGCGGTGGGGGGAGATAGGTAGGTAGATAGTCTCCTACGGCTGGGAACGGGAGAGGCGCCCTCCCCGGTCCCGGAGCGCAGAGGGCTGGACTTGTCTTGAGACCCTGGCCTTCTCCAAGGACTTGGGAGTGCTTACGTCTGGCTCTCTCTTACTTCCTCTCTTGTGGGGTGGGACAAGCTGACTTCCGCCTCTCTCAGCCACTTTTTTCCTTGCTCACGCGCCTCGCTGTTGGGTTGGTTCAGATGTTGGGAATCTCGTGCTCCTGACACTCCGAGTGGGGGCTGCCACCTAGTGGAAGATGACCGAGGTGGGCTCCGTTCTCCCTCTCTGTTTTGGCAGTGTGGATGGGGTGGGGTGAGAGAGGCCGCCACGCAAAACCCACCTGCGAGGAATTGAGCTCCCGCCTCCCCCATCTCTGGTCCTGAGTGCGTGCGCATGTGTACTCAGTAGGCACATACCCTGTAATCCCTAACCTCAGGAGACACAGGAAGAGAAATCATTAGGGACCTGAGTACTTTGACGTCTGTATTGGCGCGCCTAAGCCAAGAAGTGGGTGGGGTGAGCTGTAGATCCCTTGCCTGAGAGCTATGGGTGTGGAGGAGAGTCTGCAAGTGGTTGGGGTCCAGGACCAGTCGTCTTCATCCTTACCTGGCCGGGAGCTGGGGAGGGGGTGACTTTGGAGGCTGTCATACTCAGTGGTGGCAATTCTAGGACTAGGACCAGGGCTACATCCTGGCAGCTTCGGCTCTTCCTGTTTCTGCCCTGCCTGGGCCACCTGCTCCGGGGATGCTCTGTCCCCCTCCTCTGCTTGGACCCGAGGCCTCTACCCTCCTGGGGTTTGTGATTCATCTCCAGGCACTGCACCAGGAGAAATGAACCCAGGACCTTACTTAGCATCTGAGACTCGGTTTCCTCCTTTGAAAGTAAAGGTGATAATTACTACTTTGGATGGTGGTTACAAAGGAGAAGGAACATGTAGATTGCTTAAGCTGGCTCCCCAGAGGCTCAACAAACACTGTCTTTGCCCCTCGAGGCGGGGTAACACCTGGGCCTCGCACTAGTGGGGCCGGCTGAGCTTGGGGGAAAGTTGTTTAGGAAGTGAGAGGCTGTGCCCCATCCCTAGACCGAAACTGGTTGCCAGAGGCTCTCTTCGTGTGCAGCTGCGTTTCGGCTCCAGGACATTGGCAAGGGCGGGGAGGGTGTGTGTGGAGAGTCTGAAAGGTCCTGGTGGTGTTGAGGGCCCTTTGAACAGTGTCTCAAAGGCTGACTCAGCCTGGGTCCCTCTCCCTGGGTGAGGAGGAGGGGATGGTCAGTGAGCAGGCCGTGACTGGCCTCTGGGCAGGGCAGCTCAGATTCCACTTCCCTTTTCTCAACCCCGTGGCTTCCCATGTTGTCATGTGACAGCCCCTCCGCCGCACCAGCAGGCGTTGGCAGGGTGCAGGTGTGAACACCGGCTCAGGCAAGGAGACATTCAGGGGGGCGGGCTGGGGAAGTGAAACCCCAGCTTTTCTTCAGAGGAAACTCAGTCCTTGCACCAGTGTGTCTCCCCATGGCTACTGATGCCTCCCACACACCCCAGAGGCAGTCAGTCCCATCGGTCACACCCACAGAACCCACAAATCTTCCTGACTCTGACATGACCACATTTCTACACATTCACCCATGATAGGCCACGTGTTAGGGACACAGATTCACACATACTCATGTCAGCATCTATGTTCATGGGTGTGCACGCACTCCAGCATGTGACACACACACACACACAGGACACATGTAGGAAGTGGGATCTCAGGCCCCATATCTTGCTTCCTCCCCGGATAGGAGTTGTGGGGGAGGCTCGGTAGTGCCAGGCCTGGGCCTGGGGGGAGTCTGGCTCCAGAACCAAGGGTGGCGTGGACTTAAGCCAGTTGCCCAATGCCTCTTGGTATTTTTGCAGGTGGATCATGTGGACCCTGGTGAGCTTGGTGGCCCTAGTGACCGGGCTGGCGGCTGGAACGCAGTGTCCAGATGGCCAGCTCTGCCCGGTGGCCTGCTGCTTGGACCCAGGAGGAGGCAGCTACAGCTGCTGCAACCCCCTGGTGAGTGTCCTCAGCCCAGGCAAGAGCTGGCAGCTGGGATCTTCCGAAAGATCATGGTGGGTGGGCCAGAGGACGGGGCCAAACTCTGGTCCTCTGGTTTATCCCCTCCTCTCTTCCCAGGACAAATGGCCCACAGCGCTCAGCAGGCGCCTGGGCAGACCCTGCCGGATTGGTGCCCATTGCTCTCCTGGCTACTCCTGCCTCCTCACTGTCTTGGGGACCTCCAGCTGCTGCCCCTTCCCAGAGGTGAGGGTACCACCAACTCGGGGGAGGGGCTCAGTTCTGTGTTTACATGTTCCCTGCACTCTGCCACCCCGGGTGAAGGCCTCGTCAATGCCCGCGTCTCTGTGTCCCACAGGCCGTGTCCTGCGGGGATGGCCGCCACTGCTGCCCCCGGGGCTTCCACTGCAGTGCGGATGGGCAGTCCTGCTTCCAAAGATCAGGTGCAGTAGGGGTGGAGGGGGAGGGGGAGGGCAGGCAGATGGGCAGCATGTAGAGCTGGAGCACCCAGGAGCCCTCCTGGCTGGGTGACCCTGATTTCTGCTCTCATGCCCTCTTTCATGTGGCATCTGTACTAAGCATGCCCCCTGCTCCGGAGAGAGGGGCGGCACTGGGACTGGGGGTGGGGAAGGAGGGAACTGGAGAACACAGGCCTAGAGCCAGGCATTGCAGGGGTGGGGAGGGGCCAAATGGGCTGGTTTTAAAGCCAGCCCAGTCAATGGAGGCCCGGGCCCTGAGCCACATTTCTGAAGCAAGGCCTGGCTTGTGGGGGAGTGTTTAAGAGCGCCTGGGATCCTGGCCGGGCGGCTCGGGGTCGGATCATCGTCCCGTAGTACCCCAGACTGCAGGTTTGATTCCCGGTCGGGGCACATACCCAAGTTGTCGGTTCGATCCCCAGTCAGGGCGTGTTCGAGAGGTAACTGATTGATGTTTCTCTCTCACACCCTTCTCTCCAAAATCAGTAAAAACACCCCTGGGTGAGGGTTTTTAAAAAGTGCCTGAGCCCTAGTGCCAGCCCCCCGCCCCGCCACCCGCCCAGGGCCCTGTAGCTGGGAGTGTAGGCCCTGCTGCCTGCAGCTCCCTGAGTGATGGAGGCAATGACCTTCACCGACTGGGCTGGTGGAATCCTGGGTCCTCCTATCCACAGATACCAACCCCGGGGCTGTCCAGTGCCCCGGTAGCCAGTTCGAGTGCCCCAACTCCTCCACGTGCTGCGTTATGCTGGATGGCTCCTGGGGGTGCTGCCCCATACCCCAGGTACAGGTTTGGGAGGATAAGGGTGGGAGGGGGGCAGCAGGAACAAAGCGGGGGGCTGGAGGGAGGGGGCAAAGACAGGACCATCTCTCCTCAGGCTACTTGCTGCGAAGACAAGGTGCACTGCTGCCCCCATGGCACCACCTGTGACCTGGCCCATACCCGCTGCCTCACCGCCGCGGGCACTGTCCCCCTGGCAAAGAAGACCCCAGCACAGAGGACTGACAGAGCGGGTGAGGGGACGGGTGACCTTCGGGTCGGGGGTTGGGAGACAGGAGGACAAGTTCCCCTCTACCCCTGGCTGCCCCTCACTCACACCTTCCTCCCCTCCCAGGGATCATGTGCCCAGATGGACAGTCCGAGTGCCCTGACGGCTCCACCTGCTGCGAGCTGCCTACTGGGAAGTATGGCTGCTGCCCAATTCCTAACGTGAGTGAGGGGCTCTCACCAGCTGGGCTCTGTGCCCACGGCCACCTGGCCTGGACGCCTACCTTGCAGGGATTTCAGGGTCTGAGGTTGGCTGACAGGTTGCTGGGAGCCTGGCTGCTCAGGACATATGCTACCCCCTAGTGGGGGACGGGGGCAGTGCCAGCTGTCAGCCTGACCGCCTTGTGCTCCAGTAAGACCGGAAGCCACAAAGACCCACCCTTGCCTTCGCCCAGGCCATCTGCTGCTCGGACCACCTGCACTGCTGCCCCGAGGGCACTGTGTGTGACCTGACCCAGAGTAAGTGCCTCTCCAAGGAGACCTCCACGGACCTCCTCACCAAGCTGCCGGCGCACACAGGTACCAGAAGCAGGCCACAGGCTCTGCCACCCGCACCGGCAGGAGGAGCGCTCCACCGGCCGTTCCAGGAGCAGATATGGGGGCGGGCAGTGGTGGCTGCATGGAGGGGCCAGGGCAGGTACAGCCCCCCTTTCTCCGCATTGGGCTTTGCCTTAGGATCCCTGCCACGAGTGGCCTTCCATCCTCAACATCTGGTTCCAGCTGTGGAGCCCACAAAGGGTGTAACCTCCAGACGGTCCCCAGTGCCACTGCTGACTTGTCCTCCTTGCCCCACTCACAGCGCAGGAGGTGAAGTGTGACATGGAGGTGAGCTGCCCGGATAAGTACACCTGCTGCCGCCTACCGACAGGAGCCTGGGGCTGCTGCCCCTTCGTCCAGGTACCCAGGAGCAGTGGGCGGGCTAGGCTGAGCAGGGGGGGGGGCAGCAAGCTAGGCCCCTGTGCCCACTGCCCCTCCTCTATACATCCCAGGCTGTGTGCTGTGCAGACCATGTGCACTGCTGCCCGGCCGGGTTTACGTGTGACACAGAGAAGGGTACCTGCCAACAGGAAGGCCGCCAGCTGCCCTGGATGGCACAAGCCCCAGCCCGCCTCAGCCTGTCAGAACCCCAAGCCCTGCAGAGTGATGTCCCCTGTGATAATGTCACCAGCTGCCCCTCCTCCACTACCTGCTGCCGACTCATGACCGGAGAGTGGGGCTGCTGTCCTGCCCCAGAGGTGCATGGGTACTGGGGTAGCATGGGGGGGGGGGGGATTGTCTTGACCTGACTGGCCAGACTCCTGTTACCTTGCTCTTCTGCTCTCTCCTGGCCCACGGTGGCCCACCAGCTCTGATTGCATTCCCAGCGGAAGAACCAAGAGGCAGAACGGGATAGGGGCTCAGCGTTTCATCCCACGTGGTATACAGCTTCCTAGATCCCTCTTCCTGCCCCTTCCTCCCTCGCCAGGCTGTCTGCTGCTCGGACCACCAGCACTGCTGCCCTCACGGCTACACGTGCTTGGCTGGGGGCCAGTGTCAGAAGGGGAACCGGATCACGGCTGGTCTGGGGAAGGTGCCTGCCTACCGGGCTTCCTTGTCCCAACCCAGAGACACGGACTGTGACCAGCACACCAGCTGCCCCGTGGGGCAGACCTGCTGCCCGAGCCTGAGGAAGAGCTGGGCCTGCTGCCAGCTGCCCCACGTGAGTGTCCACCCAGCTGCCCCTGGGGAGGGGAGCGGAGTCCTGGGGGTGAAGAGGACAGCATCATGCCACTCTGCCCCCCCAGGCTGTGTGCTGTGAGGATCACCAGCATTGCTGCCCCAATGGGTACACCTGCAATGTGAAGGCCCGGACCTGTGAGAAGGAGGTGGATGCTGCCCACCTGCCCCTCGGCCTTCCTGTGGGTGCGGGGGATGTGGAGTGTGGACAGGGGCACTTCTGCCACGATAACCAGACCTGCTGCCGAGATGCCCGCGGGGGCTGGGCCTGCTGTCCCTATCGCCAGGTCAGTGCCACTCCCTGCCCTGGGTCTGGGACGGGCCTGGCCAGGTCTTGCTTTGACCCTCGTACCCCCCCTCTGACCATCCAGGGCATCTGCTGTGCCGATCAGCGTCACTGCTGTCCTGCCGGCTTCCGCTGTGGGGCCAAGGGCACCAAGTGCTTACGCAGGGAGACCCTGCGCTGGGACACTCATCTGAGGGATCCAGTCCCAAGACAGCTGCTGTGAGCAGACTGGGGACCAAAGACACTCTATAGCCCTCGGGACCCTGTTCGGAGGGTACCCGCTGCTCAGGCCTCCTTATCCCCTCCCCCCCACCAAATCCTTCTGGACTCTCCATTCTGAGTCCCCCATCACTGAGGTGGGGGTCTCCCTCTAAGGCCCTCCCTGTCCCATGGGGAGCTGTGGCAAAGCCACGTTACAAGCTGCCATTCCCTCTCCCCCGTTTCTATGGACCCCGTGGCCAGGTGCTCTTCCCTATCCACGGGTGTGTGTCTGTGTGTGTTTGTGTGTGTGTATATGCTCCAATAAAGTTTGTACACTTTCTTAATAGTGTCTGATTTGGCCGCCCTGCCTGCCCTCCCCAGAGATCCCCATTTAGCACCCACATTCCCTCAGCCCCACAGACACACACAGAGGTCATCTCACCAGTCTTATATTTGCTGCCGCCCACAGCGGTCCTATCCCATCATCCCGTTCCCCAGAGCCTCCCAGCCTCTAGCCCTGTGACTTGGTAGCCCCGAGGTGGGCTGGTCAGCAGGCAGCAACCCTCCCTTCCCCGGGGGTCCACAGAATCCCCCCTCCCTTCCCAGCCCTCATACTAGCAGCTAAGGCCTGGCTGCCCCACCTGCTTTCTCACAATAGAACTTTCTATGTACAGCCACGTTTATACAGGCACCGCTTGCCCCCCACCCCGCCCTCCTCCCCAGCACCTCCCAGTGGGGGTCTGGACCCCTCCCACCGCCTTCGTGGACACAGACACGGGGTCCCTCCCAAGCCATTACCCAGCACATACCACAGGACAGCTCTGCAGGTCTCTGGGCACCTGTCAGAGCCCAGCGCTAAGGGCGAGGGCCCCCGCAACTCCCCGGAGCGCGCACCCTGGGGACGGGCCCAGGCGGGCGGGGCGGCGCCAAACCCGCGGGCGGTGCCGGATCCGCAGGCGGCGGCGCTACTTGACGTTGAACACCATCAGCGGCCGCTCCTCGCGCCGCTGCCAGGGGCTCTTCTTGTCGCCCGCCTCGTCGCCCGCCTCCGCCCCCAGCTCGTCCTCCGGGCTGGTGAGCGAGTCGCGCCGCAGCTCGCTGGCGCTGCTGCGGGAACTGTCCCCGCGGCTGCGGCCCCGACCGCGGGGCACCGTGGCCGCTCGGCCCTCGGGAGCCGCCACCTCGTCCAGCAGCGGGGTCAGCGAGTTGTCCTCCGGGGAGCAGAGGCCCGTGCGGCTCTCGCTGCTGCTGGGCTCCGTGTCCTCGCTGAGCGCCAGGCGCGGGGGCGCGGGCGGCGGCGGCGGCGGCGGCGGGGCGGCGGGCGGGGCGCGCTCCCGCTCCTCTCGCAGCAGCCTCCGGCGCGCGGGCCGCGCCTCGTGCACGTCGACGCCCGAGTCCAGGCTGGCGTCCGTGCTGCGGCCGCCGCCCGCCTGCAGGTCGATGTAGGAGTGCCGCACCTGCGAGTTGGAGCGCCCGTCCAGGGACACGAACCAGGCGCGCGGGTGCGGCTTCACGCCCAGTTCCAGCAGCTTCTTCTCGGTCAGCGCCTGCAGCTCCCCGTTGAGCTGGGCCATGGTGGACTCGTTGAACAGCACCGGGATGGTGACCGAGCCGCTGACCGGCGCCGAGCGCCCGCCCCCCCAGCCCTCGCCGCCGCCGCCGCCCTCGCCTCCCGCGCCCGGGTGGCCCTGCAGCAGCGGGCGCTGGGTGTCGGGCTGGGGGAAGGGGCGCGCCGGGCCGGGGGCCGTGCCCTCGGGCGGGATGGGCTCGTCGCCCGCCCCCGCGGCTCCCGCCTCGCCGCCCAGGCGCACGTAATGCGCGGGGATCACCAGGGTGGGCATGACGTTGCGGTAGACGCTGTCCTTGAGGTGGTCGATGGAGCCGCAGAAGATGAGCTGGCCCGCCTGGCTGAGCGACGGCGGCCGCGCCAGCTGGTCCACCGACTGCGACAGCAGGAAGTCGGGCGCCTTGCTCTCGGCCGCCCCCTTGTGGCCCAGGTAGTGCTCGAAGGGCGGCGGCGGGGAGGGCGGCTCCGGCAGGAAGGCCGCGGCCCCGGAGGGCCCCCGCCGGTACTCCTCCAGGCCCGGCTCCGGCCCGCCAGGGCCCTCCACTGAGCGGGCGCCCTTCTGCCCGGCGCCCTCGCCCCCGCGGGCACCTGCGGGCTCGGCGGCCGGACGACAGACGGGGCGCGGCTTGGCGCGGAAGAAGTCATCCCGGGAGCTGGCCAAGTCGCGGGAGCTGGAGAAGGCGGAGTGGAGGGGGCCTGGAGGAGGTGCCTCGGGGTCCCCCGACGGGGTGGGCTCCAGGGGCCCCCCACAGATGAGATGGAGCTGGGACATCGAGGTGGCCTGGTCTCGTTTGCTGCCCTCCGAGGGCCCGGAGAGCTGCAGCTTGCGGTGCTGTTGCCTGGGCTTGAGGCAGCGCCTCCTGGAGAGAAGGCAGACAGGGATCCTCAGGAAAAGGTAATCAGAGCAGCTCCCTAACCCACAGCTGCAAGATGAGGGACTGAAATAGCTGGAAGGATTGGGACAATGCCCCGGACTAAAACAACCCAAACAAACAAAACCTCCTGGGGGAAGTTTGTGGAAAGAGCTTGTATGTCCGTGGGAGGTCCAGCTAGCAGCCGTGCCCATTGGGGTCCCTTTCGGGTAAATTGCAGGCCTGCACAGCAGGAGATGCATGAGAACCTGGGTGGATGTCCCAGCCCGAGATTCCCTGGAGGTGAGAGCTGGGCTGATGTCTCTCCTGCTCCTCTCCCACTTCTCTCCGGCCACCAGCCTTCCAGTCTTTGCATGTGCATATGGCCTGCTTTCCAGTCAGCGCCTTAAAGGATCAGGCTGAGCTCTTACGCATGTTGGGGGCCTGCGCACCCCACAAGAGGCCAGGCGCAGGGTAGGCCTCCGTCCGCGTGGAAGAGAGAAGGCGGGGGTCTGGGTGTCACTCACCGGCAATAGTAGATGAGCAGACACAGCAGAATGAGCACCAGCAGGGCCAGGGCTGCCAGGATGGTGAGCAGGAAGATGGTATGGTAGGTGCCGATGTCTTGGATGCCTGTTGTGATGGTGACCAGTCCTGTGCCAGGCAAGGGCTTAGCGTTCCAGGTGTGGGTGCCCTTCCTGCCTTTCAGAAGGAACCCACTCTCCCAGCCTCCCCTCCCCCCGCTCCCCCCTGTCCCCCCTGCCACACTCTCACCAGTCGTGGGGGAGGCCATGGCAGCCGCCCAGTACCCCAGTTGGGGGGAGACGAAGGTCCAGTAGAGCTGCCGGCCTTCCTTCCGGATCACGCCGGTGCCATTCCGTACCCACAGCCCTGGGGGAGGCAGGGGTTGCATCAGATTCAATGTCCTCCCATCCAGGTCTCTATCCCCCAAACTCCAGCCCTGGCAACTCCCCGAGGCACTCACCACTCTTGGGGTCAAACCTCCAGGCAGGAATGCTGGTGCCTACAGCAAGGGCCCGAGGCTCTGAGGGCACCGGCAGAGACAGGTGAATGGGGCCCGAGAGTGGCACTTCCGTCCCATTGCCTGTCAGCAGGTGCACGCTCACGGCAGCCAGGGGCAGCAGCTCCAGCCAGGAGCCATTGCCTGGGGGAAGGGGACATGGAGCTGAGGGATAAAGCCTCAAGGCGGGGGACATCCCTTCCATGCCGGGCATCCAGTGTACCTGAGCCGGAGGCCTCGGTGCCCAGGAAGGCAGGGAACGCCCGCATTTCCTGCTGGGTGCTGGCAGGCGTGAGCGAGGCCCAGAGCTGGCTGTAGGTGGAGCTGACAGGCAGGCGGGCAGCCCGCCTTTGGAACTGCACCCAGGGCTGGGAGCGGGCACCTGACGGAGAGAGGAGGGGCTGCAGGGGCCTGGCCAGAGACAAGGTTGCCCAGAGACCAGAGCAGAAAGCAAGTATCTAAGGAGAGGAGGAGCCAGCGGGTCAGGCCACTCGGGAGGCCAGGGAGGGTGGTGACTTAGGAGGAAAGTGGGCAGTTATAGAATGTTTGTTTGGAAGGGATGTGGACCAGAATCCTAGTCCTGGCTGTATGACCCGGAGCAAGTTCCTTATCCTAGCCAATAAAGAGGGAATATGCTAATTGACCATCATGCCCTCACAAAGATGGCGACACCCACAGTCAATGAGGGGATATGCTGATGGACTGTCACACCCTCAGAGATGCTAGCGCCCACAAGATGGCGGCATCCAGTCCCCTCAGCCCTGCCGGGGTGGTAGGTGCCCAGCACGGCCGTACCCACCCCCAGGCGAGTCCGGCGGCTCCACAGGCCTGCCTCCAGAGTCCCCCAGTCCTCCCAGCTACCCAGGGCCAGTCTGAGGCGCAGGCAAGCCTCGAATGGTGGCCACCCAAGGCTCAGGTAACCAGGGCCGGCCGAGGCTTGCGCTGCCAGCAGTGGCAGCAGCAGAGGTGTGACGGGAGCACCGCCTTCCTCTGATCGCTGAGTCACCTTCCACCCCTGAGGGCTCCCAGCCTGTGAGAAGGGGCAGTCTGGGCTTAAGGACCCCCTCTCCAGGGCACGGATTTTCATGCACCGGGCCTCTAGTCTGTAATAATAAAAGTGCAATATGCTAATTAGACAACCTTCTGGACGTCTTCCGAATGAAGCCGGGGCTGCAAGGGCCAAGCCCCTTGCACAAATTTCATGCATCAGGCCTCTAGTTAGCCTATAAAGTGATGCGGTTCAGCCAAAACCGGTTTGGCTCAGTGAATAGAGCTTCTGCCTGTGGACTAAAAGGTCCCCGGTTCGATTCCGGTCGAGGGCATGTACCTTGGCTGCAGGCACATCCCCAGTAGGGGGTGTGCAAGAGGCAGCTGATCGATGTTTCTCTCTCATTGATGTTTCTGACTTTCTATCCCTCTCCCTTCCTCTCTGTAATAAATCAATAAAATATATTTTTAAAAAAAGAAATGTGGCCAGTGTAGTGTGACTCAGGAACTGGATTTATTTCTCATTTTAAAAAGCTTAGTGAATTTTTAATCCATTTAAATTTAAATAGCCACGTGTGGCTCGCAGCTACTGCACTAGACAGCTCAGGCTCTGCGTGCTGTCCGCCTGCCTTGGGGTGGAGAGGACATGACACAGAATTCTGATACAATAAGGTGATAGTCACTTTTACTAAGCGCTGATGTGCTGGGTACTGTTCTAAGCAGGTCACTATCTATATTAAACCCCTGTAATTACCACAACAGCCCCTGACATAGGCACCCATCCCCGACCCTATTTTGTAGGGCAGAAATGGAGGCAGGTCAGGAACTTGCTCAGGTCACAATCCTGGAGCTGGACTGAAGCTCACGGAGCCTGATGCCAGGACACATTCTGTCACCGCTGTTCTGTCCTGCCTCACTGTTACAATAACGGGGTGCGGGGTGCAGGGTGCAGGCGGAGCTGGGCCGCCTGGCTCCGAAGGTCCTGTGGCACCTTGCAGCATAAGGCAGCCAGAATGAAAGTGGAAAGGAACTTCCAGGAGAAAGGCCCCTGGGTCTAAGCAGCAGTCGGTCAGGGGCCTCCAGGTGACTGGAGCGGGGTGGGGGAGAAAAGGGAGGGGCAGTGGCAGGTCAGGTTCCAGTGGGCGTGTCAGGATGTGAAAGAGTCTAGCCTTTATACTGAAGCAGTGGGAGCTGTGGGAGGCTTTAAGCTAGGGTTCCTTTGGCATTTTATTTTGATTTTTTAAAAAACGTTTTTATTGATTTTTAGAGAGAGAGGAAGGGAGAGGGATAGAAACATCGATGAGAGAGAAACATCCATGAGAAATGTCAACATAGACCAGCTGTCTCCTGCAAGCCCCCTGCTGGGGAATGAGCCCAGAACTAGGGCATGTGCCCTGACCAGGAATCGAACCATGACCTCTTGGTTCCTGGGGGGACACTCAGCACTGAGCCACACCGGCTGGGCTCTTTTGGCATTCTAGAAGCTTCCAGGCCGGCCAGTGTGGCTCCGTGGTTGAAAGTTGACCCTGTGAACCAGTCGTGGTTGGATTCCCAGTCGGGGCATATGCCCTGGCGGCAGGCTTCACCCCCAGTGGGGGCGTGTAGGAGGTAGCCGATCAAAGAATCTTTCTTATCATTGATGTTTCTATCTTTTCCCCCTCTTCCTTCCTCTCTGAAGTCAAGAAAATAAATACATTTTAAAAAAGAAACCTCCAAAGAAATTTTAGAAGCTTTTGGTTTAGGATCAGAGGAACAATGAACAAATGAATAATCTGGGGGATAAGGATATAAAGTGAGGAGGGGCTTCTCTCACCCCCAAACCCAGGGTGGCTCCCTAGGACTGGCTGGATGGAGTCCCCCTCTGCCAGGCTTCCTCAACCAGCCTGCACTAGGGGCCCCTTCTGCACAGCCAACCAGAGCATCCCTTTCTTTTTTCAAAGAGGAAGAGAGAAAAACATGGATGAGAGAGAATCATTGACAGCTGCCTCCTGCACAATCCACACCAGGGACCGGGCCGGGCATGTGCCCTGACCGGGAATCCAACCGTGACCTCCTGGCTCTAGGTCAATGCTCAACCCCTCTCCCTCTCCCTTCTGCTGGGCCAGGGCCTTCCCTGCTGCCCCTGCATCTGGAAGACTCCCGGGCCTTCCTCTCCAGTGAAGGTGCCTTTGCTCCGCCTTCAACGCCCACCAAGTCCATTCAGTCCCACAGCTCCCCTCACTACATGCTCTCTTCCAGCGACACTCACAGGGCAGTGGTCGGCGGTTTGCCGCTCTGTTGACTCATGAGTTTGCCGACTACTGACCTAGACTCTCGATTCCAATAATTATAGGCTATTGTAGTTCCTTGTGATTAAGCCCCTATTCCAGCGGTCAGCAAACTCGTGAGTCAACAGAGGGGCAAACCATGGCTCACGAGCCGCATGTGGCTTGCCAGCCGCAGTTTGCCGACGACTGGGCTAGGGTGTTGTCAGTATTGAATGCATCTACCCTCTGCTCCACTGTGCTGCCTGCTCCGTCGCTATTTCAGGGGTAGCCTGTTGGTGTGTTTTCCTCCGTGTCTGTGACCTCCAGGAGGCAGGGAATGGGTTTTCGCTTCCTTACCATCGACCCCCGCGCCAGCCACGGGGCCCGGCACAGTCTGAGCTGAACGAGACTGAAAGCTCGTAGGTACACCCGGGCCACTGCAGGATTGCTCCAGGCCTTGAGCTCCATCCATGTTCAATGCCCTGGAGTGACCCTCTCAGGTCTTCTAGCACGGGCATGCTCCCAGTAGGTGTACTACAAGGACTCGGTGGCCCGCTGAAGATAAAGGTGGCAGGGGGTGGGCATTCTATTGGTAGGAGTAGAGGGAGAATAGAAACCACGAGAAGCCCCAGTAACAAGACACATTTATTGGCCACCTGTGCTGGTTTTTTGCATGCTTGATAATAATCAGTCCTTACCTCAATTTGAAGATGCAGATACTATCAATAGCCACATCTTAGAGGTGAACAAACTGAGGGCCAGAGTTAAGGGACTTGGCCAGGGCCACCCAGCTAGAACGGAAGAGCAGAGCTCCCTGTGCTCAGGCCAGGGCGCAGGAAGGGGAGCGGGGGTGGTAGGAGGGAGCCTTACCCGGAGAACCCAAGAGGATGTGCACCAGGTCCTCATAGAGGATGAGGGTGGCCGGCCGCTCGGGGAGCAGGTAGAGGCTGACGGACGCATACACTGCGGGAGGGGTGGCCTGTTAGCTCCAGAGAAAGCCCGGCCCACACCCAGCCAGGGAACTCCCTCCACCCGAATCCCAGGGACTTCATCCTGCCTCGGCCCCCTCTGCACCCTCCAGGCCAGGCAGCAGCTGCTGGAAAGCCTACCCCCTCCGCCCCCCACAAGGACTATTTTGGGAAGGGGTTGATGGGGTCAGCTGCTGCCCCCCCTCCACCTGCCCCTACACTCACAGGGCAGCTTGTCAACGCGCCAGGGCACGGAGTTGGTGAGGAAGCCGGGGCGGGCAGCAGTGACCAGCACCCAGTTGCCCAAGCGGTAACTGAGGGGCAGTGTGGCCACACCCTCTGAGTCCGTGGTGCCAGCAGCCAGCAGCATACGGTTCCCAAACACATCCACGGAGGCCTGGGCCAAAGGCACCAGCTCCCCGCTCACATACACCTGAATCTTGATCAGGACCTCTGCGGACAAGAGGAGGTGAGGAGAGTAAGGAGGCGGGAGGGAGGAAGAGAGAACCCGGGGAGCCTCAAGATCAGAGGAGGGGGCCCTGGGCTGGGAGCAGCTTTGGGGCCAAGGCTAGATAAGACATTATAAAAGCTAGCATTTACAGAGCCCTCCAGCGTCACATCAGCCTGTGAGGTAGTTGGCACTATTGCATCAAGTCTAGCCTAACACACCCACTTATCCTCATTTTAACATTTCTGAATTCAGACTATGCCTATGGTTGATTTGGTCATAATTATAATTGGCAGCATTTTTCCCCCTTTCTTACTGGTGCATGAAATAATGGTGCGTCTCCCAGGCAATGATGTATTAGACTTGCTAAGACATGCTCTTAGCCCAGGGATCGGCAAACTGCAGCTCGCGAGCCACATGCGGCTCTTTGGCCCCTTGAGTGTGGCTCTTCCACAAAATACCACGGCCTGGGAGAGTTTATTTTGAAGAAGTGGCGTTAGAAGAAGTTTAAGTTTAAAAAATTTGGCTCTCAAAAGAAATGTCAATCCTTGTACTGTTGATATTTGGCTCAGCTGACTAATGAGTTTGCCGACCACTGTCTTAGCCCATTTTGCAGATAAAGAAACTGAGGCTCAAATTATTTATATATTTGTACTACAGTTAAGTGGGAGGTCCAAACCTGGGTATTGACTTCTAGACCTAAATTCTTAACTGCCCGGACCCTATGGGGCTGGTGTCAGAGGAGAGGGAGGGTGGGCTGAGAAAGAATGAATAAGTGGAGAACCAGAGGCTACAAGTGGAGAGCAGAGAGGACTCAGCCATTTGGAAGAGAGGATGGGGTGCTGGGTAAGAGTTGGGGTTCTTAGGAAGAAACAGAAGTGGACTCTAGGGAATTGGTCATTCCCATCATTCATCCACCTCCTAGAACCCTTTGCACAAACCTGTTTCTCTTCAGACTTAGGGACTCACTCCAACCGAAACCCAGACAAGTACCTCCCGATTCCTCCTCCTCAGTGTATTGCTGGCCCCCTCCCAGCTGGTTAGCTATAGTGCAGTCACCACGGTAACTCTTTCACTCCTCCCAGGAGATGGGCAGGGAGCTGGGGCCCTGGCCCGGGAAAGAGACTGGGGGGAGGGGAGAAGAGACCCGGGCCCGCGGGAGACTGGTATGGAGGGGGCCAGGAAGAGAAGTCCAAGTCCTTCACTTTCCAGCTAACTCTGCCCCGGGCCCATGGATGGTCTCGCTGGCATGGCCCTGCAGGTGTCCTGGCCTCAGAGGGGGGATGGGGGCAGGGACCAGGCCTCGATTTGCTCTCACAGATTTTCCAGGCAGCCTCTCTGGTCCAGGCACCACCGACCCCTTCTCACTCAGTGCAGCCCCTTCTTCAGAACATGCCTCGCCCCTAACTTGCTGCTAGTCATGAGAGGAGATGTCATGCTTGGAAAGGTACAGAGACCCACGTATGAGCCCCAGGAGGCAGGTGGGAGTGGGTTGGGTGCTGGACACAAAACTAGGGGAGTCCAGGTCCAAAGGGAAGACCCAGGAGATGTGGAGGCTGAGGGCCATAAGGCCTCTTGGGTGGAGCTTAATATTCAACAGTGACAGGTGTCTTCTCTCAGGCTTCCCACCACAGCCAGTGCCCCGCCTGCCCCTGGCATCCCATCCAGCTGCTCTGGGCCACGCTGTCCGCTCCCGGCCAAAGCCCAGTTCTGCAGGGTGGGTGCACGCGCTCGACCCTTTCCTTTCTGGTGGAGCACTGGCGGCCTCCCCTCCACCTCCGAGTAGGAATTCTGAGAAGCTGGAGGGCCTGGCTATTCCCCACCCCCACCCCGGGCTAGGGCAGCTGGATAGAGCAGCTGGGAGCAGGGAACCCACGATTAGGGACTATGGCCATTGGACGGAATGCCTTGGGTTCAAGAAAAGGGGAGAGAGCCCGGGGAACAAAACAGGGGTGGGTAGGTAAGGCCTGAAGAAGGCACCAGCGCCAGGTGCCAGGGGGTGAGGGGGTAGATGCCTAGTAGATCTCCTTCCCCCTATCCCTCAGCTGGGCTTCCAGACAGCATTCTGGGAGAGCCCTGGTACTGGCTCTGTTCCAGACAGTTCCCGGTGCCCCTCCCCGGGGTGCAAGGCTTGAGAAGAGCTGCCTGAGGACCTGGGGCCCATTCCTAGCATCAGAACTCTTCTTGTCCCCCAGGAAGACTGAGGCCAGAGCCAGCCTTCCCCATTCCCCAATGCCTGACATTCCACACAGCATCCGCTCCTCCTGGCCTCAGCCCTGCCTCATTCCAGGAGGAAATCCGACCCCCTCCCGTCATCCGGACCCCACTTCCCTCATGGAGACTCCCCCACCCTGCTTTTCCTGCCAGCTCCTTGGTGGGGAAGTGAGTGGAGAGCACCAGTTCAGGTTCAGACAGGGATGGGGCCCAGAGGCAGGAGAGGGGAGCGGGGCAGGAGGCTAGGTGGGGGTGCAGGGCTGGAGTGGGTGGAGTACCCTGAGAGCCCAAGCTAGCGAGGAAGTAATGGGCGAGCTCTCCCACCCTTTCCCGCTGCAGAAGCCGACCCCACCCCCACCTCACACACCCACCTGGGCCGGGAGAGGCGCTGGGGGTGGGGGGTCTCCTCCACTGCGATGGAGAGGTGAGATGAGGAGGGGGTGATCTGGGAGCGACTGGGGACAGGAGTGGCCGGAGGCCTGCTGGATGGGACCCAGGCACCTGCCCTCCCAGCCGGCACTGCCCACGGTCAGCTAGCCAGCTCAGCAGGCTCCGCCACCACAGCCCTGCCATGCGCTTTGAGCTAGGCATCACAATGCACCCCTTTTTCCAGAGCCCCCCAACTTCAGCCCCTTCTCTTTCATGGGCCAAGCAGCGTTTCTTGGGTGCACCCCAAAAATCTAAACCTGGAGGGGGGGACCGGCTGGGGACTGTCAGGCTCCAAGGCGAAGAACCCCATTCGAGCAGTCAATCCACCAGCAGGCTTATCCCTTTCCCCCTCCCCTCCCCCCCGTCAAACCTGGCTCCGGGCGCCCTCCACCCCCCCCCCCCCCCCCCCCGTCCAGGCCCCGGGTGGCAGCCGGAGCCTGAGCCCCCACCCCGCCGAGGGCTGGGGCGAGGAGCCCGCAGGGGGCTGCGGAGCCGGCGCCCGCCCAGCCAGCCCCTGGGCGGGTGTCTTCGGGAGACAATGGCTCAGGCAGCAGCGCCTCGCGGACCGGGAGGAGAAAAACAAGCAGGAGGTGGGCGGCGGCGCAGCGCCTGGGGACCCCCGCCCTCCCCTCCCCATTGTGTCTCCCCAAGACCCCCTCCCCGGAGGCCCCCCTCTCCCCCGTGAGCCCCGAGCCCAGGTCGCCCATCCACCCCACCCAAACCCGGGGAACAGAATGGCCCCCGAGTCACCAGCGCCGCCGAGAGGGGGCTGGCGGGCGGGGCCCAATGGGGGTGGGGGGCGCAGGCTGGCGATCGCTGCCCTTCCCGGCCGAGACTCACCCTGCGGGCTGGGGGGCTCCGGCGGCGACTTGCCGGGAGCCCGGGAGGCGCCGCCGAGCAGCAGCCCCAGCAGCGGTAGCAGCCGCGTGAGGACGCCGGGGCCGCTCGGCGGCGGCATCGCGGGGCTCGGCCCGGCCCTAGCGGCCCATGGCTCCCGCCCGGCCCCGCTCGGCCGGCCCCGCTCAGCCCCAGCTCTGCGCGGCTCGGCTCCCGCTCTGGCTGCAGCGGCCGCTCAGCGCGATTGTCTCCGCCCGGAGCCGCCAGCGCCCCCTGCAGGCGGCGTCCCAGCCGACGGTCCTCCCGGCGCCGCCCCCTCGCGCCCCGCTCCGCCCGCCTCCCACCGGAGCTCAGCCCACCCCGCAGCTCCCATCCTGTGCTCAGACCCGGAGCTGCAAGGCAGGGAGTGTATCGAATGGGGGCCAATCGCCAGGGTGAGTTCCCGAAACTTGGTGCATATCTGGGGGATAGGGGGGAATGGCTATTGCTTGCAACACACTCCGATAGGTGGGTACCATGGTCATGAGGGCTCCAAAAAGTGTAAGAACTGCCCTGTGTTACTGCTCCCCCTCTCGGCACAAACATTCCCTCAGTGCAGGGGAGATGGGGCGCAGCCCCCGGGGAACCCGTCCCGTTCTTGTCAAGTTACTTAGCCTTCCTTTTTTTAAAAATATATTTTATTGATTTTTCACAGAGAGGAAAGGAGAGGGACAGAAAGTCAGAAACATCGATCAGCTGCCTCCTGCACACCCCCAACTGGGGATGTGCCCGCAGCCAAGGTACATGCCCTTGACCGGAATCGAACCTGGGACCCTTCAGTCCTCAGGCCGAGACTCTCTCTATCCACTGAGCCAAACCGGTTCGGCTACTTAGCCTTCCTTTAGGAGAGAGCTGTGATCTCTACCCCGTGGGGTTGCTGTAAAGGGGAGGTGAGATGGTGTGCAGGCTCCAGCACAGGTCTGACGGGCCAGGTGACAAGATCTATGGATGGGCTGTCATAACGGTTAGGAAGTTGGTTAGGAAGTTCCAGAGGTGGAGGCAGCCTGCCTGTGCCCCTGAGAATCGCCGGCTGGTCTCACCGGTTGTGCTTCATGAATGACAACCTGAGTCTTTTCCTTCTTCCTCAGCCATTGACCCCAGCTTTGAGGGTAGCTATTGGCCGGCCCTCTTGCCCCAGCCAAGCTCTCTTTCCTTCCGGTTTCTGCTGGCCATCATCACTCAGGGTCTGGGTGGCCAAATCCTCATCTAATCGGGCATCCCTCTCCCGTTCTCTCTGGCTTGTTACCTTTTCTTCCTCAAAATGCGGTGCCCTGCAGGGGGTTGGAGACCTAGAGCAAGGACCTCAGGAGCATGAGCTTCTCTCCTGGTTGGGGCTTCTGAAATAAGGGGACCTTGTTTTGAGACCATGGACAAAACAACCAGGTTTTCTTTTCCTTCCTTCCTTCCTTCCTCCCTCCCTCCCTTCCTACCTTCCTTCCTTCCTTCCTTCTTTCCTTCCTTCCTTCCTTCCTTCCTTCCTTCCTTCCTTCCTTCCTTCCATCTTTCTTCCTTCCCTTCCCTCCCCCCTCCCAAATTTCCACCTAACCAGATTTCCCAGTTCCCATTCTTATGTAACCAAATTGTTGGAACCTCAGCACAGGATTTAGCACTCCTCCCTGGTGAATTTCATCTTGTTGGTTACAACCCAACTTTACAATCTGTCAGGGCTGCCGGCATCCGCTTCAGTCACCCATTGTATCTGCCTCCCTCTCAGCCAGCCACCCCCTGCAGGGTGAAGGGACTTGTCACAGTACCAAGCAGCCCAGAGCTAGGATGGAGCTTTGGGATACCCCAATGGAGACATCCTTCAGCTTTATCAAAATTGTTGTTTTCTTTTCTTTTTTCTTTCTCTCTTAAATTGTTCAGTTTTCAATCTGAGTCTCCATCGTCCAGCTCACATTTCTGTCTTGTGTACAATGCTTTGCTGGATCAAGATAAATTGTCGGGGGCCACCCAATTGCAATGGCAGAAGGACTGGAACTTGGCTGGTGTTCAAGGACCTCGGCTTAATCTTTCCCTAAATATTCAGCCACCCAAGTAGAAACCTGTTCTGGAACTTGCCATGCATGGATGTCGAATTGTTCTGTTCAGAATCTACCTTTCCCCCTTTGGGAGCAGATCTTGTGAGGTGAGCCTGTGGTTAATGGCTTCCCCCAACACTTGGCATCAAGTCCAAAGCTCTCTTTGGTCACAGGTGCTTCCTGCCTGCCCTCGCCACTGGGCTCACCTCCTGGGTTCCTCACCTGTCCCCAGCCTAGGGCCTCCTTGCTTTTACTTGAACGCATGAAGCCTGCCCCCACCTCAGTGGCTGCTCTGTCTGTCCAGAGCACTTACTTCCTGCAGCTGCTTGGCTCATTCATTCATTTCTCTGCTCACCTCATGAGAGTCTGTCTATAAAGTCAGGCTGCTCCCAGAACCCACATCATTCTACCACTAGTTTCCTATCTTTGTTTTTACCCCTATCACTAACCACCCTGATCATACATTTATTTATTTACTAGAGGCCCAGTGCATGAAATTTGTGCATGGGTCGAGTCCCTAGCAGCTGCCGGCTGCCAGCCAGGGGGAAGGGGCTGTGGGTGGTTGGCTGGCCAGCTCTGCCCCCTGGTCAAACTCCCGGTCACGGGGACAATTTGCATATTAGGCTTTTGCTATATAGGGTTTCTTTCTCTTTGCCCCTGATTGGATGTAAGTTCCATGAGGACAGGGACTTTTTTGTTGTTTCCTGTTCCATCCCAGCACCAGAATGGTGCCAGGCATATAGGAGATGGTCAATAAATGTTTATTGAACACATGAACCCACAAAGCTCTCAGGACCCCAGGTGGATCCCTCACCACTATTTGCTGACTCCAATCTCAGTGTCTTCCATTCCTAGCCTCCTGGGGTCTTCCTGCCCGGTACCCTATTTCCTAACTTAAGACCCTTCTCGTTGGTGGGGAAGAAGGAACAGTCACACCTCCCACACTGCCTTCCTCAGGATGGGGGCTCAGCCTCCCTCTCTGCCCCTTCTCACTCTGAACACAGCTTTAAAGGCCTTTTTAAAAAACATGTTCTTTTCTTGATGTTTATCTCTTCAAAATCATAAAAAAATGTTTAACGCTGCCCACCGGGGTCCTTGCCTGCAGACTATGCCATCCTCCTCGCCATCCTCAATCCCCTCCATCCCCTCCAGTCTCACCTGGAGGCACTGCCACGCTTCCTCCCTTTCCCACCCCCACTTTCTACTCCCTGACATTCCTCAAAGATTTGCAACCTTTGCCCTGACAGATGCTGTCTGCTTACATTTCTAGCAGCCCCAGACCCTCACTCCAAACATCACCTCCCTCTCCTCCCCTTCCCAAGAGGAAGCAGCACACAGGGGTTAGGGCTCAGCCTCTTTATGTGGCAGCAAGAAAGGCGGTGGCCCAGCTCTGATGGGAGGGGGAAGACATCAGGAGCCTCCATGGAACAGCCCCAACCTGCGGGTGAGCAGAGCTGGGGGGCATTCGGAGAAGAAGGGGCACAGCAGGTATCACATCCGCCTTTCTGCAGGACAGAGCCTGGGTTGCACCATCACTCCTCCTCCTCATCGTCTTCCTCCAGGGGAGGCCGGTTCCGCTTGAAGAAGCCAACCTGGGGGTGCACAGGGCCAGGGCCAGGTTACAGAGATGACCTTAGGCCCCAAGCAGCACTGGAAGACGCAATGATGCTAGCAACCAGCCAGCCATCGGTCCTCTCCTTTCCAGCACAAAATATGGACCCCAGTGTTTGCACAAATGAAGGCCTTTCCCCATGTAGGGATAACAGATGTAACTATTTAAATATATTTTATTGATTTTTTACAGAGTGGAAGGGAGAGGGACAGAAAGTCAGAAACATCGATGAGAAACATCGATCAGCTGCCTCCTGCACACCCCCTACTGGGGATGTGCCGCAGCCAAGGTACATGCCCCTGACCAGAATGAACCTAGGACCCTTCAGTCCACAGGCAGATGCTCTATCCACTGAGCCAAACTGTTTCGGCAAGAGATGTAACTATTTAAAAATGGGTTTTGCTTTCTCTGCTCTGAATTTTCCTTAAATACTGATGATTGTGTCTCTATATGACTCAAGTGCATGAAGATATGTATTTAATTTATTGTAAGCCTAAAGTGTGGTTTTCCCTAAAAGCACCATGTTTCCCAGGGGTTGGCACCTGAGTGACCCAGCCCACGTGTTCTCCAGACACAGAGGAGGGGGGACCCGCCGGGGCCTCATCAGGAGCAGGAAGCAGGGAGCAGGGTCTGGATCGAACCTGACGAAGGGAAGGGAGGAGGCGAGCCCCGACCTCCACAGCAGCCAGGGGGCTCCTGGAGGCAGGACTCATTCCCCGTGACTTCCTGCCGGGGGTGATGGGTCTAAAGGACTTAGGACCCCAGGTGCCACCTCCCCCAGGAGTCTGTCCCGGGGAGAGGTCCTCTGGAGAATGACAGTCTAATAATGGAGATGCAGCCCTAGCCCGTTTGGCTCAGTGGAGAGGGTCAGCCTGTGGACTGGAGGGTCCTGGATTTGGTTCCCTTCAAGGACACATGCCCGGGCTGTGGGCTCGATCCCCAGTGACTCTCTCTCATCCTTGATGTTCCTATCTCTCTCCTTCTCCCTTCCTCTCTGAAATCAATAAAAATATATTTAAAAATAATAATAGAGATATACATCAGTTGGGCTCACCCACTTGGACCTCTGCCTCTCTCTGCCTCCCTGTGAGGGTGGGCAGGGCCAAGTCAGTGCCCACTAGGGACCCTCCCCTTCCTCATGCCTCACCTTCCACATGGCCAGGACCAGGAGTGTGAGCAACAGCAGGCCACTCAGCACGCCTACCAGCACCCACCAGAGGGGAATGTCTCGCTCCTCCAAGGCACGAAGCAGCTGTGTCTGGACCTGAGGACAAACTGGCGTGTGTCCTCTGTCACCTGGACACCTGGCTTTCCCCAAAACTCAAACCCGTGGGGTGGGGACACCTAGCCCAGCCATCTACCAGTCTGACCCTTCAGACCGGGGAGGCTCCCCCTCATCCTGCCGGACACAGGGAATGACCCGTGTGTCCTGCAGGGCTCACCTCCTGACAACATTCTTCCGTACTCACCAGAGCTTCTCCGCTGGGCAGGCTGAGGGCGGGTACGGTGTAGGGAAGGGAGGAGACATTGAACCAAGCCTTTGACTGCAGCACAAATTGATCCAGGGGCCTCTGGATGGGGTGGGGAAGCCATTCACACAGGCCTATTAGTTGCAGGAATCCCAGCTCCTGACCGCGCCCCCTCCCGAGCCTGCCTCTGCCCTAATCTCATCCCCTTCAAAGTAAACTGCCCCCCCCTCAATGAACAATTTATTTTATTTTATTTTATTGATTGGCTGCCTCCTGCACGCCCTCTACTGGGGGATCAAGCCCGCAACCCAGGCATGTGCCCTTGGCCGGAATGGAATATGGGACCCTTCAGTCCCCAGGCCAGCGCTCTCTCCACTGAGCCAAACCGGTTAGGGCTGAACAATTAATTTTTTTAAAAAGAAAACAAAGTAAACCTGGTCTTTACTCTCTTCCTGCTCCCCAAGCCCCGCCTCTCCCAAAGCTCACTCAGTCCCCGCCCCCAGAAGGCCCCGCCCGGCCCCGCCCACCACGCCCCGCCCACCTGGCGGAGGCTGGGCAGCCACAGGAAGGCGTGCACCGTGACCATGGCCCGCTGCCCGCGCTCCATCTCCTGCAGCTCACACCGCACCACAGTGCAGGGCACCGAGTCGCAGCTCTGGGGGGATGGGTGACTGATCAGTCCCCAGCCCCTCCTGACCGGGCACCCCTCATCCCCAGGACTCAACACAGCGGGTGGGGGAAGCGGAGTGTGTGTGTGTGAGGGGCCATCAGGGAGCTTGGGCCTCCGCTCAGGGAGGGCCTCGGACCCACACTTCAGACGTTATCTCTAGATGGAGTTGTTCACACGGCCCCCCAGATCCGGGGAGGGGGCGGAAGAGGTGGGCCGGCAGACAGTATTCAACACCCAGGTCTTCAGTCGTTTGAATGCACTGGGAACCTTAAAAAAACCTAGTGCCCCCACCCCTGCCCCGGCCCAGACAGACCAGCACAGACAGACTGTAGCGGCCAACCAGAGGCCCACATCACTCTCAGGCCCCTGTCCCCTCCCACCCCGCTCCAGGGAGGAGACCCCGTTTGGAGCCGCAGAGCTGCTCACCACCAGAACTGGATCCTGAAGCCTCGATGGCTGCTTGGATCCTGACAAGAAGGCCTGCCTGCGGTCCCGCTTGTGGTGGCCCCGCGAGGCGGCGGAAGGACTTGGGGTGGGCACCCCCGAGTCCAGCTGGGGAGGCAAAGAAGCAGTCAGGTCCCACACTCTGCCCGTCTCCCCGCGCTCCCAGAGGAACCCTGGTTGATGGGCTCGGACTCCCCACCGCTCCTTCTTCCACCCAGGCCCTCACCTTGAGGGGGTTGAGAGAGGGATGTGGGGAGCACTGGAGCCCCCCCTGAAGCTGTATATCCAGGATGTAGAGCAGGTCAGAGGGCTGGGACTGGCCGGGGAGGTGGACGCTGAGGTGGAGGCCGCTGACCGTGCCGGGGCCGTTGTTGTGGAGCTGGGGAGGGCGGTAGAACAGCAGGCGGCTCAGCGTCTCCACTGCAGTTCCTGGGACCCTCCACCCCAGCCTGGGGCCCAGGGCTCCCCCCTACCTCATAGGTGTGCTCCACCTTGGGGCCCCAGCTGTCTGAGATGTTCTCCCTGCTGCCTTCTTCTGCCTCCACCACTAGGAAGGCTGGAAAGGAGCTCCTGCAGGGCCCAAGCCCCCAACGTAAGCTTGATCCCCTGACTTGCTGTGGGGGACCCCCCGGGGACCCTTCGAACCTTAGGACTCTGCCTGCCTCTCCCTTATCCTCCCCAGGCTCTCACCCTCGAAGCTCCACATGGGCCTCTGCACGGACTGGCACCTCCAGCGGTACAACCTCGCTGTTTGGATTCTGGCTGTTCTTGCTGGAGGGAGGGGCGAGGAGGGGCAGGTCAGGGACACCAGCCCAGTGATCCTCAGAACTCTCGGGGGGCGGGGCCGATCTCAGAGGGCTCAGGAAGACCTAACTCTGGGTGGGGTTTTTTTGTTTGTTGGGTTTGGTTTTTGCCACACAAAAGTTTGACCTGGGAAAGAACTTCTTTCTGGGCTCCAAGACTCAGAAACAAGTCTCGGAGGAAGAAAGGGAACAGGAAGTCTGAAGAGCTGGCACCCCAGAAGACCCTTCCGCAGGGAGGTCACCGGAGTGTCTCCGCATCAGGCGCTCCCCATTGCGGTACCTCTTGATCTGCAGCCAGAAGGACACCTGCTCCCCAGCCTCTTCCAGGTTCTCCACACTCACCAACATGGTGATTCCTACCTGGGAGACGGGGAGGGCCGAGTCACTGCCCAAACGCGCACTCTGAATGTGGCATGTGGCCCCCCGGCCTCACCCTCCCGGGTCACCATTGTCCTCTCCGTTTTGCTCAGGAGTCCACTCATCCAAGACGGCACAGCCAGGGAGTGTGAGGACCGGGACTCGGGCCCTGGCTAACTCCGAACCCAGCCACTAACAGGCCCTGGAGGGGGGCCCAGGGCCCAGACTCAGCGCCTCACCAGGGCATTCCTCTTCATGGGGTTGCCCAGCTCACACAGCACCACCCTGGTCTCGTTCTCCTTCTTCTGGTTACAGACCAGCCTCTCCAAGCCCTGTCAGCAGGTGGTTTCAAGAAAGAGGATGGTTACGGAGCAGCTGTATATCCCGAAACTCCTTGGAATGTCTGGGAAAGGCTTCTGTGCCAGGCGGGAGGAGGGCTTCTAGGGCTGGGGACATGAGAGACTGTTACATTCTACTTTATTTTTAAAAAACTTATTTTATTGTTTTTTTACAGAGAAGAAAGGAGAGGGAGAGAGAGTTAGAAACATCGACGAGAAACATCCACCAGCTGCCTCCTGCACGCCCGCTACTGGGGATGTGCCCACATCCCACTGGGGATGTGTCCCCCTCCTTGGTCGGAATCCAACCTGCGACCCTTCAGTCTGCAGGCAGACCCTTCAGTCTGCAGGCCGACCCTTCAGTCTGCAGGCCGACGCTCTATCCACTGAGCCAAACCGGTTAGGGCACATTTTACTTTATGTTTTACTCTAGCACTTTATCACTTTTTAGGATTTTTTTGTTTGTAGTAAAAACCACAAAACATTACATAGGTATGATTTCATTGCTATAAACTACTTCAACAAAATAAAAGAAATATGGGGCTCTGGGCAGGTAGCTCAGTTGGTTAGAGCATCCTCATGATACACCAAGCTTTTGGGTTTGAACCCTGGTCAAACCAATGGCCCTAGCCGGTTTTGCTCAGTGGATGGAGCGTCAGCCTGCAGACAAAGGGTCCCGGGTTTACTTCAGGTTAAAGGCACATGCCTGCCCGGGTTGCGGGCTCGATCCCCAGTAGGGGGCATGCAAGAGGCAGCCAATCAATGATTCTCATCATTGATGTTTCTATTCTCTCTTCCTCTCTGAAATCAATAATAATAATTAAAAAAAACAATAAAGATATATCTTTTTTTAAAGAATCTACCAATGAATGCATAAAAAAGTGGAGCCACAAATTGATGTGTCTCTCTCCCTCTCTCAAACAAACAAATAAATGTATGTTTGTCGATGTTGATAAAAAAGACAAGAAAATCGACCAAATGTTAACAGAGATTCTGTTAATATTTAGTTCCTGGCACCTTTTTTTATTTCTTAATCCTCACTGGAGGACAGACATAATTGATTTTAGAGATGGGGAGAGAGAGAGTGAGAGAGAGAGCGAGAGAGAGAGAGAGAGAGAAAGAGAGAGACATCGATTGATTGCCTTCCGTACATGCCCCAACTGGGGATCAAATCTGCAACCTAGGTCTGTGCCCTGTGCCCTGACAGGGAGTCGAGCCCACAACCTTCTGGTGTACAGGGCGACACTCCAACCGCTGAGAACACTGGCCAGGGCTTCCTGAACCACCCTGACTTGGGTTTTACAATAAAGTTCTTGAATTTCGGACCATTAGCAAATATTCCTCTTCCAAGTAAAAAAATAAAATTAAAAGGCCACAGCTCTTACAGCAAAGCATGAGAAGTGGGGGCTCTGAGGGTGGGAAAGGCCTATACCTCCCAGGTCCCAGTAACCCCCCGGGGGTGGGGGGCCTCACCTGGACGTTGCTGACGGCCCGCATGTAGTGGGCGCCTTGGGGCAGGTGCACGGCCAGCTCAGCCTCATAGGCCCCTTCCCCCTCGTTGGCTGCATCCATATTCAGCTCCAACACATTATCGGCTCCAATCAGGAGCGGGGCGCCCTTCCTGCGGGGAGAAAGGAGTGAGAGGCTGCGTCCAGGCCCAGGGTCTGGGAGGAGGAGGGGGGCGAGGACAGCGCATTGGTGTCTGACACCCCAGGCGGGGAGGTGTCACGGGCAAGCGGGCCAGGGGAGGGTAGAGTGGGAGGTCTCCTCACACGCTGGCGGCGAGCTGGAGCTGGGGCACACACAGGTTATCTTCCCCACAGTCCAGGATGATGCGGGTCTACAGGGGCACATCGGGGATGCGGGTAAGGTGGGGGCAGGTGAGGTTAGGGGGTTGGAAGATCTGAGAATGAAAGGGTGTTGAGATGACATCAGGGCTTTGGGGTTTGGGACAATGTCTTGGTTTAGGTGGTGACACCAGGCTTTCTATCAGAGTTTTGAGGTGACATCAACCCTTGGAGTTTAGGGGACACTGAAGTTTTGAGGTTTTCATTAGGGTTTAGAACATTAGAAATTAGAGGCGACATCAAGGTGTTGGGGTTCATATTACAGCTTGGACACTAACCCTAACCCTGACTGTCTGGCAGGGGCCCTTCGCCTCCCTGGCTGTCCCCGCCCCCCGCACCTGCTCCTGGACATGGGTGTCTCCATGCAGCACAAGAGCAGGCATCAGTCCCTCCTGGTCGGGCTGCAGGGACACATTGACGCTGAGCACAATGGGGCTCAGCTTGTCCCGGAAGTCGGCCTCGTCCTAGGGAGGGGACAAGACTCAGGCCATCTTGCTGCCGTGTTCCCTACCACTGACCACCCCGGACCCACGCACCCAGCCCGTACCCCCGGGCCGGATGAACCAGCTGGCACCCCCCGCCCGGCGTACCCGGAGGAAGGCCGTGGTGTTGTGGCAGATGGGGCTGTGCCTCCCCCCCAGGTCCAGGTGCAGCGTGGTGCCCGCCTGTTGAGAGTTCAGCAGCAGCACCCTCCGGCCCTGGCGGGGCTTCTGCCGGTCCAGCTGCAGCTCGACATTTAGGCCTGACGGGGCCAGCAGGGAGGGTCAAGGTCTCCCTGGCCAGCCTCCGGGGGAGCCCCGGCCACCGCCCTCCTGGGCCCACCCTGCCACTCACGCAGCGTCTGAGGAATATTGTGTCCAGTGGCTCCTACACACACCTGGATGTTAAAGCTGCAAAGACGTGAGTGGGGCTCAGGGGTTAGGGCCCCTGAGGTCCCAGACCCTGCCTGGCCCATGCCCTCCGTCTCCTCACCAGCTCACTGGGATCTTGGTCTTGGGCAGGTCACAGTTCTTCACAGCAGGATTCAGCGAACCTTGTACCAGCAGCTGGACAGCGGCCATCACCACGGGCTGAGCTCTGGTGGGATGGGGTAGGCTTGCTATTGTGGCCCTTCCTGACTTCTTCCCCACCCTCCCTGGAGTCAGGGCTCACCTGTACACAGCCACCTTGTCAGCCCCGTAGGCTCCCACCAATAGGTCTGCAGATATTGGAAGGAGGTCAGAATTGGTCATTGGAGAGGGCATGAGGTCCCCATTTTCCCAGAGGTTCCCAAACCACTTCCCCCTTTGGAGGCTTGACCTGGCCCTCCCTGGCATCTCAGCCCCACAGCCGGGTCAGGCACAGGCCCCTGGCCGTGGCTCCTAGCCTCTCCGGCTGATGCTCAAGGGCCCTTCTTGTTCAGCTGGAGGCAGTCCCGGGCACCTGGGTATCCATTGTCATCGATGTCTGTGGCCCCTCGCAGGGAGAAGCCGAAGCCGGAGCCCGTGGAGAAGGGGCTGTCCAAGATCTGGGAGGGACGTGAGCTGAGCCCCTCACTGTGACCCAGGAACACCTGCACTTGGCCCCGACCACTGGGACCCCCGTAGGGGGCGGCCACGGCCACATCTGGAAGAAACAGCAGAAGGAGAGCGGCTGTGTGTTTTCCAGGCTCTCCAGGGGGCCCGGTCAACTTTCAGGAGCTCTTGCTCTGGGCAGACCCCCGGGGACAGGAGAGAGAAACAAAGATCGGGGTCAAGAAGGCAGCTGCCTTGCCTTCCAGGAGTTTACAATTGGGTCGGAGAGAGACCCATCAAATAGGATTATTACAAAAGCAGTAACAGCTCTCACTATCTATTCAGAAAAACATATTGCCATGATTTCATTTGATACTGAAAATTAGGCATTATTACTCCTCTTTTTAAAATATTTTATTGATTTTTTGCAGAGAGGTAGAGAGAGATAGTTAGAAACATTGATGAGAGAGAAGTATTGATGAGAGAGAAACATCGATCAGCTGCCTCCTGCACACCCTCCACTGGGGATGTGCCCGCAACCAAGGTACATGCCCTTGACCGGAATTGAACCTGGGACCTTTCAGTCCACAGGGTGACGCTCTATCCACTGAGCCAAACCGGTTTTAGATGTTACTCCTTTTTTAGGTGAGAAAACTGAGTCCCAGAAGATTCAGTAACCAAAACCTATTAAATTCTCCTCCCTTCTTCCCTAGGGACCTTTGCCCCATCCCACTTATGCCCCTATACCATGCAAGCCCAGAGTCACACCGCAGGTTTGTCATCACTAACAACTTAAAGCAATTTTTTTTTGCCCTGCCCAGTGTGGCTCAGTGGCTGAACGTGGTCCTGTGGACCAGAAGGTGGCTGGTTCCATTTCTGGTCAGGCCACAGACCCGGGTTTCAGGCTCCAGCCCCGTCAGGCTGTGAGGGGGAAGCAACCATGTAGTGTTTCTTTTTTATGTCGATGTCTCTCCCTCAAAAATCAACAAAACATGTTTAAAGAAATATTTGTATTGATTTTAGAGAGGAAGGGGGAGAGAGCACTCAAACACTGATGTGAAAGAGAAACATCTTTGGGTTACTCCCATATTCAGCCTGACCGGGGCTCAAACTCAAACCCTAGGTGTGTGCTCTGATCGGGACTGAACCCACCAGCTTCCGGTGCACCCGCCGATGCTCCAACCAACTGACCCACTGACCAGGGCATCACTAGTAACTTTTAAGACCACTCTTGAAAATTTATTTGTTATTCAGCATAATCTTATTAATTTGTGGTTTTGGTTTTTTTTTTTTTTTTTTGCATGTGATTGGACTCAAGATCTTTGACCCATAGATTGTAGCTGTCTTTGCTTTGTCTTCTGTGCAGTTTTTTTTTCTTTTAAATATCTTTATTGATTTTTCTGATCGAGGTACCCAGACTTTGCCTGACTCAACCACTCTGACCACAGTTGAGCCCCCAGGCTGTGCGCCTCCACGCCCTCCTGACCTTTGGCTTCCTCATCCCTTCACTCATTTCCTGACCAGATCCTCAGCCATCTCGCCCCGTTGCCAGTTTGGGGCAAGCCTGCCAGACCCCCACCAGAGCAGAGCACAGGAATTGAATTCCTGATCTCCAGGCTTCACTAGGGGCTGCCCAGCAGTCAGGCAAAGGCGGGGGGGGGGGGGGGGGGGGAGTGTCTGCTCAGCTTTTCCTCCGTTTGCTCAGCACAGCACCTATTTCAAACATGCTCTATTCTGTCAAGATCCCAGCCCCTACTTCCTTCATAAAGAGAAGCAGCCCAACTGCTGTGCTATAATTCCCACCACTTCCCCCCTTTCCCATCCGACCTTGGAATAGTGTCCCTCCTTTACCCTGCTGCTGGGCTCAGCATCCCACCCCGATCCCCCGGCGTGAGGGGCCTCCTCCAGCTCACTCTCCCATCCCTCCGTTTGCCCCCAGACCACTCTCCTGTACATCCAACGGACTCCATATTCTTGGAAATTAAAACAGCCTTCCCTCGACCCTCCTCTCCTGTCAGTCATCGTTCTTGTCTTTCACAAACTGGTTGAAAGAGCTGTTGGCATTGGCTGCCTCGAGTCTTCGTTTCCATTCATATGTTGCCCCATGACTTTTGGTTTCTGTCCCTACCCAGCCCTGAATCAGTTCTCGTCGCTGTTGTCAATGACCTTCTTAAAGACGGGGGACACTTCCACACCCCATCTCACCGCACCTTTCAGAAACACCTGGAGCCTCTGCCTCCTTCCGTCTGCTCAGAGGACCCCCTTCCTTTGCGTTTGGGCCATCAGATCTCATTTTCTCTCCCTCCCCGCTGGACAGTCCTCTGTCTGCTTTCCAGACTCACTTCCTCTGGGAGTCCCCGAAATGCTCGCTTCCCAGAGCTCTGTCCTGGGCCTCTCCTCACTTCTCAGGCTCCCGGCCCGCCCCCTACCCCCACCCCGCCCTTATTTCCCACTCAGACCTCTCTGGTGGAAGCGGGGGAAGCTACACTCACTGCTCTGGGATATGTCTACCTAATGTGGGCAAGTCCTTCAGGATCAAACAGGTCCAGAGCTGAACTGCTGACACCCTCTCATTGCACCTCCCCAGATTTGCTGCCTAGCCTGAGTTCCAGCCAGCGAAGGACCGCCCCCCCGCCCCACTCCCCCAAGTCCTTTGCCTGGACTAACGCGCACAAATCCGAATTGGTTTGCTTAAAGCTCTCCCTGGCTCCTGCGGCCTCCAGGTCCAACCCACGGACTTGACTGTGGCTGCCAACCCCTGGGCACCAGCGGGGCCCCTCTCCTCTCTTACCATTGTAGCCATCCCGGTTGAGGTCGCCCAGAGGCGCGATGGCTGAGCCAAATCGCCCATAGAGCTGGGTGCCAGTCAGTAGGAGGCTGGGGGTGCCCAGGGCGTGGGAGCCCCGAGGCTGCAGGAACAAGTACACGCGGCCCACCTCCGCCAGCTTGCGGTCAGCGCGGCTGTCCATGAACAGCGGGGCGCCCACCAGCAGGTCGTGCCTCCTGCGGCACAGGCGCGCTGGTTACGTGGGGGTGGGGTGGGGAGGGGTGGGGTAGGGAGGAGTCCGGGGAGGGAGAGGGATGGGGGTGAGAGTGGCTGGGGGATGCTCAGGGCGCCCTCCCGCTCTCCTCTGCGGTCGCCAGGAGGGAGGGCTAGGAGAGCAGGAGACCTAGGCCAGTTCACCACTCTGGAAACTGGGGACTCCACTGGGTGGGCTTGGGGCGCCCCTCCTCACCCGTCCCCATTGACGTCAGTGACGGCCACCGAGTGCCCGAAATACGAAGCCACCTGCAGGAAAACAAGGCAAGGCGCACCTTAATTCCCGCCCCAGACCCCCGCCCCTCCCTCAGTCATCGCCCCACACCCCGGGAATATCCTAGGCCCCACCCCTGTTCGGGCGCCCCATCGGGCAGCGGCCCTCACCTGCTCTCCACGCACTCGGTGCAGCGTCTGGTACTTCTCACGCAAAATCTCCACCTGCGCGGACCACGCACATGGGGCGGCATTCCCCCCCAGCCCCCCCCCCCCCGCTCCGGGTGAAAGGGCAGAGGTTGGGGGGAGGGGTCAGATTTAGGGTCAGGGGCTTCGGGGTGCCGAATGACGGGCAGGCGGCACTCACGGCTCCCAGGGTCCAGCTCCAGGTGGGGGCGCCGAAGACGTATTCTGGGGAGAGCCGCCCAGCGAGTGAGGGTGGACCCCACCTGCCTCCGCCCACCATCCCCTTCCGGAGTTTCGGTGCGGGCTGGGGGGCTCCTCCCGGGCTGGGCTCTGGGCTCCCCCACCCCTGCCCCTGCCCCTAGACGGGTTTCTTGCCTGTTGTGTTGGGATTCCCGTCGAACTCGCCGACGGCCACCGAGTACCCTGGACACGGAGCGATAGCTTTTCTGGGGCCCGAGCGGGGCGGGCGGGGAGGCGCAGACACCACGGGTTAAAGCCTGCGGGGTGTGCGGCAGCCCGGAGGCCAAGGAGAGGCCGAGACCCGCGGGAAGGCCGGGGGGGGGGGGGGTCCGGGGCGGAGGAGGAGGCGCCGGGGGCGCTGGCCGGCAGGGGCGCTCCCGCGGGGTGGGGATGGGGCGGGGCGGGGCGGGGCGGGAGGGGTTACCCCGGTAGCCGTCGAAGTACTCGGGGTTGCTGGAGTCGAAGGAGAGGCTTTGAGTGGGCACGTGCCACAGGAGGGTGTGAGGGGAGTAACTCCGGAAGATGTCCGCTATTGGGGCCCGCGCCAGGAGACCTGGGTGCGAGAGGCCGGGGTGTGCACCTCCGGGGTCTCCCCGGGGGGGGGGGGGGAGAGAGAGAGAGAGAGAGAGAGAGAGAGAGAGAGAGAGACACGGACAGACAGACACGTACCTAAGAAAAAGTAGCCGCCGGGGGCCCCAAGCACCAACTCTCCAGCCTGGAAAGGAAGAGGAAGCCGTGGGTGAGGGGCTTTCGGGGCGCCCCGGCCCTCCCTCCCTCCCCGCGGGCTCGCTCCTTGCCTGAGTGACCGCGGCGCTGAAGCCGGCTTCGCAGTAGCGCTTGTCCTCCCCTGGAGGGCACGGAGGGGGGTCAGCAAGGGGCGGGGGGACCGGTCGGGGCGGGGAGGGGGGCAGCCCGGGGAGGGGAGGGGGGTATCCCTGGGGGGGCGCAGCCAGGAGCGGGGTGGGGCAGCCGGGAGCGGGGAGGGTCAGTCCGGAGCGGGGAGGGGGCAGCCGCGGGGGGGTCAGCCCGGGCGGGGGGTCAGCCCGGAGCGGGGAGGGGGCAGCCCCGGGGGGGGGCAGCCCGGAGCAGGGAGGGGGCAGCCGCGGGGGGGCCAGCCCGGGGCGGGGGGTCAGCCCGGAGCGGGGAGGGGGCAGCCGCGGGGGAGGGCAGCCTGGAGCAGGGAGGGGGCAGCCGCGGGGGGGGCAGCCCGGGCGGGGGGGAGCGGGGAGGGGGCAGCCCGGGCGGGGGGGCAGCCCGGAACGGGGGGGCAGCCCGGGGCGGGGGGGCAGCCCGGGGCGGGGGGGGGCAGCCCGGGGCGGGGGGGCAGCCCGGGGCGGAGAGGAGCAGCCCGGGGCGGGGGGGGCAGCCCGGGGCGGGGGGGCAGCCCGGGGCGGAGAGGAGCAGCCCGGGGCGGGGAGGGTCACCAGCGGCGGGGGGTGAAGCCGCGCTGGCCCTGGCGGGGAGCCCGGTTGGTGAGAGCGCCCCCCATTCGCCGAGATCCGGTTGGTCCCCTCAGGGCACAGACCAGGATCAACCAGTGAACGCACAACTGAGGGCCAGCCCGGCGGCGCTCCCTTTCTTTGGAACCCGCAGATGAACACAAAGTAAAAGCGGGCACCGAACGGGCGCGGCGGGCCGGGTGACGTGGGGGCGGGGCCTTGAGCCGGCAGGTGCCGGGGGGGGGGGGGGGGGGGCAGGCGAGGCTGCAGCGGGCCGCGGTGCCGGGGGAAGGTTCGGGACCGGGCCGGGCTCGGTGCCGGGGGCAGGTTCGGGGCCGGGCCGGGCTCGGTGCCGGGGGAAGGTTCGGGGCCGGGCCGGGCTCGGAGCCGGGAGCGGCGCTCACAGTAACTTTGTTGCTTGTGGACGTGGCTCATGGTGTTGTGCCGGCAGGGCGAGTACTCGGCGCTGCTGGCGTTCCGGTGCTGCTCCAAGAAGCAGCCTCCCACGGGCGTCTTCTCGGCCTCCTCCGGCTTGTCCAGCACGTTCCAGTGCAGCCAGGGGGCGCAGGCCTGGGGCCGGGAGGGGGACAGGGGCGGGGAAGAGGGGGTCAGGAGCGGGGAGAGGGGGACAGGGGCGGGGAGAGAGGGTCAGAGGCGGGGAGAGAGGGTCAGGGGCGGGGAGAGGGGGTCAGAGGCGGACCCCGATTCCCGCCCCCCGCCCCCAACACGTCCCTCCCCGCACATGCCCCCGCCCCCGCCTCCTCCCCGCGGGCCCACCACAATGGTGTCTCTCCAGCTGACCACCGATGCCCCCAGGCCTTGCCGGGCCTTGAAGGTTTGGAAGGTCTGGGAGCCCACTTTTCGGGTCTCATCATCTGGAGGGCACAGAGGGGATGGGGCGCTGAAGCCGGGCTGCCCACGCCCCCTCCGGCTCCTCCCATCCCTCCTCGCCCGGGACTCACTGAGGTCGAAGGACAGAGGCGAGCACTGGCCGCCCCCGGCCTGCCAGGGGCACAGGAACACGCCGCCCGTCTCCTTCTCACCGAGGCCCTGGGTCCGCGGGGCGCCCACCACCATAGCCACGCTGTGTGGGAAAGCGGGGTACCCCTTGTCCCAGTGCCTGCGCAGGAAGCTCTATCCTGCAGGGAGCTGTGCCATGGGGGAATCACACTTCCTTAAAGAGATTTCACAGACCATAGAGGCCAATCTTTCCATTTCATGATCCATGAAATCGACTCCCACAGGGTAAATGACATGCCCCCTCCCTCAAACAGAGAATTAAGGGGAAAACTGGAACTATCACCGTTTGATTTGGGATGAATACAAGGGGTTTGATATCCTTGCTGAAAAGGATATCTCCCCCCCCCCCCAAATAAAAAGCCAGGGCGGCTTCATGAATCTTAAAACCTTAAACTGTTACCAGATGCCTTTTTGAGAGCTAGTTTTTTTTTCCTGTTTGTTAATCATCACCTGAGAATATTTTTCCATTGATTTTTAAATATATATTTTTTATTTTATTGCTTTTTTACAGAGCAGAAGGGAGAGGGATAGAAAGCCAGAAACATCGATGAGAGAGAAACATCGGTCAGCTGCCTCTTGCACGCCCCCGACTGGGAATGTGGCCGAAGCCAAGGTACATGTCCTTGACCGGAATCAAACCCGGGACCCGCAGTCTGACGCTCTATCCACTGAGCCTAACGGGTTTCGGCTCCATTGATTTTTAGAGAGTGGAAGGGAGGGGGAGACACACACAGAGAAACACTGATGTGAGAGATACACTTCAACTGGTTGCCTCCCACCAGGGCCTGGGATGGAGCCTGCAACCCAAGGTACCTGCCCTTGACCTCAACTGAAGGTCAAGGGAAGCTAGTGGGCATCTCTAAAGGGGGTGGAAGGGTGCTGATATTGCTGAGGACCCTGGTAGATCTAGGTTCAAACCACAGCTCTGCCATATGAAAATTGGGCACAATACCAACCAATCAATGCTGCCAGGAGAAGTAAATGTAAGAGGGACATTCAGCATGGTACTAGCCAAATAACTCCTGACTACTGCTCCAAAATGTGTGAATAATGAGGGGTGTTTGTTAAGTAGTGCCCATGAGACCACTATCTGTGGATAGAGGGGGGAAGCAAAAGAGGAAGGAGTTAGGTTGAGATTCAAGCCCAATGACAGCCATGGGCCACACAAATACCTGGGAGTTCTGGTACTAGGAGGACCCTCGGGACTCTTCCCCATTGGGGTGAAAGGGTTGGACCCTTACACCTCTTTCATCCCTCACCTCCCTCCATACTGCTCATTGATTGGTCATTAGTCGCAGGTCACATTGGGAAGGGGACTTGACTTGGAGGGAGGTAGCTCTCCTCGGCAGAGGAAATTCTCCGAGGGGCTGACACTGGAATGCTGTCTGCCGTTGCCACTCCCCAGAGCTGGGCCGCACAGTGCCCACCACAGTAAGGAACCAGCTCAGGGTAGTTATTAGAGGAGGAACCAGGACTCTGATCTTGGCAATCTGATCACAGCCTGATTAATCCCAAGCACAATATTTTAGTGCTTTTCAAAGATCTTTAATTTTTATGGGGTTGAGGGAAATGGAGTAGGAAAGCAAGGTGAATAGATCGTTTTACAGTTCTGCAAGTCAATTTAAGACATGCACACCCCTCTCTGTGTTTTGAGGGGTAACAGCGGAGTGGGTCCTACCACTGACCCTTGGAATGAAAAACAATGTACCAACTTCTCTTTCACCTGTTTTTGCTGTAGTTTCAATGTCAAACTCCTTTTGATGCCCCCCTTCTGATGCCCTCACTTGAGCAGGTTCCTCCCAGTATTCCTAACAAGAACTCAGACCAAATAGACCCTAGAAGTCACTTTGCCCAGCCTCTATCACAAATGGGGAACTTGAGGTCCACAGAAGCAGTAATGGTGGGAGAATTTCTATCCCAGCACCCAAGCTCCCCCAGGGCTTACCTCCCCAGGCTGTCCTTGTAGAAGTCCAGTGAAAACCCAAAGTGGCTGCCACTGGGGCCTGTGTAGACGGTGAGCCGCACTGGGTCCAGGTTCAAGGCCCCGGCTGGAGGGGCAGCACCAGGTCCCAAGAGCATCTGCACCCACTCCAGAAGCCAGAGGGCATGAAGTGGACACAAAGCTCTGGCCATCTTCCTTCTCCCACAACCTTCTTGGAAGGAATGGACTAACTCCTTCCTCTTCCCCTCAGTTTCCACCACAGGAAGTCTTTTCTTATCAAACTTACTGAACAGGGCTGTTGGGCCTGGACCCTTTTGGTTTCTAAGATTGCCAGAAAGGGGAAGGGGGTGGATGCTGATGGCTGAAGGCCATGACTCCTCCCTTTTCCTGAGAGTACTTTATCACCAAGTCTTGTTGGTTCTGCCTCTCAACTATGTCTCTTGAATCTTCACGCCATTTCTACTACCACCATGCAAGTCTAAGCCATCATGGCTTTCTTCTTGGGACAGTAAAACCATGAACTAGCTGGTCTGTGCATCTCCACTCTAGCCCAGTTCTATGACCCCTCTTCCTCCCACACAGCTAGCTGCCTGCACTACTGTGGCACACAGTGACTTGGTTAGTGGTGAGGGTAGGAGTAAGGAAGCTGCTGGCTCCTGATAAGACCTGGGCTGCTGTATCCTCTTGGATAAGGCACCTATCCACTTCCTTTTAGGGCCTTGGGCAGCTTCCATCAGTCATTGGCGCAGCAGCTTCCTCACTCTTCCTCCATGTCAGGCCAAGTCTTAAATTAGTGTGGTCAAGCAGTGCAGCCAGGTCTGGGGAAGGGATGGTGAAGGGATCTTGGTGGAAGGGGTAAGGGAGACGGGATAAAGTGGAGTCAGATCAGGGTATTCTGGCTCACAGGCTTTGCGATTATTCACCAGCTGTTCAGTTGAAAGCAGGCCCCTTCACTCTCTCTGGTGACAGAGCTCTTGTCCAATCAAGAACTGATTCTAGTGGGGTCAGTGCCAATGGGAAGCCTCCTGCAACTCTTCAGGCTGGCACCCTGGTATTAAGACAGTTTATCACGGCCTGTTCACTGGGTCGTGTCCATGAATCCCTGGAGAGCAAGGCTCTTGACTGTAGCCTGGGCCTAGCCGAGAGCCCAGGTATTGCTGACAAACTGAATGGAAGTGTGTGTGCGCTGAGCATGGACGATGCAGACAGGGAAGGAATAGTTCTGAGTAGAAAGGCAAGGCCATTTTCTGTGGATGTGAGCAAAAGCAGTGCCAAGTCTTATTGACACGCCTCCGCCCAAAAACAGGCTCTCAGGAAGGAAATTCAAGATCTGCCAGGGCACAGGAACACGGCCACATTCTCCTTTTGTTCTGTATTTTCTGATCAATTGCAGCCATTTTATCTTGGAATCTCCCAATTCACCATCTCAACACACAGCTTAGAATCCTGCCCCTTATTAGAAGTTCCTTAAACTTTAGTCCAGGCCTTCTTCACTGCTGATTTCTTAGACCCAGGACCATAGTAGGCATGTAATGCATCTATTAGAATGAATACTTAACTCAGTTTTATACTTACCTACCACCTTCCCACTGTCAACTGAACAGTACTATACTGGTGTATACCATGTAGCCCCAAATTAAGTCACATTTCACTAAAGTTTTTAAATTATTTATTTTGTTCATGGCACTGAGTAGTAAGGGATACAAAGGTCCCTTATCAAGGATCTTTAAAGAGGGATTTAAGACATGAACATACAACTGCAGCAGAGGAAGAGTAAAGCATGCCTTGAAAAGGGTGATTATGTCTAGCTGAAATCATATGCTTCTCATAACAACTCCCATAAAATAGGTACTATATGCCCATTTCATAAATGCCCAAATGTGGCACAGTTTTAGGCAAATCGCCCAAGTTTACACAGCCAATGTGTGGATTCAAACACGTTTGTGCTTAAATTCATGTTTGTTTCTAAAGGATATTTATTTCTTGGTCAATCCTCACCTGAGGATATTTTTCCCATAGATTTTCAGAGTTGGAAGGGAGGGGGCCAGACAGAGAAATATTGATGTGAGACACATCGACTGGTTGCTTCCCAAAAGTCCCCTGGGGATAGAGCCTGCAACCAAGGTATGTGCCCTTGACCGGAATTGAACCCCGGACTCTCCAGTCTGCAGGCTGACGTCCTTTCCACTGAATCAACCCGGCCAGGGCTAAAATCATGTTTTTTTAAAAAATATCTCATTGATTTGGGAGAAACATATATGAGAATCGTTGATCAGCTGCCTACTGCACGCCCTTTACTGGGGATCTAGCCTGCAACTCAGGCATGTGCCCTTGACCAGAATTGAACCGGAAACCCTCAGTTCTCAGGCTGAGATACCCACCGAGTCAAACTGGCTAGGGCTAAAATCATGTTCTTTTTCATTACACTCTTGTCAGAGAATGGAGTTTTTGGCATTCTCTTTAAGAGTGGCAGGATATAAAGGTCAATTATAGGTAAGGGCAAGTAGTTGACTTAGGATGGACTGTGGACAGAGTGGGCATTAGGGTGGAATGGAAGGCTTGGGTCAAATAACTCGAGATCCTTGAATGCCTTATAAAGGAATTTGAACTTTGATCTGGAGAAGATGGAGAATCATATTTTTCAAGTTTGACAATAAGAGATATAGTAATTGTGCTCAGATTTGGATGATTACACCGACTGTGGACAGAAGGAACTGGAAAAGGGAGAACTTACTGGGAAGAGCAGATGGAGAGCAATTGCAATCCTCTTGGTTACAGGTGACAGATGAGGCTTAAACCCAGATACAGATGGCAGGAACGAGGAAGCAGAGATTACACAATCAGTAACTGGATGTGGTGGGGAAGTGTCAAGTAATTTATTAAGAATTTTGTTCTTCCGCGTGTTCCTCTGGGTTCAGAGCTGGGTTCATCTCCTCTCTGAGACAGCAGGCGGAGTGCTGCCGACACACTGCTCCCATTTTCCACCCCATCAGCCACCAGAGTGCTGGAACCCCTCAATGAACTCAAAGTTCCGTTAAGACTTCATTTAGTCCACGATTATTGAACTTCTACTTGGTGCCTGGCACTGAGTGAGGTGATGTAGACATAAAAGAAAGACATTTTATCATCTTTGGTTTCCTTTCTGAACCCTGATGCATAATCCTCAGTAGTATTTTACTTTGCTCAAATCTTCCTTGGACATATAAACAAAACATTTACTGTGTGTTCAACTCTGTAAAACACTCTTAAGGAATTAAGAAAAAAAAAAGTATAAGAAGCCCCATCCTCCCAGAACTTATAATTTTATTGCGGAGCAGTGAACACAAAATGAACTGCACCCAGATTCTGAAAAGCCGGAAGCTTAGGTGGGACAGGGCAGTACACCCATCCTCAGGGAGGCCAGCCAGGAAGTCAGGGAGGCCAGCCAGGAAGTACGGCAAACATCCAGACAGGAACTGCTAACGGGGAAGGGAAGGGAAGGTGTCTCTGGTAAATAACGGAAATGGGTTGGTCACTGAGGGTGTACAGAGGAGGCACGTCCATGCTGCAAGCCAGGCGGCAGGCAGGCAGCTGCACTCAGCAGTGCCTACAGGCCAGTCTGCTGCTTCCACTGGCACCTCGCCTGCTCAGAACATTACTTTTCACTTTTTAACATCCTTTCTGGGCAGGAATTTTGCTATTTTAGGAAAATAGGCAGATCTGAGCATCCAACCCAAGGTTCATGTTGAATAGCTTCTCTTCAGTCAAGGGGAGAACACCGCTGTTAAGAGAGTAGGAAAGAAATAGACATTGTACTCCTGCTTGGAGGAGGGAGGAAACTAATTTCTCCCTGCAAACCTTCGGTTAGCTTTGATGCTAAACTTTCCCTTTTGTGATTTTTAGATACAGCAGCAGCTTTTATCAGCTCGGTAACACGGCCTATTTCCTTTACCAGGTAGCTCTCAAGTACTGTCTTGAAGGGTTGAGGAGAGTAATTCAAGACTGGTTCTGTTATACAGAACTATGTCTGGAGGCCAAGGCCAGGCAGATGAATGACTCTTATAATTCCACTGCCCTGAAGTTTATCCAAAAATCCTAAAAATCAAACTCAGAAATTCCAAACCCACTTACTTAGTGGGCACCTACTTGACATACATTGTATTACACACAGATTACATACCTAAGAGGAGGGAAGGCAGAAATAAAAGATTCTTGTGGGAAAGAGTGGAAAAGAGGTGCACATTCCAAAGCACCTACCCGAGCCTGAGAAACTTGACTATACGCCCTCCCACATCACCATCTTCTCTCTCGACTCGGGCAGCCTGAGCTCTGAGAAGCACAATTCCTAACATCATAAAAAACTGGTTCTCAAGAGTCTATCCCCTGATCACTTCAAACAAGATGTTATTTGTAACCCTAGACTCCATCCCTTACCCACTTGAATGGATGGGGCAACAATCACAACAGACTCTGCTAAGTTTCCACAAATCATTGGTTTATTAGAAAGTTCCTCTCCCTAATTTTACAGCATATATATCTCTATCATATGCGATAAAGTTAAATACAATCTGTTATGCTTGTAAGGAAGGATAGGCTATTTTGTTTTTTACTTTTTTTTTTTAAGTTTTAAAATTACTATTCTGAAAGTTAAAGAAAACTGCCCCCAGGAAGGCAGAGGCAGCCAGAGTATGGCTCAATCTACAAGCTAATGGGAAGGGAAATAGCACAAAAATGTTAACACTGTATTATTTAAATTATTTACATAGGCTGAAAGCAAAGAAAAATGAGTCCCTTCACATCAAAGACATTCCATTTTTCCAGTGCTAGTCATCAAAGTGATGCTTCTGATCCAGGCGAGGAGCCCTAAACAGGTCGGAGGCTCAGCCAAGAGCCTTGTTTGCCCAGCACTTGCTTCTCATAAACTCAAAACCCTTTTCCTTTGGGAATTCGAGAAGAAAGGCAGAGCAGAGAGCCTTGGCCCAGGTGAGCAGGGTTTGTTTTTCCTGCCAGATGACCACCCACCCAACCAATCCTAGCCACAGGAATAGGCAGGGAGATGCCAAACTGGGATCTGCTAACTACACCAAGGGGAGAACTGCAATATAAACACTTTTGGGTCAATGTGTTAATTAGGGCTGAAGCCTAGGTGAAAAGCAAGACAAGAGGAACGGGGGTGATGTTTCCTCTGGCAGGTGCCATGGTGTCAGAGAAGAGAAAAGGAGGCTTTCCTGCTTAAGCTAAACTGGGCTGAAGGCATGGAAACTATGAAGCAAAAGAATTCGCTGTATCTATAAATGTGCTCATGTCCCAACAAGAGGAGGAAGAAAACGGAACTCTACCATCCCCCAGTC
This sequence comes from Antrozous pallidus, assembly GCA_027563665.1. Taxonomy (NCBI): domain Eukaryota; kingdom Metazoa; phylum Chordata; class Mammalia; order Chiroptera; family Vespertilionidae; genus Antrozous; species Antrozous pallidus. The sequence goes on from CM050526.1 coordinate 39,239,017, forward strand.
TACTTCTACTTGCTTCTAGCTAACCAAAAAGGCACATAAAAAAAAAAATTATCAGAAGAGGCCAAGTACTAGGAAGGCAAATGGACTGCCTACAGCAAGGCGTCAGAAACCCCCAATCACTCTGAACCTCACTGCTCTCAAATAAAGCTCCTGAACGTTTTCCTCCTCTGTGGGCCCACCTGTTTCTCTGTAAAAAACGACGACGAAACAAAGCATATGAAGGACACTGCCATAAATGAGAATTCCTCTGAACCCCTCAGCTGAGTGATGCCCATTACTTCAAAAATCCCAGTGCTGGGGGCACCACTTAATGCAAATTACTGAACATTTTGTCCCAGCAAAAATGTTAAATAATGTTCCTTTTTTGCTCTAACATTTTTATAGTTCATAACTTCAAAAAATACATGAGTTTGATAAAATATACATGCTTAGTCATTTTTGCATCTAGCAGAAAACAAATACTTTATTTTTTGCTTTCATCTTATAACTTTTAGTTTCTTAATTCAACTAGGCAAACATATTTACACAAAGCCACCAGAACAAGGATCACTTAAAGAGCTAGATGTAAAAAATATTATTGCAGTATACTACAAATATGGAACCTTTTTTATGAGCTACAAAAAGCAGCATTTGCGTTTATAGAGTTCAGTGCAATTTTTTTACGTTAAAAAAATCCTATAAATTAAGAAGAAAACATCAACATAACAGAAGAAATACACCCTTCAGACATACAAGCTCCTGTCTGGGAAGCACATGAGAAACTCTGTGTTCCGCACAGCTTGTAATCACGATAGGATCTTCTTTTCCGGGACAGTCAGATGTCTCTTCTGGGATGAGGGACACGAGGACATGAGTGCCAAGCGTGTGGCTCTTTATGTGGGAAGTGGGTCCAAAAACAGAGTAGCATCTGATTCCAGATCTGACTCCCCACCTCACCCAGGACAACACAAGGTCACCAGGGATGGTCAGACACTGGGAAGGCAGGATCAGATGGACAACCCGCCGGCCGGAGAGGAGGACAATGTTTTAAAATGTAAAGAAGGGAAGAGCGGAGGTTAGTAGAGGGAGGAGGGGTGTATATAAACTCGACCATCTGGAAATGTTGCTGCAAAGGGGTGGGTAGCACTTACTGGTGTTTCCTAGCCTAGAAACACAGGAGGGGGAAGAGATACAAGAAAAGGGGAAGAAATCCCTGAAAGTGAACCCAAAGCAAACCTCAAATCTAAAACCACCCCTGCAAGCCAAAACTCAATTCTTTGGCTATCAGACACTGCCCATCCCAGCTTCTACTTGCTGGTATTAATGGCTCAGCACCCCCAAGGGAAGACTTATGGGTCACCTTCCCTGGTCCTACCTGGGCTCTCCTCCCCCAACTCACGTGCCATGGCCAGGGGGGTGCTGCAGGTCCTGACCTGAGAAGATGGGGTGAAGAAGTGGGTGGAGGTGCAGGGCAGTGGCAGCTGCTGCAGCAGGCCGTGGGGCTAGTAGGGTAGGATAGAGGGCAGCATGTGGGACAGGGTGGAAGGTGAAGGGTCCAGGATGGATGGCTGAGGCAGGAATGATGTGAATGGGATGGCTAGCAAGAAAGGTGGCAGGGTGGCCAGGGATGATTGAGTGAGTGAGGTGGGACAAGGAAATGGGTGTCAGGTGGGGCTGGGGAATATGATGTACTTGGGCAAGTGGCTGGGGATGAGGGTGGGGGTGAATGCCAATGGCGGCGGCAGCTGCTGCGGCATGATGCTGTAGGATGGCATGCTGAACAGTTGTGATGGAGGTGGCAGAGGCTGTGGCCGGCTGCTGAATGTGGATGGGCTGCAGGGCTGGAGTGGCTGGGGCCAGGGCAGCAGAGGCTGGAAAGGCCTTCACTTGCTTGGCTAGAAGCTGCTGCTGGATGTGCTGCTGGGCAGCCTGCTGGAGTTTGCTGTACTTCTCCATCTCCTCGGGGGTGAAGGTGATGGGCTGGCTTTCCAGGGGGGCCAGGGAAGCATCCTCTGCCCCATCAGCTGACTCAATACTAGGCTCCCCACTGGGAGGTGCATAACTGAAGTGCTCAAGTTCTGGCACTATTGGCAGCAAGCTAGATTCCACAGGGCCTGGTTGACTGCCACTATCCAAGGATTCTAGGGTGTCCCCATCGCTGGGGTCAGGGAGGTAGTTATGGGAGATGGTTGGGTCCCCAGGATAGCAATCAGAGTGCACTGGGGTGCCTAGTGGAGCCACAGGGTGACTAGCAGTAGTAGCTTCTTCAGATTTTGGCTCTTCTGGAGGTGGGTCTGATAAGGACCCAGCTGTTTCCGCTGAGGGGTACTGATGTCCAAATGGGGCATCACTATTCCCTGGAGGCCCTTCTTCTGTCTCTGACTGTCCTTGCTCTTCCCCTCTTTCTAAGCCAGACTCTTCACATTTCTTGGTGTTGGGTTTTCGGGTAGCTGGGAGTTTCCCTATCAGTGGAAGGACAGGCTTATTGCCAAGAGAGGGGGGAAGTTTGGGCCCAAAGTAACCTTGTGGCGGGTCCTTGAGCTTGAGCCCAGCTTTATTTGGGGTGGCCAGCACCTCCTCACTTACACTGGGTTTCCTCTCCACTTTCCTTGACTGGATCTTCTCCAGCAGAAGTCTGGCAGTGAGAGAGTTCTTATCTTCAGGGCTGCAGTCACTCTCTGATCCCCTTCCTGTGCCAACATTGCTGTTCTGAGAGGGTAGGCCTGTCCCTTTACTATCATCTCCTCTGCCATCTTCCCTTTTCTCATGGCCTTCTCCCCGGCCTGATCGGAAATAATGAGGAGACTGGGAGCGGTAGATTTTAGAGCGAATGAAGTCTCGACGACCAGAACGCCTCTCCTCAGGGCTCTCGTGACCCCATGATCCTTTCCTGGAGCCTGATCTCTGGGAAGGGCTTCTGGTGCTGCGGCTGCGGTCCCGGCTGTAGCTCCGGCTCCGCTGCCAGCTATGGGCTGTGGTACTGCGGCTTCTCCGTTTGCTCCGGCTGCGGCTGCAACTACTGCTGCGGCTGCGGCCCCGGGATCTTGAGCGGTCTCTGGTGTGACTCCGAGACCGGCTTCGGGACTGGCTGCCACTGAGGCTGTAGTCATCAGAGGATGAGTATTTGTGCCGTTTGGACCGGTGCTTGGAGCTGGTGTAGTCGGAGTCATCAGAGTCATGGGAGCGCTTTGAGTGCCTTCGTGATCGGTCACTGTAGTCACTATAGCTGTCATCAGAGTAACTGTGCTGTCTACTATAGCAGCTCTGGTCTGAAGAAGCCTCTGAGCTACTTGAGTAAGAACGTTGGGAGGAACGGTGTGAGGAATGGCGCCGGCCGGACCGTGAGCGGCTATGGGAATGCTCACTGCCTGAGTCTTCCTCCTCTTCCTCCTCCTCCTCACTGTACTGGGATGGAGACTTCTGGTGCAGCCGGCGTGATGAAACGTCATCACTATCCTCATCGCCACTGCTGGGCCGACTCCGATGGCTGGACCGGCTGCTCCGTTTGGTGCTAGCTCTTCGCTGGCAGGATGAAGCTGGAGGTTCACCTTTATGTTTCCTCCCACCATGATCTTGAGAGCTGCCACCTCCTCCACCTTCATCCTTCTTGCCACTGCTCCCTTCTTCACCGGGGAGGGATCTCCGCTGGGAATCATCTTGGGCTCTCCGCCGTCTTCTTGGCGGCGCAGGGCTGCCACTCTCAGGGGGTTCTGGTTTGGGTCCCCGTTCAGAATCTGCCGGGGCTGACTTATTCTTCTTTCGTTTCCGTTTCTTGCGCTTCTTAGACTTCTCCCCAGATTCCACCTTAGAGCTTTTGTCTTCTGGGTCAGCCTTGTGTTTCCGTTTGTGTTTGCTGGATTTTTTGTGTTTCTTTTTCTTTTTGTGTCGGTGGGACTTCCCAGATCGTTCTTTCTTGCTAGGAAGGCTCCTACCTGTGTCTTCTGTTTCTGACTCATGGTTTCCACTGGGCTCCTGCTTATTCAGGCTGCGACAGGAAGATCCTGAGGCAGGTGCATCCATTCTATCTCCTGAGGACTGTTCTGCTCGCTCTCCTCCTTCCTGACTTTTATTTGGTTCATCAGGATCAAGGCTGTGGAGATGGTCCTTTGAGGAGCCTCCTATGTTCTTTGGTTTTTCTGTCCCTTTAGCTCTGGCATCTTTGTTCCTTGAAAGTTTGAAGTCAAAGTATAAAGGGTTACAGCTGTATGAAATGGAGGGCTCTGCCTTGGTGAAAATTAATAGTTCCGATGGCCACTGGAGGGCAGTGCTTTCGTCTTTGCTCAAAACTGGAAAGAAGGGACCAGTAGGATGTTTGGGCCCCTCACGACTTTCTTTCCCCGGTGGCGTGGTCTGACAGGTTTCTTTAGAAGGGTTGGACTCACAAATCTGGACACCTGAAGACTTCTGACTCTGACCCTCTAAACTCTGCTCACTTAGGTCCCCTCCTGAAGCCTTCGTTTCAGCTTTGCTCCCAGGCTCTGAGGGCTCCGCCTCACTGGTTTCTGCCTGTTGCTCCGAGACGTCACTAACAGTCTTTCCTGCTCCTTGGCTTGCGGCCGCCTTGCTGACGCGTTTAGGCCTGGGAGAGCTGCTTTTCTGGCTCTCCGGGGCCGTCTTTGGGTGTGTGCCGTCACTTTCCATCTGTTCACTGGCTCTCATGAAGAGGAGGAAGGGAAAATTCGGTTTTACTTTGCAGTGTGCAGGGGGGATATAGTGGTAATACTCTGGCTCTGTTGCCCCAGCTCCTTCTTCTCGCTTCATTCTTTTCAACTTAGATAGTGTTGAGGCCAGAGACCCTCCATCCTGAGGGTCTTCGTCCTCTTTTTTGCCATCGAGATTACTGCTAGCATCAGAGTCTCCCACCTTCTGCAGTCCTTGGTCAGAACCCTTCTCATCAGCTTTTGTTCCATCTTCTGAGGTCCCTTCCTCTGCGTGGTCCTTAAAAACTGATGCTATTGATTCGAGTTTGACAGGAGCTTTCTTGGCAAAAGAAAATGACACTCCCAATTTTTGCAATGGGGTACCCAGATTATTCTTAATGCCAAAGCTGACACCTTGGGAGACTAAGCCAGGAGCCTGAGCCAGTCCAGTGGAGTTAGTGGTTTGTACTGCAGTGAAAGGGCCTCCTTTATCTGTGGAGAATTCAGATCCTAGTCCACAAGTGGCAGGGACACTTATGCCACTACCTGTAGCTGATTCATCTTTGTCATCGTCTCCACCGTCTTCATCCACAGCCACTGTGGCTGGTCTGAACATAGGGCCACTTCCCGGTGCGCTACACATTGGGTTAAAAAATAAAAAACAAACAAAACAAAAACAAAAACAAAAAACAGGTTGAGGAGTACATTTCATATGTCTTCTAAAATACTTACCTCATGTCCTATCATTCTTCACAGGTGGGTGGGTCTAAAAGACACTGGTCATTTAGGTCTAAAAGGTCATTCTATAGCCTTGTGCTACTGAAGAGAACTCCCTCAGTGAGGTTAGGCAAAGTCATAATGTTAATCTATCAAGCTACATTTCTAAACTAGACAGTTACTACTACTTCTTCCTAAAGTATCTAAAGTTAAAATATTTTATCATTACCATCTGATAAAATCACCCATCCTGTATCCATAGCCATTTCTTGTATCATCCTACCCATCAGTGTGTTACCAAACGTATGGCTGAACATTTATCCATAAGGTTCTATTTAGCTAAAAAGAAAACAACACCCTAATTTTCTATGCTTTCAAATTTCATTTTTTAAAATGTGCATGTTCTCTGAGTTAAACACAATCAGAAACCTCCAAAGCGCTACTAATCTATGGCAGTCTGTAGCTAGTCTACCTGTTTTAGAGACAAAGGCTCTGTGCCTATTTCCTGGGCCCCACATCTAAGCATTTACTTATAAAATATACATTAAATTGATTTCAGAGAGGAAGGGAGAGGGCGAGAGAGCTAGAAACATCAATGATAAGAATCATTGATCAGGTGCTTACTGCACGCCCCCCCATTGGGTACTGACCCCACAATCTGGGCATGTGCCTTAACTGGGAATTGAACCATAAGCTTCTGGTTCACAGTATATGCTCAACCACCAAGTCACACCGGCCAGCTGCTTTGGTTTTGATTCTTTCTGGGCATCACATACAATGATCATGATACTACTAAGGACTTTCTTAGGTTTGAAAACAGGAACACTCGAGAGCCTCAAAGCCAGCATTTTAAACTCCTGTGTGTCTGAAATTTTTTATAGCATGTGAACTATCAAGCTAAATTGAAGAATGAAGAGCACTAGATATCTATTTGAAGTCTGAGTTATCTGAACTCTCTCTACTAGCTGTCTTAAACTCAGGAACCAAATATATTTGGATAATGTGGTATCTCTTGCTATCAGAAGATAGGAACCCAATAGATTTGGATAGCAATACACACACTGTGTCACAAAACCTACCACACAGCAAAGAAAACCTCAAACTGAATAAAAAGGGGACTTATTTTGATATTTGCTTAGTCTTTGCCACATTACTTCAGTAATACTTACTATGGGGTCACACATTACTCCTAGGATAATTAAATACCTGACGAGGGTTCAAAACTTTCTTTTATTCTCCCACGAGATTACTCAGTCATCTTTTAGCTGTCTGTAAAACTGATAACTAAAAGCCACCTCTGAGGAAAAACATGCATTAAAAAATGTCCTGGCCGAAAGCGGTTTGGCCCAGTGCTTATGGACTAAAAGGTCCCATGTTTGATTCCAGCCAAGGGTAGGGAGTGTGCAAAAAGCAGCTGATCAATGTTTCTGACTTTCTGTTCCTCTCCCTTCCTCTCTGTGAAAAATCAATAAAATATATTTTTTAAAAAGTCCTGAACTAGAAAGTGGTCTGTTATATACTTTTTAAGGAGATACCCTTGCAATATGTTCAAGAGCGGTGGTCTGCTGAAACCGGTTTGGCTCAGTGGATAGAGCATCCATCGGCCTGCGGACTGAAAGGTCTCGGGTTCGATTCTGGTCAAGGGCATGTACCTTGGTTGCAGGCACATCCCCAGTAGGAGGTGTGCAGGAGGCAGCTGATCAATGTTTCTCTTTCATCGATGTTTCTAACTCTCTATCCCTCTCCATTCCTCTCTGTAAAAAATCAATAAAATACATTAAAAAAAAAAAAAAAAGAGCAGTGGTCTGCAAACTGCAGCTCGTGAGCTGCAGTTTGCCGACCACTGTCCAAGAGGAATGTGTATTACTATATAAAGAGCTGCCAAAGAAGCAATCTATAAACAGTTTAACTCAGTATTAGGGCTCAGGTTAATTCTGTTTCAAAACTCAGACTAACGTGTGTTTTCTCCCTCCTTTCTGCCTCCAAAACATAAAAGAAGTAAAAAAGGACCCAGAGACAAAAACAAACCTAGTTAAGACAAGGAACTAGGCGGTGAACTTAATAGGAACAATCAGTTTGTCTTCTAACTGTAGCCAGTTCCTTCCTTTGGTCCTGGTCAGCCACTGAAATAAACACGGGTCCTCGCGGGTCTGGCCCAGTGGACAGAGCGTCAGTCTGTAGCCTGAAGGGTCCTGGGTTCAGTTCTGGTCCAGGGCACATGGCTAGGTTGTAGGCTCACTTCCTAGTGGGAGGAGGCAGCCCATCAATGATTCAATGATTCTCTCCCATTACTAATGTTTTTATCTTTCTCCCCTCCTCTCTGAAATCAACACAAACACACTAAAAAACGAGCATGGGCCTGGCCAGTGGGGCACAGCGGTTGAGTGTTGGCCCATGAACCAGGAGGACAGCTTTACTTTCCTATCTCTCCCTCTCCCTTCCTCTCTCTGAAGTCAATTAAAAATAAATAAATAAAAACAAAAGCACGGATGAGAGGGGGCTAGAAGAGGTTATACAGGGGATAAATCCTGATAAAACCTCCCCCCAAAACAAAACAAAGGGAGAAACCATCAACTTAACCCAAACCAAACAAACAAACAAACATGGGGGGGGGCGGCTAGACCGTCTAACTGAGCATATACCTCATGAATCCTCAGATGCTTAAAGACTGGGTCCCTAAATGACCCAGATGCCTAGAAATCCAGCCTTAAGTGGAAAAAATTTCACCCAAGGCAAATACCAGCCCCAAACTGTTAAGCAGGAACCTTAGAGCATTCCCTAAGTTTCACAGTGCACAGTACTCTTACAGCACTTAAAGGCAGTTATGCCGCCTCTGCCCGCTGTCTGCCCTGCCAGGCCGGTCTGCCATGCCATGCCATGCCCCAAAGACACACTGGTCGTCCCCCAGCAAGGAGCCCCGGCCCGCGGAGGAGGAGGGTGTCTCCGAGAACGCCACTGTCCCCACCAAGGGGTCCGCGCACACCCTGGGCTACGCCCTGTACGGGGCCTATGATTACACAATGCCACCCACCGAGAAACCCCTGTCAAAGCTGACACTCAGACAGCCCTTCCTTCTGGGAGCTCTGGAAGTGTAGCTCCACGTTTCGGCTTGGCTACAAAACACTTTATAGACGCAGGAGCTGGTGTTATTGATGACGCTCATAGAGGAAATCTTGGCGTTGTACCGTTTAATTTTGGCAAATAAAAAAAGGGTGACCAAATCGCACAGCTCATTTGTGAACGGATTTTTTATTCAGAAATAGAGGAAGTTCAAGTTTTGGATGTCACTGACAGGGCTCAGGTTTTGGTTCTACTGGTAAAGTTAAAACTTATGCCAAGAATAGAAAATGAGAAATAAAGTTTTTGTTTGGTGTTTTGCACTTCTGTAAACTTAACAGCTTTAGATTTTAAAAATATCTGGTTCTCTCATGATCAAGAAAAGGTATTCTGTTGGGATCACATTGAACTTTTTGTGTTTTCTACATTTGTTGTTGTGTATTCATGGTAACTTAATAGTTTTTTTCCCCAATCAATGTATAGCAATTATAGATCCCCAGAACTGTATTATTTAATTCACTAAATGCTACCCATTCAACAACTTATTCTTCCGTTTGCTTTATAAATCATAAGCAAAGCCTTTCATTTAATAAATTTGAATTCTTTCACAGATACAAATTATTACGTAAACTGAACTAAAAGATAATGTTATTCTTTGTTCTCTTTAAAAAAAAAAAAAAAAAAAAGCCAGTTACTACACTTGAATCTGTGTTGCATACTTTTTAGTTTTAAAATAATAATGTAACAAATGTGTTTTACATAAGAATGAATGCTGGAGATAGCAACAAAAATAGTTGCATAATTTACTGAGCATAATTTATATGTACTAAATAAATACTCTTATAAGCACTTTTAATGTGATTTTAAAACTTAATCACTCTTCACAGTTATAGAGAGATTAGACTGTTATTACCATCTCCATCTTATAGATAAGGAAACTGAGGCATAGAGGTTAATTTAAGGTCACACAGATTGTAGAATATGGCCTCAGATGAGAATCTTCTTAGTCAGTATATCATACTCTAAGTATAGATATGCTTTTAGGTTGAAAGAGGGATCTATTAAAAACTTAAGCATTATAATTCTTAAATCTTAAGGAGTATAATTACCCACAGACCCTCTGAGAGAAAATGTCCTCACCATTCAGCTTGTTTTCTTTGCTCTGCCAACTCATGGAGACGCCGAAGGGCTTTTTCCTGTTTCTTCTCATCCTTGCGGGATCTTGAAGAAACATTTCGAGCAAACTCTCTCTGCTTGAGATCTTTCAATCTCTGGGTTAACAAAAGAAGGGAACAGAGGGAGGGTGATTTAGAGTAACTTGGGGATCCTGAAAGCAAGGCCTTTAAATTTACCCCTAATCAACAGTTATAGTGCTAGTGTAGAATACACTGTTATACTCTCTTCTGATAATAGAAAACACCATGGCTGATTATTTTGGTAACACACTTGTAGTATCTGCATTTCTAATTACGACAGCATAGTTTGCTTTATTGGGAAAACTTAAATGATGTCAGAAGCAATGAGCAAATTTTAGAACACTAAGAAGAAAAGGGACTATTTAATCACCTGCTCTTCCAGGATGCAAAGCCAGACAAATAGAACATGAGATAAATTGTAATAACGCAAGCCAAGGAAAACAGAAAGGGGTTAAACTAGTACAGAAAGTTACCCAGGTGTAAGATCTTAAAAAGCAATGTACAGCTTACATGGGGAGGTTATTTGAATCAGAACAAAGAGAAAGCATACATTTATTTCACCATAAAAAGGTGCCATTATTTCTTTTTGCATGAACAGCTTTCCTGTGACTATCAAACAAACCATTTTCCAATGCCACTAGCATGTTCGGAGCTCACCAGTTCGACCATGTTTCATCCGGTCAGTCTGGTGAAATTAGACAGTAATATGTGTAGCTTTTCATTGCTTCATGGCCCTGAGAGGAACATCCAGGGGATGAGAAGGGAGAATAGAGATAAATCAAATAATTTATTACTTAAAATCCTAATAAGAGAATGGATCTTTTATTCTCAGAAGCTATTATATATTTTTCCTTAAAACAAAAGAGCAAGAACCAAAAAGAACAGTGCTATGACACACTGGTAACAGTCCAGACATATCTTTCTGCAATGAAGACAGAATTAAAATATTTTTAACACACTAGATAATATTAAAACCAAAAGAAACCAAAACACATACAATAGCCTATGTTTTTACAACAGCATTGGGAAAAAGAATTTGACCCAATATAAAGTGGACATTGCTTTGTGGGAAGTCATGATGTTCAACAGACAGAGGAATTTTCTTAGCTAGTATTTATGAAATGTGTTTTGAATATTTTTGAATCGGGAAGGGAAAGGGTGGAAAGACACACACAAAAGATACACAGCTGAAGACACTAGTAGAAAAACTCACTCTTGTGATCTGGGCTCCCAAATTAGAAGGATTTGCTTTCAACACATCAGCTGAAAATGTCACACCACAAAGAAAAAAGTAAAATAAAACAAGAGTGGAAGAGAAAAAAAATAAAGCAAGCATTACTACACAAGCTCTCTTAGTGAATCTGCAAACTATTATACTGAACAATCAGGGACAAAGCCATCAACTCTAAAAGGGGTGGGAAGAAAGGAAGCACCTGTACAACACATACATGTGTACATTTACACAGACTTGACATAGTAACAATCCCTCCTACATAAATGGAAGCACTGTATTTTTTCCAGGAAAAAATACTTATAGAAATCAAGGAAAGACCACTGATATCTAAAAGCAGTTAGTCTTATTTTCATTTACCTTTATTTGAGGACGCTCAAGTAACCAAACAGCTGGCAAAATTGTTTTACTGAGGCTAGTTGCCCAGAATGATGATTTTTATAAAGACTACTTTAAGACAGATGATCAACTATTTTAAATAAACATGAATTCCAATTTCCTCTTTCTGAAGAAAATGAAGCAGAGAGGAAGAGCCTGTCAGAACTATTATATTACTAGAGCCTGTCAGATCTAGTTGTGTTTTTCCCCCCTCCCCAAGCTCTCAAGATTTAAATAGAATGTATGCTTTTTCCACATCTGCTATTTTCTCTCAGCCACCCAATTAGCCTGGAAAATCTACGGGTATCTATTCATTTCCTTTCCTCTTAGAAATATTTCATCACTTTTAGGAGTTATTTCAAACTATAGGACACCGTCTGAAAGAATGAGCATTTTGCCCTGGCCAGGTAGCTCAGTTGGTTAGAGCATTGTCCCAATATGCCAAGACTCTGGGTTCAATCCCTGGTCAGGGCACATATAAGAATCAACAAATAAATGCATAAATAAGTGGAAAAACAAATCGATGTTTCTCTCTAAAGTAAAACTAAATAAATAAAAGAATGAGCATTTTTATCAAAGCCAGGAGTCTCCAGGATAAGTCAGACAGTACATGGAGTCACTTCATGTGACTTTGAAGTTGATGGGGACAGGACTATGTCCACATCATCCTGAAGATATTCTATCTCGTATTCCTACCACAACACAATTGGAGGTAGGAAGGGAAGAAAATGAGATGCTGTCAATAAAACAAAATCCAAATTGCATAACTTTTTATGCAAAGCTATCCTGGTACTATATAGGGTGCAGCAAATACTCCTATCACCTTTACTAACTTGATAGTCAAGTCTGGGGTCTCAAAAGTAGAATTGGGAACCCTAGGATCCTAACCCAAACCTTAGAGACAGGGCTTAGCAACTGCCTCAAATCCAAAATATATCTGAGGTCTCTTTCAGATAAGGGCATTCTGGTAATAAAAATGAATTCCTAACCCAGTTTTTCCTTTCTATTCAAGGTCAAACTAAAGTCTCTACTGATCGCTCATAAGACTGGATTTTTCTTCTTTCTGAACTGCCTTATTAGCACTCTGTGCTAACACTCATCTAGCAATCAACATACTTTGCTCTGACTATACTTATGCCTGCCTTTCAGAAAGGTGGTATGTAAAAAGTTTCAGTCGAAAAGTTAGGTTCAAATCCATTAATTACTAGCTAAGTGGCTTCACCTTTTTTGAACTCATTAGAAAAAGAGGGCTATCTAGCAGAATTATGAGATTGTCAAAGTGTAGCACAATACTGGTTCTCCCCCTCATTTTTATTTGGGCAAGGACTAACTAGGCTTATCTTTATAATCAACCTTGAAGTACACAGAGCAATACTAAGTCTACAAAAGGTATAAGTAGTTGGTGAATAATTTGGCTTAAACATGTCTTTTCCCCATATAATTTTTTTAGCATGTGTAGAAAATTTTGATCATGAAATGTTTTCATTTATCTATTAGGGACATGATTCAGGTTATATAATAAGGTTTTCCTAGTTATTACTCTCATATAAGAAGTTTCATTCTTCAGAGAATCAAAAAGTCTAAAATTTTAAGCCCTTTTTTTTCTGGACAGAACTGGGCCAAATGCCAAAAAGATCCTAATCAGAAACGTCTCAATTTCCTAAATAAAAAGTAATTTTTATAAAATTTTTTTTATACAAAATCTATTTTATTCAGTTTCTTCTTAAGGTGAAGAAAACTCTTTGTAAATGCCCTAAAGAAATATAGTCACTTTCTGTCCCCCCTTTGCAAGTAAAAAGGGTGGATTGTTCCACTACTGACGAGAGAGAGAGAGAGAGAGAGAGAGAGAGAGAGAGAGAGAGAGAGAGAGAGAGGGGGGGGGGGGGAGAGAGAGAGAGAGAGAGGGAGAGAGAGAGGGAGAGAGAGAGAGAGGGAGAGAGAGGGAGAGAGAGAGAGAGAGAGAGGCAGACAGACACACAGACACACCCTAAGAGAATTACAACTTCATATAACTTCTTTAAGGTGTGACTAGAAAAGCAACTCATCTATTAAAGAGAAAGAGCTCATATGAAGAGAACAACTATAGATGTACCATCAATCTAAAACTCTTTTCAAAGGCTGAACAAATTCTATACCTTAAACAAAAGTTCAAGTTAGACTCCAAACTTGGACACAGTCTAATCTGAATGGTATAATTAATCATTTAAGCTTATTACAAAGCCAATATATGCTCTTATCTCCAAAATTACATATTTTTTTAAAATAAATATATATTTTATTGATTTTTTACAGAGCAGAAGGGAGAGGGATTGAAAGTCAGAAACATCGATCAGCTGCCTCTTGCATGCCCCCTACTGGGGATGTGCCCGCAGCCAAGGTACATGCCCTTGACCGGAATCGAACCCGGGACCCTTCAGTCCGCAGTCCAATGCTCTATCCACTGAGCCAAACCGGTCTCGGCCGAAATTACATACTTTCTAAAGAGTTGCTGATAAATTTGCTTATTTCTTGAACTATTAATGACTATTAGTAAAAAGTTAAGCCAAGTAACACATTTTTAGCTGGAAAATATTTGATTCAAGAAAAGGAGACTGGACCCCATTCCAAATGAAAAGTTTTGAAGATTTTGTTTTCCTGAAAACAAACAAACAAACAAACAAAAACAACATAAAAAACAAAAAACAATAGCATGTTTCTAAGTATACATTTGTGGCATAGAGTACAAAGGGAAGAAACATTTCTCATGGGTTCTGAATCACATGGTAGCAGGGGTTTCCACTAAATTTCTCAAAAGACCAGTAGAGGGAAGACCTTAACTGCCAACCAGTGCTTGGAATACCCATTTATATAACCATGGTTATTTGGGCTAAGGATACTTCAAATGTAAATAACATTCCTGTTCTGTAAACACAACTAAATAACACTGTGTTGGCAGGAAAAAAGTCTATTTCAGAAACAAACTCCTGCTCCACTACCCAGCTATAAACAAATTAAATCAGGAAATGTGAATTTGGTAAATCATATCAGGTTTGTAATGTGGGCAATAAATTTGCCCAGATCATCAATAATGTGGAATGTCAATAGCAAGGAATGGCACTGTGTTTAAGTGGGGAATGAATGAGATAAAGATACTTCTATACAGCTTTCCCTAACAAAATATAAAGATCTGAGTCAAAATATTTTTTATCTTTTGATGCTATTCTTCTTTCCTCTATCAAAATAAAGTTTGATGCTACAAGTTTATTGAGTATACTTTACTAGAAAGAAATCACAAGTATTTTACACCTGTTATCTCAATATAAAAAATAAAAACAATTGTTTCCATGTGAAAAAAATTGCAGGCATAAAAAATTAGGCAGAGAATATTTCCTATTGCCACTTAAATTCCTATGTTCTAATACTCAACTTTAAAGAGAAAACCTGATTTTGTGATTTTAGGGTCAAAGGATTATCTTTCTCTTACTAGATAGCAATCCCACTGTCCCAGAATAAGGACTTCCTTTTTTACTAACTCTGTAACACACAGACCACTGTTATGGCACAAGAAATGCTCAATAAACGTTTATCAAATGTTCAGTTTTGAGTTGGGAGAGGAAACATATACATATACTTCTATATATTACTTTTTGGTTATAAACAGAGATGGGAAACAGTTGAGTAAAGGGGTGGTTGTATGCAGCACCTCTTTTTCTGGCTAAGCATAATCTGGCCTTTTCTGAACCTCAACCACTTCCTTCCCTCTCCGTTACCAATCCTGCACACCCCAAATCCACGTCCTCATCTCCCCACTGTTTCCTGCTTCACTCTCATAACAACATTAACGTGGATTTCCTCTCCCAAATTGGAGTAATCATACTGCAGTTGTTACTTGGCCCAGTTATTCTGATTCAAGTCTGTGTTTGATGCCTCTGGATGAGACAGAGCATCCAGAACATCACTAAGTGGTGAGAGGGAATACACCAGGAGAGAACACAAAGTTTCAGCATTCAAAAGAAGGAAGATTGTAGTTAAATGATTAAGGAAGTCCAAATTACTAGACAGATGTACACTCTTTCTTTTAGCCCACACATATCAGTAAGTGGTGAAAATGAATTTTACTCAGTAACACAGAAAACAGAATGTTTGGTAACAGAAAAAAACTAAAAACTAATGTTGATTATAGATACTGAAAAAAAACAGAGGGAAAAAGTATACATTCTTTTAAGAGTAGTACTAATTAGTCATTTAGGGCAATACTTACCTCTTATGCCCAGTTATTTTGTAACACTATGACTCTTTAGTATTATTTGGTGAATATCAAATTGTCACAAAAATCACTGTGTAATGCTTGCTTTGTTATGCTCATGAATTCAGAAAAAGGCCTTAAATGTTTGGCATATTCTTTAATACCAGGTGTGCCTGCTTCATTATACACATACACATTTAAGCTGGAAAAATAAGGTTTTAAAGATAATTTTATTGAAATATAACCCACATACCATAAAATTCACCCATTTAAAGTATGAAGTTTGGTGGAAATAGTACATTCAGAGTTGTGCAATCACCAGCACGATCTAACTTTAGAACATCTCCATTACCTCAAAAGAACCCCATACTCATTAGCAGTCATTCCTGTCTCTTTCCACCCAGGCCCTGGAAACCTAACCTACATTCCATATATATTTGCTTATTCTAGGCATTTCATACAGATTAAATCATACAATAGGAGCGTCTTTATGACTGGCTTCTTTTACTTAGCATAATATTTTTTGAAGGTTTGTACATCGTGATTTATCAGTAAGTCATTCCTTTTAAATGCTGAATAATATTCCATTGCAGGGGAATATCACTTTGTTTATCCATTCATCAGTTGATGGATAGATTGTTTCTACTTTTTGGCTATTATGAATAAAGCAGCTGTGGACAATCTTGTTACAAGTTTTTGTGTGGACATATATTTTCATTTTTATTGGGTATATAGTGGCCATATGGTAACTTCATATTTAACATTTTGAGAAATTTCCAACCTCATGAACAATGTAGGAAAGTTCCAATTCCCCCATATCCTCTCCAACACTTAGACATCCTAGTACATGTGAAATGGTATGCCATTGTGTTTTTGTGGATAACAAGGTTTTTATTTAAAATGTTTATTGATTTCAGAGAGGAAGGGAGAGGAAGAGACAGAAATATCAATGATGAGAGAGAATCACTGATCAGCCACCTCCTGCATGCCCCCTAATGGGGATCAAGCCACAACCTGGGCATGTGCCCTTGCAGGAACCAAACCTGGGGCCCTTCACTCCACAGGCCGACTCTCTGTCCACTGAGCCAAACGAGCCAGGGTGTGGACAATGAGTTGTAAGTATATATACATAGCCCTCTAGGTCCTATCTGGAGGCAAATATTTGTCCTCTATGTAAAATTTGAAGGATTATAATTCATAAGAGCTGCTTGAGCTCAAAGCAAATGGAGCAGCAGTATCCCAGTTCAAAGCTCTTTTCAGCACTTTCATAAACTTCTCATTATTCCTTAACTTTTCTGACTATAATACAACATACAGCCTTAATCTAGAATCTCCACCACTGTGCAACACTGATAAATATAAGCAGGTCCTTGAATAATGTATTTCATTATAAAGTTAATGAGAGGGGGGGAAAAAGAAAAGAAAAATTAATTCCCAGCATGGGCTACTGCCTGTAGTTTGCATTCTCCCCATGTCTACACGTTTTGTTTTTCTTTCTGGATACTCGTTTCCCCCCACAATCGACAATTAATTGGTGTCTATACACTGCCCCTTTCTGAGTGAGTGTGAGGGTGTGTGGGTGCACGCTACAATGGAAGGATATCTGGCTTTGCACCCTGAGCTGCTGGGAGCGGCTCTGATACCTTCAAACCAAGGTAAAAAACAATTATCTCATTTGTTTTTATTAATCTTTCTTAAATGTATGTATAGCTCTTACATTTATTTCCATGTTTAAGTTTGGTGATATTTTTGTGACAAGAAATATGCTATAGGAGCTTCGCTTGTTTATATTATAGCCTCTAGTAAAATTGGCTTTATGTTGTTTTGCTGAAGGCCTCGATTTCCAAGAACCTAAATAAGGTAAAACCATTTCTACTCAAATCTGGATTGTGTGCCAAGATGAAGAACAGAGTGAGACATACATAGTGAGAGAATACAGGATTTTACCAGCAGCCTTAGCTCTTAAGAAGGTCTGGTTAGGATTATTTCTGCTCACAAGAGCAGAGAGCTTCCCTAAACAGATGCAGTTTTCCAAGGCTGTGTGATAGCTGGGTGTAAGAAGCGATAAGTCTGAACAGGTGAAAAGCCTAAATATGCTCAATTTTTAGAAGACAGGCCAAAGGACGTAAATTCTTTTATTAAGCAAAACATTCCCAAAGAAATGGCATCCACAGTGGTACAAAGTGTCACCAAACATAAAACTTTAATCTCTCACTACAGGTTATTAAAGCTACAACATGCTTGCCCAGCGTGCCTCAGCAGTGGGGCACCAGCCTATTAGCCAGGAGGTCACGGTTTGATTGTCAGGGCACATGCCTGGGCTGCAGGCTCGATCCCCACCTAGCGTGGGGCACGCAGGAGGCAGCGATCAACGATTTTCTCTCATTGTTGATGTTTCTATCTCTTTCCCTCTCCCTTTCCCTCTGCAATAAATAAAAATATATTTAAAAAAACAACACAACTTACAATGCTCAAGTTTTAAGATGTACACTTCTCTTCACAATTGCCTTGGTTTTCGAAGTATAATCTCGAGAGATAAATCGTGCTGTTTAAGTCAACATTTATGAACCTCTGGGATACATAAATACTATACAATTTTCTTAACCTATTTCACATCTTTATAATAATTTATGGTTTTCTAAGGATAAACTTTCTATAAAGACCCAAAATATAGAGTATCTATGGAATATCTTCATTGGTATACGATCTTAGTGGTTTTGCTACTTTCTATTTTAGCTTTAAAACTTTCTCTTGCCTTGGTTTTGTGTGTTGTTCCCCTCCACCCCCAGTGGACTATCAAAGGGCCACTGAGAGGAACCCAGCCGTATTATTTAGAGCTGCAGTGGCTTGCCAGGGGTACAACTGGTTCTGATGTGCTTTGGTTCCTGATGCCGTACGTGCCAAGCACGCAGAGGACTGAATACAGTAAAGTGTCTTGCAAGGCAAAAACCCGACCAGTAAACAATGAGACTTCAAGTAGAAGGTAACCCCTCAAAGCTGAATGAAATTCATGTGATGATTCCTTTCTTGATCACCATGAAATTTCTCAGAAAATATTTAGTCAGAACTTATTTCATTTTTCAGTGATGAGAAAAACTAAAATTTCTGTTTCTTGATAATACACATTACTGGGTAGTGAGTAGTCAACTAAAAGTATGCAATGCTTTAAAACTGATATTGTAACAGTTTAGACAAAGCTAACTGAATCATATAGTAATATGTTCTATCCTATACAATTTAGAATCGGGAAGTTACTGATTATTGCTATAGGCTTCATTTGTTTTAGTTCAGGTATTTAAAGCTCAGAAAACCACTGCTTTTACAGCTAAAACAGACCTTGGTATTAAATAAAATTTCAGTCTTTTCAAAAAATGTAAAAAATTATCAGGTTTTCACAATGAAGTCATTTAGCTGAAAGCACTCTCTCCTCTGACCGAGACACTGATTTTACAGGGTAAAGGAATTTTCTCCAAGCTGTTTTAGAATACCAGATCTTGATAACTGGATGAGACTACCATAGATGCCTATGAAAACGCAAGAAAGTTAGGCCCAACGCTAAGGCAGCTTTTCGGTGTGCTACTGTCCCAGTATCACTTAGAAACTGTGGGAGCCGGTATGTTGACAGGCGGGAAAGATGTCAGGTTGGGTCACAAACTCAAATGTTTAGAGGAGTTTGGCAAGTAATATAACAAGTCACACAGGACGACATAAGAGGAAAGATGAAGTGGAAACGAGAGTTAACTGGAGGGTCTGTGCATATGCATGCTTTTTTGACGATAGCAGCTACTAGTTTTAGCCAACTGTTATATTGAAATGTATAACGAATGTTCTCAGGTATCTTAATTTTTCAAAATAAGCCAACGCCTGAATTATATAAAGTCTCATTTGTTATTTATTTTTACTTGTAAAATATATTTTTTATTGACTTCAGAGAGGAAGGGAGAGGGAGAGTTAGAAACATCGATGAGAGAGAATCACTGATTCACCGTCTCCGGCACGAACCCCTCTAGAAACTGTGCCCTGACCAGCAATCTCTGGCCTCCTGGAACATAGGTTGATGCTCAACCATTAAGCCACACTGGCTGGGCTGTCAAGTCTCACTTTTTAAAAAAAATATATTTTATTGATTTTTTTTTTACAGAGAGGAAGGGAGAGGGATAGAAAGCCAGAAACATCGATCAGCTGCCTCTTGCACGCCCCCTACTGGGGATGTGCCCACAGCCAAGGTATATGCCCTTGACCGGAATCGAACCTGGGACCCTTCAGTCCGCAGGCCGACGCTCTATCCACTGAGCCAAACTGGTCTCCGCTCAGGTCTCACTTTTAAAAATTGGGAACCAATGAAATTAAAGGAGAAAAACCACACCACAAAGGCAACACAAACACATCTGTGGGACAATTTATGGTCTGTGGTTTATCTACTAGAGGCTAGCGAGGAGATCCTCAGTGGCACAAATAGAGAGTAAGATTGGAAAAATCCTGAGTAGGTAACGAGGCACCAAGAAAAGCAAAACAACAAAAATAAGGCACTGACTGTTGTTGTGCTGCTGTAAATTTACCTGAGGGGAAAAATGTTCTTTGGAGTTTGAAATTTAAGCCCTTTGAAAACTAAAGAAAATGATTTCCATTGTCGTATCAATTAGCATTCGTGTTATTTAAGTCTTATTTTTTAAAAATATATTTTTATTGATTTCAGAAAGGAAGGGAGAGGGAGAGAGACAGAAACATCAATGATGAGAGAATCATTCACTGGCTGCCTCCTGCGTGCTTCCTACCGGGGATCAAGCCCACAACCCAGGCCTGTGCCCTTGACCAGAACTGAACCTGGGACCCTCCAGTTGGCAGGCAGATGCTCTGTCCACTGAGCCAAATGGGCTAGGGCCGGCCGTGGTTTTTTACGAGAGATATGCAAAATAATTAAAGAGGCAGGGAGGTAGAGATGGAAAATGTTTCGTTTCAAAGTCAACTTTAACATAACTCAGTCAATAAAGGTAGAAGATATCTTCTAATGCTTTCTGAGCACTCAGGCATGTCAGAATGAACTTATAATATAAAATAAATCACTGGGTTATCTCTGGAAAAATGGATATCCTTTAAGACCTCAAATGTATTGAAATGATTACTTTAAAATAAGGGTTTAACTGCTGAAAAGAGCCAAAATATCCAATTAGCTTTTTCATCTTTGAAGATCAAGCTGGTTCTTGATATTTGCATATTAGTGACTTCCTTCACAAAATGCTTTAGAAAATTTGATGAAAAACTAGTGAATAGTGAGAGGCAAAACAAAACAAAAACTTCACAAATGAGGGTGACTCTGTACCCCCTTTTGAGAGATTATTTGTGCTTAATGAAGATATGGGCACGTTCAGAATCCTACCCATCCTAAAAATATTTAATGGTGAAAATTTGATGGAAGATGCAAACTAGGGATTATTAGCATAGGGTTGAATGTACTTACCTGTTATCTCAGATTCATAATAATCCTGTGTGCCTTCCTGGAAGACAAGACATGGTGTCTTTATGATTTTAAAGCATAAGTTTGGAAAATGGTAGGTCCATTTGTATGGTAGGGTCATGTCCATCAAAGAGGAATAATAGGACCTACCTCCGTTAGGGGTTATTTAACTGTGTTGTATCACAGTTAATTAAAGGCTCCTTAGACATTTTATATTATATACTAAAGGCCTGGTGCACAAACTTCGTGCATGGTGGTGGGGGGGAGGGAGGACCCTCAGCCCAGCCTGTACCCTCTCCAATATGGGATCCCTCTCACAATCCAGGACTGCTAGCTCCTAACTGCTCCCCTGACTGCCTTCCTGATTGCCCCTAACCACCTCTTCCTGCCAGCCTGATCACCCCCTAACCACTCCCCTACTAGTCTGATTGCCCCTAACTGCCCTCCCATGCAGGCATGGTCACCCCTAACTGGCCTCCCTTGCAGGCCTGATCCCCACAACTGCTCTCTCCTGTAGGCCTGGGTCCCCCCAAACTGCCCTTCCCTGCTGAACTGGTTGCCCTCAACTTCCTCTAACTTCCCTCCCCATACAGGCTTGATTGCTCCCAACTGCCCTCCCTTGCAGGCCTGGTCCCTCCCAACTGCCCTCCTCTCCTGGCCTGATCACCCACAACTGCCCTCCCCCGCTGGCCATCTTGTGTCCATATGGAGGTAGCCCTCTTGTGTGTTGGAATGACAGTCAATTTGCATATTACTCTTTTACTAGATAGGATAGAGGCCTGCTGCATGGATGGGGACCAGCTAATTTGCCCTGAAGAGTATCCTGGGCAAGGAGGCTACGGTGGTTTGCAGGCTAGCCATGCTCCCCAGCGACCCAAGAGGAGGCCCTGGTATCTGGGATTTATCTATCTTCTATAATCGAAACTCTGTAGCCTTGGAGCAGGGGCCTGCAGGTCAGCCAGGGTGTGCAGGAAGCTTGGCTTCCTCCATTGCCAGGGAAACCCAAGCCTCGTGTTTGCTCTGTGGCCACAGTTATCTTGGATACTCACTTCTGACTGGCTGGAGGTTTGTGGATGTAGTGGAGGTATGATCAGTTTGCATACTCTTTTATTGATTTCAGAGAGGAAGGGAGAGAGAGAAATAGGAGAGATAGAAACATCAATGTTTAAAGAGAGAGAATCATTTATTGGCTGCCTCCTGCACACCCAATACTGGGGATCGAGCCCACAACCCAGTTTAGTGTCCTTGAGCTGAATTGAATCCAGGACCCTTCAATCCATAGGCTGCTGCTCTATGCATGGAGCCAAACTAGCTAGGGCCCCTTAGAAAATTTAAGTGCAGGGAAGAGTGTAACTATATAAAAATTTAGTGCCATGTGTTTTTCTGTTTAAATATTTACTAGAGCCCAGTGCACGAAATCATGCACATGTAGGGTCTCTAGGCCTAGCCTGCGATCAGAGCCATGTTCACTGCTGTGACGCTGCTTGCCACTGCCCCAGGACACTCTGTGATGCTGCTGCCACCCCACAACCCTCCACAATACTCGCCATCTCCCCACAATGCCTCGAGTCGCTGCTTGCCACCATGTTCCATGAAGCTGCTCACCGCTGCGCTGAGACCTTGCTTGCCGCCGCCCCATGGCCCTCGGCTACACTGCTGCTGCCCCGAGTCCAGTCCCCAGTCCCACTCCACAGCCATCCAGCAATGGGAGCCTGTGGGCTGGAGGAGGGACTGAGAGGTGGTCAATGCACCTCATAGCAAATGGTCGACTGGTCCCTCTGGTCATGACGCCTGGCCTCTTGTTGTTATTGATAGTATTCTGTTTCAAGATTCTACACTTCCAATAAGACAGCAGTATAAAGAAAGATGAAAAAGCCTATATTTCAACCAAATTCAGAATATGCCATCAAAAATAAAAATTAACAAAATCATACATCTTTTAATTTTTAAAAATATTTTTTTTATTGATGTCAGAGAAGAAGGGAGGAGAAACATCACTGATGAGAGAGAATCACAGATCAGCTGCCTTCTGCATGTCCCAAGTGGAGATCAAGCCTGCGACCCAGGCATATGCCCGACTAGAATTGAACCTGGGACCCCTCAGTCCGCAAGCCGAGACTCTATTCACCGAGCTAAACCAGCCAGGGTTATACATACCCTACCCATGCACAAATTTCTAGTATTCTATATTAATGGATAAGGTAGTCCATAAATTCTCAAATAATTTTGTATTTTCATTTTGATGGTAAAAAAAAAAGTTCATAAATGAATATTTGATATAATCTAAATGAGCACTTTATAAATGTTGACAACTGGGAAGTTAAAATGACAGTGATTTGTTTGTACCAACAAAAGGTCAAATGATAGCACAAAACCATATATATTTGAAATTTTTAGTTGTCCTAATAGAACTGGTTTCTCAACCATCTTAGGCCAGGTAATTCTTGGTTGCAAGGAACTTTTTTGTGCATTGTAGGATGTTTAACAACACCCTTGGCCTCCACCTCCCAGATGCCAGTAACCCCGTACCCCTAGTTGTGATAATAAAGAATGTCTCCAGACATTGCCAAGTATACCCTGGGGGACAAAATCTCCCACTGCAATAGGAAGAGCGGTAAGAGAATTGAGTTAAACCAAAGTGCACAGGAGAATAAACAGGTCAAATTCAAATGAACCAGAGTTGTAGCAATCTCTACTTCTCTCAAGTTGGAAGAGATATCACTAAGACATCATCCATCATATTAATGTTGTCAATATGAATTTTATTAGGTCTACATTTAATTGTAAATCCGTTTGTTTTGTTTTTGCTTTGATGGATTTCCTCCTTAAAAGGCAAGTGTACACATTATTCAAATTTGAATTACATTTTTCCTGGTTTATTCTAATTAAAAACTGTACTCAAGAGACTTCTCATCAATTAGAATGTAACTTTTCTAAATGTCCACATGGTCCCTAAAGTTTCTTCTGGAATGTTTTTAACTAATCACAGACTCTATTTAATTGAAGAAATTCTCAAGAGACCAAAAAGGTAAATATGTACTTAGGTATAAAATGTCTTTCTTAAATCCATAAAAAATAACCCCAAAGTTTGAATTATAAATATGCTGAAAAGCTGCAAAAGTTACTATTACTATTATTCACAGTTGCATTCTTCTTTCTTGGCAGATCATTTTTAAAGGAGTAAGGTAACTGCCAATATATGTTGTCCATATAGATTGGGGCAAAAGTAGGTTTACAGTTGTTCACATGGGAAATAATAATAAATAACACAAGAATAAATTCTGGCCCTAGCTGGTTTGGTTCAATGGATAGAGCATCGGCCTGCAGACTAAAGGGTCCCAGGTTTGATTCTGGCCAAGGGCACATGCCTGTGTTGTGGCTGCAATCCCAGTGGGGGACATGCAGGATGCAGTCAGTCAATGATTCTCATCATTGATATTTCTCTCCCCCCCCCATCCTGTCCTCTTTAAAATCAATAAAATATATATTTTTAAAAAAGAATAAATTCTGTGTTTCGTATATAAACAACTATAAACCCACTTTTGTCTAAGCTCTCTCAACTTCTCTTCTTCAAATCAGGCAGAGCTAACAATATATTAAAATAATGTCCAAATGTGTATAAAATTTTGAAAATCTGTCTTAAACTCTATCAGTAAAAATTTTTAAATTAGTTAGGTGTGGTGAAATGTGGAAGAGATTGTTGCACAAAGTATAAGACTACACAGCCAGCGTGAGAAGCCCCCTGTGGCAGGAAAAGTAAAGCTCAGTCAGCCTGCCTGCCTGTGCTCTGAAAGCTTTGGTTGGTTGAAAAATAAAACAAAAGTTTAAAACAATGTTGGTTTAACGGGTTGAGCTTGAGAGCATTCCAGTAAAGCCCATAAATCTTACAAGCTTAACAAATACAACTATGTACCCCCCCTAAAACTGAACAAGTTATGCTAAAGTCACCCAAGATCAAATAGCTTAAAATTCTTTAATAAGCCAGAACTGTGCTATAGATATAAAGATTCATTTCCTCCTTCTAAAATCCCTAAGGAGTATTGCTGCCTTCTTTATGCCAGTAATTCACTAGGTACTGGTTTGTTTTATTCCCCTAAATACATTTTTTAAAAAAAGAATGCAAAGAAAGTGTAATTTATTTTTCAGCAAGCTTCTCAACATGTAGTATCAGTTTACTTGTTTTGTTTTTTGGTTAATCCTCACCCGAGGATATTTTCCCACTGATTTTTAGAGAGTTTGGAAAGAAGTGAGAGAGAGAGAGATAGAGAGAGGGAGGGAGGGAGGGAGAGAGGGAGAGGGAGAGAGAGAAGTTGAGAGAGACAGAGAGAAACATCGACTGCAGAGGCCCGGACCAGGGCTGGGGACTAAGCTCGCAACCGAGGTACATGTGGCCCTTGACTGAAATCAAACCCATGATCTTTCAGTCTGAGGGCCGATGCTCTATCCACTGAGCCAAACCGCCTAGGAGCAGCATCAGTTTTTTGTTGAAGTTAAGATAGCATCTAATTTTATTTTCCTTCTCAAGATTTACCTACCTTCCAAGAGTATAACAAAATGACTTACTGATAGGAAAGAGTAGCTAATAAAGCAAGAACTCTTCTATACAAAAGATGAACCAGCCTGGGACAACTGTTCAAAGTTTCACAAGTTCATAAAGAGGGGGAAAGAAAAACAAAGCTCCCAGCGATCCTTACTTGAATTACCAAATCAAATACAACTTTAGGAACCACTCAAACAAAAAATTTTATGCAAGATTTATGAAGTTCACAATTCTTCACTCTACATAAGTTGGAAGGGGGAGATCTATGTCAGGACTTCCGGCATGGAAAAAAAAGTCAGATGACTTCATATTAAGACTGGCAGATAAAAGAAACCATAGTCTCCAAGTTTTTTGGGTCCACTCAAAATTCAATAGTTATAACAAAAAATAAAGTGTATTTTTCTTTGTTAGCAAATAACTATTTCTCACCTGTTTGTGTGCATGATCATAGGAATTGATATGGTTGTCAAACTCCTGATGTTTCTGATACTGCTTATCACAGAGTTCACAGTAAAAGTTGGCTCTGAGGTCTTCCAATGCTTTAGCAATTGCCTTCTCTTTGTCAACATAATCCTGTAAGAACCACAAAATATAAACAAAAAATGAACTTGGTAGAATTTTAAAGTGAATATTGCAAAGTAGTCGTCTTACCTGAAGAGAAAAAAAGGGCTTTTCATAAATTTAATGGTACAAGTAAAAGCTGAATAAAACATAAGGGGTAAGTTGGTGAGTATTTGTACTAACAGCTATCTTCAAATAAATGTTCAAATGAGTTTACTGTGGCATCCCCTATTCTTACCCCTGGCTTAAAAAAATCAACCAATTGCTCTAGCCAGTTTGGCTCAGTGGACAGAGCATCAGCCTGAGGACAGAAGGATCCCAGGTTTGATTCCAATCAAGGGCACATGCCTGGGTTGTGGGCTCGATCCCCAGTAGAAGGGCCAATCAACAACTCTCTTGCATCATTGATGTTTCTCTTTCTCTCTCCCCCTTTCCCTTCCTCTCTGAAATAAAAATATATTTTAAAAAACAAAAACTCAAAAACAACCAATCAGATATAACAAACAATTTTTATTGTATTGAAGGGAACATAGAAAAGTAAACCCCTGAGAAGAGCAATGGAAGAAGAAAAACAAAACAAAAAAATTAACTATGACCTAAAGCTGAAATCGGAGCTGTGATAGCCAAGGGCTCTCCATAAGACATATGGGTGACAATGGCACTTGGGGTCTGAGTAACGTGGGGGGAGCTAAACCTGAGAAGCATCATGTAGTAAGCAAAAGAACCTATAAGAGGGCTGGAGAGGTCCCAGGATCCGAGTCTTGGAAGGGAGAATCAAAAATACTCTCAGAGGCCTAGCCAGTGTAGCTCTGTTGGTTGAGGTGTCAGTTTGTACTCTGAAAGGTCATGGATTCAATTCCTGGTTGAGGCACATACCCAGATTTCAGGTTCGACCCTAGGTTGGGGTGTGTATGGGAGGCAACAGTCTCTTTCTCCCTCCCTCTCTTCCTAAAATCAATAAAAATATATCCTTGGGTGATGATTTACTATATATATATATGTATATGTGTGTGTGTGTGTGTGTGTGTGTATCCTCCTATATAATAAAGAGCTAATATGCAAATGGCTGTCACGCCCTCACCAGGGGACCTGAGGCCACGCCCCTTGCCCTGCAGGGCTTGATGGAGGTAGGGCAGGTTGGGTCTGGGTCTCGTGTGATTTTAAGGCACATGAGGGTGGGCAGGGACTTGACTCTGGGTCCTGTGGCACGCTCCAGGCTCTGACAGGAGGGAGATTTTCATTTACATTTTACTAATTTTCTTTCACTTATATTATAGAAAAAGGACAAATAGGAATATTAAAATATTTCCTCTAATTAATTCCCTTTTAATGTGCATGCACTTTGTGCACCGGGCCACTAATGTATCTAAATAATCCTCACATGAGGATATTTTTCCTTTTTTTTTTAAATATACCTTTATTGATTTCAGAGAGGAAGGGAGAGAGAGAAACATCAGTGGTGAGAAAGAACCATTGTTTGTCTGTCTTCTACATGCCCCCTACTGGGGATGCAGACTGCAATCCAGGCATGTGTCCCTGACCTTAATCGAACCTGGGACCCTTCAGTCTGCAGGCCGATGTTCTATCCACTGCACCAAACCAACTAGGGCTCCATTTTGTGTGTGTGTGTGTGTGTGTTTTAAAGAAAGAGTGGAAGGGAGGGGGAGAGACAGAGAGACAAACACTGATGAGAATCACTGATTGGCTGCCTTCTGTGTGCCTCCTACTGGACAGCTAGGCCACAACCCAGGCCAGTGCCCTGACTGGGAATCAAACCATGGTCTCCTGGTTCATAAGTCAGTCCTCAACCTAGCCAGGACCAAACCAGTTTTTATATAACTTTAGCTAAACCTGCTTATTTACAAATTTACCTACTTTGTGGTAGAGACTGGGCATACTAGAACATCTTGAAACACATGTTTCCAGGTCAGTCCTTTTGAAAGCTAAATTATAACATGTTCTAAGATGCAGTTTTCTTATAATTTAGTCCCTTAAAAAGAAAAATACTGAATGAAGTTCTGAAACTGTTTGCTACTCTTGAAACACCTCATCCATTAAAAAAGAAAAGGCTCAAAAAAAGGAAAACAGGCAGCAAGCTCTCAAAGGACTCCCCTAGACTCTTAATAATTTTTACTGCTATTACGGAACACTGCGTTTTCAAACACAAATGAAATCAATCTTCCCAACAAACATATGAAGTAGGTATTATTAACTCTGTAGTTTTTACAAAGGCAATAAATAGGAAAGTTTAGAAACTTGAGATCTACTACTAATCACCACCAAATGTCAAACAAATGCTGTCAACAGAGGTCCTTTTCACTGAAAATAGCTTTCAGTGTGAATACCCCACACGCAAGGAAAGCTTCACTTAAGTACCTTGTACTTCTGTCTTAGTTCTTCCGTGTCTTCCTTTTCCACCTCTAGGACACGGCGCCGTTCGGTAGCGTCTTCGGCATAATCGAGCTAAACAAAATAAGATATAATTAGTTTTAATTCCTAAAGTATCCCCAATTAACAATTTAAAAAGTCATCTGCACAAACTACAGTACTGGATGAAAATAAAAAACTCTATTTTGCTCAGTAACCTCTTGCTTTATTGTCACCCACAGAGACAATAGCTTGCAGAAATTTTCATTAATCCTTTCATGCTGTTGGTTCCCAACAGGCATATTTTTTCCCCCCGATAAGACTTTAATTCAGAGGTCTATGTCAAAGAATTAGGAGTAAATGGAGAAAATATTTTAGCCAATGAAGATACCATAGATGACAGCTGTACACATCTCTAAGGGACAAATCTTCTACCATAGCAAATATTTTAAGAGTTAATCAACAATGCCTATTGAAATGAGTACCTGTGGCATAATCCTGGGTAAACCACTGAATGTCTTTATGCCTCAATTAAAACAGAGTCATTATTTGCCACCTACCTACCTCAATGGCAGCACTAAGTAAAAATATAATTTTAAGTTTCCGAAGAAAAATATTAAAACCGTATTTTATCTAATAAATGTATTCTTGCACTGGCATCTGAATTTGTAATTAATATCAATTTTAAATATTCCATAAAACTAATGAGATCAGTTTACCTCCATTTCCATGCGACCCATGCCCATGACATCATACTTGAAAACAATCGGAATGGGATCTGTTCTCCCTGTAACAGGAACACATAATCAAGGTAAGATGCAAAGCTAAGCCAAGCCAAAAGCTCACTTTACACATTGGGTTTGGGTGGTTAGAGATCTTGCCTTGGAGTGCAGAGACCAGAAAGCTACAGTGAACCAAACACAAGCCATTCTCACAGCTTACAACCAAACCTACCTCTCCCAGTTTAAGCCCAATTAACCACCTTGATTGTCCTTCCAGTGAGAATAATTCCAGATTACTGTGACAAAATTAAGTAATGCAAAGCACTTCTAAGCAATGGCCCCAGGAGGTTTAAAATAAGTTTTCACCAAGAATCACTTCACTCTTGCTGTTCACTGACATCCTCCCACACACACGTTTACAATTGGAATAAATATTTCAATTGACATGTTAAATAAAAAAAGCGCAGTTTCAAACACGATACAAGGAAACTGTAATTACAACTCAGTATGTTTAATATTTTTTGTTTTGTTTTCAAAAGATGCTTTACAGTTCAGTGGGGCTATGAGAAATTTAAATAAGCAACAGTTAGTTGCCCTCAGAAACAAGAACAGCGCTTCTTTTGAACTGGTGCGCTGCGATCCCGGTTTCCAAGCGGACCTAACGCTGCCTGTGGTCATCGGTAAGCTGTGAAAAGGACTAGTTGCGAAGAAAATTGACTTTAATCTAGTTGATCTATGCTGAAGATTTTTAAAAATGTATATTTAATCCACTCATAACCAGCCAAACAAAGCAAAATGGGGCAGACAAGCACTTTACTACCACAGCTGTTTTACATCACAACTTGCGCTATTTATTGTGATGTAAGCCCACTGATCAGAGGACTTACCTTATCCGTTGTACACCTTTAGTGAAAAAACACAATGTTTACTTCCCTCATCATTTCACTCAGCCTGGTGTAAACAATTGTCTTTTTTTTTTCATTTTGTTTTTGTTATACACACATGTATATTATACCTTTGGGCTAAAAGTTAAGTTTTGTCAGGCTAAATTTGATCTATTACCAAAATCAAATTAAAAAATAACAACAGATGCCATGATCATGGCTAGGTTTGGTCCTGGACAAAAAAGAAGAAACTGTTTTCAAAGGGACCAGCAACCGAGTGCATTTAGTTGCTCTATACCTGTGGAATTAGTTTTCATTAAAAATAATAAAAACAAATTCAGAAGTTTACTTATCACCAATATCCCACTGCGTTTTAAACAACAGGAGATCATTAGGAATAATCATTATAGTGGAAAAAAATAGCCTCTAATGCCAGAAAAAAAAATCTAAAATACAGCTTCTTTTAGATACTTTGAAAGCCTGCCAGTTAAACAAATGAAAATGCATTATTACCTTATGCCCAATGGTATAATAAATAAGCAGTGACTGCAATCTTTAGCAAAAGGACCAAATTAAGACAGGTTATAAAAATGACTTCCTAGGTGCAGTATCACTTTCATAACGTCTCAACCAGGGATTTACTGGTAAAAATAAATGGTCCAATGAAAGAATTGAAAACAACAACAACAAAGGAATTTACTATTTTTGTTGTTTTGGTATCTTTTTTGGTCTGTCAGAATTTGTTATGCAAGAATTAAGACGTTTTGGTATAAATTCATTACCTCTGTAAACCCCTGTTTATAAACCTTGCATCAGTACTTTTGCCTTCTAAGGCAGTCAAAGTTTGTTTTAATTTATTTATAAATTGCAGTAGCAAGTGCTAGTGCCCATTACATTGTGGGGAAATCAAGTTTTTGACAGTATTAAAATTTAATGTTTTAACTGATTTTTTTTCCACTTCTAACACAAACAGTTACATTCCTCCTTAACATTACCCTTTAATGAACGAGGATCAGACAAGTTGCATAAGGAAAGGAAAGGAAAATGAAAAAGACCAAGCAGAAGGATGAAGGCTACAACAGAGAAAGTAAGCCTAACATATTGGTGCACTGATGACAAAAGGAGTATTCAGTCTGAAAATAAAAAATTACCACTGCTAAGTTTACCATCACCACAACAAGTCCAGGATCATAATGCTGTAAAAAAGAAACACCATTTGTTAGGCAGAAACCAATCAGAGTGGGAAACAGGCCTTCTAGCAGGCAGATGGGACGGGGTAAAGTAACAATTGGGCTTTGTCCCTCCCCCAATTTCAGCTGGGGACAGAGGAAGGGCACTGTGTGCTACAGCGGTTATTTTCATACTGGACCAGGGTGTGAGATTTTTGTGCTGCTACATGAGAACATAAACAACCTCCCCTTTATGCAGGGGGTGCAAGAAGGTGTTGGTTCAAAGTGAGAGAACTAGCTTTAGCTTCCAATTTCTCATTTAACTACTCATTTTGCTAAAACAGTATTCAGGGCCCAAGGCAGGTGCCTTTCTTTAAAGAAATAATATCAAAGAGATCAGATGGACAGTGACGAATCATCTGCATCACTAAAAGAACGCTAAGAGGATTTGGGGGGTAGCAGGGGAGTCATCAAGACCTTCCTAAAAATATCCATATCTACATCTAGGTATCTGGATATCTAGACACAGATATGAGTACAAGGTCTGGAAAATAACCTTAGGTCTTCAGTGCCTAAAAAAACTACATGCATTTAAGTTCTGCTATGAATGAGTAAAACTCTTGAATTAGTTTTCCTTAGAATTTTGTCTTTTAATGAAGTCTTCTTCCCAGGCCTGCCAACATCTTTCTGCATAAAACAAAGTCAAGCTTTGAGTGAGGCAAGGAACTCCAGAGAAAGTGGCATCAAACGGGCTCTCAAATTTCAGTTACTCCACTCAGAGGTGACTCATAGAAAAGAAAAAGGTTGCCTTTAAAAACAATCTGAAAGTGACATTACTGCCCAGGCCAAGTAGTAATGTCTTTCCATTAAGAGGTTCCAGACATGACATACAGGAAGAAGTTATAGCATTAAAAAAAAAAATCCCCTCAATTTATTAATTTGTGATCAATGATAAATCCTATCTTAAAGAGCACCATGGTGGAACACATCAATAACAACTTAGTGATGAATTTCAAAAAGTTGGTAGTAACAGAATGCTTGCTAATATGATATTCTCTAGAAAATACAACTTCTTTTTAAAATAAATTGAACTCTCTATCCAGGTTCCCTATTTCTTGGTTTCTTTTGAAGGGGGCAAATATTTCTTAAAATCTTTAAGAACATTTTGCTTATTTCACTCCAAAGAAGAGAACTTCAATCAAAATACTAAATACTTTCCTACAAAGACATTGTCTTCCTCAGCCAAAGATCTATAGATGCTATGACTTTGATCTGGCCAACTAGAGAAGGGAAAGAAAAAAAGAAAGCATATCAAATCTAAAATGTGCCAATACTGAATTCATGTGATGAGGGAAAAACTGATACTCATATTTAAATTTTTTAAAAATATATATACACTTATCAAATTATATTGTACACCTAGAACAAAAATTTTTGAAGAGAAAAAACTGTAAATGTTTTATTGTCCAACTAGAATTGTACTTTCTATACTTTAAAAGGCAGTTTTACTTCTACAATGACAAAAATACTAAATGTTCATATACACATCTCTTGCTAAAATATCAAGGCATTATGATTTATAACTAGAGAGGAAAGCCAAATATAAAAATCCATTGATTGCCCCTTTGTTTCAGAGAACAATCCCTCATGAATTAGTTTTGATTTTAAAAATTAAAGATATACCAATCTTCAAAATTGGCTCCAAAGACCTGGGATATAGAGAAATAATTTTTTCTTTCTTTTGAGAAACATTACTCTTAAATAAATCCAGGAATAGAACAATTGGGAAAAACATATTAAAGGACAGCCAGAATGTGGTAATCATCTACACTGAAGGCACATGGCTTCCTATAGAAATAAATTACAAATGAAGAAGCTTCCATTAAAAACTGGTTGGACAGTCAACAGATATAAGAATGTACTTTATCTCTACTGCCTTTCCACTTACTAAGATTCATTCAACAACAAATATTTATCACAGATATTTAACCTTACCACGTTAAACTTCTGGCATGAGGGGTGAGGGTGAGACACAGAACATTTGGGGAGCCAATGCATATGATTCAAAGGCTTAAAAATGTCTGAGATTGTCCTTTAAAGATGTCTAAAATTGTTTTTAAAGACTAATCCTAATAAAGCATTAAATTGATAAACTGAGCTAACATCTTCAAATCTATTTTTTTCTTACTTTAAGCGACTTAAATACATATGTGAAAATCAAGAGTAATATAGAACTAGGATGATGACTATTCTCTGCAATAGTTCCAAAACTACCCAAAATAGGTCTCTATCGTAAGTTATATGTTAGTGCATTTAAATATAATTTCATTTATTAAAATAGTAATTACATACAATTTTGAGAAACACTGAGTAAAAAATGGCAAATCTATTTCCAAAACAAAGCTTCATTCAAGACTTGGCCCTCGTCTGTGTGACTCCGCAGTTACAGTATCCGCTCAGGCACTGCAGGGCTTTGGGTTTGATTCCTGGTCAAGGGCACATACCTGGTGGGTTGCAGGCGGCAACCAATGGACGTCTTTCTCTCACATTAATGTTTCTCTCTCTCCCTCTCTCCCTCCCCCCCCTCTCTCTTCCTCCCACTCTTTCTAAATATCAATGGAAAAAATATCCTAGGGTGAGGATTAACAACAAGAAAAATCACAAGACTTGCCCTGGCGAGGTAGCTCAGTTGGTTAGCGTGTTTTCCTTATACGCCAAGGTTGTGGGTTTAATAAAAATCACCTGAAGGAAATACACTCTTCCTCCAGACAGGGTATAGATGTCAGAATCAACTAATCAATGCATTAATAGGTGGAACAACAAACAGATGTCTGTCTTTCTGTCTGTGTCTCTCCCCCTTTCTCTAAAATTAATTAAAGGACTAAAAATAAAAAGCAAAGTAACCCTAAGGGCTAGAATGATGTCTGATCTACTCTAGCCATGGCTTATGATAGTAATAGCTGATATAGCTTAAATGTTATTAGCTCAATAAATATTTGTTGATTGTCTTATTGATTGAACCTTGTAAACAGGATGAGATATAAAATAATACCAGACCACACTTTGAAATATTTTAATAAACAAAAAGAACAAAAGCTGAATAATAAGGGAAATTCAAGTACAAAAATAAACCCACTTTATAAAATACAATTTTCTCTCTTGCCATAGGTAATTTCATTCCTGAGTCAGCATGCCTTATTCCCCAATCTATCTAGTGACAAGATATCTCACTGTAGTCCCAAGAACTGACACTCTTTGCCAAAACTCTGTCTGGGTCAAAATAATTTTAAATGTTAACAAAATATCCTGAAGATATCAGGTTTAAATGTTAAAAATGTTAGAGCCCTAAAATCAAATAAAAAGAACTGAAAGTTAACAGTAAACTAGTGAACACAAAGAACTTAAAAGTCACGAGTCTATGTATTGACTAGTCTGTGCAAAATTAAGGTGGCATTATCAAGATTTTCTTCAGTGGGTATTTATTGCAAAGGATTGGTTCAATGAAAAAAAAATCTGTAATGAGTTCTCTCAATATGCCATAAATGTGGCTGGCTATATTCTAGGTCAAATTATGTCGTTATTACAGAAAGAATTATGTAAGAGAAACCAGAACAATGACAGTACACTGTAGAATATGACACTAAAAAAAAATAAAGAGCCACTTATAAGACAATTAAAATCAGCCCTTATTGTTGCAACAGAATAAGGGTTCCATTCATCTTGAAGGGTGAAGACACTGTACTAGCCATTCAAAACAGATGGGCTTTGCACAACAATGTGAATTTAAAAATGGTTAAGATGGCCCTAGCTGGTTTGGCTCAGTGGATAGAGCATCAGCCTATGGACTAAAGGGTCCCAGGTTCGATTCCGGTCAAGGGCACATGCCCGAGGTTGGTTGCCAGCTCGATCCCCAGGAGGGGGTGTGCCAGAGGCAGCCCATCAGTGATTCTCTTTCATCATTGATGTTTCTCTCTCTCTCTCCCCCTCTCCCTTCTTCTCTAAAATCAATAAAAAAATATTTTAAAAATGGTTACGAGGGCCCTGGCTCACGTGGCTCAGTTAGCTGGGCGCTGTCCATGCACCAGGAGGCTGCCGATCCCATTCCTAGGTCAAGGGCACAGGACTGGACTGTGGGCTCGATCCCTGATTCCCTGGCGGGGGATGTGCGGAAGGCAGTCAACTGATGGTCTCTCTCTCCCTCTCCCTTCCTCTCTCTCTAAAAATCAATCAACTAGTCCCTAAAATAAACAAACAAAAAAACCCCATATGGTTAAGATGGTAATTTTTACCACAACTAAAAAGAAAAATTCTCTTGTATTTTATTTAATAATAATTATTTTTATTGATTTTAGAGGAGGAAGGGGTGGCGGCAGTGGAGGGAGGGGTGAGAAAGGAGAGAAAGAGAGAGGGGGGGAGAGAAAGAGAGGGGGGAGGGGGGGAGGGAGGGAGGGAGAGAGAGGGAGAGAGAGAGAGAGAGAGAGAGAGAGAGAGAGACAGAGAGACAGACAGACAGACAGACATTGATATGTAAGAAACATCTATTGGTTGCCTCCTGTATTCACCCTGACTGGGAATTGAACCCATGACTTTTCTGTGTACAGGACCATCCTCCAACCAATGAACCACACCGGTCAGAGCTCTCTTGTATTTAAATGAATAATGGATTTATGATTAATTGCGTGCTTATTCTATACCTGTTAACATGGAGATGGAAGTAAACGATGGATAAAATCTAATTCCTCTTTTCAAAGAGCTCAACGTTTAAAGAGAACCAAAATTCTAAAGTATTCTTAAAATATTAATAATAATTTTCTATCACTCCTGTCTTTCTCCAGGCTTTAGCTGTACTGTCAAGTCTCTGGTGCTTACAATGAAAAATTCTAGGATTCAAACAGATTAGCCAGCCCCTAACAGATGCCTCCAATTTTTAATTCCTGTGTGACTGAACTGAGAGAGTAACATTAACAATGCCCCCAGGCATCTCTGTTGGGAAAAAGATGTTTCAAATAGCAGAGAAAGATCAAATCCAGTCTTTAGATTTTCTTATGAGCAATCATCTCCATTCAATTCAACCCAACACTTAAAACTATGCAAACCAAAGGAACAAATTCTATCAAGAAGTTATTTCTATTTCTACCCACCCCCAAAATAGGTTAATGCTTACTAATAAGTATTAATTTGAAATATACATATTAAACATCTCATTTGTGTTACCACTGAGTAGAATTTGTGTAAA
The DNA here is from genome assembly GCA_027563665.1 of Antrozous pallidus. Classification (NCBI taxonomy): domain Eukaryota; kingdom Metazoa; phylum Chordata; class Mammalia; order Chiroptera; family Vespertilionidae; genus Antrozous; species Antrozous pallidus. The sequence continues at coordinate 39,275,374 of CM050526.1, forward strand.
TATAATTCAAAAAGCAAATATTTTGTAGAATGAAATGTCCTGCTTCATGCCCGGTCTTCTTCCCTAAATATATAACTTGTTTTTCATATTTTGGTAGCCATTCTAATAAAAATACTTTTAGCCTTTTTAATAAAGTAAATTTCTTATAAAACACACTTTTTACTTTGACTTCTTTTGATGTTTACATTTGAGCCTACTTTAAAACATCAGTGCTTCTATATGGAAGAATGAGATTCCACGTATCTATTAACAAAGTTGTGATGCAGTTGCTTTCCTCCCTGTTCTCACATTCTGAGATTTTTTCACTTGTTAAATCATTCAAGAAATAAATGGAAATTTCACATGTTCAATCTGCTCTGCAGCCCCCACTATACCTTTAACTTCACAATTATACTGCATTCCATTTATTGTTACATCTGTCTCCCTATTAGACATGAGCCTCTGGAGGGCAGAGGCTGTATATTAATCCTTGAACTCCTAAGAATCAATAAGGATCTGGAACATTCTAAGAATTTGATAAATGTATGTAGAATAAAAAACATATGAAAAGCAACGATACATATAAATGCATAATTATAAACACTTAAAAGTTTATAGTCTAATAAAGGTTAAGAGATACATAAAACATAAATTATACAAAGTAGAGCATAAAAATGCCACAAGAAATATCCTCCTATGTAATGAAAGCCTAATATGCAAATCGACCAACTGACAGAACAATTGGTCACTATGATGTGCACTGACCACCAGGTGGCAGACGCTCAACGCAGGAGCTGCCCCCAACTCGTAGGCCCCAGGCCAGCCAAGGTGGGTGCAAGCAGGGGTTCCCCGATTGCCCTGCCAGTTACCCTAGAGATCGGCCCTGACGGCTGGCCAGGCCTAGGGACTTCACTTGTGTACAAATTCCACACACTGGGTCTCTAGTGAAGTTTAAGAAAAAAGCAAGTGATGAAATGACAGTATTTTCTTTTTCCCTAGAGACCAATTACCAACCATCCCTAAAAATGAGGCCAAGATTCTTACTGCTCAATCTAGCCTCAAGTTTCTAATGAATATATACAAATTTATATTAATCATGAAGAATACAAATGACTGCTTCAAGTACCCTAAGGTAAAAATATCATATTCAAAGCTATCTCCAATGTTTTGGGCCAGAATTGACTACTGTATATTTCAGTTCTGTAGTGCCTGCATTTCTCACCACCATCACATCTTTCTAGGAGACAGAATTTATATTCATTAGAGCATGTTAATTATAGCAGAGAGCTTGGCACCAGTATTCTACTCCTTATTTATACTAGAGACCTGTTGCAGGAAGATTCCTCCAAGAATAGAGCTTCCTGTGGCCTGAACAAAGCTCCCTCCCTTCTCTGCTGCCTTGCTCGCTCCCATCTCCGCTGCCTTGCTTCCTTCTCTGCTGCCTCCCTTCCTCTCGTCTCCTCTGCCCCGTTCCCTCCCTTGTCCCCCGCCCCCTTGCTTGCTTCTCCACAGCTCTGGTCCCTTTTTCAGTGCTTGGCTTCCTTCTACACCACGTGCAGATATGCAAATTAACCACCATCTTGCTTGGGTTAATTTGCATACTCTGATTGGCTTGTGGGTATAGCGAAGGTACAGTCAATTTGCGTATTACTCTTTTATTAGATAGGATAAGATCTTGGGCAGAGTATTGCTCAGAATGTCAGTTTCCTCATCTGTAAAACAGGAATGATACCCACCACAAAGAAGACTTAAGTTAGGTAATCAATGTACACTCTGTAAACATTTAATAAATCCTTACAAAGGGTTAACACTAGCTCTGACCTGTGTGGCTCAATGGTTGGAGCGTTGGCCTGTGCACTGAAGGATCAAGGGTTTGATTCCTAAGGACACCAGTCGATGTCTATCTTGCTCTCTCACATACACATTGATGCTTCTCTTTCCCTCCCTCCTTCCCTTCCACTCTCTCTAAAAAAATCAATGGAAAAAATGTCCTTGGGTGAGGATTAAAAAAAAAAAAAAAAAAAAAAAGGATTTACCGTAAACCCAGGGAACAAGGTTTGTTGTTGTTTTTTTTTCTTTTTGAGGAATTATGCATTTATTCCATCATCTGCACACCAGATGGCTTAGCCTGGATGGCTCTAGCCCCCAGTGTGGGGAGTCATCCCCAGGGAAAAGGTTTTGCTAGACATATATAAATTGACTGTTCACTGTGCTTCATTGTTGATTTGTGTTATTCTTTATATTGATACCTCCCTTTCATTACCATTGCTATCACTGTATCTTAGACCTATAATTCAAACCCAAACAACTTTTTCTAAATGGATTTTCATCTTCAGACATACTTTGAACAGAATAGTATTTAACTTGTAATGCAAATGTTCTGTTTGGTATACTTGAAAGAACAGATCACAAATCAGAATATTTGGAATTGATTTCAGCACTATCTCTAACATATTTTGGAACCTTAAATCTAAATTACTTCATCTGGGGAAAAAAATCCTCATTAGGAGAAAACCAAGATGGCGGCATAGGTAAACACCTAAACTGCTGCCTTGCACAACAATATCAAAACTACAACTAAAAGACAAAACAGACATCATCCAGAACCACAGGAAAGCTGGCTGAGTGGAAACTCTACAACTAGAAGGAAAGAGAAAAGCACACGGAGACTCAGAGGAGCTGCAGAAGGCTGAGGTACCGAGACATGCGCCCAGAGAGGACGTGCGGCTGAGAGCCTGGCTGGCTCCTCTAGTGGAAAGGAGACAAAAGCTCCCGGCAAGACTCTGTGGACCTAGGCTCATACAGGGGAAATCTGGACTGTCAGGAGGAAACTCAGGGGAGCCGCAAAAGGCAGAGGTCTGGAGGTGCGTGTGCAAGTGCGCGCAGAGAGGATTAACTGCCGAGTGTGCCACCGGCTGTCTCTTTGTGGGAGGGAAACAGAAGCTCCCGACTGCGCTGAACTCCAGTTCCAGGCGAGAATCTGGAAATTCAGATTCATTGGGGGAGAAACTGGACTGTCTGGCAGCAGGTGAAACTTGAGGGCGGCTTTCTCTCATAGGTGCTTGCAGTGATTACTGAGGGACACTGAGACCCAGGGGTCTCATAGGGCAGGGCTGACAGGAAGTCAAGACTGTCTGCTCAGCCCTGAGACTCCGCCATCCAAGTTGAGCACAGATGCTTTTGCAATTTTGCCAGTCTTGTCTCCTAAGGCTGTCTGTCTTCAGCACAGAAGTTCTCCCAGTGTACACAGCTGATCCTCACAGCCAATTGCCCTGGAAGTCAACTCCTCCCACTGATACCAACAACAATTAAGACTTAACTACAACAAGGCTGTACACACAATCCACAAAGGGGTGCACCAAGAATGTCCACCTCAGGTAACTGGGAAGGCTTAGCCACTGGCTCATATAGAACACCCAGCATACAAAGCTACCCTACCAACTCAGGGAAGCAGCGAAAATGCAGAGACAAAGAAACAGATCACAAATGAAAGAAATGGAGGAAAACAAACAACTGGATATAGAGTTCAAAACCAGTTATAAGGTTTTTCAAGAATTTCCTAGAAAAGGCCGATAAATTTAGCGAGACCCTTGAGAATATGAGCCAGACCCTTGAGGATATGAAAAAGGACCTACTAGAAATTAAATATACAATGACTGAAATAAAAAATATTATACAGAGACTGAACAGCAGACTAGAGGAACGCAAGAATCACGTCAAAGATTTGTAATACAAAGAAGCAAAAAACACTCAACTGGAAAAGCAGAAAGAAAAAATAATCCAAAAATTTGATGATAGTGTAAGAAGCCTCTGGGACAACTTCAAGCGTACCAACATCTGAATTATGGGGGTGCCTGAAGAAGAGAGAGAACAAAAGACTGAAAACCTATTTGAAGAAATAATGACTGAAAACTTCCCCCACCTGGTGAAAGAAACAGACTTACAAGTCCAGGAAGCCCATAGAACCCCAAACAAAAGGAATCCGAAGAGGACCACACCAAGACACATCATAATTAAAATTCCAAGAGCAAAAGACAAAGAGAATATTAAAAGCAGCAAGATAAAAACAGTTACCTACCAGGGAGCACCCATACGATTGTCAGCTGATTTCTCAACAGAAACTCTGCAGGCCAGATGGGAATGGCAAGACATATTCAAAGTGATGAATAGCAAGAACCTACAACCAAGACTACCAAGCAAGCTGACATTTAGAATTGAAGGGCAGATAAAGAGCTTCACAGATAAGAAAAAGCTAAAGGAGTTCATCACCATCAAACCAGTATTATATGAAATGCTGAAAAGTATTCTTTAAGAGGAAGAAGAAGAAAAAGGTAAAGATAAAAATTATGAACAACATATCTATCAACAAGTGAATCTAAAAATCAAGTGAATAAAAAAATCTGATGAGCCTAGACCGGTTTGGCTCAGTGGACAGAGCGTCAGACTGGGGACTGAAGGGTCCCGGGTTCGATTCCGGCAAGGGCATGTACCTTGGCTGCGGGCACACCCCAGTAGGGGGCGTGCAAGAGGCAGCTGATCGATGTCTCTCTCATCGATGTTTCTGACTTTCTATCCCTATCCCTTCCTCTCTGTAAAAAATCAATAAAATATATTTTAAAAAATCTGATGAACAGAATAAACTGGTGAATATAACAGAATCAGGGGCATAGAAAGGGAGTGGACTGACAACTCTCAGGGGGAAAGGGATGTGTGGGGTGTGGGAAGAGACTGGACAAAAATTGTACACCTATGGATGAGGACAGTGTGTGGGGGGGGGGCAGGTAAGGGCAGAGGGGTGAGATGGAAACTGGGTGGAGGGGAGCTATGGGAGGAAAAAAGAGGAACTGTAATAATCCGAACAATAAAGATTTATTAAAATATTTACTTCATCTGTAAAATAAATCTTGATTACATTATCTTTAATATTTCTTGCTCTAAAGCCTATAACTTTTCTCTGATCAAAAAATGCTCTTGCCCAGAGGTGGTGGCTCAGTGGTTGAATGTCAACCTATGAACCAGAAGGTCACAGTTCAACGTCTGTGTTGAGGACTCAATCCCCAGTAGGGGGCATGCAGGAGGCAGCCGATCAATGATTCTATCATCACTGATGTTTCTTTCTCCCTTCCTCTCTAAAATCAATAAAGATATATATATTTTTTAAAAATTGCCCTTGGCTTGCAAAATAAAGTTCCAAATTGGGGAGGCCTTAAAGGCTTCCACATTCAGTGTACTAGTTAACAGAGTGGGTTATAGAGTCAGAAAGAGCAAAATTTGAATTTTGATACTGTCATTTACTGATTGCTTATTCCTTTATTTTTAATTTATTTTTTTATTTCTTTATTGATTAAGGTGCTACATATGTGTCCTTATCCCCTCATTATTCCCCACCCCACCCCCACTCATGCCATCACCCCCATGTTGTCTATGTCCATTGGTTAGGCTTATATGCATGCATACAAGTCCTTTTGTTGATTTCTTCCCCTCCCCCCCCTTCCCCTACCTTCCCTCTAACGCAGTGGTTCTCAACCTTTCTAATGCCGCGACCCTTTAATACAGTTCCTCATGTTGTGGTGACCCCCCCCAATCGTAAAGTTATTTTCGTTGCTACTTCATAACTGTAATTTTGCTACTGCTATGAATCGTAATGTAAATATCTGTGTTTTCCAATGGTCTTAGGCGACCCTGTTAGCAACCCACAGGTGGAGAACCGCTGCTGTAAGGTTTGACGGTCTGATCAATACTTCTCTGTCTCTTCTCTGATCTGTTTTTGTTCATCAGTTTATGTTGTTCATTATATTCCAGAAACGAGTAAGATCATCTGATATATATATCTTTCTCTGACTGGCTTATTTCTCTTAGCATAATGCTCTCCAGTTTCATCCATGCTGTTGCAAATGGTAAGAACTCTTTTTTTTTTTTTTTTTTTTTTTTTTTACCACAGTGTAGTATTATCCACTCATCTGCTGATGGGCACTGAGGCTGTTTAAAATCTTAGCTGTGGTGAATTGTGCTGCTATGCACATAGGGGTGCATGTATCCTTTCTATGGTGTTTCTAGTTCCTTAGGAGATAGTCCTAGAAGAAGGATCACTGGGTCAAATGATTTCTTATTCTTTGGCAACTTACTAAACTTCTCTAAACCTGTTTCGTGTTCTGCAAAATGGGAACAACAGTAATTATCTCACAGACTTGTTGTAAGAATTAAATGAGATATCTGTTAAGTGCTTAGCACATAATAAACACTCAGCAAGTACTAGATTTGTGCCTTTTCAAACAAATTTCCCATTACTGCTCTCTAGTTATGGTTTCAAAACTAGCCCTAGCAACCTAGAACTTTACTTCAACTAAAACAATTGTACTTTCTCCTTCTCCTCCCCTTTCTATTATTAAGGCTCAACATTTTTAAAAAATTTGGAGAGATTCTTATGCTAAAAAAATAAAGTATAAAATCCACTGTCCCACAGGCATTCTCTGATCCCACTAGCCATATCTACTCTTTGCCAAATATAATCATCTTATATTTGGTAATAGCTATCTATTATCCTCCCTCCCTCAGACTTTTTGTGAAATCTTCCCTAGTCATCATTTCTCTGAGTCCTTTACACACACACACACACGAATTGATTAAGACTTCCCATTCAAATTATGGAAATCCATTTCCAAAATGCAAATAATTTGTCAACAGTAGCACACCTCTCCCCAAAGATCCCTTTCTACAATGAGATCCTTCATGACCATATGTAGAAGTACGATTCCCCATCATTTCTGAAGTAGTGTTCACATGTGAAAAGAATAAACAATAAAACAAAAACAAAGAATAAACAATTGCTCTAGAATGTCAGAGAGTAAAAAAAGATGCATGAAGTTGGCTGATTTCCAACTAGCAAAACTGGGAGGTAGAAATATTAAGTATCTGTTTTTATCCAAATGATTAGTATAGTTAAAATGAAAAATAAATGCAATGGAAACTTTAAGCCATATATTTTCTACAGTCTGATCAGAACCTGAGAAATAGCCTCTCTGCTCAGAGAACCATAAGAAACCTTTAATTCCATTTATGTTTAATATATAAAACGGGTTAATTTTCTCTCTACTACTACATAGAGTATGACTGCAGAGAAAAAACAGCCAAGGCAATAACCAGCTATGGGAAGAATGGGGGAGGGCAGGGTAGTGCAAAAAATAAAACCTGCTATTGAATGGTTCTCTTTAAAATACTGAAGCCACGATACAACCTCACTAAACAACACAAATACCCTGCTATGTATTTCTTTTATTCCGTTCACTGACTACTTCCACCAAAACAAACAAACAAAAAAAAAAACACCTTAAAAACAGGTGGAGCCATACACAATATTTTTGACCAGAAAGTATTCATGACATAGCAGCTTACTCTTACAAATTATTAGCTTAACAGTGACTTAAAATACAGTTATAGGAAAAACAGACTATTCTGAGGGGGCGGGGTAGGGAGAGGAGAGAGGAACAAAGTTTTTTAAAAAGGACAACAAATATATTTAGGCACAAGATCTGCATCAGAAACACTGTTTTCTTTTTTTGTATATTTAAAAAACTTACCCTGAAGAGATTTTCCCAATCCCTGGCCCAGCTTCCACCCATGTTTCTGGAGTAAGCGATGTCCAATATTATCCTGACAGACAGAACAGAAAGACAAACCAAAAATATTCCAATAATATATTCTTCCCTTCCTAGTGACATTAAACGGGTGATGAGCAAGAGAGAAGTCTACATATATGCATGCAAAAAGGTGCTAATAATAGGAGGTAAATGTACCCAATAAAGGGACATTAATGTAAAAAGAAATGCTGGCTAGTATTTCATATGAAAATAATATAGGGGGTAAGGTCCTTTCTGATGGTGTGCTGGGCAACTTTTGTACATACGTTTTAAAAAGGAGAAAAACGGGAAGGGGTAAAAGAGGGAAGATACATTTATGACGTTTAAAACTAACATTAAAAAAGCATAAAATCAAGGTACTTATACAATCATATCCACCACCTAGACAGCACCACTTAAGATTTTTTTTAAAGAAAATCTATGTTGTGTTTAGTTATTTTGTTTGTGTGTCAGGCTTTCATGGTACAAAGTAAGTTGTAAGTGTAAGACTGCCCCACCACTAGAAATGAAAACACAATCAGAGCAAAATCCAGGCTAGACTTGATTGGTTTTTATATATATATAAAATGTAAATATTTAACTAGCATGCAGCCAATATTAAACTGAAAAAACAGTGAGGTTAGTAAAACAAAAAATTAAATTGATTAAACAGAAAAATAAAATGAGCTCAAGCACAGACTGAGTGATGCATTTCAACATGTAATCTAACAAAAATGCTAAAATGTTAGAATGAAACAGGCCTAGCAATAAGTTAACAGTAAAGAACCATTAGTGCATGTAGGGGGGAAAAACCAATATACATAATGTCTCATCTTCCTAAAAGCACACCAGAAAAGGTATTTCAATATAAATTGTATGAAAAGACACCAGAAACAACAATTAAATGTCAGCTTTTGTGGAAGGAGTCATGATCTTAGAAGCCTCTGCATACCTTTGTCCAATTCTTTGGTTTTTACAAATGCTGTCTAGTATAGAGACAAAGCTAAAATAACCACTAACTGTGTCAGATAAAATGATGCTGCTTATCCAGAGGAAGACACTTAAAAATTATTTTAAAAGTGTTCTCTATCTACTAAATTTTTAGTACTAATCTGGTATCACCATTTAAAAATAATCTGAAATCATTTTATAAAGCTAACAAAACCATAAATCTATATAAAAATCAAACATCTCATATGAAACGGCTTTTTATCTTTAGCTCCATATCAATGATAAAATGCTCTTTGGAATTATAGAGGGAAGAAAAAATATTGTACGGTTACCTTCTGTGACAGAGTAAGGAGAGGAAGATTAAGGCTCCCCAATGCTTTTTGTTTTTTTAAAGGACAATTTCCTTCTACAAGTTCATGACAGCATACCAACGGAAAACTGGGCCGAGAACCGATTACTTCACCGACGGGGAAGAGGCCAGAGGGCCCTGGCCCGGGAGCTCGGTTGGGCGGACATCACCCCAGGCACTGAAAGTTGCTGGTTCCATTCCCAAGTCAGGTACCGGCTCAATCCCCAGTAGGAGGCATGCAGGAGGCAGCGGATTGATGTTTCGCTATCATTATCAATGTTTCTCTCTCTAAAAAAAAAATCAATTAAAAATTTTTAAAAAAAGAGGGAGAGTGAGATCAGGAGACTTTTATAAAAACAAAAATGAAGCAAAAGATAATGAGCCTGGCTGGCATGGCTCAGTGGGTTAGCACTGACCTACGGACAAGGCGGTCACGGTTCTATTCCTAGTTGGGGCACATGCCCAAGTTTGGGGACTCAATTCCCAGAGTGGGGCATGCAGGAGGCAGCCGATCAACGATTCTCTCTCATCGTTGATGTTTCTTTCTCTTCCTCTTACTCCCTCTCTGAAATCAATAAAAATATATATATTTTAAAAAGCAATGAAAAACTTGTTTCTAAAACAAAAGACACTACTGCTTTAAAACACACACACTCACACTCAATCATTACGGCACACAAAAGGTCACTAGAAATTTTTTGTGAGGAACTGCATTAGAAAATGCTATTGTTGTTATCCAAGGTGGTAACTTCCACGTCCCTAAACATCACAAACGTTTAATCTAACACTGCTGCCTCTTCTCCCCTTCTCTCCTCACAAATGAAATGTCAGGAAAAGCATCCCCTTAATCAGTACTGAGTGCCTAAGTATCTATAAGTAATCTCATTGTAAAGAAAATAAGTAACAATTACAAGTCTTAGTACAAACAGTGTTAGCAAAATAAAAAGGGTAAAGAGACCTTTATTACACTATTATGAAAATAAACTTACCTGTACATAAAATCTTTACTTTACATCCTAAATAACTCCTATAATTAAATAACTACAGAAAGGACAAAGAAAGCAGAGTGGCTCTAAGATTAAGTACTTGATTAAATTATTGTTTAATTTTTTTAACAGGCTAAAGTTAGAATTGTACTTGGCACAGAGATTTAGGATATTAAACTATGCTGACAAAAATTGCTGCCCCCTTTTTTTTATTTAAAAAAACTCAATCTTTGGCTAAGTGGAGATGAGACATTATGCTGACTGTGTTATATTATGAATGCACTAAAATAAACAGACAGATGAAGCAGTATGCTATTTCCAAAAGCAGTGCAAGTGGAGTGAAAGCATTTCCATACGAACCTGGCTTTAAAAACTGGGCTGTCAAAAGAACAGTTAAATGTAACACAAAGTAAGAAACTGTCCATTCACTAATGGTCGTTTTTTTTTTTTTTTTTGTCTTGTTTTCAATTCACTGCTTGCAATTAATGTATATACTAAAGAGTGAAAGCATAGGTAAATTCACGAGTCAAGACCAGCTGAGAGGTTCAAGAGCAGCGTGTTGTGACTGACAACAGTGAAAGGAAAAGCAAATGTTAAAGGGAGAAAAAAGAAAAATTTAGGGTTATACACATTAGCACCGCTTTTACAAAACCACTCAAGATGGCTGTCACCTTCTCAAAAACAGCTATTGCTAGAAAATGGTAGTAGCCATTCTCGTCTAAAACTTTAGGTGAGAACTTTCCTTTAATTAAATCTACTTTCCCAAGTATGACTAGGGAATGAAATGTCAGGAATTATACTAACATTATTAATATGCTACTTTATGTCCTTGTGAGTTTAACAAAGGCAACAGAAACAACAGTCATATATACAAGAACCTCTCAGGCCCACCAACCTGCTGAATTTAGTGAAGGACTAGCAGCGAAAATCTGGACCCTTCCTATCATTCCAGACTACCTGCTTTTGGAGGAAAACAGGAAGCTCTATGACTCTGCCGAAAGGGCCAGTATTCAGTATGGTCTCTCCTTCTACCAAAAAAAAAAAAGAAAAAAAGAAAAAAAGAAAGGAAAAGAAAAAAACTTTTAAAAACATTTGTCAAAAAAACCAGTAGGTTTAAGGATGATGGGTAACACAGGAAGGCACACTAAGAAGCCTTGTACAAAGTAGAACAAAGCAGGCTTATCTACATCTGAAATGATAAAAATGTTCATGGAACTTTGACTGTAAAAGAACAAGGGATTCAATCACCAGCCTGTGAAAATAATTAATCTACTTTCTCTGTTTAGGGCTGTGATTTTGCCAATTATTCTCATGGATGTTATTTATAGCCCAAACAGGTAATCTAGACATAACAAAAGTAATGAGCACTAAATTTAACTTCTAAAATAGTAACAATTACTATTTCAGTCACTAACAGTGACTAAGAATCTTTCAGTTTTTTATTTATTTATTTATTATTTTTTAAAAATATATTTTATTGATTTTTTACAGAGCGGAAGGGAGAGGGATAGAAAGTCAGAAACATCGATGAGAGAGAGACATCGATCAGCTGCCTCTTGCACGCCCCTACTGGGGATGTGCCCGCAGCCAAGGTACATGCCCTTGACCGAATCGAACCTGGGACCCTTCAGTCCGCAAGCCGATGCTCTATCCACTGAGCCAAACCGGTCTCGGCTCAGTTTTTTATTTTTAAATAAAATATATAATGCGGCTCTGGCTGACATGGCTCAGTTTGGTTGGCCGTCACCTTATGCACCAAAAGTTTGCTGGTTCGATCCCAGTCAGGACACATGTCAGGACTGCAAGCTCGGTCCCCAGTAGGGGAATGAAGAGGCAGCCAGTAGATATTTTGATATTTTGCTCTCACATCCATGTTTCCCTCTTTCTCTACCTCACCCTTTCTCTCACTCTAAAAATAAAATGTAAAAATATATGTATTATTTTTAAAGAATACATAATTGGGAATTTAATTACAATTCATGGAACAAAAAATAAATGGAAAAAAAATTTTTTAACACAGCTCGCTTATGACTAACAAGGGGGCATGACAGCCTAATTTCAATGCACATGGAAGAACTACAGGGAAATACTAATTTTAAAATAATAAAGCAACTGAATTTTGTTCAAGGCTGGTAGACAAAAAGCTAGTTTCCCATAACCTATTAGTTACTTTGCATGCATAAGACTCCCAAATGGTGGCAGGGTGGCGTTTTCTTTGATTGGGCATGAACAGTTCTTCTTAATTCTAGTTAAAAGGTCTGAAGCTGAGCTGAAAAACCAAACTATTTTTACCTTAGTTAGCTTTTAAAACTTTCTTCCTAGTTCAAAACTTAAATATAAGTAACTGCCCAACGTGTGTGGCTCAGTGGCTGAATGTCGACTATGAACCAGCAGGTCACAGTTCGATTCCCAGGGAGGGCACATGCCTGCGTTGTGGGCTTGATCCCCAGTGCGGGGCATGCAGGAGGCAGCCAATCAACGATTCTCTTTCATCACTGATGTCTCCATCTCTCTCCCTCTCTGAAACCATATGAAAAAAGGCAGGGGGCGGAGGGGGCACACAACGTAAATGTATAATTAAAATGCTACATTTTTATCCTTTGTTCCCCTCCAATATATGTGTGCGGATATAATTTTTAAATAAGATCTTTGAAAGAAAAATGTATTATAAACTACCACCAATATGCTGAAAATACAACAAATAAACAAACAAAACACCCATTATTAATTGTTTCAGTCATTCCTCAACATTTCTGTTTATTAATTATCAGGTAGAAAATTTTCCCAGGAAACTGCTCTATACCATTCAAAGTAACAATAATTATTTTGGCAATGGTGACCACCAATCTGTATAATAGGAGTTTGCCAAAACACATAAAAATTTGTATGGGGCTAATTCAAAAATTTTATAGCAAGAAATAGAATATTAAATCATGTCTCAAGAGAAATTATGTAATTATGCCAATAACTGGATAAATATTAATTTCACACTGAATTTTCTTTTAGTTGACAGCCACATTCAATTTATAACATCTAATGTATATTAAACAGTGACAAAAATGGTTAAGTTTCTTGAGTGGATTGTAAGCTTTGCTGATTGTGTATTAAAGACTCTAAAAGCAAAAACCAAATGCTACTAGGTGAACCCATGCAAACAAGTTGTAAAAATTCCCAAAACAAAAAATCTATAGCTCACTACAGATGACACAATGAAGACTGGAGAGAAAAGCCATATAGTAATGCTACACCATTCAGCTCCAAGAAGCACATTATTTATAGTGCAGGCCACGTATGGTCACTGCTAAATGTCAAATCAGCAGTCTTACAGAGTTACAGTTTGGAACTAGTGGAGTCCACAGATCTAAACAGATATTTAACAGGACAAAACCAATTATACATAGACTTCTAAGACCCTAGTGAGCAAAATGAACATCAGCAACTGAAGTTTAAAAACTTACATTAATTTTTAAATCTTGCTTGGTCAACCTGACAACTATAAAGATAGGATTTTAATCAGTCAGGTAGGAAAAAAACCCAACTAATGGTTGATGGGTAGTTTTACTTCCAACTGCAACAATGACAACATATCTTAAGTCTATGATCCAGGCACTTTGCCTTATGAATAGCTTATAATCAGTCTCCCTTCTGATCTGTCATCTTTCTATGGTAAAGGTCATAAAGGACCATATATCCTAAATCACACCGATCAATTCTTGGAACTATGGTAAAATCCTAGACTAGGCTATCTATGGTTTTAGATTAAGTTTTATTTGTTTTCTAAATATTTTATCTTTAAATATGTGATGGTCATCATTATTATGGCTGGGACTAAAACTTTCATTAAGTAATAACTTAAAATTCAAGCTTTAAAGTTTTTGTAATAAGGGTAAAATGTTAACACTTTCATCTTCTCTCTAATTCATACTAGTATAATTAAGTTGTCTAGTGGTTCTTTCATAATTTTCTTAGAACGGTATTTTATTCTTGACTAGAAATTTTATTCAAAAATATTTAGTTGGTTGAAATAAAGATTATGAGATACTTTACAAATGTTAGATTTTTAAGTGTTCTCAACATTTCCTGATTAAAATTAAAATTCTTGTATTATTTCAGTAACAAATCTAAGTTTCACAAGTTTACTGAAAGCATAATGCATTATTGCATCGTTGTGTTTCATTTCCCATCTTGCTGGTTTGCAACAAATTTACCCTGTTACAAAACAAAAAGGCTTTAATCCTATACTCACAATAACCCTCAAAGAGGCATGTTCTTGGCACAAACCTGTGCAGGCTCACAGGGTCGCCAGCTGCTGCAGATTACCTTTGTTAATAAAAAAATGACTAGACCTTTAGCTCCTGCAATGATCTGTAGACTCCCAAAGCTGCATATTTCCAGCCACTTTTGAGTTGCATGCTGTAGCAAAACAGTCAGCACCTCTCAATAGATATTGCTGCAGAGAAAGATTTTAATTCAGCAGATAGATACTCTTTCTGTGTCTTAAAAGCAACCATTTCCCCCCTAAGAATAAGACAACTCAATATACTCAGCCAGTCATAAAACTAAGATATATGTACTTGGTGGGGATTCCTTAGGTTAGAGGGCACTTCTTTGTTGGGGGCTGAGGGGAGACACACCACACTTAATGCCAATCATTTTGAGTGTCTTTAAGAACTTAAAATTTATCCCAAATGATTTGATAACAGAAATAAAATTTCCCTATCTTATGTGTCCCACCTTTATCTAGCATAATGTAGGCTATGAAGCTCCTCTTCCTCCTATCTAAATACTACAGCACAAATAATGCATATATTTATATATTCATGTGTTCTGGAAATAAATTTACATTAGAAGCATAATTTATTAATATATATATCAGATCATATACCTATTTATTAAAAAATTAAATATCCGGTCTGAGTATTATATCATTTACTATTTTAAGTGGAGAAGATATTATTTAATAAATAAGGCATATGTTAATTCCACTGCTACTCACTGTCATTACTCAACAATGATTATTCAGTCAGACTGTCTTCTGATAGTGTTATCTCTATGACATGTGCTAGAAAAAATCCTGGACAGTGTGGGAGGAAAAAGATCATTAATCTCACATGCCAAAGGAATGAATGTCCCAAAACCCTTAAAATTAGCCCTAAAAGGCTTTACAAATGTCATATAGCATTTAATTTATTGCTTTAAAAAACTATTTGAGTAAAGTGATAATAAATACTAGGCTGCAAATTTAGTCTAATTAAATGCCCTGCTACTATTTAGTTAGAGTACCTACAGAACTATATTAATCAACCACGTAGAATATGGTACTTGGGCCTGCTTCTGACAGTTCTCTGTTCTTAAACTTTGACCCAAAGAAACACTTAAATTAAAATAGAAAACTGATACAGAACAAGGCAAAAACTTCAGGGATTATTTAAACTGAGCAAAATGGGCTTGGCATTTTTTCCTAAGTCAAAACACAAGACTGGGCTTTTAGTACAACATCAGATGTGAATTCTCCCTCTGCAGCATTATCACATGCGTCATCATTTACTGCCATGCCTAAGTCTAGCATCATGCCAGCACGTTAAGACAGAAGGTACTATATGCAGTGTTCACTGGACCAGAAGAACAGAAATAAGGGGAAGTGGGGGAGAAAGAAACCCTAGAGAAGAAATTAAAAAAAGGCAGACCGTGCAATACAAACCAGATCATGGCTGCTTAGCTAATATGGGCCAACTGCTGTGGAAGAAAAATGTCGAACACCCCAAGTTGTGTAAATTTCTGTAAACATCTAAACACACACACAAACACACAACACCAACCTAACTTAGGAACATAAATATATGTTGATCCTTTACTATGGTACAGTTGTGAAAATAAAAGCTAAAGTTATAGTATCTGTGCTCTCTAAATTGCCTCCTTTTTCTGAGAGAGGTGATAATGCTAGTGTTTTTTAAAGGGAGAGAGGGGATGCCTTGACTTGTTATCAAGATTAAGATTCCCTCTTTGACTATTTTTCATTCAAGCTGAACTCACCGAACCCTTATTAAATATGTATACTTAAGCAGAAATATTAAATAATGACAAGTTTAGATATTTCAACAATGGGTTGTGTATTTTGGAAATAAAGGGCTTCTCAAAATGAAAAGTGTTAAAAAATGAAGGTTTTAAAAAAGTTAAAGAGTCAAAAAGATAAATCTCCTTGTTGTATTGCTTTGTTATCAATCTCCAAAACTAAACTGGGTAAAGAGATAGGAATAATCAACTTTTGACAAAAATCAGACATCTCTTAAGCTACAGAAACCAAATTTACAATGTTTTACAAATGTCTGTCTGATAAATAAAATGTGTTAGTCTATAACTATTTCTCATAGAACATTCTATGACTGCGTTGCCCAAGAAAGGTGAAGCTTTTAAAGGATCAAAATACATTTTACTCCTTTATTCAATTTATCAAAACACTAAACTTTCAACTTGCTATCTTGAACAGAATTATCAGTATGGGCCAAATGATATTTTTACATCGAAATTATAAATTACTTATAGATTTTAGACTGATAACCCAACGTATTAAACTATATCCCAAATTCTCTTTGATTACTGTCAGACATGCAAGAAAACAACTCTAGACTGTACTATAAGTTATTAATAAGTTTAACTTCATTCACATCAAGTGTCACACGAACACTACCTAACTAACTAGCTTGGACCCAAAATTAAGCACTGATCATCTTACCGATTCAATAGGCTTGTCAAGTGATGCTTGTTCAATTTCCAAATGTCCTTCTTCATACTGATCAAAATGATTACCCTGAAAAGAAAAAAAAAAAAACTTTTTTCAAAAGCAATCAAATGAGGGGTTATTTTTAACTTTTCATTCTTTTGTAGTAGACAATCAAAACTATGGCACACATTCAGACTTTTAAAACATCTAAACAATTTATTAGGAGTATAGTAATACGAACTCTTCTTCCAACGGCAAGCATTAAAATTGTTAACTAAAACACTACCAACCAACCACTGGGATATTGGCTTTCTTAGACTGACCATATTAGGAAGACTACAGAACCTTAAAAACAAAGGGCCATATTATGTTTTACTTTTCATACACAATCATGTACTAAAGAAAATACACCACAGTAATAGGATGCAAATAAAACCGATAATATATTGTTTTTTACTTAAACTGTTAAAACATCCCATTTTCAATCATCAAACTAAACTCCCAAGATTCAAGGAATTAAAAAACATAATCTCTTGACAAAGTATCTCAAACGCAGCTATTCCTCAAATGATTTGCCAAGAGATAAACAAGCCTGTATAATGCCATATTTGACCATAATCAGGCAAGTTATCATTGCAACTAGAATAAACCAAAACAGCTGAATTGAAGATGAAGCTAGGTTCAGACAGCTTGAGGTTCTCTCTCATCAGAAAGGAAGAACTAATAATTTGGCTTTAAATCAGAATATCAATTTTCTGGTTCCCCCTTTTTAAAAAATATTTTTTATTTTATTTTTTTATAGAGAGGAAGGGAGAGGTAGAGAGAGTTAGAAACATCGATGAGAGAGAAACATCGATCAGCTGCCTCCTGCACATCTCCTGGGGATGTGCCCGAAACCAAGGTACATGCCCTTGACTGGAATCGAATTCGGGACCCTTTAGTCCGCAGGTCAACACTCTGTACACTGAGCCAAACCAGTTAGGGCTAGATCCATGCTCCAAATGAAGGCTTTTATATCAAAAAAATTATAAGTGTACCTAACAAACACAAACAAATCAAAGTGTTTGCTTTAAAAGATTAAATAAACAAAAACTAGAAACAGAGTTCTGTGCTATAGAGTATATACAGGCACTTATGGTAAATAAACTTTAGAAGTTTTTAGAAACTGTCAGAGCTAAGAAGAGTCTAAAGAGATCTAACAACTAAATGTAATGTAGTATCCTGTATGCAATTCTGGAATAGAAAAAGGGCATTCAGGGAATAATAAGACTATCTGAATAAAGGCACTTATATAATAAAAGCCCCCAGCAAATGTATGGTGGACGGACCAGAACAACTGGTCACTATGACGCACTCTGACCACCAGGGGGCAGACTTTCGATGCAGGAGCTGCCGCTTGGTGGTCAGTGTGCTCCCACAGCTGGAACGCTGCAGCTGGTGAGCGCAGGGTGGTGGCAGGAGCCTCGGAAAGAGCAGTCCCAGATTGCAAGAGGGCACAGGCTGGGCTGGGGGACTCTCTCCCTGCCATGAATTTCATGCATTGGGCCTCTAGTGGAAGAATAATAATGTATCAATACTGGTATATTAGTATGGTAACAAATGTGCCATACTAATTCAAGATGTTAATAACAGAGAAAACTGAATACAGAGTATACGAGGTATCCTATATAATAAAAGAGAAACATGCAAATTTGACTGTACCTTCGCTCTTGATTGGCTATGTTACCAGCCAATCAGGAGCGGGGCCAAGTGGCACGAGCGCCGGGCCCCTGGGGTGGAGATGAAATGGCGGTGGCGGTGAGCGCCCAGCCCCCAGGTGCTGCTGTGATGCGGTGGCAACCACGGTGGTGGCGGTGGCAGGGAGCGCCCAACCCCCGGGGCCGGGTGGTCATAGGCAGCCAGGGCTGAGCTGAGCTGGGCGATGGCCGGGTGCCAGAGGCTTTAGGCCTTGGGCAGGCTGGGGGTGAGCCATCAGTTGGACATCCCCTGAGGGCTCCCAGTATGTGAGAGGGGGCAGGTTGGGTTGAGGGACCACCCACCCCCAGTGCACAAATTTCGTGTACCGGGCCCCTAGTGTGTGTGTGTGTGTGTGTGTGTGTGTGTGTGTGTGTGTGTACACACACACTGTATTATTTTAGCAATCTTTTTGTAAATCTAAAACTGTCCTAAAATAAAAAATTTATTAAAAAAATAGTTTCAGGAAGGGTAAATACCACTCCATATACATGTACAGCTTCTTTTAGCTTTATAAAATACTTTCAGAAATCTTATCCCAACAAGCTTGCGAGATAACTCAATACTTCAGATCCTCAAAAAACATTATTTTGTTCAAAGTCATTTCATTATAACATTGTTGAGATGCCATAAGAACTTAACTCTTGTTCATATCAATTAGCCTAGGGCAACAATTTTCAACCCTTTTCCTTTCAAGGCACACACAAATTACTAAAATGCCATGGCACACCAAAAAAATATACTATTATGTTTTTTTGCCGATCTGACAAAATCTATAATAATAAAAGTGTAATATGCTAATCAAACTCGCCGCCTTCTGGGCGAAGCCAGGGCTGCAAGGGAAGCGCAGGTCCCGGGTGCCTCCCAGCAGTTGGAGGGAAGGCTGGAGGGCAGCCTGGGTCCCGGGTGTCAGAGGAAAGCTGGTGCCAGCAGCTGGGGCAAGAAAGGCCTGCTCTCGCATGAATTTCATGCATCGGGCCTCTAGTAAATAAATTTTAAAAGTATAATTCTGATTCACCCATACCAGATGGCCACTGTTGTGCTGGCTGTTGTCATTTTTTAATCTGACAAGCTAAGGGAAAGGAGATCAGTGCCCCTAACGGAACAGTCAGGTACTGCATGTCTAAAATTTCTGTGTGTGACACACCAGCATGCCTCGGCACACTGGTTGAATATCACTGGTTTCTTCATAGGCTAGAGTGCTTATCCCAGAACCTGTACATGGCGTTCAGCGAGGACTCACTGTACAGAGTTTAGGGAGTCTTATCACAGCTGTTTTACAAGTAAGCAACACAAAGATTGTCACTAATTCACAAAAGCTTCTGATTCATAGTACAATATTCCCACTGTATTACACTATACAAAACCCAAAGATTAAAAAAAAGAAAAAAAAAAGTAACCGTGCCTCCATGATTCTGAAACAATATTCTCTATAGAAAGTAGTTAGTAAAAACCTAGTTATCACAAAAGACAAGGATAGCCGAAACTGGTCTGGCTCAGTGGATAGAGTATCAGCCTGCAGACTGAAAGGTTCCAGGTTCAATTCCGGTCAAGGGCATGTACCTTGGTTGCGAGCACATCCCCAGTGGGGGGTGTACAGGAGGCAGCTGATCTGTCTCCCTCTCATCGAAGTTTCTGGCTTGCGCTCTCTCTCTCTCTCTCTCTCTCTCTCTCTCTCTCTCTCTCTCTCTTTATTTATTTATTCATTCATTCATTCACTTATTTATAAGCCATGGACAGCCTGGCCGGCATGGCTTATTCAGTGTTTGAGGTTGACCTGTGAATCTGGAGGTGGCTGATTTCTGCTCATGCTCGGGAAGCGGGCTCTATCCCCAGTAGGAGACATGCAGGAGGCAGCTGATCAATTTTTTCTCATCATGATGTTTCCATCTCTCTCTGTCTCTTCCTTCATCTCTGGAATCAATAAAAATATATTTTTTAAAAAGACATGGACAGACTGACAAACTATTACAGATTAAAAACAAAAAAGTAACTAAATGCAATCAATGCCATAAGAACTTAACTCTTGTTCATATCAATTAGCCTATGGCAGTGATTTTCTTAGATGAAATGTTAGAACACAAAAGGGGCATTAGAGGAAAAAGTGGTAAAATTAAAAACAGTCTATGGGTTAGTTAATATTATTGTGCCAAACTCAATTTCTTTGTTTTGATAATTATATTATGGTTACTGTATAGATACTGCTGTAGGGGAAGTTGGGTAAGTGGTAAACCAAAACTCTATACTATTTTTGCAACTATGCTATAAATCTAAAATGAGTTTAAAATAAAAAAAGACTTTTTGTTATGGGATAATCTCCACTCATATTATTCAGAGAAAAATCAAAGTGCTGAAAAATACGTTTGCCTATCTCTCTGAAAGAACAAACATGTAATTAGAAACAGTGGTTGTTTTTGAGAAGGTTAAGTAGTCTACTTTTCGCTCTAAATCCTTTTAAATACTGTACTGGAAAAGCAAAACATAAAATTTAAAAGAGAGGATAAAAAATAAATATAAAATGTGATTTCAATCCCAAGAGCACAAAGTATAGAAGTAGTGGTGGTAGTGATAAATATTTCATTTTTTGCCTTTCTCCCTTCCTCACAATTTTTTTTCAAGTCATTCTAATCAACTAAGGCTTAATAAGATCATTCCTTCCAAAAATAGTCAGTACTGCATCTGATTTAAAGGCCTCAACAGGGATTTTTTTTTTTTTGCTTTACCCTGCTTTCAAAACCTCATTTAGATCTCTCAACTTCCATTTAGAGCTAGGATGATCATACAGATAATGTATCAGACAAACCAGGGCACTTTGAGAGTAAAAGGGAGTGTTAGTAGTAACTATACCAGGACAAAAGGCATAAATTGGAACATTCTAGTGAAAATTCACAGATTCTAGCCGAAACCAGTTTGGCTCAGTGGATAGAGCATTGGCCTGCGGACTGAAAGGTCCCAGATTCGACTCCGGTAAAGGGCATGTACCGTGGTTGCGGGCACATCCCCAGTAGGGGGTGTGCAAGGAGGCGGCTGATCGATGTTTCTCTCTTATCGATGTTTTTAACTTTCTAACCCTCTCCCTTCTTTGTAAAAAATCAATAAAATATATTTTAAAAAAAGAAAATTCACAGATTCTATGTTAGAGCACTCCTAAAACCTTGTTTTAATGATGATTCCTTGGAACACTTTTTCCATTTCTAAATGAACTCTTCCTTTCTAAACACTACCTGCGTTCAGAATCAAAATGAAATAGCTTTTCATTTATGCTGATCAGAAATTTAAATTCAAAGGGATCAAACAAGAAATTCACTTTTCTAAGAAAAAATGCATTAAAGATTTAAAATGCACACACTTATACATATAACCAGCTGAATTCCCTTCAACTGCCTCTTCTCTTAAAAAGGAAAAAAATAAAAATAAAAGCTTCAATTCCTAGCAGGTCAAATTACAAATGAATAGAACTTAGCTGACATGCACATCATTAAAATACACTGTAGCTCTAGTTTCTTACAGGTCAAGGATTCTGCTTCCAAGTACAGGACAAATGTGGAAACTTCTGTACTACAAATTTAGCTGTAGTGATCATTTAAATATAAAGAGACAAGATTCAGAGACTGCCCTAAATTTATCCATGTATGCGTAGATTTGGGAATCCACAAGTCAGTCCTTTTCTATCGATTAACTACATGGTAACTAACAGGGAAAATTAAAGCTAGAGAAGATGAAATTATCAGCACAATTCTTTAAAAATCAATCAACAGCCTACTACTTCAAATAGCAAAACACAATTATTTAAGACCATAAAAGAGGTGATAATATCTTCCATCGTCCCATGGCCATTAAAATTGAATACAATTTCTTTTAAAAATTTAATGAAAAATATTACTCATAGTCAAAGTCAGTGGATCCAAAGTTTCTGATGAATAAATCAATTATTAACACAAAGCATATACAGACTAAGGTTTTAAATTCTGTCTGAATTTTCCCATTAGACTAGGTATTAGCAATGTTTAAAGTAGTATTTTTGGTAGTGTATACACACACACACACACACACTCTCTCTCTCTCTCTCTCTAATTGATTTTAGGAAGTGAGAGAGAAACAATGATTTGTTGTTCCACCTGTTTATGCACTTGTTGCTTCTTGTATGTGTCCTGAACAGGGATCGAACCTGAAACTTTGGTGTATTGGAACAATGCTCTAACCAACTAGGTTCTTGGGCAGTATATTTTACTACTCATTCTAACCCTATTTTTTCGCACCTGTCTCTATTAAACTGCATCTTATAGACATTCCTGTCTCTCTCCGCTCCAAATCTCTCCACCAACATTTACCAGTTGTACTGTATTTACCATTATTCCTTTAGACATGGTCTAATGTCACTAAGTGGATCTATTTTTTTAAATGTTTTACTGCCCTTACTCGTTTAGCTCAGTGGACAGAACGACCGTCTGCCGACTGAAAGGTCCCAGATTCGATTCCGGTCAAGGGCATGTACCTTGGTTGCAGGCACATCCCCAGTAGGAAGTGTGCAGGAGGCAGCTGATCGATGTTTCTAACTCTCTATCCCTCTACATTCCTCTCTGTAAAAAAAAAAAAAAAAAAAAAAACAATAAAATATATGAAAAATATTTTCTTTAAAGTATGTTTTTACTGAATTTAGAGAAAGGGAAAAGGAGAGGGATCAAAAGACAGAAACATCAATTGGCTGCCTCCTGCATGCCCCTACTAGGAATAGAGCACACAACATAGGACACATGCCCTTACCAGGAATTGAACCAGTGACCTCTTGGTTCTTGAGTAGTTGCTCAAACACTGAGCCACCATGGATGAGCACAAGGTGGATCTGTTAATCATAGCCCTACCTCACAATTCAAGTAACATACTTGCTTATAATCTGGACTTTTTTTTTAAATATATTTTATTGATTTTTTACAGAGCGGAAGGGAGAGGGATAGAAAGTCAGAAACATCGATGAGAGAGAGACATCGATCAGCTGCCTCTTGCACGCCCCCTACTGGGGATGTGCCCGCAGCCAAGGTACATGCCCTTGCCGGAATCGAACCCGGGACCCTTCAGTCTGCAGTCCGATGCTCTCTATCCACTGAGCCAAACCGGTCTCGGCTAATCTGGACTTTTTAAATTCCAAATATATGATGTTGATCTCATCTGGCATGGACACACACAAAAAGGTGTATTTTGCAGATAGAGCGAAACTGGATAGCTTCCATCTATGAACAAAACCAATCCTCGCCTACCAACAAGTAACATCAATCTCTGACTTGCTCTTCCTTACTCATTCCAAATAAACTAATTATTCTATTATCCTAAACAATTCACAAAAATGTTTCTGGAGGAAAAACCTATCCAAAAAGAAATGGTCATTCTAGTGGATTATTGGTGTCATTTTATTTGTATAATTAAAATTTATTTCAATTTAGAAAGTGGACAGAACACCACTGTGGTCAATTCCTCAAAAACCCCAATTCTTCACTACTGTTTTCATAACCATACAGCCTGATTTACAACAACTTCCAGTATATTATTATAAAGACTGAAGATCTCTGAAGCTAAAGACACAAGAAATCATAATTACTATCTGTCATCTGTATAACCTTGGGCAAATTACCAAACCTCTCCACAGCCGCTTGGCTGTCGGGAATGAGCGCGCTCCCACAGCAGAGCCAATCCCCATAGGCCACGCCCCCAACAGTGCACGAATCCCGTCACCAGGCCTCTAGTTACATATAAAACATAATACAGTGAGATTATAACTACTGATAACACAACCTCCATACCTGAAATATCCCTCAATTGGTTTTATAGGGTATCACAGAAATAATCCACAGCACACTAGGAAGCTGTTTCCCTTGCTGTAAAATCCAGATTATTACACTACAGTTTTACTGCATAGGCTGTGAGGTTTAAAGAGGTACAAAAGCAATGAAATATTATTTCATTTTACTTTTGAATTATTTATTTTAAAACACTATTGGGACCAGTCAATAACCTGGAATAAATTCAGTCATGAAATTTAATTATATGTAAATTGGTAAGGAAAAATAATTGGCTAGCAATCTCAGCAAATAACTTAAGAACTTGAAAACATATTACATTGGAACCCTGGCCTGGTAGCTCAGTTGGTTAGAGCATTGTCCTGATACGCCAAGGTTGTGGGTCGAATGCCCCACGAGGGTATATACAAGAAGCAACCAATGAATGAATAAATAAGTGAAATAACAAATTGATGTTTCTCTCCTTCCCTCCCGCCCTCTTAAAAACAACAACAAACAAGCCAGCAAGTCAGCCCTGGCCATGTGGCTCAGTTGGCTGGGCATCACCCCATATATCAAAAAGTTGCTGATTCATCAGGGCACATGCCCAGGTTGCAGACTCCATCCCTGGTACAGGGTGTACAGGAGGTTTCATCAATGTTCTCTCTAAAAATCAATGAACTATTCTTTAAAAAAAGAAAAAGAAAATATATTACATTGGATCATGGGTATGAGCATATCACACATTTATATTAAAATATATATACATCTATCTGACTAGAAGAAAGGACTGGTTTCCAAAAGAGCACTAGATTTAAAAATTAGTAATTTTTAAAAACACCAAAGGAGAAATCAACCTTTTTCAGAAATGTATGCAAGATAGAGCAAACAATTCCTGAGGCATTAAAAAAGGTAGGGCGACAACAGTCAGGAATTCCTCTGGGACCATAGAAATGCATATTATTTCTTTTACAACTGGCTGACATTACTGGTCTCTACGCAGAGGTTTAACAAACTTTTCACAGAAAAGCAAACGTAGTAACACACAGAAATAATCACAACACAGCAGGAAGCTGAGTCTCCAATCTGGACAGTCTTCTCAGCCTCTACTAAGCCTACATATATACTTGTCTTTACTTAACCATTAATTCAAATGTCTGAGCAACTCTAGGTGCCGGACCCCACCCAACTCAATGCTAGAAAAAATGGGGGGAAAAACAAAACAAAAACAAAACAAAAAACAAAAGAAAAACAAAAACAAAAACCAAACAAAAAACACAAAACAAGAAAGCTTCTCATTCAAGAAATTTTAAGTTCAGTGAGATGAGATAAATTATAAGAAAGTATATAGTAGAAAAGGCAAATCACAGTGGTTAAAGGTTGAGACCAGTCCAAACTACCTGAAAGCTATCTCTTCAACCAGCTATGTGAATGGAGATATGTTTTTTATTTGTAAAATGGGAACAATAGAAGTTAACTTACTGGGGGATTACATGAGAAAATGCTACATAACATAGTTCCTAATAGAGTAAGCACTCTCTGTATTGTTTACTAATAAAAGTGCTATTACTCAAATATGGCCAACATGCTATGCAAGCACAGAAAATGAAACAACTAACTCTGCCTAGGAAAGATGTCAGCAATAACATCGAATTGAGTCTTGAAGAATGAATAGTAGGGATTCCAGACAGTAAGAACATATGCAAAAACAAGAATAATGAAAGAGCCTAGCAGATCCAGATAATAGAAACTGTTGGATAGCAGGATGAGGGGGAAAGAGATATATCTATTACAGGATGCTTAAAAGTCTTAGAAACCAAGTGAGTGAATTTAGATCTTATTCTTTTTAAAAATATATATTTTTATTGTTTTTTGGTTTTTTTACAGAGAGGAAGGGAGAGGGATAGAAAGTTAGAAACATTGAATGAAAGGATGAGAGAGAAACATCAATCAGCTGCCTCCTGCACACCCCCCACTGGGGATGCACCCTCAACCAAGGTACAGCCCCTTGATTGGAATCGAACCTGGGACCCTTCAGTCCTCAGGCCACCATTCTATCCACTAAGCCAAACCGGTTAGGGCTGGATCTTATTCTTGGAACAATTAGGAACTACAAGCAAAGTCAACGTTTATGATAGATCAAAGTTCAAATCTGAGTTTACTAACTGTGGCTTCAATTTCTCTAAGCCTATTTTCTCATCTCTAAAATGACACCACCTGGTCTGGACAGCTACTTGAGTTAAATATATCCAAAAATGCCATAGCACAGAGCCTAGCATGTAATACATACTCAACAAATAGTAGCTGATGTTTTCATCACTAGATATCACAGCAGTTAATCTCTGACTCTGATATTGGTCAAGGATAAATTTATAGTGCCCTAACGTGGCAGTCTAAGTGCTATTCTCCTCTCCGGCCACTCTCTACTGGAACAAATGAGCAAATCTGACTGACTTAAACGATCAAGTAAACTTGTAACATTGAGATGTTTCTGGAAAAACTATATAATATTTAATGATAAGCATACCATCTATGTCCTACCAGTTAGTTAAATGGTAGAAAATACTGCTGTGTATTAAGAGAGAAACACGCTTTATATTCTGTAGACAATACCAGCACTCAACTCCTTGAAAAGAGGCCAATGTATATACCAAATCAGAAAGAACACTACAAAAGAAATCAGAAAATTAAAGTACAAAACCCAGCTCAATAGTAGACAAAGTAACTTATCTGGACCTCAACTTTATCTATAAAATACAAGTTACTTCTATTCCATTTACCTCACTGAGTTACTGGGAAAATTAGATAAGAATGTATGTAAGGGCACTTAGTAAACCATAACAGTAAACTACACAATACAGTGAAACCTCGTCTCCTGAACATGTCGAACAATTTACTTCCCAACCTGACAACCCTTCATGCTGTTACCTGTATGATGAGCCATGTATTTCTCAGGTGACATAAGAGAGAATGTGTAAATATGAGTCAGTTTACCACTGTTAAAATCTCAGTATATTGTGCTATGAGTATTTTCATGTTTTGTTTGGCTTTTGTTGCTGTTTATAATTATTGTAACATTTTCATTTTTGTTAAATTTTCATTTATATTTGTCCTTATTGTTTTTAAAGTGTTCATTTATAGATTAAACGTACAATAGAGATGTATATAAGAAAAGTTAAAATAAGTAATCATTTGGGAATCTGGACTAATTTAATTTACATGATTTCTAATGAGAAAAAATGATTCGGTTTTTGAACAGTCTCCCAGAATGAATTAGGTTTGAGAAACAAGGTTCTACTGCATTACCATTCTAATATCCGGGTTAGATGATTTTATTATATCCTGGTGCCTCAGTTTCCTTTCCTGTAATGAAAAATCCTGTTGTCCATTCTAATGCAGCCATTTCACTCTCATTGTCATTACCAATGTTGTCAACCTTTCCATAATCTCCATTTCAATCAGTGCTCTCCAACCACAACCTTCCATCTTTCCAGATAGTTTCCTCTACTACCTCCACTCCAATTCTTAAACCCCATCAGAACCTACAATCCTTTCATCCATTTTCACTCCGCCCCTACCCTTCAATATTAAAGGCCTTACCTATCTCCCTGCCAAGCTTAAAATCAGAGTTCACTATTACAATCACTAACTTGTATACACCCTCTCTTCTCTTGCTCTTACTTTAATGGAAACTGGTTATCACAGCTATAACTGTATATATTAGCACATCTAACGCAATTATACCTAAATTAATATTCCTGAAGAAAAATTGCTTTGAAGTCTACCCCTACACCTTAATAGCTAGTATACATTCCTGCTTAAAGCATTAAAATAAAACTTACTTTTGTAGCCGTTTCGCTTTTCCCCACATCCAACGGTTTATTCACTGTCCGAAAACACACACACTTCCGCTTGCTCCGCGCCTGTACTTTTGCCCTGGCTCACTTTCTCCGTCTGAATGCCTCCTATTCTTTTCCTTTGCAAGGATACACTCCCATCACATTTCAAACCAGCTTAAATGTTAACTTCTTCATAAAGGCACGCCCAACCACTCGACTTTAAGGGTTCTCTCCATTCCTTGGAGTTTTGTATTACACTACTCCTCTGATAATCAATCATGTTGGTCTTAATAAATTAAATATTAGTTATTTTTGTTCTCTCTCCATTTATAACAATAACTTCTTGAAAAACACCATTTAATGAACTTCCCCCAGATATACTTACACATACTTCTCTGCACAACTACTATTAAAATAGTTTTAACAATCTTTTCAAAAATTAGTTTATATTCTAGAAAATAATCTCAAGGTAAATATATATATATCCATATCTCTTGGTATCTCTTGTGCAGATGATACCCTGAAGTAGTATTAAACCAACTAAATTTTCAACCACTTTCATTCTTTCTGTTAAGATATATCATATTACTCATAGCAACGAGGGAAATTACTGATAGTACAGCATATAATTCACAAGCATGAGCCTCAATTTCATCTCTAGTCAAGTCTTAGAGTATGAAATTCATTTCTTGTTTTTTTATCAGTTTTGCCTATAAAAAGGGTGAAAGACGAGGCTTCTGTTTCCTCATCAACTCTGGAAAAAGAACATTACATGAGGCATGAGTACTGGCTTTTCTAACAATCATTATTTAAAATGCCAGCCACAAAACATGACCAATGACTTTTTCTATTTCAACTTCAAAAATTGTTTTCTATTTCACTTCTATAAAGCACAGAGATAAATTGAAATCCTTTGAAATTCAATGCAATTGCCAAAAGCAAGGATGACAATAAATAATTGATATCTTGTGAGATCAGACCAAATGTACTATTACAAAGATAGCTTCTGGTTGCCTGAATGACACACCGTGCAAGATTTATTTGACCTCAACATTGTCAGTAAAAAAAAAAAAAAAAGAAGAAAGAATTAAAGCAAATTAACAGGAAAATTGTGTTTTGGCCCTAATTGTAATTTCTTCCTATCTATAGGAAGAAACATTATGTATTATTAACCTTTGTACAATGCCAAAGAAATTTTATCTACCTTTTCTTCAATACATTCCTAAATTAGATATAAAATACTAAATGTATTTGTTAAATCCCAAGGAAATTATTTTATATAAGCAAGATAATACAGTATTTTGTCTTTCAGCCTGAGCATATTTAAGTTTTTGCATTGACTAAATACAATATGCATTAAGCACATCTGATTAGGCTTCCTTAGTTAAATAGACAATTCACTTTTTATAACTGGGAAATCATTACAACATCTTCTGGTATTCACTGCAATAGCAAATCAATGACTTCTTTCAGTATTTGTGGTGGTCATTTGTAATTCCTTTGGTAATTACCATGAGTCAGCTTTCGCTTAATACTAAATGGCAATGTTAATATGAAAAGAGAATTAATGCCAGACATACAATCAAAAGTGCCAAGTTGTTTCAGGGAAGAAACTTTTTTTAAAAATATATTTTATTGATTTTTTACAGAGAGGAAGGGAGAGGGATAGAAAGTCAGAAACATCGATGAGAGACAGACATAGATCAGCTGCCTCTTGCACACCCCCCACTGGGGATGTGCCCGCAGCCAAGGTACATGCCCCCGCCGGAATCGAACCCGGGACCCTTCAGTATGCAGTCCAACGCTCTATCCACTGAGCCAAACTGGTCTTGGCCAGGGAAGGAATTTTAATAGAATTCAAGAACTGGATGTCTACCTCAAGTTGGAATCAATTTTCGTTAATAAAATATTAGAAACTTATTAAATCACAAGAACAAAGATGAAACCTCTTACATGGATTTCAAATCTATAATCAAAATTTCATGAACTTCTGCTATTCCTTTTCAGAAAACTGTAATTTTGACCACCTCCAGAAAACTTTTTATTTCATTTTATAATGTACCTAAATGGAGAGAAATTATATGGAAATGTATCTCAGCCATGAAGCAGCAGAATCAGGATAGTTAATTATATATGTGTTGTTTTTATAAATGTAAGTCACAAATTTTAGTTCTGGTTATGTAACTTCTGAAGACATAAGAAAATGTGATTTAAAAAAAGTATCTCTGCAGTACTCTAATGAGAATTGTGACAAATACAGAATACAAGTAAGGAACACAACATGACAGCTCTTTTTCTATAACGTTGATGGCATCAGAACAGCCTCCGCAATAATCAGCCTAATAATAGCAACTATATCTGTCTAGATCTGTTACTTCCTGGTCTCTCATGCCTACCTTGAAAACAAGCAAACATACCATCACATGAAGCCCTGTAAGCACAGCTCGTCAACCCCATTCTCCCAACAGCGCAACCTACATCTTTCTCTCTGCTGTTATTCCTTGATATGTCCCATGTTTTGAAGTGCCTTCTATCTTAAATGTATGTATCCTTTATCCTTCAAATCGCCACAAGGGAACCTTTCTTTCTGCTGACCTTATCTGGTCACTTTGATCCCCTCAGAATATAGTATCCAATAATTCTGAATTTGTTTATAATCGTGCTGATTCCTCATCAGTATTTTGAAATCTGTATGGCCTTTGTTCCAATTCTTCCCACTTACCTACCATGCATGAGAAAGAGAATAGTAATTATTTTGCATCAGTTGTAGTATCTCAAGCAAAGCTAACATGGATTTTCATTGCTAGCGGTATCTCTTTCAGATGATGGGAGACCCAGAAAACAGATTAGAGCACTTGGCCATGTGTTATCCTAGCATGCCTACATTAATCAGAGAGCCAACTCTATAGTACCACAAAGGGAATATTCTGATACACTTCTGCGACGTAAGTATTGTTAAACTATAAACACCTTCATTTAATGGTCTCAAATAAGAATTATCTGAAGGTCACATCCTGATATCATATATGAAACACAAGGAGGAATCCTACAAACTTTTACATAAAATACCTGACTTATTTATTGCTATTTATCACTAAGATTTCTTATACAGATTATATAAAGTTCTTGGATAATTTTTACAGTTTTATTACGACCTTTAAGATAACATGTATTTCTCTCATTACTTTACCATTGACTACTGTCATAGCTCCTTTTCAGTAGAAATCTAATGCTGCCTGGCCAGTGTTGTGTGGTAGCTGAGGTCACAACAGGATTCCTGGTCAGGGCACATGCCCCAGTTACAGGCTGAATGCCCAGTAGACGGTGGGCAGGAGGCAGTAGATCAATGATTCTCTCATCATTGATGATTCTGTTTCTTTCTCCCTCTCTAAGGAGGGAGGGAAAGAGGGAAGAAGGGAGGGAGGGAGGGAAGGATTTAATGCTGAATACATTCAGAACATGATGGAATGAGAAGCTCCTTTAAATCATCAGTCTGCTGCCGAAACCAGTTTGGCTCAGTGGATAGTGTCGGACTGCGGACTGAAGGGTCCGGGGTTCGATTCCGGTCAAGGGCATGTACCTTGGTTTTGGGCACATCCCTAGTGGGGGGCGTGCAAGAGGCAGCTGATCAATGTTTCTCTCTCATCGATGTTTCTGACTTTCTATCCCTCTCCCCTCCGCTCTGTAAAAAATCAATAAAATATATTAAAAATAGCCGAAACGGTTCGATTCCGGTCAAGGGCATGTACCATGGTTGCGGGCACATCCCCAGCGGAGGGTGTGCAAGAGGCAGCTGATCGATGTTTCTCTCTCATCGATGTTTCTGACTTTCTATCCCTCTCCCTTCCTCTTTGTGAAAAATCAATAAAATATATTTTTTAAAAATATATTAAAAATAAATAAATAAACTGTCAGTCTGCTGAAAGTATACAAACTGAAGAACATTTCCTCACTAGTACTGGGCTGCATTACCATTAATAGCTATGCAACCACTAAATGCTAAGCTGTGTATTTAACACATTACTGTTGTAAGTCACTGTACAAATAAAAACTTTCTTTAGTGAACTTATTAGTCAAAGTGTTGACTACATCTATATTCTAAATTTTAGTCTGTATTTTCCACTAGTTTGCATAACATTTCAATCTGTAAATAAATGCCTTAATCTGATAAATGTAGGCAGAAGTCATGTCTCATTCAGAAACATTCTTAAAGTAGTTAAGTCTTAAAGCATTAAAAAAAATCAGCATAGATGATAAAGATTTCCAAAGATAAAATACCACTCAAAAAGACTACACAAAAGAATGACTAAACTAAAAGTTAATATATCCGCTATAACAGTGTAACAGAAGTCTCCCTAGAAGTCCTTGGGAGATCAACAGCAGATCTGAGCAAACCAGAACAGAGTGAAAACTAAATGAATCACCTCTAAAAGCTCATTTATTCTTTGTGACCCATAAACTTATCCTCCACAGTTGATGACTCAGTTATATAAAACATACTAGAGGCCCAGCGCACGGATTCATGCACCAGTGGGGTCCTTTGGCGTGGCCTGTGGGGATCAGGCCAAAACTGGCTCTCCGATATCCCGAGGGGTCCCAGATTGCAAGAGGGTGGTTCTCAGGTGATGAATCCCAGAATCGGGTTCCCTCCTCTCTGGTTCCGGGGTGCATCACCCAAGAACCACAGCTGCCAAGTCACTGCAGCTTGGTAGGTCCTATGTTGAGCGCCTGCCCCCTGGGGGTCAGTGCACATCATACCTACCGCTCAGACGGTCAAACAGCCACAGGCTTTTTTCTATGTATAGATAGATAATTAGCAGTAGAGATAATGGTTCTGAGCACAGGTTCAAGAGTTAAGAAACCAGAGTCTGAATCCAGAGGCTGCCAAACCAGCTGTGTACTTGGCCAAAGTATTTAAAACTCTGTGCCTCACCTGCCTCATTTGAAAATGTAACAGTAGCTATCTCATAGGGTTATTGTGGAGACTGAGGTAATACAGTCTGTAGAGTAGTACCTATTTATTATTATAAAGTTACGAAAGCCTTTTAAAACCACTATAATCTTATGTCACCCCAATAAATTTAATTTAAAAAAACCTTTAAATGTAGATCCCTATTAATAATTACTCTATATTCGTAAGTACTTCAAATGTCATACTACAGTTATGCTCCTCACTATACTTTACACACCTTTGAAACTTAAGGTGTTCACAAAATCTAATAGTGAACCCTCCTCAGACTCCATACTACTAGTAAGTTCAAAAGACAACTTGATGTTGTCTTCGAAATTTGCACTTGCTGGTAAATTGGCAAAGGAAACGATAGCCAACTAGGACCTACCAGAGAAGACGCACGGAAAAACTTCCAGTGCTGTGAGATCTGTTCAAAGCAACAGGACCTGTGTATCGTGTTTGGAAACCTACTTTGGATTTGTTTTCAAGTGTGTTCAGCGGCTTCGCCTTGTTTATCACTTAAAATCTTAAAAGGAGGCCACATTTAATTCTGAATAACCTGACCTCGGAAAATGTTTGGTGTATTATATTATATGCAGGAGTGTCCTATTACATTTCCTCTCCAATAACTTAAATCAAAGGACATCATTATTCGGGGACCCTGGTTCGATTCCAGTCAGGGGCACACGGCCTGGGTTGCAGGCTTGATCTCCAGTGGGGGGCATGCAAGAGGCAGCTGATCAGTGATTCTCTCTCATCATTGATGTTTCTATTTATCCCTCTCCTTTCTTCTCTGAAATCAATAAAAATGTATTAAAAAAAACCCCAAAATACCCAACCCCTGCCCACTGTCACTCAGTGGTTAGAGAGTCCCCCTGCAGAAGAGTCCCATGTTTGGTTCCCAAGGGCACATGCCTGTTAGATACCTTCCCCTGGTCAGGGGACATGCAGGTGGGGGAGGGGAGGCGTTCCAAGTGTCTCTCTCACTCCTTCCCCCTTCATCCCTCCTTTCCACTCTCTAAAAAGCAATGGAACAACTATCCCTGGGCGAGGATTAAAAAGAAAACACACACCAACATTTCCCTGGCTGACTCAATACAGCAGTAATTGGTTATTCCAACATAAGAGGAAATATACTTAAAACATATGTAGTATCTTCAGCATCAAGAAAGAACGTCATCTCACTTGAAAAGGTAGAGATTTTCTCAATTTTTTTCAGGTGACAGCATTCATACTCTGCTATCCAGTTTTCAAAATCTTTCAAGGCCCTGGAAATCCTGTTTTTGTTTTAAGTCTGCTGAAATTATGTGGTTGACAGCCATTCTCCCTCAAAACTTAACTGTTCACGTTATCTACTTAAAATTTTATTAGGTCACCTTGAAGTTCCCTCCTCTGAAAAGCACTTGAGAGTTTTTGCTATCAACATATCCCCTTTAAAAATTACTAATAAAAAGCCCACACATCTTGCAGCCTACTCATGATTCATGGTGCTTGCTAAAGATCAATCTTTCTCGGGGATCAAACAGCTAATATGAACTGCTTCAAACTTCCCTGGACCTGCATATATACACACACACACATGCATATATATATGTATGTATGTATGTATGTATGTATGTATATATTCTTAAACACCCCGAGTTGTGCCACAGCTAGCTGTACAGCAGGCGCATGATTCTCAAGGCTTTTCAATTGCCCCCCCATCCCTTACTGCTGCAAAACTTCTTAAGCGTTCTATGCACTAAACTGTCCAGTGTTGGTTTAACCTGTTTATTTACCAGCCCCATCACCTCAGGGAATCCAAACCCTTCAAACTGCCTTCTGAAACCGATCTGGGATGTTCCCTCATTCCTCTGAGCAAGATGTGCAGCAGGAAAAAAACTTGAGTTTCAGAGGTTCATCCCCTGACTCAAATCGCTGTTGCCAGGATATGCGGTAGTAATGCAGTGGTTTCTTTGAGATTCTGAGGACGTATTTTATCCTAGAAATAGCCAATCTCTACTAAATCCCTCTTAACTGCCGAGATTTCTGGGGTAACAATGCTTACCAGGAAGGTATTTTAAGGCCGAAAGATGAGTTATTCTAAATTTGCCTTTATTTCTTCCTCAATCATGCTTACCAACACAAGGGCATTTTTCTATATGGTATTTCCAACTGAAAAGAAAAAATCAAGCTTCTGGCACTAGTTATCACACGCTTCGACAGTCCATGATCATTTTGCTTCTTATGAATCTTCTTTCGAGGTAAAATTTGGGGCGAAACTCACGTCCTATAACTTACTGTTTTTCAGGCCCAATTAACGGCCTAATAATAATAACAAAACATTTAGGCCCGGGGAAATCTCAATGTGTGACTATGAAAGCGTCTAATAACTAAAGCATCCTTTTGCGGATGAGGAATTGGAAAGACAATGAAAGTAATTTATTTATTAAAGATAGGAGGACCCCGCTCCTCCAAAAAAGAAAAGAAAAGAAAAGGGGAAAAAAAGCCGTGCAAGCAAAACCTAGGGTTCGGAAGCTCTGGTCTCGTAATATTCTCCCCAACCCTCCCGACCCAGCCCTCCTTTCCCCGGGGAGCCAGCCCAGCGCTGCACAGGCAGGAGGGACCCGGAGCAGCACAGCCCGCACCAGCGGCCAGGCCGGGGTCCCGAAGCCCAAATAGGCCAAAGCCGCAAACACGGCGACCTGAGCCTACGAGGCAACAGAATACAGAGTTAGATGCGGCCTCGACTCAGGCTGGGAGGCCCCCCCGGAGGAACCGGAGGCGCAGAAGAGCGAGCCGGTTGGCAAGCCAGAGCAGAACCTGGACGGAAAGAGAGCCAGGAGCCGAGGAGAAGGTTTCGGCTCGGCCGGCGCCTTCCCCGGATCTTCGGCGACACCCGTGTTTACCTGAAAGTCTCGGTCCTCGTTGAAGCGGGAGAAGCGATCCGCCATCTTGCCGCCTTCACTGCTCTCAGAACGACGCTCTCCGGTTCGCTCCTTCTCTCCCGCGACACCCGCCCCCTCGCTCCCCTCCCCAGTTCCCCGCCTCCTCCCACGCCCACCCAGCGCGCGCCGGCGAGGGAGGGAGGAAGCGAGAAGGTGGGTCCTCAGCGGAGCCCCCGGGACGCATGCGCCCTTCAGCCGGAGAGGCGGAACCTCCCCCTGGCGTGGCCCGCTCGGCGCACCTCCCAGGGCGACCCCGAGTACGACGCGTGCGCACTCGCGCCGGGGAGGGCAAGTGCTTCCGAAGAGAAAGGTCACGGGGGCGCGGGGCGCACGCCTCCGGATGTTTTCCGCCTGCCGGTGGTCCAGTGTGTATCTTTCATTAACCTCCTGCTGCGCTGCCCTGTGTTTGCGGAAGCTCCGCCTTTGCTTTCTTCGTCAAATAGTAGCGTAATATGGCGGCTGAGAGCGCTGATGTTGGAGCCAGACTTCTTAGTTTCGAATCCCAGTTCTCCCTGAGGATTAAACTGTGAACGGAACAGGAACGATACCATCTTTCGTAGGCCCTACATTCCCGTGAGGAATATCAGATAAATAATAAAATAATCACATAGTTTCAGGTATTAACGAGTGCTACATGAAGTAAAACTAGATACAGTGAGGAGAGGGGCGACCTTCCCTCTCCCCCCCCCCCCCCCCCGGAACAGCAAGGGGTTCACGCCTTAGGGCAGAGGAAACCAAAGGCCCAATGACTGCTGAGAACTCGGCATTTTTCTAGCGATCATTTCAGAGGAGTTACTTCTTGAATGACCAAAGTTGACCCAAATGAACTAAAGCTGTCTGGACTTCAGTTTTCTTTTTATGAAGTAAGGAAATTGGATTTGGTAATCTCTACTGCCCATGCCCAGCATTAATTTTGAATGGGTTATGAATCAATTTTTCCTATTTTTATGACCTTCCTGAGGACCCCACCCAGCCCTCTTGCTCTCTTAGCCAAAATACATAAAACACAGTGGGTAACAGGACTTCCCTACTTTTGAAAAAAGTAGTTGAGAGAAATCACACAATGGAAAAATGGCCTTCACCTACCCTGAGAGAGTTAAATGAAATGTAATTTTTTGGAGGGAGGGTGTGTATCTTCTTTTGTTACCCTCTGCCTCATCCTACCCCAGTCCAAACGGAATACAGTTCTAAATAGTGAAGAGAGCTCCCTACCAAGGAGAGGCAGAACACACAATTTATATATTGTAAAGAGACTTGAGGGTAAATGTGACAGATTGATGCGGCATAACACAATTACCCATTTCCCTTTACCAACCCCACTAAAATGACAGTAAAAGGATGAAAAGAGTATAAATTCACATAGATACCTGAAGAAGGGACAATAGCAGACAAGAGATGTCAACATTTTGGAAGCTGAAAAGCATAGGTAAATGAAAATGGCTTTAATAGAATACAGAAAGCGAGATTCTGGAGTGGGGAAATCAGGAAACAAGTTGATTAATGCTGAGATGTACTAGAAAATGCTCAGGAACTGGAATCACCAGGTACCTTGAGGGTGTAGATGGGGCTGAAAACAGGATTAGTTACAAGGCAGTTTGGAGAGCAGTTAAAATCTAAATCCCTTGTCCAGCAAACTCGAGGGTTCTCCTTTGCTGGGAAAAGCTAAACCAGAGAGACTTTAACTTATCTGGCACAGCTAAGGGAATGAGACACCATGCTGAAAATGGGAAGATTCGGTAACAGCCAACATTATGGTCAGAGAGTAGTGTTTCTCCCAACAAGAGGCCACAGGATCCCTCTCTAGGAAACTGGCTTACAGAGAAAAAGCATGTACCAAAAAAATGGGAGTGAGAGGTAGGGTCTCCCCAACATGAAGGTCACATTCCTGCCCTAACAGTCCACACAAGAGTCCATCATTCAAGAAGCCCCATTTACACAGAGCTTCCACTCAGTCGTTTATTATGTAGGAGCAGATAGCCAAGCCCTGGCTGGTTTTGTTCAGTCCATAGAGCATCACCCTGCGGATGAAGGGTCCCAGGTTCAATTCTGGCCAAGGTCACATGCCTGGGGTTGCTGGCTTTATCCCCAGTAGAGGGCATGCAGGAGGCAGTTGATCAATGATTTTCATCATTGACGTTTCTATCTCTCTCTCTCCCTGTCCTTTCTCTCTGAAATAAAAAAAAAAAAAATATTAAACAAATAAAAAGAACAGATAGCCAAGGATTATCAGACATTTGAAGGAGACCTGTAACAAGAAAGATAAAGACCCCACCCCACCCCAAAACCAAACAGGAAAAGGAATTCGGAGGAGTCAGAGGTAATGGAAGCCTAGAAAGAAACCATAAAACAATGATAATCAACCCTGGCCAGTGTGGCTCAGTCGGCTGCATATCCCCCCCATGCACTTCAGTCCCATTCCCAGCCGGGCACATGCCAATGCCTGCGTTGTGGGCTCGAGCCCCAGGAGTGGGCATGCAGGAGATAGCTGAGAGATGTTTTGCTCTCCTCACGTGAATGTTTTTCCCTCTCTCCTTCCTCTCTCTCTAAATAAATGAAAAATATTTTTAAAAGAATTATAATCAGGGGAAGGAACTAAGATGGCGGCATAGGGGAGCACCTATCTAGCTGTCCACGCAACAATTCTGAAACTGCAACTTAACAACAGAACAAACAACGTCCAGAATCACCGGAGAGCTGGCTGAGTGAAAATTCCGCACATAAAAGTAGAGGGTGGGACGCAGCGGTGACTCGGGAGCAGCGGTGCGCAGCTTTGAGGTTCGGAGCGCGAGCGAGCAGGGAGGGACGGACGGCAGACAGCAAGCCCGGCTGGTTTTCTCCAGCGGGGAGGGCGGAGGCCTCCCACAGCACCGACCCCCCAGTTCCAGGCGAGCTCCCAGGTCAGGGTAAGGAGGATCCCGGGCGCGACTGAGGTCTGTGTGTTTGGGGAGAGTGCATGAGTAAATTGGAGTGCGCAACCGGGCAGAGAACATGGGCAGAGAACTCGAGACTCACTTGCTCAAAGACCACCATACTGCTTTATTTTACATCCCTGAGTGAGACTTTGGCTGTGCAGACTCATTTGGGGAGAGGCAGAGTTGTCTGGCAATGGGGAGACCAGCGGTGGATTTACATTGCCACCCAACACTGAGACCCATGAGCCGCACAGATAAGCTGACGCCGCGAGCCCCATAGACCTGAAGCGGTGTGCCAGGAAGGGTGGACCTAAGCCTGACGCCGTGCGCCCATTAGACGCTGACTCTGTGCGCCATGAGGAGCGGACCTAAGGCTGACGCCGCGCGCCCATTAGACACTGAAGCTGTGCGCCAAGTAGGGCGGACCTAAGGTTGACGCCGCGCGCCCATTAGACACTGAAGCTGTGCGCCAAGTAGGGCGGACCTAAGGTTGATGCTGGGCGCTGCATAAGGAAGCTGAGCCACTGTTCCTTAGAGGATACCTATCACACACCACCAAGGGACCAACTCAGGAAAGCAACAACAATGCAGAGAAAAGGAAAGAACTCAGCTGTGAAAGAAATGGAGGAAAAAAGACGACTAGACATAGAGTTCAAAACCACAGTAATTAGGTTTATGAAGAGGCTACTAGAAAAGGCCGAGAAAATTAATGAGAACTATGCCAAAATAAATAACACCTACAAAGAAATGAACAACGCCTACAAGGATATGAAAAAAAAACCAACTAGAAATTAAGCATACACTGACTGAAACAAAAATATTATACAAAGACCTAAAAGCAGTCCAGACGACCGCAAAAACCAAGTCAAAGATTTGAAATACAAAAAAGCAAAATCCACTCAGCTGGAAAAGCAAGAAGCCAAAAGAGTCCAAAAAATTGAAGATAGTATAAGGGGCCTCTGGGACAACCTCAAGCATACCAACATCAGAATTATTGGGTGCCGGAAAAAGAGAGAGAGCAAGATAATGAAAACCTACTAGAAGAAATAGTGACTGAAAACTTCCCCCACCTGGCGAAAGAAATTGACTTGAAAACCCAAGAAGTGCACAGAACCCCAAAATATAGGAATCTAAAGAGGACCACACCAAGACACATCATAATTAAAATGCCAAGAGCAAAAGATAAAGAGAGGATATTAAAAGCAGCAAAAGATAAACAGATGGTTACCTATAAGGGAGCACCCATACGATTGTCAGCGGATTTCTCAACAGAAACGATGCAGGCCAGACGGGAGTGGCAAGAAATATTCAAAGTGATGAATAGCAAGAATCTACAACCAAGATTGCTCTATCCAGCAAAGCTGTCATTCAGAAATGAAGGTCAGATAAAGTGCTTCACAGATAAGAAAAAGCTAAAGGAGTTCATCACCGCCAAACCAACACTATATGAAATGCTGAAAGGTATTGTTTAAGAAGAGAAAGAAGAAAAAGATAAAAATGTACATTATGAACAACAAGTACACATCTATCAACAAATGAATCTAAAAATCAAGTGAATTAACAACCTGATGATCAGGATAAAATGAGGAATAGAACAAAATCATGGATATAGAGAGGGAATGGACTGATAATGCTTGGTGAGAAAAAGGATACGGGAAGTACTGCAAGAGACTGGACAAAAATCATGCAACTATGGGAGAGGGCAGAGGGGGGGAGGTAAGGGCATAGAGTGGGATGGGTACTGGGTGGAGGGGAGCTATTGGGGGAAAATGTAATTAATAAACTGAACAATAAAGGGGGGAAAAGGTAGCATTAAAATCATATACCCCCCCCCCCAAAAAGAATTATAATCAGTATTCTCAAAACTGTAAGAGCACATCAAGGGAACAAGGGATGCAAGAATAGACTAAGTAACTTTTCCTGGCTGGTGTGGCTCAGTTGGTTGGAGCATCATCCACTACACCAAAAGATTGCGGGTTTTATTCCTGGTCAGGGCACACACCCAGGCTGAGGATTCAATCCCTGGTGAGGGAGGCAACTGATCCATGTTTCTCACATCAGTGTTTCTCTTTCTCTCTCTCCCTCTCCCTTCCTCTCTCTCCCAAATCAATAAAAACATTCTTGGGTGAGAATTAAAAGGAGGGATAGAGCAAAAGAGAAAAAAAAAAAAAACTCATGAACACAGACAACAGTATGTTGATTGCCCAGAAATGGGTGGTGGACAGTGGATGAGGTTATAGGGGGTAAATGGCGATGGATGGATGGAGACTTGGCTTGGGGTAGTGAACACACAATACAGTGCACGGGTTATGTGTTGTAGAATTGTGCACCTGAAACCTGCATAATTTTGTTAACCAGTGTCACGCCAATAAATTCAATAAGAAGGGAAAAAAGTAAGTTTTGGAAATTCAAATTTCTCAAGCAGAAATAAAAAATTCAATAGAAGAATAGAAATAAAGTTTGGGAGCTGAAACCGGTGTGGCTGAGCGGATGGAGCATCAGCCTTTGGACTGAAAGGTCCCATGTTCGATTCTAGTCAAGGGCATGTACCTTGGTTGTGGTCACATCCCCAGGAGGAGGTGTGCAGGAGGTAGCTGGTCAATGTTTCTCTCTCATTGTTGTTTCTAATTCTCTATCCCTCTCCCTTCCTCTCTGTAAAAAAAATCAATAAAATATATATATTTTAAAAAAAAAGAAATAAAGTTGTGGAAATCTCCCAGAAAACAGTGAAAAGGTGGACCAAGTCATCTTTACTTCCTCTTTATTGCAATAGCTACTAAGTGCTCTGCTTCCACCCTGACCTCCTACACTCAGCAAAGGAGCTACAGAAATCCTGTACAAAGGTCAGTCGGATCACATCAGTCCCCTGCTCCAAACCTCCAGTGGCTTTCCCTATCATTCACAGTGCAAAGTCCACCTACCACCACCTCACCTTTCAGACCTCATCTCCTCTCTGCATCCTGCTTCCCACTTCTCTGGACTCACTGATCTCCAGGCTTTACCTTTATCCCATGGGCCTGCTCCTGCATCAACCTGCTCCACTTACTGGTCTATGTATATGCTGTTCTTTCTGCCCATCATTCCCTAATTTTACTTTTTAATATGTTCTTATTGATTTTAGAGGGAGAGGAAGGAAGAGGGATAGAGAGAGAGATAAATAAAGATAGAGAAAGAGGAAGGGAGAGAGATAGAGAGATAGAAACATCAATCAGTTGCCTCCTGCACACTCCCTAGTGGGCATTCAGCTCATAACCTAGACATGTACCACCCTGACCTGGAATTGAACCAGTGACCTCTCGGTTCATGGGTTGACGTTCAACCACTGAGCCACACCAGCTGGACTTTTCCTAATTTTATTTTTCTCCATAATACTTACCGCTTTCTGAAATGTAATTTAGACTCCATGAGAGCGGAGGTTTTTGTCAGTTTTGTTCTCTTTTATATCCCCAGCACTTAGAATAATGAACAGCACATAGTGGTCACTAAATAAGGATAAGAGGGGAAATAACAGATAAGAAAATGTAAGGATTGATTCAATATCTGAATAATATAATTTCCAGAATGAACAGGGGAAATGGAAGGAAGAGAATATTAAAGAAATAACATATAGGAGGTGGAAGAGGTAGGGGAGAAAAGGAGACATATGTAATACTTTAAACAATTAAAAAGTATATATCTATATATATTATATATGTGCATAAATCTATATATATAAATGGTTAATATGCTGAGTGTCAGACCCTTCAACCCATTGCTTTGACATGCACTGACCACCAGGGAGCAGACGCTCAGAGCAGGAGCTGCAGTGACTTGGCAGTGGCAGTTCTCGGTTGATACATCTTGAAACCAGAAAGGAGCCCCATTCCCTGCAGGGCCACGCAATTCCACCTTTAGCCGTGGGTTATATTGTTGCTGGGGCATTGTCGGCCCTGCATCTGGTTTACTGCACAGTTGCATTTGCATTCCACACCCTGTACAAAAGCAGCTTTGTAGAGTGCACTCTTGCACTCCGGGACCCCTTAGAGGATGTAGGAAAGCCAATTTTGGCCCAATCCCAGCCAGGCTGAGGGACCCCACCTGCTGGAAGTACCCCGCTCACTCCACAGGTGCCTTTTGAGCCATTGTGCCACCTCAGGTGTGGTCAGCAGGGGAGGGACTGGGGGAGGCTGGCTTCAAGGTGTGTCTGATCTATCTAGCGCAGTCCCATCCTCTGGCCACGTTCTAATTAATTTTTAATTTCCTTTCCATGTGCAGGAATCTGTGCACCGAGTCACTAGTGTGTGTGTGTGTGTGTGTGTGTATTGGTGTATAACATATAAACATTTTCTAGTACTAAGGGCCTGAGTTTCCAAATTGAGAAGGCCCAACACAATGAATTAAAAATAACTTGCTATTAGGTACAGTGTTGTGAAATTTCAGGACACATAGATCAAAGAGAAGCCCCTGAAGGTTTCTTTCAAACAGGAAAAATAGGTCACAAATAAAGGACTGGGAGTTGAAATGATGTTGGATGTCTCTAAAACACCAGAGGAAGGAGAGTACGGAGCAATGCCCTGAAAATTCTAAGAGGGGATGGTTTCCAACCTAGAAATCTACATCAAGTCAACTATTCATAAACTTGAAAGAGAGAAACGATACTTTTGACCTGCAAGCACTCAAAAAGTATTCATTCTTTGGAAGCCACTAGATAATGTTCTACAGCAAAACAAAGGAGTAAGAAAAGGGGAGACTTGAGATCCAGAAAGCAGAGATAGAACCTGACAGAAAGGCAAACAGAATTCCCAGGGTGACAGCGTAGAGACCTGCAGGATAACAGCCGTACAGTCGCCCTAAAAAAATCCAGTCCGGATGAGAACAGGAGGACACGGGAGAACAGAGGCCCCAGGAAGGGTGTTGGCAAGACAAAAAGAAGACTGATGGATTATCTAGTTTGAAAGAGAGATTTATAACTCTAGAATGTGTGTGTTGGGGGAGAGGGAGAGAACCAGGGATAAGAACATAGAAAACTTGCTCAGCTGGTGTGGTCCCCGTGGTTGAGTGTGGGCCTAAGAACCAGGAGGTCACAGTTCTATTCCTGGGTACATGCCCTGGTTTCGGGCTCGATCACCAGTCTGGGGCATGCAGGAGACAGCCAATCAATGATTCTCTCTCATCATTGGTGTTTCCAATGCTCTCTCCCTCCTCATTCCTCTCTGAAATAAATTTAAAAATATATTTTAAAAAAAGAATATAAAGCCAAGACCTGTTTGGCTCAGTGGATAGAGCGTCGGACTGCGGACTGAAGGGTCCTGGGTTCGATTCCGGCAAGGACATGTACCTTGGCTGCGGGCACATCCCCAGTAGGGGGCGTGCAAGAGGCAGCTGATCGATGTCTCTCATTGATGTTTCTGACTTTCTATCCCTCTCCCTTCCGCTCTGTAAAAAATAAATAAAAAATATTTTTAAAAAAAGAATATAGAAAACTAAGCAAATGAGGGGGGGGTG
This sequence comes from Antrozous pallidus, assembly GCA_027563665.1. Lineage (NCBI taxonomy): Eukaryota > Metazoa > Chordata > Mammalia > Chiroptera > Vespertilionidae > Antrozous > Antrozous pallidus. Next base: position 39,319,594 of record CM050526.1, read on the forward strand.
GAGGCCATTAAGTTCAAGAGTGGAAATTATACAAAAAAATGTGATCATAGTAAGCCTACTATACAACATGATTTAACTGTGAATAATATTTACAATCACAATAATGTAAGAACTAAATGTTGATCTAATAGAAATGTTTGATAAAAGTATATTACGGGGATGTGGCAAAAGAATGATAATTTGAGAGATCTAAATCTTCCATAATAGGAATTCAATAGATAATGTCTACATCTTTTAAAAAATCAAGAAATATTAGTATGAGCCTATTATTTAGAAACTAGAGGCCTGGTGCACAAAATTCCTCTACCCTATTAAATTCTTGACTGTGACCCCTGTAACAAAAGGCAGATGAACAAGAGAAAAGCATACACATTTACATAATATAAATTTTAAGGGATATGGGAGCCTTCATAAGGAAATGAGAACCTAAAGAAATGGTTAAACCTGAGTGGTTTTAAGGTAGGTTGGATTAAGAATGGAAAGTTGTATTGCTAAAACCAGTTTGGCTCAGTGGATAGAGCATCAGCCTTCGAACTGAGGGGTCCCAGGTTTGATTCTGGTCAAGGGCATATATGTTGATTGATGTTTCTCTCCCGTTGATGTTTCTAACTCTCTATCCCTCTCTCTTCCTCTCTGTAAAAAATCAATAAAACATATTTTGAAAAAGAGTATGAGGTAAGTACAGCACACTGGGAGAAAGTTAGCAAGTAAGATCTGTTCATTCAGATTGCTCTCTGTGTCCCTTAGTTTTCAGATTAAGGATGCTCATTTCGTCCTGGCATAGGGGAGGCACCTCTCACATGAAAGTTTTATGACCTGCATCAGGGGAAGGTCAGAAAGCCCTGCACATGCCTTTTCTTAAATTCCTTCAGCTTGAAGTATGCAATATGTCACACTGCCATATTTGGAGATAACATGTTCTGAAACCCATCAGCTGCACATCTTGGAAGGCACAAAGGGTAGCTTTAAAACAACAACAAAAAACACACATGGGGGGGAGGTAACTTGCTTATCTGTGAAACCAGACTTTTGTTCTGTTCTCATTACAGAGAGAGGCAATTTAGATGGTAAAACCAAGAGCTGTCTCGGTTTGGGCCTGTGGAACTAGCTCTGTCTCCTGGGGAGTCCGGGATACAATGCAACAGAGAACAGCACCCTAGTGACCACCTGCCATCCATGGGGCTGTCCCTGGGCTCCTACTATGTTCCCCTCCATGCTCCCTCAGGGAAAAGTCAGAACACCTCATATTTTCATCTCGAACTTTCTCTGATATGAAATACTGTGAAATAGCTGTCCCTGTTATCTCAGCCATTTTGTGGAAAAGGACAGGGAGTGTCAAGCTGATAGAGTCACTTGGCCAAGGTCACACAGATAGTATGTGAAGAGCTGGAACTAGAACCCTGTGTCCTTCCCATTCCACTGCCCCTCTTAAACTAGTAATAATGACATTTCGTGAACATTTTAGTATTTACATGCAGTTTGTGGGTGTCGTTTTATTTAATCTGAAAATCATCCAAACAGCTGGTAGCATAATGATCCTCATGGAGCAGATGAAGCAGTGAGGCTCAGAGAGGTCTAAAAAATTGTTTACAGTCACACAGCTAACCAGATTCTTACGAGGCCTGTCCATCCCTGCTCACCCAGAGGAAAGACAGAAACTTAAGTGTGTGAATTTGGGTCGAATTAAGGCAGTGGGAATAAAGGAGCCTATGGTATTCAGGATGCCCGATGGCATTAAAATACAATTCAGAGGGGAAAACTTGCTGGCCATGTGGTAGGTGTCCAATATGCTAGACCAGCTTCCTGGAGTGCATTCTTCAGCATATTCATTCCTTTATTCACAGAATATTTATTATGTGCCCTGCTCTGAATGCTAGAGATACTGAAGTGAGCATGACAGGAAAGATCTTTCCTCGAGAGATTTGGGGAAGGACAGACACACAAATGAATGAGATTATTTCAGATTCAGCCAAGTACCGGGAAGATGATGTGACAGAGAGTGATGCAACAGAGAGGAACTGGGCGAGGCTACTTTAAATTCAGCAACAATCATGTGACCCCTCTAAAGGAGGTGACATTTGAACTGAGAGCAGGGTATTGTAAACTGGGGCAGACAGTTCCGGGCAGAGCCACAGGCCTGTGGAACCGGGCTCTGAACTCAGAATCCTACACTTGTTTTTCTGTTGTTAATCCTCACCAGAGGATATTTTTTCCATGGATTTTTTTTAGAGAATGGGAGGGAGGGAGAGAGGCACACAGACAGAAACATCAACGTGAGAGAGACACATCCGCTGATTGCCTCCCATACACGCCCGACCAGAACCGAACCCACAACTCTTCAGTATGCAGGCCTATGCACTAACCATTGAGCAAACCTGGCTAAGGCTATCTATGCTTGTGTTAATGCTCACTTTCTTCGTTGTCATACTTTTCTTGGCACTCGTTATCCTATACAAAGTTTAAAAGGGTAACCAATTCAAAAAACAAGAACAACAACAACAACAACAAATTTTGAGCTGACAATGGTCAGGAGAGTGGAAGGAGAGGGAGAGCGTTTCAACAGGTGGTACAGAAAGGGCAAAGGTTAAGCAGGCGAGAAAGCGGTACTGGACCTGAAATTGGAATTTGTTGGGGATTGCCTAGCACTATGCCCCGAGGAAGAGGGACAGGGAGAGGGTTGGAGGGGAGGTTGTTTACCGTACTCTATTTCAGGCACTGAGGACTGAAAGGAGGTCCAATCTGAGGCAACCACATTCCTTTGTGCCTTGTTAGGTCCTGGCCCAACCCGGAAGCGCGCGCACAGCTCCAAGGACTGCAATGGGAATGTGTGTGCTGCCACCTACCGTCATACCGAGGCAACGCAAAGCTTTGGGGACTCCTCCCCTGCCCCCAGGATAATATCTCAGAAATGGGGCTCCCAGACTGGAAGCTCCCTCTCCCAACAGCCTCCAGCTCTGGGAAGGGGGTCCTTTGTGGCTAGTAGGGGGTTAATGCAAAGGGGATGGGCTATCACTCACAACTCTAGAGTGAGTTGCTGGCTTGGTGATGCAAGCACTATGTGAAGTTTTTACGTGTCAACGTGGCTCGTCTATAGTACCCAATTATTTAATCACATCCTTATTTAAGTGTTGCTGTGGAGGTATTTTATAGATGTGGTTAATATCTGCTCTCAGTTAACTTTAAGTAAAGGAGATTAGACTTGGTAATGTGGGTGGACTTCATACTAGCAAGCCCCCAAAGCCAATTCCTTGGAACAAAGATCTTTACACACACACACACACCCTATTGGCGCTTGTTCTCCAGGTAGAAAGGAACTGCCTTCAGCCGACAGACAGCAAGAATCCAGGATCCTCAATCCTATGCCCTGGCGGAAAAATTTCTGCCAATAATCTGATTAAATTTGGAACCATTTCTTCTCCAGTCAAACCTTTAGATAAGGACACCTAGATTGCACCTGTGAGGCTTTGAGCAGAGGATCTGCTAAGCCATGCCTGGACTTCTTTTTCTTTCCCAGTTTTATTGAGAAAGAATTGACATACATAAATGTGTAAGTTTAAGCCATACACCATGATGGTTTGATTTACATATATTGTGAAATGGTTACCACTAGAGTTTCAGCTATCATCCATCTTCTCATACAGATACAATATGGAAAATGAAAGGAAAAAATTTCTTCTTGTGATGAGAATGTCTGGACTTCTAACCCATAGAAACCATGAGATAACAGCCTCACCTGGTTTGACTCAGTGGATAGAGCATCAGCCTCCGGACTGAAGGGTCCTGGGTTCGATTCCAGTCAAGGGAACATGCCTGGGTTGCAGGGGAGTGGTTAGGGGGTGATCAGGCTGAAGCAATAAGGAAGGCAGGCAGGCAAGCAGTTGGGAGCCAGCAGTCCTAGATTGTGAGAGGGATCCCAGATTGGAGAGAGTGCAGGCTGGGCTAAGGGACACCCCCCGCCCCCGTGCACAAATTTCATGCACCAGGCTTCTAGTCCTATATAATAAAAGCCCAGATGGTGTCACACCCTCATGCAATATTATCGCAGGATGGCCGCCACAAGATGGCCAACAGGGGAAGGCAGTTGTGGGTGATCAGGCTGGCAGTATGCGATGTGCAGGAGGCAGATCAGTGATTTTCTCTCATCATCGATGTTCCCATCTCTCTCCCTCTCTTTCTCCCTTCCTCTTTGAAATCTATTAGGGGAAAAAAAAAGAAACTATGAGATAATCAATGTGTGTTGTCTTAAGCCGTTAAATCTGTGGTCACTTGTTCTGTAGCTACAGAAAACAAATACAGCTGCCCATCTGTAAGAGATAATCACCTCATAGGGCCATTATGGAGCTTCAATGGGATCACCCAACAGCGTGCTCAGCCCAGTGTCTGGCATGTATTTAGTGCACACAAAAATCAACAATGTTAACCCTGATTATAAAAAACACTGTTGACCAGTGTTCAGAGAATCAGAATCAGAACTAGAAAGGACTAGATTCATGGAGCACCTAAACACACCACCTCTCACATAAGGGAGGAAATGGTTTTGGTGATCTCAGAGAAGCAGTATGTTTCACAGCCACACACTCCGGAGCCAGAGTGTGCCATCTGGCTTGGCCACCTGACAGCTGTGTCACATCAGCAGGTGATGTAAACCTCTCTGTGCCTTAGATCATCATCTATAAAGTAATAAAAGCATAGTACCTGGCACATAGTAGGGCTGTATAATCATTTGCTACTATTGTTGTTGTTGTTGTTATTATTTGCCTCTAAGTCATAGCACTATAACTCCAAAGGACGATGAGGTAAAATTAACATAGTACACGTTCATCTTCAATAACTGAGCAAATAATGATGATCCAATAGGCAATTACCTTCAGGGACTGCTCATTTCGCATAAATTGCGCACATTTTTATTAAGGAATTTTGGTTGTGTGAACTTCTCAGGACTGTCTGGCGATGAGGAAGGTCTGTATCTGACACCGAATTTTCCCTGCACAGAATTTCGTCCCCCCTCCCCTAAACTATATAGCACCACTCATTTTTGCTGCTGCGTCAGGTCTCCAAATCCAGCAGAGGGCGCTGTAGCCTCAAAATGCAGCCCTCAGGCCCTTCCCTCGAAATCCTCTTCTAAGGGAGAGAGGAAGGGTACTGGCAAAGGGGTGGGCCTGACTCCAGTCAAACCGTTTGTCTCAACTAGTCCCTTTCTCCACGCACTCTGCAAACTCCCTTCAGCCGCTGCCGGCTAGCTTTCAAACTTCACCCTGTTCTGTGAGGCCTTTTGTGAAAGCTCCAGGGCTCCAGACCTCCCTACTTTGAACCCCAGAAACTTCATTTCAGCCATGAATCATCCCAGCCTTATGTTGCTCTGTTACTGTTTCCAAATTCCATGGCAGCACATCTGTAAACCTGGCCCTCTAAGGAGCTTTCTGCCAGCCACCCACAGCCTTTTCCTTCTCAGTCCTGTTCCAACTTCTCCAGACAAATCTCACTCCACCCAGCTTACTTCGCCTCAATCTGTTGCAGAGCAAAGGACTAATTGTTTCGTTTAGTCTTTCAGTTCATTGTTTGGGGCTGATGTTAGCAGCACACAGAGATGAAGACAACGTTACCTTTATTAAGTACCTATTATGTGCCAGCTGTTGTTTTATGCACACACCCTTCACTACGACTCTAAGGGGCTTGTCAGACCTATTTCATAGACAGGCAGTTAAGGCACAGAGTGTTTAAGGGACCTATCTAAGGTCACACGGTGGTCGAACTAGGACTCAAACTCAAACTATCTTGTTCCAACAACTGGGTTTTTAAACAGATGCTACCTGGACTTTTAATGTAGATCTATCTGGGCCTCCATTCTTCTTCTTTTTTTTTTTTAAATATATTTTATTGATTTTTTACAGAGCAGAAGGGAGAGGGATAGAAAGTCAGAAACATCGATGAGAGAGAGACATCGATCAGCTGCCTCTTGCACGCCCCCTACTGGGGATGTGCCCGCAGCCAAGGTACATGCCCTTGACCGGAATCGAACCCAGGACCCTTCAGTCCGCAGTCCGACGCTCTATCCACTGAGCCAAACCGGTCCTGGCTGGGCCTCCATTCTTGATCTCAGTACAGTGTTGTCCCACATGGTAACTACTAGTCACATGACTGCTGAGCACAGGACTAAGCCACACTGAGTTGTGCTTATAAGTGTACAATACACACTAAATTCCAAAGACTTAATCTGAATATAAGGTTTGGTTATATTGGTTTAATAGCGTATGTTATTAGAATTAATTTTACCTGCTTCTTTTTTACTTTTTAAAATGAGGCTACTAGCTGAAACCGGTTTGGCTCAGTGGATAGAGCGTCGGCCTATAGACTGAAAAGTCCCAGGTTCGATTCCAGTCAAGGACATGTACCTTGGTTGCGGGCACATCCCCAATGGAGGGTGTGCAAGGTGTGATCGATGTTTCTGACTTTCTATCCCTCTCCTTTTCTCTCTGTAAAATAATCAATTAAAAATATTTTTAAAAAATAAAAGGTGGCTACTAGAATGTTTTAAATAGCCTAAATGGCTCACCTTCTATTTCTTTTTTAGAGATATTTTATTGACTTCTCACAGAGAGGAAGAGAGAGGGATAGAAAGTCAGAAACATTGATCAGCCGCCTCCTGCACACCTCCTACTGGGGATGTGCCCGCAACCAAAGTACATGCCCTTGATCAGAATCGAACCTGGGACCTTTCAGTCCATAGGCCTACGCTCTATCCACTAAGCCAAACCGGTTTCGGCTCACCTTCTATTTCTGTGGGGTGGAGTTATAGGAGCCCTCAGTACAGGGGAAAAACAGACAGGAACTCAAATAATTCTGAAGCAAGGGAAAGGGTGGTTTGTGTCCTGAGAAGTGAGGACCAAATAGCTTAGGGAACAGCACTTGGAGGCAGCTTTCAAAGGTCTATAGGATCTGGCCCTGGAGAGAAAAGCTACGGGGACAGCAGAAGCCAAAGCTGCAGAGAAGAGGGAACTCCCAAGTCGACCAGGGAGGATGGGGCATCTAGTGCTCCCAGGGTAAGTAGAGGGAGCCAAGGGGGTAGACCTCTGATGCGGGGGGGACTTTGACTGTGGGGCCAAAGGCTCTTGGCGGGATGGAACTGCAAACACCCAAGATTGGGAAGGGCCTGGAGGGACAAGAAAAATGGCCAGCAAGAGGCTCTAGCAGGGATGGGAGGGCATGAGCTGGGGCAGTGAGTGGCAGGCCCTGCTTCCTTCTTCCTGCACCCCAATTTCTTTCCCCTCCCCAGATCCTCTCTCCTCGCTGCTCCAAGAGGGGAGAGCAGTGAACAAACTACTCAAAGGCGGCTGGCTGTGGGAGGATGGCTCTTGAGGAGCATTTCCTGCCTTTGGCTCACAACTGCTTCCTGCTCGGAGCTCCAGCACTTGACCCCCATTAAATTCTTTCCTCCCAGGGGAGGTAGGTGCCACGAGGGCCTCGCAAGCTTTGCAGGTCTAGAGACCCAAGCATTTCAGCAGCTGAAGAAGACAGGGTCCCAGGTGTCCAGACACCTAGCCTTCCCCACCCTCTGAGGACTTGGAATCCAGGCAACAGTGAAACTCCTCTGGGACAGGTTTTGAAGGGGAGAGGAATCCAACTCAGCCTCTTCCCTCCAGAGCAAGGACATCACTTTCCTTTTGGCCTGTTTACTCTCTGGGTGGGAATCACATCCCTTCTTCAATTGGGGGGCACTTTTTCTTTCCAGAGATTGGGGAGTTTCTGAAGGAAAAGGGGGATGATGTGCAAATTCCACAGGAAGCAAAACTAAGTGATTCTTTCATTAGAACCCCCAGGGCCTCCATCTAATCTCAGTTTCCTCCCTGGTTCTGAGGTGAGGGTCTAAGGATGGAAGTTTTGAGAGCCCGCTGAAGGTTGATAAAGGGGCCAGATATTTCTTCCTTATTTTTTAAAATATATTTTATTGATTTTTTACAGAGAGGAAGTCACCCTTGTCCTATTCCTTTTATAAATCCTGAAGACCCCTAGGAGGTGCCCCTTCCAACCATTCCAACCAGGAATCCCCACCTCTTCCCAAAAGAGCCCCAAAGGGAAGGGGGTGCTGAGGTGATTCCAGGGGAGTCGTAGTCCCTTAACTTTGCCTTGTTCCTTGATTACCAGGTGAACCACGTGTTGGACATCTCACCTCACCCCCACACGCCCTTTACAGCTGGGACAGAACCCCTTAGAGTGCGGGCTCTTCTCAGCCAGGGATGCTCTCTCTCCTCCACGGAGAAAGGAAGTCTCGTGGATGTAGGGAAGTGTGCAAACTGGCAGGATATCCCCACTCCACCTGAGAGTCCCCTCTATACCTAGGACTCCCCCTGGTGGTGACAGAAAAACCCACCAGAGACTTGGGAAACTACTAATGGGGATGGTGGGCCTTGGTTTTGGGGAGAAGGGGTGTAAATGGAGGGAAAAGGAGACACATATACTTTAAACAATAAAAAAAAGGGGGGGCCGAAACCAGTTTGGCTCAGTGGATAGAGCGTTGGCCTGCGGACTGAGGGGTCCCAGGTTCGATTCCGGTCAAGGGCATGTACCTTGGTTGTGGGCAGGCACATCCCCAGTGAGGAGTGTGCAGGAGGCAGCTGATCGATGTTTCTCTTCATCGATGTTTCTAACTCTCTATCCCTCTCCCTTCCTCTGTAAAAAATCAATGTAACATATTTTTAAAAAACAATTTAAAAAAAGGGAAATAAAGGGTTTGGAGACCTCTCCCCTCTCCTTCCCTCACTTGTACCCCTACCCCTTCTCTATAGAGACCAGACACTAAGGGGTGGATTTGTGGGAGCCTCAAAGGGACCCTGGGATTCTACCTCTACTTTCTCATTTTACAAGCTGCCTGGCTGCTGTTGAATCAAGGCTCCAAGCCCCCAGCCCTACCCTAAGGCCCCCTGAATAAAGTGGGAGCCCAAATTACAGTATCAAGGGTCAGGCCAGCCAGGGAAAAAGAAAAAGAGATGATTCCTGATCTTATTGGAGACAGAGTCTCCTCGCCTCCCTTACCCCCATGACTATACCACCAGCTCACCCTCTTGTCCTCAGATCTCTGAAAACTTCTCTTCCTCCCATCTGTCCTCCCTCCCCCGACTCAACCTGATTTTGAGAGGGGGTGGCAAGTGGGAAGAGCAGAGGGGAAGGGCAGTGTGGGTTGGAGAGGGGGTCCCGCAGACTAGGCAGCTCAGCCTCACCCCACCGCTCTGGATGCTTCAATCTTTGGGCAACTCCAAGGAAGCCTACATACTAGTCCAAGAGCTGGGGGTGGGGCAGTGAGGAAAGGGCTGAAGGGAGAGAGGAGAGAGGAGGGGGATAGGGAGCTGAGGCCCAGAGGCCAGGTTTGGGAGGTGAGGGCTCTTGTCCCCTCAGCCCCGTGGGTTGCAAAGAATTGCTAATTGCAACTAAATGAGGCCTCGGTGTGGGGGAAGGGGCAGTCTCTGGCTGTCAGGGGCTCCCGCCTCTTTGAGTGCCCGGGTAAGGCCAGGCCAGCCTGCTCTTCTCATGTAAAGCAGCTTTTTGTCTGGGGGAGCCAGGGCTGGGGCCAGGGGCTGGAGCTGGGGCCCAAGCCATTAGCAAGCTTCTCGCTCCCCAGAAAGGGAGAAGGGCGCCGAGGCCTCCTCGGAGTGAGGACAACCCCCTTCTCCTCCACGCTCAAGCTTTTTATGGTGGGACTTGATGGGGTGCTTCCCAGCAAGAGGGGGTGGGCCTGGGATCCCAGTACCCCCCTTGCCAGGCTGTGGGAAAAAGCTGAGCACAAAGAAGGGGGCTGGCTCAGCTGATTGGGAGACAGGACAGCTCTGATCCAGGATGCCCAGAGCTAAGTACCCATCGCAGAGTCCCTGCCCCCAGAGAAAGGTCGCAGTGGCCGCTGTACCTTGCCTGATCAGCTAGGCCCCTCTCAGTCTTCCTCATCCACTCTGCCAACCCTCAGAGCAGTCTGTGCTTTGGGGAGTGGGAAGGGTCTTGAGGATCCACTCAAGTCAGCTTCCTGCCTGAGTCCAGCCAGAGAGGAGAAGAAATCAAACGGCAGGAGAAATCCTCTAAATGTAGGAATCGTGTACCCAGAGCCTGGGGCCTCGTAACCTTTAAAGACCAGAGAGTTTTTCCTTTCTTCTTCTTCTTCTTCTTCTTCTTCTTCTTCTTCTTCTTCTTCCTCTTCCTCTTCCTCTTCCTCTTCCTCCTCCTCTTCCTCCTCCTCCTCCTCCTCCTCCTCCCCTTCCCCTTCCCCTTCCCCTTCCTCTTCCCCTTCCCCTTCTCCTTCTCCTTCTTCTTCTTTTTCTTCTTCTTCTTCTTCTTTTTTTTTTTTTAATTGATTTCAGAGAAGAAGAGAGAGGGAAAGAGAGAGAGATAGAAGCATCAGTGATGAAAGAGAATCATTAGTTGGTTGCCTCCTGCACGCCCCCTATTGGGCATGGAGCCCACAACCAGGGAATGTGCCCTTCACTGGAATTGAACCCAGGATCCTTGAGTCCACATGCTGACACTGCCCACTGAGCCAAACCGGTTAGAGCCAGAGAGTCTTGCCTTCTAATTTGGATGCCCCACTTTATGAGTTCCTATAAACGTGGGCAAGAAATTACACAATCTATTGCATCTTAGATTTCTTATCTATACAATGGGGGCAGGACAATGATACCATGCTCTCCAAGTCCTTGTCAAGATATAAAGAAATGGAAAGCACCCCACATAGCAGTCCCTGGTTCTGTGTCTTCTCTCCCTTTCTGGGAACTCTCTCTCTGTCTCTCTGTCTCTGTCTCTGTCTCTGTCTCTCTTTCTCTCTCTCTCTCTCTCTGTCTCTCCAGGAATAATGACATCTTGGTACTTCACATTCCTGTAGCGCTTTACTGTTTCCAGAACGCACATCAGCTCTTGACAATACGCTACATGGAATAGATTTTTTTCTTTTGGTGATGTCAAAATTTAGAAGGCGAGTCAGATCCCATGGCTTCTCCCCCAGTGCTCATCCCGCTCCACCACGTGGCCTCAGAAATGCCATCTCTCAGATAAAACAAGGAGTCCAAGGCCAGAGGGAAGCCAGCCCTGGCTGTCACGGTCCAGACATCACTCAGCGTTTCTCAGTTGCTCCATTTATCTTGGCTCCCCCTGATTCTGTTCCACATTGGGGTCCCTGAAAAGGAGAGGGCTGGCTGGGGAGTAGGAAGGGCTGTCCACTCCCTGCCTGCCCCAGGAACCTCTGGAATGAAGCCTTCTCTCTGGAGGCAACAGAGAGGAAGACGCCGGTGAAACAGCTGGGTTGGTCAGTTTGCTCCATTTCCTCCTCCTTTTCCTACCAGCAGTTTGCTAGTTTATCCAGGAGTGCCTCCTCTTCTCCCTACTCCCTTCTATTTTGGGGACTCCATGGTATCTCCTCATTCCAGTATATCGCCCCGGCTGGGCTCCTTGGCCAGGTGGAGAGGGCTAACCGCCCCCCCACCTGCCGCCCGCCAGACACCCAGGGGCTCCTGATCCCAGAGGGCCTTCGGCCAAGGGGCTCTGGCGCTGGGCCAGTGCCTTTCTCCCCGCTTGGCTCTCTCCCCACTGGCCCCTAATCCATCTCACCCAGCAGGAAGCCAGTAAGCTGTCTTTTCAGCGGCCTTCCCCAGCCCGCTGAGGGCTCTGTGCCTTTCTATACCGCCCTTGGCAGGAGCTGTGTTATACAAGCTGGAGAGAGCGGCCCCGAAAAGAGGTCATCCTCTCCGAGGCAGCTCCCAGGTCCAGAGGCCTCTCCTCCCTGGTCACCTCCCCAGGGCTCCCCCCTCCACTGCACCGCCTGGCCATCCATGCGCACGGGCAGCCCTGGCTTCCTCAGATTAAAGCCCCAGGCTGGGTCCAGGTGGGCGGATACCAGGGGGACAGCGGGCATGAGGCCAGGTCTGGGGAAGTGTGGCAGGCAGGAGGGGGCCCCCCTGGCTCTGTGCCTTCAGTCCTTTTGGCCGGTCTCTCCATCCTTCCTCTGAGTCCAGATCCTGCCCCCAACTCCTGGGAGCTCATTCACAGCCTTCTCAGACTCACTGATGCAACCCAGACTGAGGACCAGAGCAGCCTGGCTCCTGCGGGGACTAGGACACCCCCCCCCCACCACCACCACCACCACTGACTGTCTCGGAGAGGCGGAGAGAAGCCAAGCAGCGCAGCCCAAAAGGGGCTGAGAGGAGGAGGGAACTGACCGGGTTTTCTCTCCTCCTGGGTTATATTTGGGTGACTGCTTGTCACTCCTAGGGTAGGAAACACAGGTTAGATCATCCTAGGACAGGCTTGGCTTCATCCCCCAAAACCCATGGTCCCAGCAAGAATACTTTTACTGGTTCTGATTTTCGGCTTAGAAAATGTGGTCCTCGTATGGCCTAGTTCCTTTCGTTCTTTTCTTTCCCTTTTTAAATATGTTTTTATTGATTGCAGAGAGGAAGGGAAAGGGAGAGATAGAAACATCAATGATGAGAGAATCATTGATCAGCTGCCTCCTGCATGCCCCCCACTGGGGACCAAGCCCGCAACCCGGGCATGTGCCCTTGACCGGAATCAAACCCGGGACCCTTCAGTCTGCAAGCCGACGCTCTATCCACTGAGCCAAACCAGCTAGGGCCTCAGTCCTTTCTTTCCTCCCCTCCTTCACCAGGAAAGGAGTACCCCCACCCCGGCCCCTCTCCACAGCCCAAACCCCAGCCCTGCCTCTTAGTCTCCGCTCCAGGAAGCCAGCCTTTTGCTGGCTTGGAGTGGTTAGAGGAGAGTTGGGGGTGCCTCTGGGAGGTCTGTTTGTAGTTCAGATTCTTCTCATTCCAGGCTCAGCAGGCTCTCTCTAAGGAAAGGGCCTGGGATGAAGGGGGGTTGGAGGGATCCTTGGGGCACCAGCTGCAGGGAAGGAAAGCTTCCTGGAGAGAGGAGAGAAGTGTGTTTTCTCCTCTCATTGACTCCCGTCCACACGGTAGGACCTGCTTCTCCCAATTCTGTCCTCAACATTAAGTTCCCTCCCAACAAAAGCAGCTATTCAGAGGGATCAGCTAAGGTTTTTCTAAATCTTATTTTTTATTTTTTACAGAGAGGAAGGGATAGGAAGAGACTTAGAAACATCAATGAGATAGAAACATCCATCAGCTGCCTCCTGCACACCCCCTACTGGGGATGTGCCTGCAACCAAGGTACATGTCCTTGACCAGAATCGAACCCAGGACCCTTGAGTCCGCAGGCTGGTGCGTTATCCACTGAGTCAAACTGGTTAGGGCTCAGCTAAGGTTTGTTTTTGTTTTGTTTGTTTTTGTTTTTTTTAATCTCTTCTTGACTTCCTAACGAGTCAGCTTCTCTGCTTTAAGGATGCTTAGAGAAATTTGAAAGAGTTGGGGAAGGTGTCAAAAGAGAGATGCCTGGAGGGTGACGTGGGTCAGCCCCAGCTTCAGAGACCTTGTGTTGTTGTTCCCAGAACTGAATTCACCTGTCGATCTTGAATTTAACCAAATATTAGCATATTTATCCCTCTATTCTGCCAGCTCTCAGGCCACAGAATTCCTCAGGGGTTAACCAGAGTGACCAAGCCCTGGAGGGGCAGCTTCCTGAAGCTCTCCGGTCTTAGAAGTCTGTCATCTGCCCCAATTTCCCTGGGAAACTTCCTCTCCCGCTGCCTCTACCTGTCCTAGGGAGAGGAGGAAAACAACTAAAATAACTACAAAAGACCTGAGTGTCCGTTAATCGAAGTCACTGCTCACTTACCACTTCATCTGATTCTCCGAACCCTTTGAGAGGGAAGATTAACATCTGCAATTTAGAGATGAAGGGTCTGACCTGTTCAGGGGAATGCAGTAAGGACGTAGGGAGCTGATACTCAGAGAAGAACAAGTCAAATGACTCACAGAGGGTCAGAGAGCTGCTAAGTACCAAAGCCAGGGCGCAAGCGCTCAGATCTCCTTGGTCCAGTTCATGGGATCTCCCCATGATGTTAATTTTTTAATGTATTTTTATTGATTTCAACGAGGAAGGGAGCGGGAGAGATAGAAACATCAATGACGAGAGAGAATCACTGATTGTGTCTGCAACCTGGGCATGTGCCCTTGACCAGAATTAAACCTGGGACCCTTCAGTCTACAGACTGACCCTCTGTCCACTGAGCCAGACCAGGTATGGCCCCGTGACGTTAAATTTGATTTTTCCTCCACACCTTCTCAGATCGGCATTTAATATGGCTTTAAGAAACTGGATAATCTTGTCAAACTGGAGGCTTGAAACCTGAACCCTAGAAACCTGGACTGCTCATTTCTCCTCCTCAGAGCTTAGCTTCTCCCCTTCCTAAGTGTGGGTTCCGGAAGTGAACAAGCAGTCAGGGAGTCGCTGGGTGTCCAAGGCAGGATGTTTGGATCTCTAGACTACCCAACATAGAAAGTTTTTCAGGCCCCGCCCTACTTGTAGAGGACATTGATTCATTTAACAAATGTTTACTGAGCACCTATTATAGACACTAGGGTGTGCACAAAAACTAAGACATAGCCTCTGCCCTCAAGAGTATCTTGTTGAGTGGAGGGTTGTTAAACATACATAAATAACAAATACCAAATGCTGAATGCCATAAGCATGAACCCAGAGAAAGGAAGGTGGGAGGAGTTGGGGGGAAGATAGGATGAGGTAAGCACCAGAAAGAAGGAGCCTTAAAAGATTTACCATGGTAGAAGGGCATTCTAAAAACAGCCCATTGGGGCAAGGTCATGGAGTATGAAAGTACCAAGTGTTCTGCTCTATCTAGTTCATCGGTAAAGTCAGGTTTTGGAACAAGAAACAGAAACCATTCTAGGTACTTTATGCAGGAGGATAGTTAATGCAGGTGCTAAGGACTAAACTGTGCACCCCTCAATTCAAATGTTGAAGCTCTAATCCTCAATTTGAATGTATTTGGACATAGGGCTCCTAGGGAGTAATTAAGGTTAAGTATGGCCATAAAGGTGGAGTCTTCATCCTAGTCTGGTGGCTTTATAAGAAGAAAAAGAGAAATAGATTTCTCTTGCTAAACTCACACACCAAGGAAAGGCCATGTGAGCACACAGCAAGAATGCTGCTTTCTCTAGGCCAGGAAGAAGGCCTTCACCTTGATCTTGGACTTCCAGCTTCTAGAACCGAGGTGACAAGTGTCTGTTGTGTGAGCCACTCAGCCTGTGGTATTTTGTTGTAGCAACCTGAGTAAACTAAGCCAACAAGGAATTAGGTGCTTGCAAAAATGTTGGATGGACTGGAGGAGTAGACTTTCTAATGAAGCCACAGAAACGATCCTCCAGTAGAGGCTACCACCTCTGCCACACTCAGGCAGGGAAAGTCAGAGGGCTGCCACTGGAATTAAGGTCAAGGATGTAACCCCATAGCCCCATAGGAATCAGTGCCATGCTGTTCCTGCTGTCACAGAGACTGAACACCGGGTGCTGCTGCCAGGAAAATCCCATTCCAGGACCTTCTCTCCCAGCAGAAATAGCCAGAACAGCAAGAACATGGCCTCATCTCCCCTCCACCTTCCAAGTCTCAAATGAGTGCCCTTTGCATCTAGAACTCTAGCTGCTAGAGAGGCTGAGATGAGATTTTCGGCTTTCCAACTTCTGCTTTACAGGAATTTACCTAGAAGGAAGTGGGATGGCTGCAGTTCATCTTGTTCACTACTGTATGGTGAGTGCAGAAGCTCATGCTGAGAAGATACAATGGGGTTTGACTTTGAAGGGTGGTTGAATGAGTTTGGAGTAGGGGGCATGCAGGACTGCACAGCTGCCAGGATTAACCAGGGCTCTGGAAAGTTAAATGAGTGGTCTGGAAAGCAGATAGTCATAGTGTATAAGAATCACTTGGGCCCTAACCGGTTTGGCTCAGTGGATAGAGCTTTGGCCTGCAGATTGAAGGGTCACAGGTTCGATTCCAGTCAGGGGCATGTACCTTGGTTGCAGGCAACATCCCCAGTAGGAGGGTACAGGAGGCAGGTGATTGGTGCTTCTTTTTTATTTTTTAATTTAATAAATATTTATTGTTCAGATTATTACAATTGTTCCTCTTTTTCCCCCCATAGCACCCCTCTACCTGGTTCCCACTCCACACTCTGCCCTTTCCCACCCCCGCACTGTCCTCATCCATAGGTACGAATTTTGTCCAGTCTCTTCCCGCACCCCCCACATTCCTTCCCCCACAAGAATTGTCAGTCCACTCCCTTTCTATGCCCCTGATTCTATTATATTCACCAGTTTATTCTTTTCATCAGATTTTTTATTCACTTGACTTTTAGATTAATTTGTTGATAGACATGTATTTGTTGTTCATAATTTTTATCTTTACCGTTTTCTTCTTCCTCTTCTTAAAGAATACCTTTCAGCATTTCATATAGTACTGGTTTGGTGGTGATGAACTCCTTCAGCTTTTTCTTATCTGTGAAGCTCTTTATCTGACCTTCAATTCTGAATGATAGCTTTGCTGGGTAGAGTAATCTTGGTTGTAGGTTCTTGCTGTTCATCACTTTGAATATTTCTTGCCATTCCCGTCTGACCTGCATAGTTTCTGTTGAGAAATCAGCTGACAGTCATATGGATGCTCCCTTGTAGGTAACTGTTTTTCTCTTGCTGCTTTTAATATTTTCTCTTTGTCTTTTGCTCTTGGCATTTTAATTATGATGTGTCTGGTGTGGTCCTCTTTGAATTCCTTTTGTTTGGGGTTCTGTGTGCTTCCTGGACTTGTAAGTCTATTTCTTTCACCAGGTGGGGGAAGTTTTTGGTCATTATTTCTTCAAATAGGTTTTTAGTATCTTGCTCTCTCTCTTCTTCTGACATCTCCATAATTCTGATGTTGATACTCCTGAAGTTGTCCCAGAGGCTCCTTAATCATATTTTTGGATTCTTTTTTCTTTTCCGGTTGGGTTTTTTTTTTTTTTTTTTTTTTTTTTTGCTTCTTTGTATTTCAAACCTTTGACTTGATTCTTGTGATCCTCTAGTCTGCTATTAGATCTCTGTATAATAGTTTTTATTTCAGTCAATGTATGCTTAATTTCTAATTGGTCCTTTTTCATATCCTCGAGGGTCTCGCTAAATTTATCGGACTTTTCTAGAAAATTCTTGAAAAACCTTATGACCGTGGTTTTGATCTCTATATCCAGTCATTTGTTTTCCTTCATTTTTCATTTGTGATCTGTTCTTTATCTCTGCATTTTGGCTGCTTCCCTGAGTTGACAGACCGGCTTTGTGTGCTAGGTGTCCTATAGGGCCCAGTGGCTCAGCCTCTCCAGTTACCTGAGCTGGACACTCTTGGTGCACCCCTTTGTGGGCTGTGTGTACAGTCTTGTTGTAGTTAAGCCTTGATTGTGGTTGGCATCACTGGGAGGAATTGACCTCCAGGCCAATTGGCTCTGAGTTTCAGCTGTGTCTACATTGGGAGAATTTCTGTGCTGGAGACACCCTTATGAGACAAGACTTGCAAAAGCCTCTGTGTTCAGCTTGGATGGGGCGGAGTATCAGGGTGGAGCAGACAGCATTGGTTTCTTGTCAGCCCTGCCCTAATAGGCCCCTGTGTCTCAGTGTCCTGTGGTAATCGCTGCAAGCACCTCTGAAAGAAAGCAGCCCTCAAGTTCTGCCCAATGCCAGACAGTCCAGTTTCTCCCCGTATGAGTCTGGGTCCCCAGAGTCTCGCCCGGAACTAGAGTTCAGTGCAGTTGGGAGTTTTTGTCTCCCTCCCACTTGAGAAAGCCAGCTGCGCACTCAGTTGCCCGCCCTCTCCATGCACATGCCTCAGTACCTCTGCCTCCTGCAGCTCCTCTGAGTCTCAGTGTGCTTTTCTCTTTCCTTCTAGTTATAGAACTTCCACTCAGCCAGCCTTCCTGTGGTTCTGGATGATGTCTGATTTATCTTTTAGTTGTAGTTTTGAAATTGTTATGCAAAGCAGCAGTTTAGGTGTTTACCGATGCTGCCATCTTGGTTTCTCCTCTGATCAGTGTTTCTCACTCTCTATCCCTCTCCCCTACTCTCTGCAAAAAATCAATAATATATATATATATATATATATATATATATATATATGAAGAATCAGTTGGGCGTTATAAATTCAGATCACTGGGAGGACTCAGGAATCTGAATTCCTAATAGGCGAACCCTGCCCCAGCCCCCCTTTTCCCATGATTCTACTGCATGGACCCTAAGTTCTCAAGAACATTGTCCTAGGGTAGGAGCTCACATAGAGCTGTGAGCTCTAAAAAGGTTTGATTTGTGGAGGGCACATACCTAATTGATCCCTTCCTCTCCTTCCTCAAAGCTAGTCCTGAAAGTTGAATGTTTGAACCCTGAAAAATACCCAGTGAGGTGAGCAAGAGGGGGCTCTGCCTGGAACCCAAGAGTTCAGGGATTTAAACCATCACCCTTCCACGGAGGAGGACTAGGTGTTTAGTTAACAACATGCATAAGCATTGCCTTCAGTCAAGGCCCACTTTCTTCTCTATTTCAGCCCTGGCACTGACTTTAGGACCCTATTTTTATTGCAGAGTTCCCATTAGAGACCACCTTAAACCTTGGGGAGCTTAAGGATCTGACAGAGAAAGAGCAAAGTGAAAGGGAAATGGGACAGCAGAGAAACAGAAGAGAGAGGTGGCACATCCAAAATGGCCTTAGTCCCCACTGGAACCCAGTGTTGTCCATAGCTCACACTGCATTGCAACACAAAAGAAACTATGAAGCCCTGCCTGGGTGGCTGGGGGTTCAATTCCTGGTTGGGGTCCAATATGTTTCTCACATCAATGTTCCTCTCTCTGTGTCTCTCTCTCTGACTCTCTCTCTCTCTCTTCCTTCCTCCCTCCTCTCTAAAATAAATAAATAAATAAAAAATCAATGAACATATCCTTGGGTGAGAATTTAAATTAAAAAATCTGATTAAAATAGAATTTCATTATTTTTATCAGTCATTTTCTGTTCTTGGCCTTTTCTCTCTCTACTCCTGGTCCCAACCCCCCAGTTCTGAGGGGAAGGCCATAGACAGATGAAGAAGTCCTGTCCTCCTCTGGATACCCCAGCCCCACATATCTGGGGAAGTGGGTGGCCTCAAGCCAGAGCAGGGCTGAGGCTGTGGGGCCAGGCTGCCTGCGTGGAGGGGCTTTCCTCCTCCCCAGGGGTCCCTTCCCACACCCAAGCTCCTGAAACTCAGGGCCCCCTTTAGAAGCATCTGCAGCCCAGCTTAGCCAGGGTCCCCCAGGCCTTGCTTCTAGGGGCTGATTCTCCCAGGACAAAAACAGGCTTTCAGGATGGGGAGGGAGTTAGCGGCCCCCCCCCCCCCCAACCCCTCCGCCCAGTTAACACCACAAAGCAAAGTCCAGGGAAGAAGGGGGAGTGGGCAGAGCTGGGGGGTGAGGGGGAAGGATGGTGGTTAGAGAGCCAGGTCCTTGCTAGTAAATCAAAGTTGGTTTCCCAGATGGAGCTACAGCCGCTTTGATTTCTCAAGTCGCCCCCCTCCCCCTCTGCCTTCCCTCACCCCCAGCTCCATGGTTTCAATTCCTCACTGAAAAGCAGTGGGGCCTCCTTTCAAACCAGCCCAGTTCCTCCAACTCCCAACAACAGCTTAAGTTACAGGAAAGAGAAAGGGGAGGGGGTGAGTGGCCCAGCCTGGAGGAAAAGAAGAGAAATTCTGGGAGAAGCAAAGGGGACTAGGGAGGGGAAAGAGGTAGAAGGAGGGAGGGGTGGAGAGAGAGAGAGAGAGAGAGAGAGAGAGAGAGAGAGAGAGAGAGAGAGAGAAGGAGAAGAAGAAGAAGGGGGGGGGGGAGGAAGGATGGAAGGAAGGAAGGAAGGAAGGAAGAAGTTAAGGTAGGAGATGGGGTGCAGAGAGCCAGGAGTGAAATCCTGTGCTGTGCTGGAGCAGGAGGGGGCCCCAACTCGAAAGCAAACCTGTCTCAGCCCTCCTTCCCCAGTGAGCACCCCCACACTCATCACACCTGAAGATCTCTCCACATCTACAAATCTAACATTCAAGCTCTCCCATGCCTCTTCTCTTGACCTTAGGCTCTAGAAGTTTCCATGAGACAAAATATTTGACTCATAGATTCCCAGAGATGCTTATTTTTGAGGACAACAAGGCATAGTCACTCCTGAGAACCTCACTAACCAAACTCAGTACTCATTTCTCAGCTTTGTTTTCTCCAATCTGCTCTGAGCAGCCCACGTTTTGCTTTTGCTTGACCTGGGCCTGGGCTAATTAAAGTCCTTAATTAAGAGATAATCTGTTCTGTCAGTTTAATCCTTTTATGCTCATTTTGTCATCCAGAGACCTTGGGGAAGGGTGCTGAAGCGGTAAAGGGGATAACAACTGTACTCTGCTAACTCTCCCTCCCCCTCTGTCCCCAGAACCTGGAGCAGCCTTGGAACTTGGCAGGGGGTGGGATGAGGTGCACTGAAGGGCCTACTGTGAGCAGGAAGTAGGGGCTGGATCCAGGATTCCCCTAGACCTGATTATTCTGTGGCCCCTTCTAAGAGCCTGTCCCCTGAGAGCTAAAAGGAGGATGGCGTTCAGGGAGAGGGAATTTGGTGTTTCACCTGAAGGTAGATTCCTGCTCTTGGTGGCCAGGATCAGGGAGAGAGCAGGAAAGGGAAGATTCTCACAGAGGAGAGGAACACCTTGTGGCCTGGGGAAGGGGTTAGCCAACTAGATTCTCAGAAGGCTCAAGCCTATGTTCCACAATGTGTCTAGGTCTAGGACCTATCCCATTCAAAGTAGAGGATTTTGCTACTTGAAGAATAAAACACTTGAGGATCTCAGAGTATCTGAAATTATGTTCTCTTCCTCACCTCTCTCCATCCTAAACAGACCTCATCCCCTTGGCAAAGTGACAGGCCAGAGACAAGAGGACTTTTGCATAAGAGTGGAGAGCCTTGGGCAGAGCTCCCAGATTTCCTTAGTTGGGAAAAGTTCCCTGTGCTCTCGGAGCATGCCTGTGGTGTGCTGGATATTTTATTTGTGGGTAACACACTAGCCTTTCACCTTGTTCAGGTGACGTTAAGCAAGGACAGTTTCAATGGTCCATATATATTATTCCAGTACCCCCTGCATCTGGCCCAAAGATAAAATCAACATTACAATGATCTTTTACAGATGAAGAAGTGGGAGCTAAGGAAGGGAAAATGACTTGCCTAAGGCCACTTAGCAGGAATGGGGTGGAGCCAAGCCAGAAGCCTGGATTTTCTGAGCCCCAGATCAGGTTTCCATTTGGTCTGCTTTCCTGTTAGGTTGATATTTCTGCTCCTGCAGACCCTCCCATGAAATGGAGTATGTAGCATGTTTGCTATGGGCACTCAACAATTATGCCAGATATGATTGACAGTAGTGCCCCAGGATTTGGGGGAGAAGTGTCATTGGCACTGTATACTGGAGACACCTCGGTTCCCAGCCCACGGCAGGAGCCCTGGACCCACCAGAAATGTTTCTCAGGGAAGAATAGTGGCCCAGATTTGCCAGCAAACTGTTGCTCCCCCTAGACTGTAAGCTTCCAGAAGCTGGAGCCTGGGTCTCTGCAAACTTTGTCTGCTTTGTATACAGTAGATGCTCAATAATTTATTGGGATAAAAAGAATAGTTATTATTTACCAAACTTTTAGCTTCAGATCAGATCAAGTGAGTGCTATACACTATATAATTTAATGCTCACAACTGAAAAAAGGTAAATAAGAATTTTGATTTCAGGCTCCCGACCAGGAATAAACAAGCCTTGTGACATTCCCTTCTGGCTCTACCACTCCTTTTCCATCTCCCTCCTCAATAGTCTCATGGTCCTTAAATGTTGGCATCGCCAAAGCTTTGGTCTTTCCACCTAATCCCTAGGGGATCTTAGCCATCTGACAGCTCCAACCATTGGCTAAAGGTACCAGATCTAAATCCAGCTCAAAGCTCCCTCCTGGGCACTGGATTAGTCTATCTGTGTTCTGACACCGGGCCTTGGACATCCATAGTTTGGACTGGCTTGACTATGCTCACTATTCACCCTGCCCCTGTGTTTCCTAGTCTGGTTAATGATATCAGGAAACCTGGTCAGAGACCTTATTGGGCTTCCTCCCTTCTCTCTCTTGTCTCCATGTACACTGCCACAGCTCAGTTCATGTCCTTGCCATCTCTTACATGGAGTCTTGCAATCTATTCTTAACCGGTGTCTCTGACTCAGCCAAGTCATGCTCCTCACAGCTGCCCAAATGCACTGTCTAAAACTTAAGTGTAACCAATTCCCTTCCCTAAACATTCTAGTGTAGGTATCTCTTGTCTCCAGGAGTCCAGATTGTGAACACGGTAGGTAAGGTCCCTGCTTATTTAAAACCTCCTCTGCCATCACTCTTCTGATGTTCATAGGGCTCTAACAGGGCCCAAATACTTATATTTGGTGATCCCTTCTCATTCCATTTATTTCACCCACCACACCCTTGCACATGCTGTTCCCTCTGTTTGGAATGCCTTTCCCTGCCTTGAGATGGTGGGTTCATATTTCTACACCTAGCACCTTACACATAAGGTCTGCAAGGCCCTATGGGCCTGATACCTGCTGGCGTTTCTTCCCCTCATCCTGCTTTACTCCTCATTCCAACCACACAGGCCTCCGCTGCCCTCCCTCACTCAGAGTCCCTCTCCCATTATGCTTTTCCAGCACCATGGACTTTCCCTTCAGAGCTGAAACCTGGGGCAATTTTACATCCATTTAAGTGACTGTATGATGAATGTCTCTCCCACTAAAATATAAGCTCCACAGAACAGGAGTGGGTCTGGCAGTCAACATACATTTGTTAAGTGCATAAAAGCACACAATTCTTATAGACATTAGGGGCTATGTGGTGTAGGAGACAGAACACAGTTATTTAAAAAAAAATTTAATTGATTTCAGAGAGAGGAAGGGAAAGATAGAAACATCAATGATGAGAAAAAATAATCAATCTGCTGCCTCCTGCGTGGCCCCTAATGAGGATCAAGCCCACAGCCTGGGAATGTGCCCCGAGTGGGAATTGAACCTCAGTCGCCTGGCTCCTGTGCTGATGCTCCATCTCCGAACCACACGGGCAGGGCACAGCATGGCTTTGAGGCCAAACGGGCCGGGTTTACATCTTAGCTCTATTACTATATGACTTTGAGAAAGTGGCCAAGTTTCACTTACGGTCAAATTCTTCATCCATAAGCAAAATGTAACACCTACTTTGTAGGCACACACATAATGTATGTGCAGTGCTCAGGAGGAGTTCAATAAATGATAGCAATCACCTTACGTACCCAAAGACATTTGCTGATTGAATAGTAATTCATGTAACTTCTTGTTTTGAAAGGTACTTTTTTTTTTTTTTTACTATTATTACATTTATCGTTGTCATTCAGAAATTATTTTGACTGTGTAGTTTCGTATTTTAAAAATCTGTTGGGTTCAATTCCCAGACAGGGCACAAACCTGGCTTTTGGGTTCATTCCTGGTTGGGGTGCGCAGGAGACAACCAATGAATGTTTCTCTCTCACACTGATGTTTCTCTCTCTCTCTCTCCCTCTCTCCCTCTCTCTCTCTCTCTCTCTCTCAAAAAATCAATAAAAACATATAAATGACATCATGAAATGTTTAAACAGAGAGCCTGTTAATTTCCTTTCTTTGCAGACCCGCTTTAATCAGAAGGGAAGCTGGTGAAAAGGAAAGTGCTGTGGGTAGACCTGTAGTCCGAAGGTGCAGGTTCTGATCCTGTGCACACTCAAATCCCTCACATTGAAAGGTCATGGTAACCATGGCTTCTTATTTCGTGTAAAAATGCTAGAATAAACGGGAGATCTTCATAGGATCACTTTCTTCTGGGTTGCCCTAAACTCCTGAAGGGCAAGGATGCTGCCGTTTTTCTCTACATTCCCCATAATCCACCACCGTGGTCCGAAGTCAGGAAACTCAATAAAAGTGTGCGAAGGAATGAAAAGTAGACTGAGTGAATGAAAGAATGCCTTTCATTTCTTTTTTCCAGCTCCAGCTCCCCCTTTGAGTTGGGGGTGGCTGGGGGAGGATAACTGTCACTCAAAGCCTGGCCTTAGGGCAGGAAAACAAGTTTGTCATGGAAGGAAATTGAAGATGCTGCATTTCCCCGGGAGATTTGTTCTCAGTTTCCTGGGTGGAGTAAAGGAGCCTATCCTATTCATTCTTGTTTTCACTGCTCGGCTCTGAGGCTTGGCGCCGGCTCTAAAGATGTCCTGGAGGAGGTGAGGCAGGAGGGGAGAGGTGAAGGAACAGTTCCTTGGGCTTGGTTTGGGCCAGGCAGGGCAGGAGAGCTTAACTTTCCCATCCCAGATGGCTTGGAGACAAAAGTGGACTATCCTGGTTTTGAAAGAAAACATTTTTCTTAAAGTACCAAAAAGGCAAGGATACAATAAGGATCATTGTCACATTGTAAAGAACCTGGAAAATCTGTACTGACTATCATTCAATCAAGAAAAAAAAATAAAATTCTGTCAAACCTGGATCCATTCTATGTATCCACTAAAATTTTCTTCTCCTTACTCTTTTCTTTTTTCCTTACATTTCTTTTTGTTGTTTCATTTTGTTCTTTTGTTTTTAAAGCAACCATTTTCTAGATTGGAGCAAGAAATAGTTCACCAGGCTGGGAGGATCTGGCCCATACCGAGAAGCAAAGGGGTTTTCTAAACTCAATTTTCTTTCTTCTTTTTAGTGACCCCCCTTCCCTCAGGAGAGACAATAGAAATAATTGATCCATCATCCAGGACCAGGCCCAGGAGATTTACATGCAAATCCTCCCTCTCTTCCTCCGACCCCCACCCCCATCCCCCTTAAATTTAAAATCGTAGAAGGGGAAAAAAGAAAACCCTTTTAAACTAGCAGGAACCCTGCTGGCCACCGTCACCCACCCCAAACCAGGTGAGAGTTAGGAGGGGGTGATAATCCACCACAACCCCAGCCTCCCCGCTCCCCACTCACACCATTTCTGGTGTGGAATCACTTAAGATTTGGGTAAAACTCTCTTCCCAGGAGACGATATCTGGAAGCTTTTAGGGGGCGGAGGCAGAGCTGGGAGAGAGGAGTAAAATTCCCCCAAACGGCCTAAGAAAGTCATCTCTTCACTTAAAACTGCCCGTCACCCCCCACCCCCCACCATTAACTTTTGATTAAGACCTCCTCGTTATGGCAACTAAACTTTACTTTGCATAATTAAGATTTGCCTCGGAAGAAGGGGGAGGGAGAAGCCGAAGCTCCGGGCCATTCTCTTCCCCTCACCTCCTCCCAACCCCGCCCGAACCCTCCAGCTCGGGGCCTCTAAGTTCCTGAGTTTTCTCACTTTGAGGTGCCACCGAACACAAAGAACCATAATGGGCTTCTTTGTGCTCGCTGCGGGGCAATTACGCCCCGGAGTCCAGGCCCCTTTAAGAGCCTCTTAAAGAGACAGGCTCTCGTTTTTTCTTTTTCCCAGAGGGTTATTTAAGGGTGTGTGTAGGGGAGGGGCAAGGAAAACTCCTCGGGGTCTACTTACTGGGTGAAGGGAAACTTTTGTCTGGACTCCATGAGAAGGGGCTGAGAGTCAAGTCTTTATTAATTGTTAGCTTTTTTAAAAAGTCTCTCTTTTGAAACAAATCTTTAACTTGAAATTTTTTCACTTGATCTGTAGGATTGGACTGGAATAGGTGGGGTTGAGAAGCGGGGGGGGGGGGTAGGTAAGGATTTAAAGAGGCCCTACCCTGGAGAGCCCCTTGGACCTCTGGGAAAAAAATGTGATCCAAGCGTGAGTGGCTTGGGCCCGCGGCCGTGCTGGGGAATGCGTGTCCAGGGATCTCGCCTCCGCGACTCAGGATCAATCCCTTGCCGGGCAAACAGCCCTTAATATAATAATAGCATGTCTCTTTAAAAAGCAAAAGGAGGTGGGGGGGAAAGTTTTGTTGGCATCTGGTTTCTGATCTCATTATGTTGTGGTCGACCAATCCAGCCTTCGGGGCTGGTCCTAGGGTTTAAATCTGATTGGCCAAGAGCACGTTTTGGGATGGTGCTTAGAGCTCGACGGGGCGGTTTCAAGGTTCCCTTTTTTGGGGGGCTGAGGAGAGGGCGGGGCCGCCGGCCGGGGACCCCTTGAAACCGACTAATTGGGATCCGAGAGGCCGAGGTGAGGGCCGGAGGAAGGCACAAAGGAGTCGCTGGGCGGAGAAGGGAGGGGAGAGGCGAGAGGAGGAGGAAGAGGAGAGAGCAAAGCCGCGCGCGGTGTCTGCAGCTGCTCAGTTAGACTGCGGCGAGCTAGCGGGCAGGCGCGCCGCCCCCTCCCCCGCCCGGCCTCCCCAACTCGGAGGCCCCGAGCAAAGTTTGGAAAGAGGCGCGGGAGGCGGCGGCCGGGGCGAGGCGGCGGCGGCGGGGAAGGCGCGCGGTCTCCGGGCTAGGGGCGGGGGCGGGGGGCCGCCCCGGAGCCGGGTGGGGGGCGGCGGCCAGCATGCGGCCCCGCAGCGCCCTGCCCCGCCTGCTGCTGCCGCTGCTGCTGCTGCCCGCCGCGGGGCCAGCCCAGTTCCACGGAGAGAAGGGCATCTCCATCCCGGACCACGGCTTCTGCCAGCCCATCTCCATCCCGCTGTGCACGGACATCGCCTACAACCAGACCATCATGCCCAACCTGCTGGGCCATACGAACCAGGAGGACGCGGGTCTGGAGGTGCATCAGTTCTACCCGTTGGTGAAAGTGCAGTGTTCGCCCGAACTGCGCTTCTTCTTGTGCTCCATGTACGCGCCCGTGTGCACCGTGCTGGAGCAGGCCATCCCGCCGTGCCGGTCCATCTGCGAGCGCGCACGGCAAGGCTGCGAGGCGCTCATGAACAAGTTTGGTTTCCAGTGGCCCGAGCGTCTGCGTTGCGAGCACTTCCCGCGCCACGGTGCGGAGCAGATCTGCGTGGGCCAGAACCACTCGGAAGACGGCGCGCCCGCGCTGCTCACCACCGCGCCGCCGCCGGGCCTGCAGCCGGGTGCCGGGGGCACCCCAGGCGGCCCGGGCGGTGGCGGCTCGCCCCCGCGCTACGCCACGCTGGAACACCCGTTCCACTGCCCGCGTGTCCTCAAGGTGCCGTCCTATCTCAGCTACAAGTTCCTGGGCGAGCGCGACTGCGCGGCGCCCTGCGAGCCGGCGAGACCCGACGGCTCCATGTTCTTCTCGCAGGAGGAGACGCGTTTCGCGCGCCTCTGGATCCTCACCTGGTCGGTGCTGTGCTGCGCCTCCACCTTCTTCACCGTCACCACGTACTTAGTGGACATGCAGCGCTTCCGCTACCCGGAGCGGCCCATCATCTTTCTGTCCGGCTGCTACACCATGGTGTCGGTGGCCTACATCGCCGGTTTCGTGCTCCAGGAGCGCGTGGTGTGCAACGAGCGCTTCTCCGAGGACGGCTACCGCACGGTGGTGCAGGGCACCAAGAAGGAGGGCTGCACCATCCTCTTCATGATGCTCTACTTCTTCAGCATGGCCAGCTCCATCTGGTGGGTCATCCTGTCGCTCACCTGGTTCCTGGCGGCCGGCATGAAGTGGGGCCACGAGGCCATCGAGGCCAACTCGCAGTATTTCCACCTGGCCGCGTGGGCCGTGCCGGCGGTCAAGACCATCACCATCCTGGCCATGGGCCAGATTGACGGCGACCTGCTGAGCGGCGTGTGCTTCGTGGGCCTCAATAGCCTGGACCCGCTGCGGGGCTTCGTGCTGGCGCCTCTCTTCGTGTACCTGTTCATCGGCACGTCCTTCCTGCTGGCCGGCTTCGTGTCGCTCTTCCGCATCCGCACCATCATGAAGCACGACGGCACCAAGACGGAGAAGCTGGAGCGGCTCATGGTGCGCATCGGCGTCTTCTCTGTGCTCTACACGGTGCCCGCCACCATCGTCATCGCCTGCTACTTCTACGAGCAGGCCTTCCGCGAGCACTGGGAGCGCTCGTGGGTGAGCCAGCACTGCAAGAGCCTGGCCATCCCGTGCCCCGCGCACTACACGCCGCGCATGTCGCCCGACTTCACCGTCTACATGATCAAATACCTCATGACGCTCATCGTGGGCATCACGTCGGGCTTCTGGATCTGGTCCGGCAAGACGCTGCACTCGTGGAGGAAGTTCTACACGCGCCTCACCAACAGCCGGCACGGCGAGACCACCGTGTGAGGGGGTGTCCCGGGGGGCCGGGGCCACGCCGCTTCCCTCCTCTCCCGGGCGGGGGGGTGCTCCTTACAGACTCCTTATTTTATTTTTTTAAATAAAGAACAATCGAAACCATTTATTTTTTAGGTCGCTTTTTAAAAGATCATTCTGCCCACCACCCCCACCAGGTTTGTAATTAAAATTGTAAATAGTTTTTGTAAATTTAATTATATATTTTCTATTTAAAAGAAAAAAGAAGAAGAAGAAGAAAAAAAAAAGGAACAGCAATGAGCGCCTGGGCTGAGGACAGAGGGGAAGAGGGGAGTTCTCGCCTTTCACACACCAGGGCACTTTGGTTCGGGGTTTTGGTGATTTGGCAGGGCTGAGCCTGCTGGAAGAGGTGTTGGCTGGTTTGTTACATTCAACTTCTAAAGCCAAATTGGCGGGCCTTCTCCCTGAAGCTGGGTCTGGGGAAGCTGGTGGGTTTTTCTTTCTTTCTTTCTTTCTTTCTTTCTTTCTTTTTTTTTTTTTAACAAGGCTTGGATTCTTCTTATTGCCCTTCCCCCCTTTCTCTCTCACTTGTCCTGTTTCCTTCACTAGATCTTTGGAACCCTCCCAACCGAGATGAAGACGTGGAGAAAAAAAACACCAACGGGTGGGGTGGTGGGGAGAGGGCGGGAGCGTGTGCGGAATGGCCTCCACCCGCCGGCCCCACTCCCCTGCAGGCAGGAAGATCTTTCTCCTCAACTTTTCTTCTTTTCAACTTGACGCCCCAAGCTCTTGGAGTAGGCTAAAAGTGCTTTGTGAAGTGTGTTTTGAAATAACGCCTCCCCCCACACACACACGCTACCTTGAGTACTCATCCTGAACCCTTACATTTTTAGGGGGAGCGTTAGCTAGCAAATGTTGGGGTTTGGTGATGTCCTTGCATCTCTCCCCCAATTTCCCCTACAGACTGTGCCTCAACCCCACTCCCTCAACCGAATATCTTCTCTAGCTTCAGGTTTGTGGGGTGGTTTGTGTGTTATGTGTGGGTTTTTGTTGTTTGGGTTTTTTCTTTTTCTAAAAGCAATAAAAAATGGGTTGGGTTGGAGGGAGGGGACAGATGGGCTGGTGGGATTTTTAGTTTTCTTTTGACAAAAGACTGGTTTCTTTTCAAACTTGTCCAGAAAAGGGGGGAGGGAGGTGGGTATCTTTGCTTTGGAAGGAGGCTCTGGGCAGGCTCTTTGTGACTGTGGGGGTGGGGTTGAGTGTTTACATGACATTCTATATCACAAGATTG
Source organism: Antrozous pallidus (assembly GCA_027563665.1). Lineage (NCBI taxonomy): Eukaryota > Metazoa > Chordata > Mammalia > Chiroptera > Vespertilionidae > Antrozous > Antrozous pallidus. The sequence continues at coordinate 39,348,960 of CM050526.1, forward strand.
ATAGAATGTTTATAACAGATGTTTCTTATCTTCCCCCTACCCCCCACAAATAAAAGTCAAGACTTTTTCTTAAAGTATCTTTGACACTGGTATGAGAATTGCAGTTTCCAATACACATCCTCTCCCTCAACTATTTGGAATATTTTAGAATTCTAATTCTAAAGGATTGATTTGAGGACCAAGGGGGTGGGTGGGACGAGTATGCCACAGAAATCAATTTTTCACCACCTCCTGTTTCTTGATAATGGTGCAAATTAAAAGCTAATAATCATAATAATAAAGTGCATTTAATTATCTTCTAGAGATCTAGCCCTTTAATTGTATTTAACAGGGTTGTAACATTTTATTAGTTTAACCAAACCACACCTCCTCCTTCCCTCTGCCCACAACTGCTCTGTTGGGGATGGGGTAGAGAAGAGGCTCCCCGCTTGGGATTTTGCTTTTTTAGCTAAACGCTGATGGGGAAATGGTGCCTTACTACCCTTTGTTGAATGTTTGGGAAGAGGGAGAAAGTAAGTTAGAACCCCTACTTCCAAGTGTTAGTTTATGTTGGGGGAGGGGATCTGGAAATGTTTGGTGGTAATTGAAGTCGTATGTGGGCTTTGTTTGGAATTGTATGAAGTCTGAGGATTTCAGCAGAGCCCCTTTCCCAAAATATATAACCTTCTCCCAAGTCGTTCGTGCTGGTGACCAAAATCCTACATTAAAACTAGCTTTTGCCCTAATGGCTTAGGTGAAGTTCCAACACCGGATTCTCTCCACTGTCAAAGAAATGATCGGGTAGGGTGTCACCGGGCTGGGGCTCCATTTGTTGCAGGATTCTAAGGGAACCCCACAAGGCCTGCAGGAAAGAGTTAAATTACAAATTGTCAGTTCCCCTCCTGGAAAGAATGGTGAAAGCCTGTGAATGGGCGTGTGTGTGTGTGTGTGTGTGTGTGTGTGTGTGTGAATTTTCCAGTGGGAAGAGGAGCACTGAGGATTTGGGGGGGGGGGGGGACACCTCTGCCACTTCTAAGGCCTCAGCACCCCGCTCTGTGCTTTGGGTACATGGGTCAGTGGACACCCATGCTATCAGCAGTGGGAGATGGCAGATGAGCAACCCCTTCCCTGAGTAGGGGTGAGAGGGAGAGAATTTTGGTGAAGATTATTCTTCTCAACTCCAGAAGGAAAACATTGCACCTGAGGCCCCAGGCCGGGTCAGATCTCAGACCACAGGTGCTTTCTACCTGCCCTCCATCCCACAAAGCAGCAGAGCTGCTCGTTTTCCAGACCCAGGGCATCTCCTCTCTGGACTCCTTCATTGATCAGACTTTGGCTTTTTCTTCCCATTCCCCAAACTCCCCTCCTGAAAAGATAGTTCCATTAGCTACAGACTCTTTGTCCTTTAAGAGAAAGCCCCAGAAAAGGACAGTAGTGTTTTCCAAAACAGAAACTTCTGAACATCCCCAAAGAATGAGGATCAGGGGGGTCTGGAGCTGCTGCCTTCTGTGTTATTTCAAAAGCCTCTCCAAGAGGGTGTTGGGGACCTCAGATCTGGGATGGATTCTGGAAGTGGGGAGATGCTGTCCCAGGATGCCTGGGGCACCCGACTGGCTAGGGGAGCCCAGTCTAAGCTCCTGCCACTTCCTAGGCATTGTCCTTTTTTCTAAAAAAAAAAAAGTATATTTCATTGATTTTTTACAGAGAGGAAGGGAGAGGGATAGAGTTAGAAACATCGATGAGAGAGAAACATCAATCAGCTGCCTCCTGCACACTCCCTACTGGGGATGTGCCCGCAACCAAGGTACATGCCCTTGACCAGAATCAAACCCGGGACCATTGAGTTGACAGGCCGAAGCCCCTATCCACTGAGCCACACCGGTTTTGGCTAGGCATTGTCCTTTGATAATTTCACTGCTCACTGAGTAGGGTCCCTTCCTTTTCTAGACTGACCCTCCTCTCCACTCAATGGATTTTAAACTGGAGTCTACTAACCCCTCTGAGAACCTGAAAAACCTTTGAGCCTCAGGGATAAAATGGTCAGACACCCCCCCTCCCATGAACACACAAGTTTGCATTTAAGAGAGTATGGACCTTCCTGCTGTATCACCCCCCCCTTCCCCCCCCCCCCCACTCATGCCCTGCCCCAAAGGTAGTTTTCCAATTTTCCCAATGCCCAGTTTAGACATTTCCTAGTCCTGATTACTGGGTATCTCCTGTTCTCCAAGGGGCAGCTTTTATCTTCTCAGACTCGTGTCCCCAGTCTAATCACCTCTGCCGTGGAAAGGGTATTTAGCAGGGAAAACCATCAGGCCTACAGAACCAGGAACACCACAAACCAGATTATTCATCGATCTCGTTTCTCTCACAGGGAAGAAGTTATCTAGATGCAGCAGTGGAACGAATGTGTAATATGTGTAGCGAGAAAAGACAGAAACACACAGACCAGCCATGTGTAGAGTGCAGGCTTTGACATGAGAAAGTGCCTAGCCCTGAATCCCAGTCCTCATCTGTAAAAAGGCCATAGTAACTGTCCCAGCAAGGTTGTTGCAAGGATTAGATCAGATGGTGCATTTACAGAAGCCAGTACATAGTAGAAGCTCAACAAATTGTAGCACTCTTCCAATTGAGGATAAACTCCTAAAAACACAGGAGAATCCCTGGATCAAAGGATGTGCATTTCTTGAGGACTTTTTAACCTATTTTGTTCCTGGCAGTTTTAATAGACTAGAATGCTTTTCTATGCTTCCAGTTTTTCTACTTGACTCTGGGTGCCAGCTCACAGTCTGGAGGCTCCTTGGGGTGACAGTGGCAGTGTTTTCCTCCCCCTCTCCTCTGATTAGGACAGAAATGTCTTACCCGCCTGAGTGAGCAGGGCACGAAGGTGGGCGGGCTCTCTCTCCAGCTGGCTTTGAAGCTGGCTAATTAGGGCTGGGGCTGTCACAGCTGGCTTCCCCGGTGCCTCCCCCTCCCCCTGCTCTGCCCCATCCCCAGACTCACAGCCTGAGTGCTCCTCCCTGGGCTGCCTTGCCTTCCAATGCAGACCCGCTGCTCTTCCAGGAGAAATGGGAAAGGCCAAGATTGGAGGCCTGGAGAAAGGACAAGATGGGACTTGGGACGTGGAACGAGCTCAGAGGCCACTGACTGGGTTTAGAGAGGACCGCCAATGCCCCAGGCCCCCGCCTTATTCCTAACGAAGCCTGGAGAGGAGCCGGCCTGGGCTGGGGGCTGAGCCCTGGGTTCTTTGTTTGAAAGCCAAGCTTTCTGAAGGCTCCAGCCTCCCAACCTGGCCCTTGTAATTAGCCCCAATCAGAATGTTTATGTCGGGGCCTCGTGCGGAACTCAGAGCCCCATGATTTCATTCCAAACCTGGGGGAAGAGGGGAGGGGAAGGGATTTGTGTGGGGACTTGCAAAAAGTAGGATGGGGATGAGAAAAACCTGGGGTGAGGGGAGGGGCAGAGGTCCTGGTGAGGGTGGGGGCAGGACAACCACTCTCCATTTGACCACGGCAGGGGTCAGTACCCCTTCCAGAGTAGCTGGTGCCCTGGCATCCTGACTCTGGCCTGGGCTGCACGCCTTCTGGACAGGCTCTGTGGGTGGGTGGGCTTGTGCCAATCGGAAATGGCTTGGATGTAATTAACCCAGCTAATCACCAGCCTCAGCCTGGTGGAGGGGAGGAGAGAGCCCAGAGCCACAGCTCCCCCAGGAAGCTTCGGTGTCCCTATTCTTTGTCCCCTGACTGGGGCCTAGGCTCTGAAGCCGATTAAGATGGTGGAGTCAGAGGGTGGGCAGGGAAGTAAATATGCTTAATTCTCATCTCTGGCCTTAAACTTAGGAGAAATGTGAGAGGAGGGAGTGGGCCTGAAATGGCCATGCTGGGATGGGGGTGGGAGGTGATAACAAGAATAGTGAGGGCGGGAGGGGCAGGAGGGACGAGAGGATTCTCAGCCACTGCTCCCAGGTGGCACTGGGTGTGCCCCAGACTCAAAGTGAATTTCCCACTAGGTTTAGGCCTCCCAGTGAACTCTGGGGACGATTGTGGCTTTTTGGAAATTCTGAGTATTGGGTTTAGTGTCCTGTGGGTGGGGAGGGGGCAGACTGTGGGGTTTGAGCTTCTAACACTCTTGCTTAAAATCCTACAAGGCCTCCAAGAAGTGTTCCAACTCCCTCTCTCACTCAGCCCCTCCCTCACTCAGCACATAAAGCTTTCCAAGATCTGGATCTGGCTTCTACCTCTCTGGACTAATGTTTCATGTCTTTCCCTACACTTGTATGTGCCAGCTCTGGTACTCTTATGTTCCCAGACCAACTATGCTCCATAACTTTGCACATACTGTTCCTGTGGCCCTAATGCCCTTCCCTTTCCCTAGCCTGGCTACCGATGCCTCAGAACTTACATAAGGTCAAGTGGCCCCTCTATAGATAGCTGTTATCCGAGGTCAATCCTGTCCCCACATTGTGTTCTCACTTGTGACAACACATCCCATTATTGTTATTCGTCTCCTTTCTTTTCCTTCTTTCTTTTTTAAAAATATACTTTTATTGCTTTCAGAGAGGAAGAGAGAGGGAGAGAGAGACAGAAACATTAATGACGAGAGTCACTGATCGGCTGCCTCCTGCACACCCCCCACTGGGGACTGAGCCCACAACCCAGGCATGTGCCCTTGACTGGAATCGAACCTGGGGCCCTTCAGTCCACAGGCCGATGCTCTATCCACTGAGCCAAACCAGCTAGGGCTCATCTCCTTTCTTAACTGTGACTGCCTTTTGAGGGAGTCTGTGTTTGCTCTTTTATCTCTGTTTCCCTAAGCCTAGCAATATGCCTGGCACATAGTAGGTATGCAAGATCACAGGCTCTGGAGCCATACTACCTGGGCTTGAATCTTGCTTCAGCCCCTTGCTAGCTATTGACTTTGGGCAAGTTAATTAACCTCTTTGTGCATTATCTATAAACAGGGAAAGTAATTATACTTAGTTGGCTAGACTGGTTTGAGATTAAACAAATTCAAGTTAAATGTTTAAAGCAGTGCCTGGCACATAGTGTTTAATAATTGCTAGTTGAGCTTAGTCATTTGTGTTGGCTCTGTAGATGTGTATTTACTGCTTACCATGAGTCAGGAACTTGCTGAGCTCTTAGAGATGCACAAGTTCAAGCCCTGCCCGCATGCAGACTGCCATCTAGTTTGTGGAATGAATGAATGGGTAAGTATGAGGTGTGGTGCTTCTGAGTTTATTTGATATGTGTCTTTTGTTTGTTTAAGTTGTTGTTTTTTTAAATATATTTTATTGATTTTTTACAGAGCGGAAGGGAGAGGGATAGAAAGTCAGAAACATCGATGAGAGAGAGACATCGATCAGCCGCCTCTTGCACGCCCCCTACTGGGGACGAACCTGGGACCCTTTAGTCCGCAGTCCGACGCTCTATCCACTGAGCCAAACCGGTTTCGGCTAAGTTGTTGGTTTTTAATGTGCAAGCCTTTGTTTGTACCCTTGCTCGGGACCCATGAACGTTAGAGCCTTTTAAAAATGTTTTTATTAATTTTTAGAGAGAGAGGAAGGAAGAGGGAGAGGTAGAAACACCAATGAGAAACATTGATGACAGAGAAACAGGCTGCTTCCTGCACACGCTCTACTGGGGATCAAGCCTGAAACCTGGACATGTGCCTGAATGGGAAATGAACCAACGACTTCTTGGTGCATGGGATAATGCTCAATCAACGGAGCCACACCGGCTGGCCAGGCTGTTTGTTTAAATTCTTAACATTTATTATTATTATTATTTATTTATTTATTTTGAGGGAGAGAGAGGGAGGGAGAGGAAAGGAGAGAGTGGGACATCGATTTGTTGTTCCACTTATTTATGCATTCATTGGTTGATTCTTGTATGTGCCCTGACTGAGGATGGAACCTGCAACCGTGGCGTATCAGGACGACGCTCTAACCAACTGAGCTAACCAGTCAGAGCTGTTTGGTATGTGCTTTGTTTTTTAAAAAGCTTGCGGTCTATGTAAGTGTTTGAAAGTGTGTCCAGGCTCAAAATGGAATCATGATGTATCTATTCGGATAGTGTAAAACAAGGAATGAAATTGAGGATGATCCCTTATAAACTTGACAGGTGTAATCTAGTGTTTGGAGCATGTGGGAAATTGTCCAGGACAGAGGGTCCTGGAAGTCTTCTGTTTAATCTTCACTGCTAATGAGAATGTTAAAGACTTTTTCCCCTACAAGGCAGAATAATTACTCTCATACAAACATACACTGGACACATCAAAATTTTTATTTAACTCATTCATTAATGAAGGAACCAGTGAGATGTTCAAGGGAGAACTCAAAGAACAGAAACATAGCGAGGCCATCAAGAATACTGAAATAAATTTGCTTAATGTAAAAGCAGGTAATAGCCACTGGGCAATAATCAATTGCACCTCCACCAGACACAATTTATATTTTGATGGACAAAAATCATTTTCATTATCAATTGTCTAGGTTGTAAAATAACTGTACAATAATAAAACTCAGAGATAACCTGCAAGGACACAGTCTTCTCTCTGACCATTTTTAAGTTCTTTAACAGTTTTCCTTAATAAGAACTCAGATACCTGAAGATGATAAGTGTATGCACCCCTTCCAGCCTATGAGCTTTAGTGTCAGTAGGAAGCACCTTTCATCCAGAGAGAGCTGGATATCTTCCAGCCTTCCCCATGTTGGCAAAGCCTTTGTCCAACATTCTCCCCAACCCTTGTTCCTCTCTCCTCTCTCCCTTGCCTTCCTCTTTTCCATCCTACCACTCACATCCCCTCTAATTGCACAGCCAATCCATTCACCCCCTATGTGGCAATTACTATTTATTTATTTAAGTCTCACTCGAGGATATTTCTTTCCCCATTGATTATTAGAAAGAGTGGAAAGGAGGGGGAGAGTGAAAAACATCCATGTGAGAGAGACATATTGATCAGTTGTCTCCCGCATCAAGCCTACAATCAAGGTATATGCCCTTGACCAGAATAGAACCCAGGACCCTTCAATCCAGTCTGAGGGCTGATGCTCTATCCACTGGGCCAAACAGGCTAGGGCATAATTACCATTTATTGAATACTTTCCATGTGCTAGACACTGTATATTCATAATAGTATTTAATGTTCAAAAGAACTATGAAATGAGTTCTATCTTTACCTCAAATTATAGCATATTAAAGTAATTAAAGTTCATGGAAGCAGCTGTTCCAAGGGCATCTAGCTAGCTAGTCAGAGCAGAGCAAAGGCGATCAGACTCTTAACCACAATACCAGAACTACAAATGGGTCGGTTCACATGCCAACTGTAATAATTGGTAGTGGCTTCTTGGAGTATTGTGTTCAGTTGGATTCTGAGTTGGATTCAGTTCTAGTTTAGTGGGAGATAGTGCTGAAATCTACTAATGATGTCTGTCACAGTCACAGAATCAAAAAGAATGTAAAGGTTGGCAAGCACACTAGATATTTGTTAGGCTGGCTTTATTTTATATTGTCACCTGCATTATTTCCTAGACATTATATTTTTTACATTCCTGATAGCAGCCTCTCCCTTTAAGGCCTGAGTGAGCCCTGAGCCTTCAGTGTCTGGATCTTATTGCCAATTTTATAGAATTTTTCTATTTAAAGTGTGATTCCATCTGCTTTCTGCCCTGCCCTTCCCTACTCCCCAACAGTCCCATCCCTGTTCTCGTTAGAAAAGCAGAATCTTGAGTCTGACCTCATACCTACTGGACCAGAAGCTGCATTTTAACAAGATTCCCAGAGGATCTGTTTGTACCTTCAAGTGTGAGTCAGAGGATGGGCAGGGAAGTTAAGATGCTATGTGCTTGACACTGGGGGACTTCCATCTCAATTGTACCTGCCCCCACCTCAGCAGCCAGATCATCTTTTTCCAGGGTGCTGGCTCAGACCCAGGTCTGAATATTCCCAATAGGCCCTAACACTTAACCCAACAGGACTAGGTGGGTTTACAGACTATTTCAACTGAGGCATGAAGACTTTAAGACATCCCCCCCCCCCACACACACACTGACAAAATCTTGCAGGATTCTCTGACTTTTCCCACTAAGAGTCTGAGTGCCTCTGGGGCTGCTGGCCTCACTGCTGTTAGCTCAACACTACATCCTTTCCTGTTTTCGGAGGCTCCCTGGGGCCCCAGGAATCTAGCCCAACCATCCACCCTAGCCTTTGGTACCTTTGCCCCTTCTTATAGGAGCTCAGGGAGTTTGGTTGGATTGGGGTGGAGTTGGACAGTGCAGAGATGTGAAGGGGAAATAGTTGTTGACTCTGAAAGCAATAGCTGCTCATTTAATCATTGGTTCAACCAGTATTGGTTCAGACTCAAGATTCTGGTTTTCTAACAACTACATGCGGCTCACAAGCCTCGGTTTGCCGCTCTGTTGACTAATGAGTTTGCTGACCACTGAGATATACTATCCTTTACCTCTTTGCATACAATATGCCACAATTGCCTAATCCTCACAGCTCCCAACTACACAGTAACATTTAGTCTAGTACAGTGGTCGGCAAACTCATTAGTAAACAGAGCCGCAGTTTGCTGACCACTGGTCTATACTCTTGAAGAAAGTGGACATGTCAGCAGATAATTGCAGTATCATATGATATAAGAGGCAGATACTGAGACTGTCAGGAAAAAAGACAAGGGTATTCTCGCAGGGGAAACAACATGGACAAAGCCATGGGAGAACATAGCATGATCAGAGAACAGTGAGAAGGAGAGTGTGCGGACATAGAATGAGTGTGAAGGAGAGTGGCAGGGCTGATCTAAGTGAGGATTTGGGCTGATCCCCAGCAAAAATTAAATCTCACGCTGGCTTGGCCCTGCAGCGCATGTCTGAGCCAACCCTGCCTGCTTTCAACACCAGATCTCATTTCTTTGGGGACTTGAGCCAATCAGAATAAGGAGACATTTACACACACACACACACACACACACACACACACACACACACACCAAAGAACTTGTTAAAGCCAAACGTTAGTAGGTTTTGGATCTATGCCCTCTCTCCAATCAACAACTGACTAGATTCCATCCCTTTCAACACTCTCTTCCCCTTCTCACACCAGCAGGAATGGTCAGTGAAGTTTAACTTCCTGGGAAATAATTCTAGGGCAGGACTTGGGTCTCCCTGATTTGAGACATGGCTAGAGATAAGGACAGGCTTGGCTATATGTATGTGCCAGATCTGACCATGTGACTGTGCCTATGTGTGTGTATGAATGGATACACATGTGAGTGTACACATGCACACCTCCAGAAAAGTGTGTGGATTGGTTGCCTTGTAAGTCTCAGGAAATACAATCCCTGAGTCTTGTCAGAGAAAGAGGGTAGACCATCTCATTTATACCCTTTGGGATTCACATAATAAACTTTCTGGAAGGTCAAAAGTAAGGTGGCTTTAATAAACAATTTCAAATTTGTTTTTTAAGATATATTTTTATTTATTTTAGAGAGAGATGGGAGTAAGATACAGAGATAGAAACATCGATGCAAGGAAAACATAGATCAGTGCCTCCTGTGAACCACCACTGGGATAGAGCCCGCAACCTGGGCATGTGCTTTGACCAGGAATCGAACCGTGACCTGGTCCAAAGGTCGATGCTCAACCACTGAGCCACACCAGTGGGCATCACTTCAAATTCTTCGACACTTCCTGTTGAGCGGTGAGATCTATGTCACCTCATCTAGAATCTGGGCTACTTTGACCAATTGAATATGGTGGAAGTAATGCTCTCTGACTTCCATACAACTTCAACCTTGTTCATTGGAACCCTTGCCATTTGAGCTGCCTGAGCTGCCAGGTAAGAAGTCAGACTGTCCTGAGGCCACCATGCTAGAGAGGCCACATGAAAACACTCTGGTTAATAGTTTTAGCTGAGTCTAGCCCTTCAGCCATCTCTACTAACACACAAAACATGTGGGTGAAACCATCCTGAGTCCTCCAGACCAAGCCATTCACCAGCTGAATATCCTCAAGTATCCTTAATCTCACCTGTGGAATAAGTAAGCCCTACCCAAATTCTTGACCCATAAAATTGTGAGGTATAATATGATGGTTGTTATTTAAGTTACTATGTTTTATTTATTTACTTTTATATTTTTACTAGAGGCCCGGTGCACAAAATTCATGCACAGGGTGTGGGGGTGGTCCCTCAGCCCAGCCTGCACCCTCTCCAATCTGGGACTCCTAGGGAGATGTCCAACTGCTGTGGGATTGGGCCTAAACCTGCAGTCGGACATGCCTCTCACAATCTGGGATTGCTGGCTCTTAACTGCTCATCTGCCTGCCTGCCTGCCTGATTGCCCCTAACTGCTTCCACCTCCCTCCCCGCTGGCCTGGTCATCCATCGCTGAACCCCTCTGCTGGCCTGTTCACCCCATGCAGCTGCTGTTCTGTCGTTACTATGAGGGTGTCCTGACTAATTTGCATATTACCTTTTTATTAGTATAGATTGATTTTAGAGAGGAAAGGAGAGGGAGAGAGATAGAAACATCAATGATGAGAGAGAATCATTGATCGGCTGCCTCCTGCACACTCCCTACTGGGGATCGAGCCCACAACCCAGGCATGTGCCCTTGACTGGAATCGAACTCAGGACCCTTCAGACCACAGGCTGATGCTCTATCCACTGAGCCAAACCAGCTAGGGCTTAAGCTACTAAGTTTAGGACACTTTGTTATTAGCAATAGGCAACTGAAACAAATGGAACTAATTAAGTTTATTAAATACTTACTATGTATTTGGCACTGTTCTAAATTTTTTTAAAAAACATTTTATTGATTTTTTTACAGAGCAGAAGGGAGAGGGATAGAAAGTCAGAAACATTGATGAGAGAGACATCGATCAGCTGCCTCCTGCACGCCCCCTACTGGGGATGTGCCCGCAGCCAAGGTACATGCCCTTGCCGGAATCGAACCCGGGACCTTTCAGTCCGCAGTCCGACACTCTATCCACTGAGCCAAACCGGTCTCGGCTGACATGTATTAACTCATTTATTCCAAAGAAGACAATGCAGAAACTAGAACAATTAAGTAATTTTTTCTAGGAAACAACTTAAAATGTGATCATTTGAACTTGAACCCAGGAAATTTGACACCAGAGCCCATGTCCTAAACCCCTATCTTACACTGTAGTAAAAGAGATTAAAATGATCTTAAAGATCATAGGACTGACCAGGGGGGTGAGGGCATGAGTTGGGGGGGGGGGATAAGGACACATATGTAACACCTTAATCAATAAAGAAAAAAAATTTAAAAAAAGATCACAGGTCTGAAATCTTATTTTACAGATAAAGAAATGGAGAACCAGAACAATTAAATGAAGAACCCCAGGTCCTCACAGTGTCTTTGTGCTAATTCCGGACCAGATCCCAAATTTGCTGACTTTCAGTCTAGAGGAAAAAAAACAGAATGAAACATCCTTCTCTCTCAACACCCCTTTCCTGTGGACCACCATACCTGCCTCCTTCCTAGGGCACTGTACTAAAATCTGTTTCAATCTCTGCCATTCACTGTAGATGTACACAAATGACTAGCTCCTTCTCTGAACTTCTGTGGGGGGGGTGTGTGTGTGTGCGCGCGCACACACACACACACACACACACACATTCATTTTCATCAGAGCTTGGTAAAATTTCTGTTGATACCATCTCAGAGATCGGGATTTTTGCTTTCAAAGGTATTAACCTGACTCAAGGTCCTACACTAGGAATTTCTCTTATCCTTCTTTTCCATTCTTTCCTCATGTCATTTAAAGTATACATACTATATGACTACATGTGCTCAGCAGTTTCTAAGTTGGTGCCCAATGATCCCTGCTTCCTAGTGTTCATGTCCTTGTGTAATCTCTTGCCTGCGTGGTGAGGGACTGAGGCCTGCCAACACCGTGTGAGTGAGATTGGAAGCAGACTCCTTTTCCCCATCTTATCCTAGTCAAGTCTTTGCATGGGCCCCCAACCCCAGCCAGCAGCTTAAATGCAACCTCATGGAATATGTTGGGCCATAGGTACTAAGCTGTGCCCAATCTCATGACCCACAGAAACTATAACAAATGTTTGTTATTTAAAACTACTAAGTTTAGGGTAATTTTTAAACATAGTAATAGCCAATAACTGCCCATTGAGGGGATTTGGGGGTATAAACAATGTATATATTAAGTATGAAACAGATATAAGAAAATCCTTTTCTCAATCTGTCCATTTGTTCACTTGTTCTTTCAACATGCTTTTATCTGCTTCACCCCTAGCGGTACAAAGATGAATGATACCATTTCGGTCACTGAGGAGCTTTCAGTCTAGTGGGAGAGGCAAACTTGTAAATGAATTGTTAAAATTTTAGTGAAAAATGCTGACAGAGGAAGTTCAAGGTACCTGCACAACACAAAAGAGGGATAAAATAATCCTGCCTGGAGATATGAATAAAGCTGCATAGAGAGGACATTTAATTTGGGTTTTTGAAGAATAAGTAGGAGTTTGCCAGACAGACAATGGGAAGAAGGGTGTTCCAGTTGGTAAGAGCTGCAGGTACATACTGCTTCCAGAATTCTCTTTCTAAAACACAAATCTCATCACACACTCATCGGCTTAAAAACCACCTAATTTTCACTTTATGTAGAGTAAAAGCCAATAGCACCTTGACTGCCTGGTCAAACTTGACAGCCGCCCTTTAAACCCTAGTACTCTGAGATCCAGCCACATGGGATGACCTGTAAGTCTCCAAACATACTACAAGGGCAGATGGCAGGGGGCAGGTAGTAGAATGTTTTTAGTGTCAGATCAAGGAAGCCAGGCTTTATGCTGTAGTATGGAAAACCAGTGGAGGGACAGGTAGATGGGTGATGACTATATGGGTAAAACTGTTCTCTTATTTTTCTACCATATTCCATGCACACTTGTGTATATACATCAAACACACACACACACACACACACACACACACACACACACACATTTTTCTGCCCAGATCCTAATTCTATACCTCAGTCCTAGATTGTAACTGATTTACCACTGTTACCAATTAGGCAATTTAACTGAATTTCTGACTACACATAATTCCTTTCTTCTTTCTTCCGCTCTTTCTTTCCTTTCTACTTTCTTTTTTTCTTATTTGTACTTCCTTATTGAGATATAACATAGAATAAAATTCATTTTAATTTAAGTACAGAATAATGAGTTTTTACATGTGTCTACATTCATGTAAACACTACTTAAATCAAGGTATAATACATTTTCTTTCTGCCCTACAGGTAACCACTATTCTGACTTCTTTCTAACCTATTTATTTTGCCTGTTCTAAAACTTCTAGAAATAGAATAATACAATATGCTCTTTGGTATCTAATGTCTATGAGACCCATCCACATGGTTGAATCCTTACCACATCCTGAGCTGCTCCACTTTTAAACCAACTTACCTTCCTTCTCTTCCTCGCTTCCTTTTTTTCCCTTCACCAGGCACAAGTGCTCAGCAAAGAGCAGTGAGCAAGGCAGGCTTGGCTCCTGCCCCATTGGAAGTGTGTGTTAGAGGGAGGAACAAGGTGAAGCACTAGGTAATTACAATAGAGCGTGATGAACACAGTCCTCGTCAAGCCCAGGGTGCTATGGGAATTCACAGAAGAAGCGTCAAACCCCAACTTTATGGACCATTGAAGACTTCCTGGAGGAAACATCTAATCTGAGACCTGAACAGTAAAGTGTTGTGAGCAGTCACCTGTGCAAAACCTGTAAGGCAAGAGAGAAAATGGTGCTTTCAAGGAACTGCAAGAAGTTCGAAGAAGTTCTGCTCCGCTGGAGCATAGATGCACAGTGGGAAGAGATGAGCTTGCAGGGCCAGGCAGGCAGGTGGTGAAGGACTCTGTAAGCTCCATTAAGGTGTTCAAACTTTATCCTAGGAGCCATGGGCCACCATAGAGGGGTTTCAGTAGCAAAGTGACTCAATGAGAATTTGGTTTATTTTAGATACTACTAAATTTGATTTTAAAATATTGTTTTTATTTATTTCAGAGAGGAAGGAAGAGGAAGAGAGAGAAACATCAAGATCAAGCCTGCAACCCAGGCAGGTGTCCTGGGGAATCAAACCCACCCTGACCTCCTGGTTCATAGGTCGATGCTCAACCACTGGGCCATGCTGGCCAGGCTAAATTTGATCATGAGTCCATTTCAGAGAGAGAAAGGGAGAGGGAGAGAGAGAGAGAAACATCAATGATAAAAGAGGATCATTGATGGGCTGCCTCTTGCATGCCCAACACTGTGGATTGAACCCATAACCAGGCATGTGCCCTGAACAGGAATCAAACCCTGACCTCAGTGCCTAACCACTGAGCAACACTGTCTGGGCTTGAGTCCAATATTGAGAGGTGTTTCAGTTTTAGGAAAGGTGTATATATAGTACAAAAGGGCACATAATGAATCGCCATCTCCTTGGCTCTCCTGTCCCTGCCCACCAGCTTCCCATAAGTGTGGCTTACTCTGATGCTTGCTTCAGCAGCATATAGACTAAAAATAAAAAATAAAAAATAAAAAAATGGAACAGCTGAAACTGGTTTGGCTCAGTGGATAGAGCATTGTACTTTCACCTGCAGGCTGAAAGGTCCCAGGTTTGATTCTGATCAAGGGCATGCATTTTGGCTGCAGGCACATCCCTAGTAGAAGGTGTGCAAAAGGCAGCTGATTGATGTTTTTGACTTTCTATGTCTCTCCCTTTCTCTCTGTAAAAAAAAATCAGTAAAATGTATTTTTTTAAAATGGAACATAGAATGGTTACTATGGCTGCAGTGTGGAAAGCAACATGGTAAGGAAGCAAGAGTGGAAACTGGAAACTTTTTAGGAAGCACTGAGCATTCCAGGTAAGAAGATGGTAGCAACTGTGGGGATGCTTTGAGAGTCATCAAGGGAGCAGAAACAGTAGAACTTGGGCACTGATTAGAAGTGGGGTATGAAAGAGGAGCGGGTTGAGGATGACACCAGGAAGGATAGTGCTGTTTGGTGAGCAAAGGGGAACCAAGGAGAAGCACAGTTGAAGGAATGTGGTGGATGGTCTGCAAAACTGGCCCCCAATAACGCCCTCCCTGTACTTTCATCTGCGTTTTTCTCTTTTGGGAGCTGGGTGGCCTTGTGACTTGCTTTAACCAATAGGATGTAACAAAATTGATACCCTGACACTTCAGGCCTGGGTCTTAAGAGGCCTGGCACAGCTTCCAGTTTGCGGCCTCTTGGAAGCCAGCCACAATGTAAAGAAGTCCAACCACCCTGCAGAAGAGGGAGAGGCTACATAGGAGAGGAAGAGAGACAGCTTTGGAAGATGAGAGTCTGAAGGGAAAGAGAGACGCCCAGCAGCCCCCAGCTCTCCTAGCCATGCCAGCAGAGGCGCCAGACACATGAGTAAAGAATCTTGGATGCTCCAGGACCAGTGGAGCTGCCCAGGCTTCAGCCAACACCACAGGGAGTGGAGGCAAGCTGTCCACACCAAACCCTGCCCAAATTGCAGGATCATGAGCAAATAAAAGATTTTTCTTATTTTAGGCCACTCAGTTTTGGGGTGGGTTGTTACTCAACAGATAACGGAAAGAGATCGGGAGGGGCAAGGGAGAGAAGCTACGAGTTCAGTTTCTTGCCATCTCTTCCTTAGAGTTCCATACCATAGGCTGCTGCTTTTCTTCCTTCCTTCCTTCCTTCCTTCCTTCCTTCCTTCCTTCCTTCCTTCCTTCCTTCCTTCCTCCCTCCCTCCCTCCCTCCCTCCCTCCCTTCCTTCCTTCCTTCCTTCCTTCCTTCCTTCCTTCCTTCCTTCCTTCCTTCCTTCCCTCCTTCCCTTCTCTCCCCCCCCCCCTTCTCTTATATCTCTGCTAAACACCTGCAGCTCTATGATCCAGAACTTTTGTCTAGGCGGTTCAGGTGTCCTTGTTTATTGTTTGCCCAGTGCCCACATCAACTGCTCTGAAATCCAATTGCAGGTTAGTTACTATTTCCTTGGGTTAACCTAGGGTTGGTTCCAATTCCACCTTCAGCCTTAGGAAGGAATTTTTTAAAAAAATTTTCTGACCTCATACCCTTGGGGAAAATGTTATTTCTTTGAATTCTTTTATCTTTAAAGATAAAGTAGCTGTTTGCTAAGTGCTAAATGAATGACTAATGAGACTCATTTGGAGAGAATCCTAAATTGGGTCCAATTCCTGAGTTCCTGCCACTAACCACAGTGCTTCAGTTTCTCCATTTATGCAAGAAGGCCTCACTTCACCTTCTCTCTCAAGCTCACAAACTGGCCCTATAGCTTCGGGTAGAGGTATGGTGATGATGAGTTAGAGGGCTCAGACACCATCAGTCAGCCATCCCCTCTGAACCTCCATGTAGCAATGGCAGGCCTACAAGGAAGTGGGTGGTGTGATGTGGGCAGGGGACTGATGGGGACAAAGATCAGAGAGGCCTGTCTGTATTCCTCAGCAGGAGCCTGGGGTGGGAGGGTGTGTCTTTGCTACGCGTACACGAAGGAAAGCGGGTGACTGAACCCATGCTTGCTGTCTCAATGGTCCTCTTTTCCTCTAACACAGGACTGCCACCAAGAACTCAGTCAGCTTGGAATCTGCTGTTATGTGGCTCTATGTCTAGTGTATTCAGCCTACCCACAAATTGGGGTTCCCCAGGGTGGGGTCATCCCCCTTCCTCAGAATTGGCTCTCCAGCACCAGGAGACCCAGGGATCCTCCTTGCAGTTCCTACTGACTGCTCTTTGTGACTTGCCCAGAGCCCATTTCTCCCCTGTGCCCCGAAACCCAACTCTAGTCATTAGATTCTAATGGAATCTAAGAAGGGACTCAGGGGAGACTAGTCTAGCTTTCTTATATTCAAGATAAAGAAAGCAAGGCCCACATCAGAGAAGTCACTTGTCCAAAGTCCCCAGCTGGTTCATGAGGCCAGGACCCCCACATTTCTAAGCTCCCAAGTGGATGCTCTCTGCTGCCTACACAGCCTATTACAGAGCTCACCCTCACTCACCTTCCTTTTCTATTCTTTTCTTTTTTAAAAATTGATTTGAGAGAGAAACATCGATTTTATTTATTTATTTATTTTTGGTTCTACTTATTTATGCATTCATTGGTTGGTCCCTGACCGGGGATCAAACCTGAAACCTTGGTGCATCGGGACGATGCTCTAACCAACTGAGGTACCTGGCCAGGGCCCTCTCCTTTCTTTTTACCATTCTTTCTCTTCTCACCTTCTCTCTAGCACATGCCCATGGCAGGGCCACTTCCCACTGGGGGTGGGGGTGGTTAGCAGGCAGCCTTTTCTAGTGAGTGTGGGACTTTCAGCATTTCTGAACACCAGAGGCTGATGTGCGTGTGTGCACACATGCTCATCTACTTCCAAACTTAACACAATTGCTCATGCTTGGGAACCAAGGCACATGCACACAGGGAAAGTCACACACACACACGCCTTCCTTAGAGTCACCGATGCTATCCATTAGGTCCCCCCTCCCCCTCAGATGGACCCTGGCACACACAAGCCACAGGACTCCTCGCCTGGCCAAAGCCCTCAATGCCCTACAAACTAGCCTAACTGGTAGCGACTAGGCAAGGACAGCTGAATTGCCCATCCTGGCCCTCGATGCAGAGGTGGGAAAGAAAAGACAGACAGGTTCAGAGTTGTCATCACCACAACACATCTTTGTCGTCCACTTAGGACTCCTGCCACCGGGTCCCTAAATGTCCCTCCCTGAGTGGATAATGGGAGGGCGAGGACCCCACTTACCTTCTTCCTGCTCTATTGCCACCCCTCTCCCCCTTCTTATATAAGAATCTTTATGAATGAAGCTCCTGCCAGGCCATGGATTCCATCTGAGACACAGCTGGATCTCTTGAAACACAAGGGGAGATGTTTATCTTTCCTCCCAGTTCTGTCCTGTCACCTTCTCCTGGTCATTGCCAGCCAAGGGCACTGCCTAGTGAGACAAATTAGGTAAGACTGACTGGGCCCCTGGTACCTACTGCTAAGAGTGTGAGCAGTGTTAGGGGAGTCTGGGCAGCAGAGCAGGAGGGGGAGGGGCAGGTAGGGCAGGAACTGAGATGTCCGCCAGAGTTGCTTACCTTTTTCCTTCTAATCTCCTCCCCACCCCAGCTACCTCCAGCCATTCTAATGCCCCCCCCTCTGGAAAAGCTGAATTGGGATTCGATCCCCAGCCAGTTGTCTGAGTTCCGGAGCAGCTGTCCCAGGCTTGGGGGGGCTGAAGGGGGGAGGAGGGGCCCAGGAATGCTGGGGCTGAGGCCTGGGCTGCCCCAGACAGAGCCGGCTCTGAATTCTGGGAATGTTTGTGCAGCTGGAGCCCATTAGGGGAGGGAGCCCGGCCGCTTATTAATCCCAGCCTTGTTCCCTGGGAGGGGCCAGGGCCCTGCACACGAGTGGAGGGGGACGGGGCTCCACTACAGGAGGCCAGCTCCCAGCCCTCAGCCCCTGGCTTGGTTGAATCTCAGACAGAAGCTTGGAGATCTTGGGGCTATGCACCTCGCTTGCATGATGCACATGTGTGTGGGGAGTTGGGTGTTTGGGCACATGTAAGGGGCCCATAGGGGACATAGTGAAATTTGACAGAAGTGCTCCTACCTGGGGAGGCAAGAGGCACACAATGGATCTGGGAAGGGGTACTGTGTACTCCTCAGGGATCCTCCCCCCCTACTCTCCCCCCCCCCCCACATTCCCGCTGGCACCCTAGCTAGCAGGAAAAGAGAAGGAGGAGATGAGTTCCTGTTGCCTCAAGTGTTTGAATATGTGCACAAAGAGGGCTGAGGAGTGAGTGTGGAGGCCACCACAGAGGTCAAACCTGCAGCAACAACAAGGGATGCCATTAACAGGGTCTCTAATGTGAGGAGACTCCAGTGTACAACCCGCTTGACCCACATACAGAGCCTTGAGTGTAGAGTCTGGGAGCCTGGGTTGGTTCCAAGCTAGCACTGCCATAGGATATGGTACAAAGAGTGGTACACTGAATAATAATAATAATAATAAAAAGCCTGGCATGGTGTTCCTGCTCTACTGACTAGCTGTGGGGCTCCAGACACATTTCTTAGCCTCTCTGAGCCTTCCTTTATCCACAACAGCCACAAATTGGGATATGCACCTTATAGGGTTATTGTACTGATGATGTTCCTTTATCTGTCTGTGTACCCATCCATCCACCCCACATACTTAAATGGCTACCATATGCCATAAACTGCTGGGTCCACAAAACCAAATAAGGACCCTGGCCATTAGATGTCATCCTAATTAGTATGGGGTGGGGTTAGCCACATGCACAAATCCTATCTAATAAAAGAGTAACATGCAAATGTGACCGTACCTTGGCTCCTGATTGGCTATGCTACCAGCCAATCAGGAGCAGGGGGCAGGGCTGCACAGTGCCAATCATGCTTCTCCTGCCGCCTCCAGATGGCTTGGGGAACAAACGCCCTGGGCCTGGGGAGCGGGCGCTGCACTGGTGGTCCCGGCAAGCCCACAATGCCAGTTCCCCAGGCCGAGCGGAGGCACCGCAGGAAGGCCGGCCACCACCGTGCTTTGGCGTGGGTGCCTGGGGTCTGAGATCGTGAAGGGCAGGAGCTCGGGGGTCCCAGATCACTGGTGCTTGTGAGAAGGGTGGGGCGGGAGGCTGGGGGGAGGAGTCTGGCTACCACCATGCTTCTGCAGGTGCCAGGGGTCTCAGATCACCATGGTGGAGGGGCCAAGGCAGAGGCCATTAGGGGTGATCAGGCCAGGAGGGGAAGGCAGTTGGGGGTGATCAGGCCAGGAGAGGTGGGCAGTTGAGGGTGATCAGACTGATGGTGGGGGGCAGTTAGGGCCAAGCAGGCTGGCAGAGGGGACCAGTTGCAGAGTGCTTAGCAAGCAGAGTGGTTAGGGGTGATCAAACAGTCAGGCAGGTGAGCGGTTAGGAGCAGATTGCGAGGGGGTTGTCCAAGTACCAGTTTAGGCCCGATCCCACAGGGATCTCAGATTGGAGAGGATGCAGGCCGGACTGAGAGACAACCCCCACCTCCTATGTGCACGAATTTCTTGCACCGGACCACTAGTATAGTATCAATGTGGAAAGTGCTCTCTGTGTCATGGAGAGTGGAAGAGGAAGCCCTGCTGGCTATCCTGTTACATACGTATTCTTAGGATGACACCTGTAAAGGTGCCCTGTATATGATAAGGGAAGAGGCTGTGGGAGGATCCTCTGGGACAGAGCTGAGCTCCCCTTGTTCTTAAGCATTCACTCAGACCTAGCTCAGGCTGGGGGTTGGGGCTGTTGAATGCTTAGGATAATAATATCAAAAAGGCTCCTGAATGAACTCTAACTAGGATTTTGGTAGCTTGGGAGCTGTGTCAAAAATCCCAATGTCTTCTCTGAGGAACAGGGAGGGAGACTATGACCACTTCCTTAGAGAGGGATAGCTTGGATGCCTTTCCTGAACTACATTCTCAACTCTTCGGGGACATGCTGAGGAGAGGCTAGGGCAAGTGGGAGAGGGGTCAGTGAGGGGCAGGGGCCTGAGGAGCCCTGGAGAGGAGTCATCTGCCTCAGCCATTCCCTGAGGTCTTGGCCAAGGGAAGAGAGAAAGGCCTCTCCTCTCGTCCTCATTCCCCACAAGACTTCCTTCCTTCCCAGGGTCTCCAGCTTAGGTATGGTGGCTCCTTTCAACACTTCTGAGAACTTCCTGGGAGGACAGGAACCACCGAACACCATGACTGGTAATTACTGTGAAAAAAAAAATTGGAATCTTGGGATGGGCAAGGAATGAGAACAGCTGTCTAAGAATTCCCAAGTCATGTTTCAAAGTGCCACCAGCCATTTCAGGCAGAGTCTTTAAAAGGTACTCCTTGTCCCAGGGCTTCGCTGCTCTTAGGTCCCAGGCTACTTGGCTCAGACTCACACCAGGGATGTCTCCGTTAATGAGAATTGTGGAGCTAAGAAGGCGGCCCACAAAACTTCTGGAGGCTCAAGTTTCTGCTCTTAGGGAACCCCAGTCTAATAAGGGAGATGGCCTCTGCCCTCAGGGAACTTCTATTCTTATACGGAAGGGAGACATCATTTGTCCTCTAGAAACACCTAGTTTGATGGTAGAGACATAGCTTTTGTCCTGGGGAAATCCTCAGTCTGATGGTGGAGGCAGGACCCGGACATACACACACTCCTAAGACACACAAAAAGTATAAGCAGGAGCGAATGAGGTGACCTAATGAAGTGAGTATCAATAGTAGAATGAGTGATAGGGGAGAAGAAATGCAGAGTTAAAGAAAGCTCCTGGCCCTAGTTCGTTTGACTCAGTGGATAGAGTGTTAGCCTGTGGACTAAGGGTCTCAGGTTCCATTCTGGTCAAGGGCACATGCCCAGTTTGCGGGCTCAAGCCCCAGTGTGGGGCGTGCGGGAGGCAGCCAATCAATAATTCTCTCTCATCATTGATGTTTCTATCTCTCTCTCCTTCCTTCCTCTCTGAAATTAATAAAAAGTATATTTTAAAAAATAAATTAACATTTAAAAAAAATAAAAAGAATGAAAGATCCTGGAAGAAGAACCATAATGAAAGGGACTACAGTCGGTTGGGGGAGAGCACTTTCCACAGATGCCCTGACTCTGTGGGGAGGGTTGTAAAATGTCCAGACTGTACTAGTTGATCACTAAGATCACTTCCAGTTCTAACTGCCTAGACTTCCTGGCCCCAGCCCTCTCACCCCTGCTTCCTCTCCCTCAGAGCCTCCCCCATTCCTGCCCTTCCTTTCGGCCTTCCATTTGGTCTCTCCTGAGGCAGGTGGTCCAGCCAGCTGCTTGGCCTCCTTAGAGATGAGATCCCACCCACAGTGTGGGATGGTGTTCGGTGGGGATGGGCTGTGACCTGAGGAGCTGACAGCTGGGTTTGGAGCTCAGGCTGGGGACAGTGGGGTGAGAACATGGCTTGTGGCAGCTTTCCCCAATACCCTCAAGACGGACAGATTTGTGAGGAAGGAGAGAAGGATTCAGTGGATGTCCTGGGTTCAGGCTGTGGTGGGTCTGGGTCCCTTGTGGAGGTCTGGGAGGAGCCATCAGGGAAGAACGGGTTGAACTCTACTTCCCCTGAGCTAGGGGATATTGGGGCTAGAGGTGGGCCAGGCTGGATGGTTCCTGCAGCTGCTGGGTGTGCTTGCTGTGGGAGAGCTGGGAGGCAGTGTGGATTGGAAAGGACAGCTGGGTCTGCCAGGAAGCCTTGCCTGACACCCCTCCTGAGACACTTCCCCTCCTCCACCCCACACACATGGGCTGAGATGGGGGAAGGGGTACTCTCCAGAATAAGAGGCCAGACAGAGACTGGGGAGAGATTAGAGAGGAGGTTGGGTATAAGGAGCCATGTTATTTCATCAGAAAGGCTTACATGGAAAACACTTGGCTCATCCAGCAATAGATAACGGCTGGATGACTGAATAATTGGGTGAATAGAGGACTCAATTCCTATTTTCACTGATTTACTCTAGAGTACTTCCCACTAACCTTTTGCCCTCCGTGCCACTGGTTCTGAAACTTTAGCAGTGCCTGAGAGTCACCTGGTGGGCTTGTTAAAACATATTGCCACAAAGGCCACCTCACTTCCGAGATTTTGATTCAGGAGGTCCAGGGTGGCGGTTGAGAACTTGAAGTTCCAAGTTCCTATGTGATGTAGATGTTCCTGGTCCACAGGCCACACTTTGAGTAGCACCTTACCCATTCTTTTTTCTCTTCTTTTTTTTCTCTTTCTTCTCTTCTTGCTCAGCTCTCTCATCCCTCTCCAAGCCCCTGCCTGTCCCCCGCAACCCACAGCACAAGCTAACCCAGCTGTTAGGGTCTGAACGCATGGCTGGGGGCAGAGGACCAGGGTCAGAGTCTCCAGGAAGAGAGGGCTGGGCTCAGCCTGGCTTCTTTTGTCTGATCCAAGCCCTGGCTACATACTGGGGTGATTCTCTATTTCCTCTTTTCTTCTCTTCCCCAGTGCAGTGACCTTCAACCTGTGGGGGCCCTGGGAATTCATAAGTGGACCAAGCATCATCTGTAGAGCACACAGTTTCCAATGTCATCCAGGTTTACATGCTGTTGTTCTTCAAATATGTGTGGATGGTGTTGTGGTGAAAAATATAAAATCCTTTAAACATCTTAATAAATTTATACTTTCTTTATATAAAAAATTATAAAATATATTGGCATTTTGTCAAGCTGACTTTTGTCCAGATGAGTGATCCTTAACACAGACCATGAGAGTGTGATGACTTGGTCTCAGCTACTGCTCCAGCCTCAGCTAGGCTCCCTCTCTGTCCTCACCACAGAGGCCTTATTTCAAGTACACAAATGGACCTCTGGCCTCAGGGCCTTTGCACATGCTGTTTTCTCTGCCTACAATAATGCAGTAATCTAGCCGAGACCGGTTTGGCTCAGTGGATAGAGCGTCGGACTGCGGACTGAAGGGTCCCTGGTTTGATTCCGGTCAAGGGCATGTACCTTGGCTGCGGGCACATTCCCAGTAGGGAGTGTGCAAGAGGCAGCTGATCGATGTTTCTCATCAATGTTTCTGACTTTCTCTCCCTTCTGCTCTGTAAAAAATCAATTAAAAAAATAATGATAATGCAGTAATCTATTTTCCTTCACACCCACCCCCTCTACTCATTGGCCTCGTTAGCACTTACTTTTCCCTCAAACCTGGGCTAATCACTATCTTAGGGCAGTGGTGGGCAAAGTCATTAGTCAACAGAGCCAAATATCAATAGTACATCGATTGAAATTTCTTTTGAGAGCCAAATTTTTAAAACTCAAACTTCTTCTAACTCCACTTCTTCAAAACATACTCGCCCAGGCCGTGGTATTTTTTGAAAGAGCCACACTCAAGGGGCCAAAGAGCCCCATGTGGCTCTCGAGCCGCGGTTTGCCGACCATGCCTTAGGGAATCTTTCCTATTCCCTTGACCATGTTAATCCCCCCACTAGAAGCTCTCTGTCACCCACCCTCAATGTTGGTTTAATTTTACGTTATGTGTAAATTGATCAATTTCTGATTCCTCCCATCAGTTTGAAATTTCTGTGAGGCAGAGCCAATTTGTTTTTCCCACTTATTATCCACTTTCATAGCTTGAGAGCCAACCACAGTGCCTGGCACAGACCAGGCATTTAATAAACATATGATAACCAATGCAGTCAATTAGCCAAAGGGCATATAAAAGATCCAGGGGCCTGCAGCCAATCTGGCACCAAAACACAAAAGTTAAAAACAACCTGTACACATGGACAGCTGCTTATTGGGATTTCTGACCGCCTGTTCTCCTGGCTTGGGCACCTGCAGTGGAGCTGAGAGGGAAGCATAAGGGACTTGCAGGCAGCCAGAGTCAGAGGAGTGGGAAGAAAGAGAGAAAATTGGAGGGAGAAGGGCAGATGAAAGGGAAGGGAGAGAGAAGAGATGGAGAAAAGAAAAAAAGGATCTCAAGAGGAGAAAGAGGACAAAGCACCCGTAGGACAAAGTGAAAGGAAGAGAATTTCCAGAGATCAGTATGGGGTCATAGGGTGGGGTCAAAGGGTGTAATTTGACTGCCTTGCTAGTGACCTCCTCCAGCAGCTCAGCCACCTTCTTCTTTCTTTCCCCATCCCCAGCTCCCACCCCCTCTGCCCCAGGAACTGGGCTAGTTTATTTTCCTTGGGCAGGCTTCCTGAAAGGGGAGCCTGGTTTTCCTGACACATGAAAAGTGTCTCAGACTGCCGTCTGACCTTTCCTGCAGAGCCCCAGCTCCAGGGAGTTTGTCTGACATGCAGTCACACACGTGGACACAAGCACATATTCTGGCACATGGCACACACATGCACTCGGGGGCCCCAGGGTGAGTCTAGGAGTTGTGTGACCCCAAATGGGTCTATATACAGGCACACCACACATATAGATAAGATGTAAGGCACATACACCCAAAGCATATATGAGCACATGGTACCTGTGCTTGCATGCTTAACACATAGCCACACATGAAACATTAATTCAAACACTCAACTGTGCCCATTTCCATGCTCCACTGTGCCATTGGTGGCAAGAAGAGTTAGAGTGATGGACATGTGTGGTGTGACTGGCAGTGTAAGTGGCTGGTGTGGTCCGGGGCCAGCTGCAGCTTCTCCTGAGTCAGAGGAGAAGCTGGCCAGAGGGACCACCCATGGTGCTGGGTTGGGTCCACCCTGCCTGTGGATGGGAGATTGGATGTCTGTGTCCCTCAGGGCCCCCCATGTGTACTTCCATAGAGAGCTCCTGGGAACTGGAAGGCAGTTCTGTTCTGTACACACACTTCCTCTGCCTACCCTCATTATCTGGTATCCAATCCACTCTGCTGGGCCAGGGTTCCTGCCCTCTGAGACTAGCCTTGTCAAGCAGTGAAAGCTCCGGGACTGCTCTGCCCCCTCCCCAGTTATGAGAGTGCAATGATAATGCTAGCCTCTACTACATACCATTTGCCAGGTATTTCATGCACATTGTCTTATTTAATACTTCTACCAAACCTTTGAAGAGCCTTACACCCTTCTCTTAGGGATGGGGAAATTGAGACTTTGGGGGAGGGGGGTGGTTAAAGAAACTTGCTCCTTTCATAGAGCTAATGATGTCAAGAGTTGGAATTGGGTCCAAGGTCTAACTACCGCCCAAGTCCATGGTCTTAAACACTGTGCCATACCACCCTAACTTCACGTGCTGTGAAAACACCCGCCTCAAAAGCTTTCTGGGAAGAAATTGAGATGGTTTTTGTAACATGGCCTAGCAAAGTGCCTGGAACACAGGGAGCATTTGAAAACTCGGTGTGTGTTTTTTTCTTCTTTGGGTTCCTGTATGGTGAAAAGGGGGACATGCAGCACTCCCCTGACCAGTGGGTGGAGGCTTCAACAGCAAGGAGTGAGGTGGGCAGGGTAAGCAAAGAGGCATTCTTCCCCACTCTGCTCCAACCACCACCCACTGCTCCAACCACCACCACTTCAACTTCTAGAGCCTGGTCCTAATGGGAAACCAAAGGAACAGTGATCATCATCCCAACCCCCAACACTCACCCACATCAACCTAGCCACTATCGGGGTGATGAGGTTGGAGAGGACAAGGAAACTCCCCACCTACTGCTTGTCCTTCTCCTCTCTGACACCCCCGGAAAAAGGAGGCATTCCCAGACTCCCAGACAGGAGGAGGAAGGGGAGGGGCAGGGTAGAAGGGGAGGAGGGACCGCCACACACTGAAACCTTTGTGGGACTCCCAAGCGTGGAGGTGGAAACACTTCATATATCAAGTGTGTTTGTCCCTCCCTAGGGAAGGTAGGGCAAGGGGAGGGAGGACAGGGTGGAGGCTGGGCAATTGGCAAGGGCCTGAAATAGGAAACACCAGTGTGTAACTTGAGTCGGTGGAGAGGGGGCTGCTCAGAACCTTTCTTGAGGAACTGACCTGTTCTTGGCTTCTGGGATCCCCACTCAGAGGCTTTGACTCCCCTTCTCCAGGCCCCTATTCATTTTGCAGAAACACCCCCCTCTTTCCCACCCCCGTCACTCCTTCCAGACGCTGTGCTCTTCCTGCCAGGCTCCACAGTTCCCTTCCCTGCTTCCCACTCCTGCTCATTCCTTAGCCTGCCCCTCGATCCTCCTCCTTCAGCCAGCTTTTCCCTCCCCCATCCTCGCCCACTTCCAAACCTGTCCTTTTTGAGCCTATGGGCCTCCTAGCTGCCAGCTCTCTGGTTCTCCTTCAGCCTCCTTCTCCCAAAACCGTTCAGGATTCCAGCTCAGTCTCCTGTAAAGGTCTTGATAGTCCCCCTGCCTCTGTTCCTGACTCCTGGCCCTGACACAGTCACCATGCTAACAGGGATGCTGGGCTGCACTGAGAATCACTGTCCCAGCAACCTTGTAATGAATAGCACTGCGATGATTTTTGAAAAGTTAGTGCTCTTCATTTGCTTATCCAAGAGGTATTTACTGAGGGCCTACGAAATGCCAGATCCTCTGCTGGATGCTGGACACCTTCCTGGAGCTCACAGTTCATATGTATCACCCTTAGGCTCTAGGCAAGCAGGTTCCCTGTTCTCCAGTAGTCTCCAGTAGCTCCCCAACCCACACAGCAAAGCGTTCGTGGGAAGTGCCTACCCAGTGAAGGTCCCCTCCACTCTAGGTTCCCGGCCCAGGCTGGTATGGATCATACTGAAGTCTGAGGAAAAAAGAAATCACTGATACAAATCCTGTCTTTGTTTAAAATTTTTGATATTTTACTTATTATGGATCTTTTGCTCCAGCCACCACTCTCTGCTCCAACCACCACCAAATTTTTTAAAATATTGCATTAAATATGATTTTTCTTTATTTCTGAGTTTCTTGGTATCCCTTAAGTTTTATACCTGAGCTGAGGGCCTCACTGATCTCCAGAATTCCCTATCTAAGTGACCTCACACTGTTTCCGGGGACTGCAGAGCTCTTCCCCATCCATCTTCCCAAGGGCAGGCCAAGTGCAAGTATGCATACCCTCAGGGCTGAGGGGTAGTCACGGTCCCCAATAAAGACCATCTTTGGGGATAGGCAGAGCTTGCACACATGGGCTAGGGAGCTGGTCTCACCTGAGCAGAGCAGAAAAAAACTGTTGGTGGCCAGAGAAGGTGGGTAGCCTGGCCGTCGTGCCTCAGTGGTTGAGCAACGACCTATGAACCAGGAGGTCACGGTTTGATTCCAGGTCAGGGCACATGTCCGGGTTGTGGGCTCAGACCCCAGTGCGTGGTATGCAGGAGGCAGCTGATCAATGATTCTCTCTCATCCTTGATGTTTCTATCTCTCTCTCTCTCTCCCTTCCTCTCTTAAATCAATAATAAAAATATATCTAAGAGAGAGAGAGGGTAGGTAGGTGTGAGGATGGGGTAGCATCGCGTCATTCTAGGGCAAAACTCTGAAGTCATTATGAAAGTAGATTTGTCAAGGTAAGAGGTTAGAATATATCTTATTTAATGTTTTTTCACTTGGTTTGTAACTTTTAAGTATTTAGAAATGTTGTTTGTGACCTTTTATTTGTATTCTTGCCTCAAGCCCACAAACATTAAGGGCAGGCCTGCTCACAGGGATGGTGAACAAACGGGCAGAAGTCATCAGGAGGAAGTAGACCAGTCTGATCTACTCATTGCCACTGAATTCTCTACTGTGTGCCTTTGCTCTGGCTCTTCCCATCAC
Organism: Antrozous pallidus; assembly: GCA_027563665.1. Classification (NCBI taxonomy): domain Eukaryota; kingdom Metazoa; phylum Chordata; class Mammalia; order Chiroptera; family Vespertilionidae; genus Antrozous; species Antrozous pallidus. Next base: position 39,377,126 of record CM050526.1, read on the forward strand.
CAACTCTTACCTAACCTTTACGTCCCTCTCCTCTCTGCATAGTCTTCAGCGATCCCTGCTGCCCTTGATGGCCTTTCCTTCCTCCAAACTGTGACATTTACTGCCAATGCCACTCCCTGGGTCCTCACCCACACTGCCTGATATCAGCCCTCCAAAAACTATTTTGTGCTGTTATCTAACTTGTGAATGTGTGTGTGTGTGTGTGTGTGTGCGTGCACACACACATGCACGTCACCATGTCCAGGGAGCTAGATTATCAGTGTTTAATAGCAGTGATGATGTATTATTTTATTCTTTAAGTTTCCTACAATGTTAGGCTTGGAAAAGAGTGGATTTTAAATTAGCCAGAGACCTAGAGTTTATGCTGGCCCCACCCATTATTAGTTATATGATCCTGAGCAAGCTTACCTCTCTGAGTTTCAGATTTCTCATATATAAAACAGGATAATAAGGCCTGCTTGGCAGGGTGTTATGAACATAAGAGGTAATATATATAAAGGGCCTGACAAAGTAGGCAGTCAATAAAATGTTAACCATAATAATTATATTATTACACATAATATATTAATATGGAGTTTACATTTTTTCTGTGCCTGCTATTATATAGTTAATACAACAGTTATAATTATGTATCATTAAAGGCATTACATAAATTAAACAATTGAATAGGACGATCAGGAGGCTCAAGAAACTTGAGGGAAAGGAAATGGAGCCTTTCTGATTCGAGGCTTTTCTGACGGGCAGGGGCTGAGAGGCTGGAACTGGATCCTCGGAACCCGTGGTTCCTCCCTCAGCATTTGGCACAGGAATGAGCAATGCAGGGCTCAGATTTAATCCTTCCACGTGGCTAAAGCCTCTTGACCCTGAGCACTTCATTTAGCCATACTAGCCACACCCTTGGCACATCCCTGTCCCTGCCCCACTAGCAGAAGCAGCTGTAGACCAAGCACCACCTCCATCTGCTGCAGAGTTGGCCAGTCTTCCCTAGTGGTTCCCCCACCCCAACAAACCCCACAGTGCCTGCCTAGGAGAAACTGCGGGAACGGAGGGCTGGGAGAACAGGAGACACTGGATCCCAGCTCCCCAGGACCACCCACCCTGACCTCCTCCCCTATGATTATTAAAAACATATTTCCAAGGGATTAGCAACTATGCCAGGGATGTTGATCACTAACCCTCATCCAACCAATGGTTTTAATCACCAGATGCAGCCACATTAACATTACTAATGTTAATGAGCAGTCTGCTAAGGCAGAGTAGACACTGGGTGAGGGGTTAGGGTAGAGAGGGAGGCACCTGCTATATGATTGAGTCAAGGGGCCACCCAGAGAAAGAGTGACTTAAAACTACACCCCCCTTAATTAGGAGACTAGCTTCTTAGGACATTGAAGACACTAGTTTGAAGATGGGGAGCCTGTGTCCAGGCATTCTGAATTAGCGCATCTTGGAGGAACCCTCAGTTAAGCTTCCTTTGGGAGAGTCCACAGAGCAGGGAACTCACCTGTGCCTGGCGAAGTTTCTAGACTGAAGCGCCCTGTAAAGACCTAGCTCTTGGCTCCAAATGTGTGCAAAAGCGAAGGAGATTCTGATTCAGAGCTTGCCCATTGTCTCATGGAAGGGGAGATATCTAAGTCCACTCCTAATCTTATTTCCATCTCTTCCAGCTGGGGTCCCACTTTCAGCATGCAGCTGGAAAGCATCATCCAGTGACTCAGGCATCGGTGCCTTCAGGTGACTTCGTCTGGGAACATTGAGAGAGCATGGACAGTTAAGGAAGCAGAAGGGCGTAGCCCAGGAAGATAATACGAGAAAAAAACAGCATCAGATGAGGTTGTGGAGGGAGAGGAGAAAGGTTAAGGAAGGCGCAGAGACCCCTCTGGTTCCTAGGAATACCCTAGGAAAGATCTTCGGCCCAGAGAGGACTCTGTCTTTGTTGAACCTGTTGCTTTCAACAACTGATTACCAAAGATCTGGCTCTATTACTATGCTTACTCTTCCTCTTTGTTACTTATTTCTCTCTCTTTCTCCCCTACCCTGTGTCTTTTTCCTTCCTTGTTTTATGTTTTAGCAAATGGCTAAGGCCTGGAGTTAGCTTTCTCCTCAACCAATGCAGATTGTTTTCCCTAGAGAGACTCCTAGGAGCTCTGCCTCCACCCAGGCCACCAACTCTGCATCTGTATTATCTGCCCCCATCAAAGTAGCTTCTCCATCTGCCTCACCTAGACAGAGGAACCCTTCTCAGTGTACACGCTCCATGCTAGGCACTGGAGACTGAGTCACAGGAAGAAGTGGACCTGCTAGAACCTACAGGATCAGAACTAAGAAAGGTTCAGGTTCCAGAGCTAATTGGAGCCAAATATGAGTGCAAATAGTTGAGAACACATTTAGTGAGTCAGATTTCAGAAAGTGGGGAAAGGCTCTCCTTGGAGAAGGGACATGGGGGTGTAGAAGGAGCTGGGATCTAGGCCAAGCGCAGAGGGGCAAAGATTGGGAGCTGGAGAGTGGAGAGCTGTTTACCTAGAGTGAGCCCATGGCTCTAAGATGAGGGCTGGTATGGGGGAAGGGAGATGTGGCAAAGGCTTGACCCCCTGGAAGCCCAAACTAAAATGTCTGATATAAATTTGAGCAGAATGGAGGCTCATCCAGGAGCCCTGGCAAAGGAGAAGGCAGACTCCTTTTTTGTGCTCCTATGTACCAGGTAGAGGAAGGCTTGGGGGAGACAATGTCCTGGGGGCAGCTGTTGCGGAAATTGTCCTGTCACTTTCCCCCCAGGCCAACTTCATGTCTCTGAAACACAAGGACCCAGCAGCACCTCTTGCCCCACCTCACACAGGCACAGCCGGTGACAGCAGAACCGTCTCTGAAATAAACACCATATAAGAACAACAACCCCCAGAAACTCCAAAAGGGCTTTGATGTTGGGGCCAAGGGTTTTGACTAAACAAACTGGAAGCGATTTAGGCCAGAGAATGCTGGCGGCAGCGCGCTGAGTCGGCTGCACTGGGGAATTGAGTCAGGCCTCCAGGAGCTAGTAGGGGACTCTATCCTCCCCACCCCTCAACCAGCCACCCTGGGACCACAAAGACCAGTCCAGAGAGGAGAGGGTGTGTGCATCTCCCTGCTTCCCTTCTTCCTCCTGCCAGAGGGACTAGGCCATCTGAGGACGCCATGTCCAGCCAGGGAATGCTGGGCTATGAAGCAGATGGGTGGGCAGAGCACACATCCATTGCCCTCTACTTCTACCATGTCTTCTCCTCCCCAGCCACTCCTATTTCAAATGTCTTTCTGAAGAACTAATTCTGGGAATAAATCTTGCCTCAGTCTGAAATGTTCTCAGCCTCACAACAACCACTTCTCTTTAGCGCTAAGAGTGAGAAGTTCAATTCTTGGATCATTAATTCCATCCCTAGAGAGTGGCCTCTGCGAGGGCAGGAACTGTGTCTTGTTCATCTTTTAAAAAAATATATTTTATTGATTTTTTTAAAGAGAGGAAGGGAGAAGGATAGAGAGTTAGAAACATCAATGAGAGAGAAACATCGATCAGCTGCCTCCTGCACACCCCCCACTGGGGATGTGCCTGCAGCCAAGGTACATGTCCTTGACTGGAATCGAACCTGGGACCCTTCAGTTCTCAGGCCAACGCTCTATCCACTGAGTGAAACTGGTCGGGGCTCTTTTTTTTAAAAAAATGTATTTTATTGATTTTAGAGAGGAAGGGAGAAGGTGAGAGAGAGAGAGAGAGAAAAACATCAATGATGAGAATCACTGATTGGCTGCCTCCTGCACACCCCCCCACTGGGGATCAAGCCCGCAACCCAGACATGTGCCCCTGGTGGGAATCGAACCTGGGACCCCTCAGTTCGCAGGCTGACACTCTATCCACTGAGCCAAACCAGCTAGGGCTTGTTCATCTTTTTATCTAGCATAGTGCCTGATGAAGATAGGTATTAGTATATGTTTGTTGAATGAACAAATAAATTATCTCTTGGAGGAATTGTGGAGGGTTAAAGTCCTTACTTTATCATAAGCCTCAGTTTCTTCTGCAGAAAGCTAACAACAAGCTCATAAGTGGTTTTATATACACACATATACATACATACATACATAAGTGCATATGTTGATACAAAATGTATGTAAAGTGAGTGCCCAGCCCAGGGTCGGACATGCAGCAGGTACACAGTGCTGGGTTAGGTGTTATGATTTAGGCTACTTCCCAATTGATCTATATCTCATTTGTAGCAAAATAAGACACTACAGGCCCTGGCCAGGTAGCTCAGTTGTTTAGAGCAACATCTAGATACCCCAAGGTGACAGGTTCAACCTCCGGTCAGATTACATACAAGAGGCAAATAAATAAAATTTTTAATCCAGGATTGGGGAGCTCGCTAGAGCACACTTTATAGAATTAATGTTATAATGTTTCTTAAGCGTTTAAAACAAACAGTAAAAGTATCTATATTTTAAATGACCCTACATTTGTAAATGTGCGCAGAGGAGCTCAGGAGAAAGGGGCCTGACTCTCCTTCCAGGGGAGTCATTCAGGCAGGAAGGCAATAGCAGCTCCCTCCCCTGCCCAACTTCAGGAGAACAGAGAGAGCTGAACCCCCTGGAAGTGCGTGGTGCCTTTGCCCATTAGAGAGTTGGGGGACGCCCTAAAGAGACCCTCTGCCCTATCAGAAGGTTCCCCTTTGCCCTTCCCTCTGACTGTACTCTGGCTGTTTCTATCCCTCATATCCTCTCCCTGAAGGCCATCTGTCTTCCTGCCTTTTATTTTGAATCTTAATTATTGTTTTACATTTAATCATCAAGGATCTTGAGTAATAAGATCCTGAAAGAGCTAGTGAGGTCTCCCTGGTTGGACTGACTCTCACAAAGGAACAAATCAAAAAAACAAAACAAGGGAGCCACTCCCGGAAGCCCAGACACACGCTTACACATTTTCTTACACGTACACACACACACACACACACACACACACACACACACTCCTATACACTAACAAAGAAGTACAAGGAACATAGCCTGCCACACAAATACACACGCACACACTTAGATGCACACACTGTTTCAAAACATAAGCATCTACACACACACACACACACACACACACACACACACACACACACATTCAGTATTAACAAAGAAAGCAGGCGTGCATGGACTCACAGGAGGCCCGATGACTGTACTTCAAGCTTCACCTCCCAACCCAAGCCCAAAAATCTGTCTCCAATTATCTGGCCCGTGTTGGGAGCAACAGGAAATCCAGAGCTGCCTCTGTCTTCTGGAGGAGATGCCAGGATTTCAGCCATTTCTCCATCATTGGAAAACAAAAGCCTTCTGGCCTTGCCTCCTTCTCCCTGCTTCCAAGTCAGCTGGGGCTAGGAGGGTGTGGGTCGGGGTGGGAGGCCGGTGCAAAACCTAACTTAAGAACTGCTGGCTGAGCCTGGGAAAGGGGCCGGATGAGCATGTGCCTTTCCAACTTTCCCCCATACACTGAACAGGGCAGTTGCTTGGGTCAAGGACAGGGGCTTACACTGGGGACCTCAGAATCAATACTGACCCCAGACACCAGCCTCCTGGAGTGACAACACAGCACAGTGGAATAACCACCAGACTTACAATCAGAAGACCTGGGCTTGGGTCCCAAAATCTGCAGTAAACCAGCTGCCAGTGATTTCACTTCTCAGAAAGAACCTTACTTAGAGAATGAGAGTAATAACAGCAACATGCCTTATAGGATGGCTGTGAGTAGTGAGCTTGTGCAAGTACTTCTGTCACCGGGAGAACTAACCACATGTGTCATTATTGGCTATGGAGGGTATCCCAAGCTGTGTAAATGGCTGACCTTCCCACAAAATAGGAACCGATCCTCTCTCCTCCAGATGCACCTGGCTATTCTCACAGAAGAGAAATACTATTTTGAGAAACATGGATCTGCTCCTTCGTCCCACTTCCCTTATTAGATGGAGCAGGTCTCACCACCGTGTGGCTTTCCCACCTGACTGCACAGCCCACTCACCACAATGCCCACTCTCTCTGTTCCTCTGAAAACAGTGGAAATGACTCAGGGTAGTGACCGTCATATATATGTGTGTGCATATATATATATATATATATATATATATATATATATATAATTGATTTTTCACAGAGAGGAAGGAAGAGGGATAGAAAGTCAGAAACATCGATCAGCTGCTTCTTTCACATCCCCTACTGGGGATGTGCCCGAAACCAAGGTACATGCCCTTGAATGGAATTGAACCCAGGACCTTTCAGTCAACAGGACAATGCTCTATCCACTGAACCAAACCGGTCTCGACTAGTGGCCATCTTTCTTGTTTTTAAAGACACCTAACCCAGGACAGCTTACCTAAACTCAGCCCAGCATTAACTTCCCTAGACAATGGGCACTCTCCACTTGGCTTTGTTTAGGATAGTGTTAGAAATTGTGACTATATTCATGTGATGGTTCCCACAAGGGCTTTAATGAGCTTTTGAGGGACTCTTGCCACCATCCCAATCAATCTCAAAGTGCTTCAGCACTTTGTAGGGTGAGCAGTTACAAACTACTGCTCTGTGAAATAGTCTTTGGTTATGTTCATCTAAGTTCCTCCCCGAGACTGGGCATTCCCAGAGACCAGACTCTGCCTCCCCCATCAGACAAGAAGTTCTGAGTCACCCTCTCAACACTCCAATCAGGCCCTGGCCCAACCACGAAAGGTGAGCAGGACAGTGTGATGCCTGGAGTCGCACAAGGTAACATTCAACAGCCCCTCGGGCTTTTGGATTGAGGCAATTTTGTCAGAGATCTGTACTTCAAGGAGGACTCAAAATAGAAGGAATCCAAAGACAACTGAGTAAGATGGAAAAGGAAGATTCCATCCCCATCCTACTTTCTTCCTTATATTATGAAAGATATGATGGGCTACTGTGCTGAATGGGAAACAGAATGATGGAGAGAAACCAGAGCGGTAGAAGGAGATGGGGATGAGAATGTGAGTGTGGAATTGAACAGGGGAAGAAAATAATGAGAAGGTCCCTTGGAGGGGACCTGGTTGATTGTCACTGACTCCAGAGCTGGGGTCTGGGTCCCCACAGTTAGTCAGCAGAGCCCTGATCTCTGGCAGGGTCAGGAGCTGAGACACCTCCCTCTTCTCTCTTGGAAAGCACAAAGAGGATACCTTTCTTCTCCCTTCAGGCTCCCAACACATGGCCTTTTGACATGTGGGATTCTCATGTGGGGTCAAGGGGCATGAAACAGTCCAGCTCAGCAATTAAGAGGTCCCATCTCTGCTTGCCCAGCCTGGCCCTTGGAGGATTGCTCAGAGGGTCCACCCACAGTCCAAGCGGCCCTCCTTTGAAGGCCTGGCTGAGAGGTTCAGTTTTCCAGACTGCAGAGGGGAGTGAGTCACGGTCTAACAATGTGATCTGTCAAGAATTGCAGCTCCCTGGGCTGGTCCTGCCCACAGCCTCCTGCTGCCTGGATTCTCACTGGGCGTTCCTCTACAAATGTGGAGATCACACTGGTGGCTTTGCTGTGCATCCCCCACCGTCCCCAGCTCTAGTTATTACTTTTAGTGTAACTGATTTAATGGGGGCACCTAGCCAAAGGGATGGGTCAGATGTGGAAAATGCCAGAAATATGGGGCAACTTTTCCAGAATTTGAGTCCAGACTTTTAGGGAGTTAAGCATTGGGGTAGGGGAAGAGCAAAGAGGGTCTGTGTGGGAATGTAGGTTAGATAGGTATGGTGTTCAGTACAAAAGATTAAGAATATATATTAAGCCAAGACCGGTTTGGCTCAGTGGATAGAGTGTCGGACTTCGGACTGAAGGGTCCCGGGTACGATTCCGGCAAGGGCATGTACCTTGGCTGCGGGCACATCCCCAGTAGGGGGCGTGCAAGAGGCAGCTGATCGATGTCTCTCTCTCATCGATGTTTCTGACTTTCTATTCCTCTCCCTTCCGCTCTGTAAAAAATCAATAAAATATCTTTAAAAAAAAAAGAATATATATTAAAACCTACGAATGTAACACTTTGAAAAAGAGCAAACTTTACGGTATGGGTTATCCTACATAATAAAAGCCTAACATGCTAAGTGTCTGGTCGGCTGTTCAACCAATCAAAGCATAATATGCTAATGATATGCTAAGACTGCTCAACTGCTCTCTATGAGCCCTCCCCCATTGCTCCCCGGCCCTATTGTGCATCGGTGGGGTCCCTCAGGCTGGCCTGTGCCCTCTTGCAATCTGGGACCCCTCAGGGCTGTTAGAGAGCCAGTTTCAGCCCAATCCTGCAGGCCAGGCCAAGGTACCCTACTGGTGCACAAATTCGTGCACCAGCCTCTAGTATATCATAAAGCTGGTTTATTGTTGTGTTGTAATGAGTGCCTGAGCGGGAGTAGGTGAGTCCCCAGAGGGATGTATAGGGTGGGCAGGGGAATGGATAAGATGGTTAGAAGGACTTACTGCCTCCAATTCAAGCGGATCTGACTTTGTCAGTCCTATTATGAGCCTTCAGTCTCTATGCTGGATACCCTGAAACACCACCACTCAAGTGACCCCTTTCACCAATTCAGATAACACTTTGCAGTGTTATCTGCAAACAACCTTGAGATCCACCCACAGCAAACAGGGTGTGCATTTAACCTCATTTGGGACTCATTGTCTTCACTCTTTTTTTCTTCTGTCTTTACTCTCACTTTTAATTTATGCCATCTTACATCTTGTGTTTTTTTTTTTTTTTTTTAATCTCTGTAAATACACAGAGTCAGGGGGAAAAAATCACATTTTAAAAATATAAATTTGTAAAACATTCTCACGTACATTTTTTCTTTTAGTGCTCAGAAGAGACCATGTGGAAGGTTGAAACGATGAAGCTATTTCTATTTTTAGGCTGACAGATTAAGGGACTTGGTCAAGGTCATCTAGCTTTTGAATGGCGGAGTAAGAACTAAAACTCGGGTATTTGAACTCCAAGGCACCAATCTTGCTTCTTCAGAAGGCACAGAAAAAAGCCCTGGAGAAAGACCAGGCTGTCTTCCTCCAGCCTTGCCAGTGCCCACCTCACCACCTAATAATGCAGACAGGCCTTTTAACAAATAAGTGTCCGTGCCCATCTGCTGGGCGGGGGAGACCAGGGGCACAGGGAAGGAAAGAGTTGGCTTTCCATTTCTCCTTCCAAGAGCCCAAAGCTAACAAACACTCCTTTTGATCAGTTAGATGCATCACCATGTTACCTTCCCTCAGAAAAGGAGCAAACAGGACACTTTGCTCCCAAGCCTGGGGCACAGGTTCCCTATGTTCTCCACAGGGTTTGTATAGGAGGATATAAGGTGCAGTACAGGTTGACACTATCTCCTGATTTTAGTGGGGTGGGGGGTCTGAGTTGAGAGAAGACCCCTCTTAGAGAAGGGTCTGAAGGGATGGCTTCCCCAATTTTTCTCATACTCAAAGGCTCCTCTGACTTAAGCACACTTCATCAATAAACATTGACCAACTGTAGGGGACACAAAAATGGGTCTCACCCAGTTTTACTTTACAGAGCTTGGTGTGGGAGGGGAATGAGAATGATAGAGCAAGACAGAGCAGACCTGTGTCAAGAGAGAAGCAAAAGCAAAGTCTGACTGGAGAGCTAAGCAAGGAAAGATTATATCCTGCTGGGGGATCTGAACAGGAGTCTTTGGGGGTCATTTTATTTTAGAAGGATCCAGAAAGATATGTACATTTTATTTTCTTTATTCTTTTTGAAAAACTGATTAGCCTAGTTTTTATTTTACTTTCTTAAATATGTTTTTATTAAAATGTTAATTCTTTTTTTTTTTTTTAGAGATAGAGAGAGGGAGAGGGAAAGAGAAATAGAAACATCAATCGGCTGCCTCCTGCACCTCCTTTACCAGGAATTGAACCAGCAACCTCTTATGCATGAAACGATGCTCATTCCACTCAGCGGATGACCCCAGTTTTTAAACAAAGGATGCGGTGGGAAGAGAGAGAGAAGAAGGAATCAGTGATGGAAGAGAGCAGAGAGGAAGGTGTTCTAGGCACAAGAGACCCAGCACGGACAAAGGCACAGGGTGGAGTGTGGGCACACTGGAGAAGCGTTGAGTAATTCAGAGCATGAGGTAGTGGAAGAAAGAATTGAAAAGGTAGATGGGAGCCATATCACCACAGAGGCCCTTAAATTCCAAGCTAAGGAATTTGCACTTCATTTAGTAGGCCACAGGGAACCTCCACAAGTGACTGGATTAGAAGTGTGCTTCAGGAGGAAAACTCCAGCAGCCGTGCACGGGATACACTGGAGGTCCCATTATAAGCTACTAAAGAACAATGCAGGCCTTCACATTGATGCTGTCTTGGGAACTATTAGGCGGGAAGATATTCAAAATGTCCATGTGTTGATTCCCCCCTTTATTCTGAGGAGAGATACAAAGACGAACAAGGAGGAAAGACATGAGCTTTAGACAAACTGATTCATAGTGTTGGGAGGAGGCAGGTGAAAAGCTTTTACTCTGCATTGGGGCCAAGGACTCTGGGACACAAAAGAAGAGGCGTTTGAGAAACAGTTCAGAAATCTCCTACATAGAAGAGAACATTGATCCTAACCTCATGCCTTCCCTATTTAATCTAAATATACTGCATTTTTCATTTAGCGGGCACCTTATCTGCAGAAGTTTCACTAGTGAGTCAAGAAGCAAACAACATCCACCGAACACAGACAAGTGCTCAAGTTCCTGCTCTTTGTCCACCTTCCTAACAACCCAGAGGGGTTAGGATGAGAAAACTGAAGCACTAACTGACCCACTGGACTCAGTGTGTCTGAGAAGCCCAGAGACTTGGGGCTAATTCTGACCTCAAGGCCCATGTCCCTAATTGGGTTACAGGAATTAGTCTTGAGAAACAGAGAAAAGGCAAGAAACTACATTCTCCTCACTCCTAAGCCTCTAAAGAAGAGATCAAGCAAGGTAACCCCTGCCTGACCTGGTGAGGATGGCCAAGCAAGGAAAATGGCTTCCTGGGGGTTATGATAAGGCTAGAGAAGGACACCTGGAGAAGGACACCCCAACCTGGTGCCTGGCACCCAGGAGGCACCTGCTAATTATTTACAGATTGCATGAAAGAATATCAGAGGTCAGGGGACACTCATTTTAAGAGAAATGCAATAAAAACTGACGAGGAAGCATCTTTCACCTATGAGATAGGCAAAGATGAAAAAGCTTGATAAGATTCTGTATCTGTGAGGGTGAAGGAAACAGACCCTTGAATGCCCTGCTGATACAGCCATAAGTGGGTAGCTTCTGTGCAAGGCGATTTAGCAATATTGATCGACATTACAAACCTGTGTAATTTGCAGGCAAATGATTTCACTTCTGAAAATTTATTTTGCAGAAAGGCACATGTGCATAGTGGCCTACGTACAGTGTTTTCGTTTGAAGATTTGTTCGTAACTGTACACTATAGAGAAGAATAGGGGACTGGTAAATTGACTATGAGCTATCCATTCAATTAAATATTATGAGTTATGATATGGACTGATCAGCAAGATAAATTACCTCAAAAAACTAGAAGAAAAAGAATAGCGTGTATAGTATGGTGCCATTTGTGTGAACAATAAAAACAATGTGTGTGTGTTTGCTACCATTTGTGTGGAGGGGAATACATATTTGCTTATATAAACATAGACTATCTCTAGAATTAAACATTAGAAAAATTTTGGAGTTGCCCCTAGGTTGGCAAACTGGGTAGCTTTAAACTTTTTATCATATACAAGTACTATTGACAGACTTTTTAATATAAAGAAATTTAAAAAGAGGAGAATGTCAGAGAGATCTATGGCTGTTTCCTCCAAACGGGGCTCCTGAAGCAGGGCCGCGCAGTAGCAGTGTGACGGTCTGCAGCACCCCCTGCTGTTTGTGAGCACGCACTGCACAAGGTGGGTGCTAGCTGACAAAGCAGGGGATTCATTGACCCAACACTTAAAGAGAAGAAAGAATAGCTTAACGGCGTTGGAGCTGGAGGAGACTTAGAAAGGACAGGATGTGGTCTGTGGCATCAGAAACAGGCAGTCCGGGATTTGAGTCCCCACTCTGCCGTTGCTGGCTGTAGTTCCTTGGACACGTGACTCTCTTAAGTCTCAGTTCTTGCCTCATAAATTGGACTAATAATGTGTACCCTTAGGGTTATGAAGATCAAATAGAATACAAAATGTGAACAGTGCTTTACAGTTGAAAAAGTGCTATAAAAATGCTAGGGGATTATTTTTAACTAGCCCCCCTCATTTTATGAGGTAATAAGAGGTGGAATAGGGCAGTGGTTAAGCTAGGGATTCCACAGCCAGAACACCAGAGTTTGAAGCCCAGATTCACCCACCCACTGGCTGGGGTGACCTAGGGTAAATTACTTAATTGGAAGACCTCTGTTTTTTTTTTTAATCTGTGAAATAGACTAACGTTTTCACAGGATTGTCCTGACAATTAAGTGAATAATTACATGCAAAGCATTTGGTTTAGTGACTGGCACACATTAAGTACTTTGCAAGCATCAGCTATTATTGATTTCTTATAATATATTAGAGGCCTGGTACATGAAAATTCATGCACTGGAGGGGGAGTCCCTCAGCCCGGCCTGCCCCCTCTCACAGTCTGGGAGCCCTCAGGGCAGGAGGCGACCCAGGGATCAGGGAAAGGCGACCCCCCATCACACCTCTGCTGCTGCTACTGCTGGCAGCACAAGCCTTGGCGGCCCTGATTACCTGAGCCCCGGGTAGCCCTGGGTGGCTGTGCAGCAACTATTCGAGGCTTGCTTGCACCTCTGGCATCAGCTGGGTAGCCACCATCCGAGGCTTGCCTATGCCTTGGGTCGGCCCTGGGCGGCTGGGGGGCCGAGGGGACTGGGTACTCTGGAGGAGGCACACGGAGTGGCCAGACCTGCCTTGGAGCAGGTCCAGTCGTGCTGCACACCTGCCGCCCTGGCAGGGCTGAGGGGACTGGGTGATGCCCTCTTGTGGCTGTGGGCACCGCTATCTTTGTGAGGGTGTATGGTCAATTAGCATATTCCCTCTTTATTAGATAGGATGTAATGCTTATGTACCTTATGTAAATGCTTGATAAATGATAATGTCTTACCACTCTCTAGGTGAATAAATTGAGGCTTCAAGAGGGATGTGACTTGCCCAAGCCACCCAACAAATGAGTAGTAATAATTTCACCCCCTAAGAAGCCTAGGCAACTCCTGGACATAAGCACTCTGGTATAGAGGGCATTCCCAGGTAGGGGTGTAGTTCTTCATTTCTGCTACCTGAATTAAATGTGAACTAGATGGGAGAGCAAGGAAGGGGAGTCGTGAGGTACAGAAGCTTTAATGGGAGGAAGATGTGGAGAAGACCAGGGCTTGTGGGTAGATGAAGGGGAGTGCTGTGTCAGGGACTATGAGAATTTAGCAAGGAGATGTGGCACTAATAGAAAACTGAGTGGGAATTGAGGGTGTAGGACACTAGAAAAACTTTATTTATTTATTGACACTGGAAGAACTTTAGGAGAGAGAATCAAGGATGAGGGATCGTCAGTTAAGTCCTGGGGAGATAAGAACTGAAAGATGAGAGGAGAAACTAAATGGTGCATAGGCAAACACCTGAACTTGCTGCCTTACACAACCACTTCAAAACTACAACTAAAAGACAAAACGAACATCATCCAGAACCACAGGAAGGCTGGCTGAGTGGAAATCCTACAACTAGAAGGAAGAGAAAAGCACACTGAGACTCACAGGAGGTGTGGAAATAAAGTGCAGAGGTACAAAGGTGTGCACAAGTGGAGAGGGCTGGCAACTGAGTACATGGCTGGCTTTTTCAATCCACAGGGAGACACAAGCTTCCGACTGCTCTGAACTCCAGTTCCAGGAAAGACTCTGAGGATCCAGACTCATACAGGGAGAAACTGGACTGTCTGGCAGCGGGCAGAACTTGAAGGTGGCTTTCTTTCAGAGGTGCTTGCAGCAATTACCAAGGGACACTGAGACCCAGGGGCCTCTTAGGGAAGGGCTGATGGGAAACCATTGCTGTTTGTTCTACCCTGATACTCCGCCCCATCCAAGCTGTGAGTAGAGGCTTTTGCAAATGAATGGCCTGGTCCTTTGAAAATTAAACTTACCTAACAAACTGCAGCTGAGTCAGAGAGACCCAGAACATCTAAGAGAAGACCTAAGGCCCCATAGAAGCTTCCATTGCTTCACAGCTGGGCCTCATCTAGGCACCTCCAAAACCCAAACAAAGAAGAGGAATCTGCAGATCTCTTCGTAGCTCCTGCTGGGTGGCCTCAGGCCAAGGCTAAATTAGCACCTCATTGGAGATCCAAGCAGTGTACCCAGGGGTCAGAATAGGACCATCCAGATTACAACTCCTCAGATCCACAAGGGACACACTCAAGGGGCAGACTCAGTGAGCACCAAAGCCCCACTGAAGCAAGTCTTGCCTCATAAGGGTGTCTCCAGCAGAGAAGTTCTCCCATTGTAGACACAGCTTATCCTCACAGCCAATTGGCCTGGAGGTCAATTCCTCCCAGTGATACCAACAACAATCAAAGCTTAACTATAATAAGACTGTGCACCAAGAGTGTCCACCTCAGGTAACTGGGGAGGCTGAGCCACTGGGACTTACAGAACACCCAGCATACAAAGCCAACCTGTCAACTCAGGGAAGCAGCCAAAATGCAGAGACAAAGAAACAGGTCACAAATGAAAAAAAAATGGAGGAAAGCAAACAACTGGATACAGAGTTCAAAACCACAGTTATAAGGTTTTGCAAGAATTTTCTAGAAAAAGCTGATAAATTTAGTGAGACCCTCAAGGATATGAAAAAGGACCAACTAGAAATTAAGCATACATTCACTGAAAAATATATAGATATATACAGAGATCCAATAGCAGACTTGAGGATCATAAGAATCAAGACAAAAATTTGAAATACAAAGAAGCAAAAAGCACCCAACCAGAAAAGCAAAAGGAAAAAGAATCCAAAAATATGAAGCTAGTGTAAAAAGCCTCTGGGACAACTTCAAGTGTACCAACATCATAATTATTGGGCGGGGGGGGGGAGGATTATGGGGGTGCCAGAAGAAGAGAGAGAGCAAGATACTGAAAACTTATTTGAAGAAATGACAGAAAACTTCCCCCACATGGTGAAAGAAATAAACTTACAAGTCCAGGAAGTGCAGAGAACCCCAAACAAAAGGAATCCAAAGAGGACCACACCAAGACACATCATAATGAAAATGCCAAAGGTTAAAGACAAAGAAAGACCCTTACAGGCAGCAAGAGAAAAGCAATTGGTTACCTATAAGAGAGCGCCCATAAGACTGTCAGCAGATTTCTCAACAGAAACTTTGTAGGCCAGAAGGGAGTGGCAAGAAATATTCAAAGTGATGAAAAGCAAGGAGCTACGACCAAGGTTACTCTACTCAGCAAAGCTATCATTTAGTTGAAGGACAGATAAAGATCTTCACAACCCTGGCTGGTTTGGCTCAGTGGCTAGAGCATCAGCCTGCAGACTGAAGGGTCTGGGTTCAATTCTGGTCAAGGGCACATGCCTGGGTTGTGGGCTCCATCCCCATTAACGGGCATGCAGCAGACAGCCAAACAATGATTCTCTCTCATCACTGATGTTTCTATCCCTCTCTTTATCTCCCTTCCTCTCTGAAATCAATAATAATAATAAGAAGAAAGATCTTCACAGACAAGAAAAAGCTAAAGGAGTTCATCACCACCAAATCAGTATTACATAAACTGTTGAAAGAGAAGGAGAAGAAATATGAACAACAAAATGGCAATAAGTACATATCCATCAACAACTGAATCTAAAAATCAAAATAAACAAACAAGGAATTTAATGAACAAAATAAACTGATGAATAAAATAGAACCAGAGGCATGAAAACATGGAACAGACTGACAAGTCTCAGAGGGAAGCAGAGAAGAGAGTAACCATAGAACTTACAAGCATATATGCATTACCTATGGACACAGACAATAGGGTGGTGAAGGCCTCGGGGTGGGGCAGGAACCAGGTGGATGGGTGCAATGAGAGGAGGAAAAGGGGACATCTGTAATACTCTCAACAATAAAGATTTAAAAAAAAAAAATCTGAGGGAGAGTGATTGATATAGAGTCAGGGTGGCCTCGAACAGGCTGTCAAGCTACAGGGGGAAGGCTGGAGTGGAGGGGAGGCAGATGCTGGGGGAGATCAACCGAAGGACTTGTATGCATACATATGAGCATAACCAATGAATGAAAGACTCTGGGATGGGGAGGGGGGCAGGTGGGGACATGTGCTGGGGGGTAAGGGAGGCTGGGGGGAGGATATTGGGGGGGAGGAAAACATATGCACTACTATTAAATATAAGTTATATTGTAAATAAAAAAATAAAAATAAACAAAAAAAATCTGAGGACAGCGTACATGTCCTTTTAGAGTAGCCATTTTTAGACGTTTAAAAATCATAACCCATAGTAAGAAATACATTTTAAATATGACTCAGGTCACATATCCTTATGTAAGTATATAAGTAAAACAGAAAAAGCTAAAGGAGTTCATCACCACCAAATCAGTATTACATAAACTGTTGTTGAAAAACAGAAGTTTTTCAACACTATACTAAACCTTCCCACCAGTCATGCACTCTGATCTTTTCTATTCCATTCTTTCTTCTTCTTCTTCTTTTAATACTGGTTGCATCTCACCAATTGATTTCACAATTCACCAATGGATTACAATTTGCAGTATGAAAAACTGGTAATGAGTGTGTGAAAGGCATAAGGACTAAAAGCTAGGTTTGAGCCTCAGCTCAGTCATTAGCTGTGTGCCCCCAGGCAAAATTAGTTTGTCTCAATGGGCTTCATTTTTTCTTTCAACCTGGAAAATGAGAAAATTGGACTTGATGCCTCAAGATCTTTATTTTTAAGAATTTGGAAAGATCACCAAAAGCAAAGACATGTCGTTAGAAAGGAATGCTAAGATCATCTGCGCCCTCGTATCCCCAATTACAATGATATGGATACAAAGTTGGACAGTGAAGAAGACTAATAGGGGAAAAATTGACTCACTTGAAATATGGTGCTGAAAGAGAGTGCTATGATACCCTGATCCACCAGAAAGATAAACAAGTGGGTCCTGGAGCAAATGAAACCTGAAACATCCCTGGAGGCAAACATGACAAAACTGAAGCTGTTCTAGTTTGGGCACATCATGAGAAGGCAGGATTTTTTGGAAAATACAATAATGCTGGGGGAATAGAAGGCAGCAGGAAAAGAGATGGATTGACTCCATAAAAAGAGCCACAGGCCTGAGTCTACAGGAGCTGGGCAGGACTGTTGAGGACATCACTCATTTACAAGATCGCCAGGAGTCAGAGCTGACTCAATAGCATGTAACACAACATCCCCACTCCCAATGCCACACACACACACACACACACACACACACACACACACATACACACACACACACCAAAGAACATTCATACCTAGCACCTGGGACTGGGTTTCTATTATTATTGACTGAATTACTATGTCATCTAGGAGGCTGGACTATTAAAGAATCATCTAATAAAAATATTATTGATGTTAGTTCTTATTTAATATTCCCTTGAAGGAAAGGTCTTATAGACATTTTACAAAGTGTCAGCCCATTTGACCTAATTTGGTCATTATCATTACTTATTACCTCTTCAAAGTCCTTATTATGCAGTTAAATGATGATAATAGCTTAATAGCTATCACAAAAACTTTATAAGCAGGTAGGAAAGATGCTATTATTTTTCTTTAAAAAACCCAACAAAACACTTTTAACAGATAAGGAAATTTATTAGGACTAAGTGTCTTTGCATTCACAAATGTCACAAGACACCAAAACTGGTTTGGCTCAGTGGATAGAGTGTTGGCCTGCGGACTGAAAGGTCCCAAGTTTGATTCTGGTCAAGGGCATGTACCTTGGTTGTGGGCAAGTCCCCAGTGAGGGGTGTGCAAGAGGCAGCTGGTCGATGTTTCTCTCTCATTGATGTTTCTGACTTTATGTCCCTCTCCCTTCCTCTCTGTAAAAAAAAATCAATAAAATATATATATTTTTTAAAAAGGTCACAAGAGCTGCTAATAGGCATAGCTGCATCATAAACCCATGCCTCATACTTCCACATCCAGGGCCACTGTGCTCTGAGAACACAGATCCAGGACTAGACCATCTCAGTCTTTCGGCAACTATGAGGGGAAGTTGGGCTAGGTACGGCAACTGACTTGGATCTCTCTGACATCCCTGAGCTTCACACATTTTCTAGAAGACGGGAAATAGGGCCATGCCACGTGTGGGTCGATTAGGAAGAGTTGGAGTTTCTGGTACACAGTGGGATTCTCCTGCTTAGGAAAATGTCTCCCATCTTTACAGTGGAGCTTGCTGTGGCTGGCTTCAACTTTATTTATTTTTATTTTTATTTTTTATTTTTGTTATTAATGATGAGAATCTTTTTTTCTAAATATATTTTATTGATTTTTCACAGAGAGGAAGGGAGAGGGATAGAAAGTCAGAAACATCAATGAGAGAGAAACATCGATCAGCTGCCTCTTGCACACCTCCAACTGGGGATGTGCCCGCAGCCAAGGTACATGCCTTTGACCGGAATTGAACCTGGAACCTTTCAGTTCGCAGGCCGACGCTCTATCCACTGAGCCAAACCCGTTCGGCCTGGCTTCAACTTTATTTACCAACTCCAGCTCCAGCCAAGATGACGTTTGTAACACCTGGGCCAGCCATCATGGGACTCCTCCATCCAGAACATAGAACATAATAAAGCAAAGAATGAACTTCATTCTTGATAGCTTGACCAGGGCATGACATGAGGTCATGTGTGAGAGAAGCAATGATTCTTTGGTGCTTCATAACTACTTTAATAATACACCTCAGCAGGAGGGCTTAGCTGTTTCCTTTAAGTAACCCTGGTTGTAACAATGAAAGTGGAAACATGAACTGGTAAGATAATGGGTAGCCCTTGATGGCAAGAATATATGGAGGAAATACAGCATGGTAGAAAGTGCTGTGTCACCCTTGCCAGTATGTCTCGGTTGGTTGGAGCATTGTCCCATGCACCAAAGGGTCAAGCGTTCTGTTTCAGGTCAGGACACATACCCAGATTGTGGGTTTTATCCCCCGGGCATGTGAGAAATCAGCTAATCAATGTTTCTCTCTCACATCTCTCTCTCTCTCTAAATCAATGGACATGTCTTCGGGTGAGGCTTTAAAAGAAGAAGAATTAAACAAGACAGTGTGTATGACAATTAATAGGCACTTAATAAATGGCAACTAGTAAGTAGTATTATATTATCTGAAAGTAATATGCCATATGTTGAATTCCCTCTTTATCCCCATTTAAATCACACTCTAGACAGTCTCCTGACACCCTGCTGAGTCCAATATAGAAGTTTTGGTAACAATCAATCAAAAATAATTTAATGAGAATGTGTCAGTATAAAGCCAGTGCCAGATGCTATGAGGGTGGACTGGAGGAAAGAAAAAAGCAGCAGGTTTACAAGGTTGTTAAAGAGCAATAACACAAGTAGCAGATGCTTGAGAAAAATCACAAAGCAATTTAGCAGCAGATTAACAGAACCCAAGTTGAGTCTTGGGCTACTGGGGATGCAGAAACAAGCTTGGGGGATACAGTGGCATGATGGAAGATGGCCTTAAACAGGTAAGGTTTCTCTATGATTTTGAACTTGAATGTTAAGCTTCCTTAATACACAGTGGACCTGAAGCCTGAGATTTTACAATAAAAATTCAACTTTTTTGTATGTGTTAAAAATTTGTGGAGAAGATAGAAGGGGGAAAATGCTTAGTGGGTATGGGGATTACTTTTAGTGTGATAAAAATGTTTTGAACCAGAAAGAGTCGAGATGGCTGCATGACAATGTGAATGTACTAAATTGTTCATTTTAAAATGGTTAACTTTATGCCAAAACCGGTTTGGCTCAGTGGATAGAGCAGTCGGCCTGCAGAATGAAAGGTCCCAGCTTCGATTTTGGTCAAGGGCACGTACCTTGGTTGCGGGCACATCCCCAGTATAGGGTGTAAAGGAGGCAGCTGATCGATGTTTCTCTCTCATCAATGTTTCTAACTCTCGATCTCTCTCCCTTTCTCTCTGTAAAAAATCAATAAAATATATTTTAATAAAATAAAATAAAATGGTTAACTTTAGGTCCTGGCCTATTAGCTCAATTGATTAAAGCGTCATCCTGATACACAAGGTTGTGCCTTCAATCCTGGGTCAGGACACATAAAAGATTCAACCAATGAGGGCATAAATAAGTTTCTCTCAAATCAATAAAATAAAATAATACAATAAATAGAAATGGTTAACTGTATGTTACATTAATTTCAACTCAATTTTATTATATTTTAAAAATATTTTTATTTGCCAAAACCGGTTTGGCTCAGTGGATAGAGTGTTGGCCTGCGAACTGAAGGGTCCCAGGTTCGATTCCGGTCAAGGGCATGTGCCATGGTTGCGGGCACATCCCCAGTGGGGAGTGTGCAGGAGGCGGCTGGTTGATGTTTCTCTCTCATCAACGTTTCTGACTTTCTATCCCTCTCCCTTCCTCTCTGTAAAAAATCAATAAAGTATATTTTAAAAATATATATATATTTTTTTATTTAATTCAGAGAGGAAGAGAGAGATAGAAACATCAATGATGATAGAGAATCATTGATTGGCTGCCTCTTGACACCCCACACTGAGATATGAGCCCACAGCCTGGGCATGTGCCCTGACAGGGACTCGAACCGTGACCTTCTGGTTCATAGGTCAACACTCAACCATTGAGCCATATCAGCTGGGCTCAACTCAGTTTTAAAACTCATGGTATACATATATGCATAACCTATGGACACAGACAAGAGGGTGCTGAAGGCTGGGGAAGGGAGAGAACAGGGTTGGGCTGGAGGGGCTAATGGAAGGAAAAAGGGAACATATGTAATACTTTTGACAATAAAGACTTATTTTAAAAAATAAAACTCGTGGAAATAAAATTTAATATTTTAAAGATATAGGCTTCCCAGTTATTAGAAAATATTTTAAGCTACAGAAATTAGAACAATGTGCTATTAAGACAGGAATAGACAATAGACCAAGGTAACAGAATGGAGTCCAAAAGTAGAGACAAGTGTATTTGGGAACATAGCTAAATAAAAGTTAAAATCAGTGGGGAAAAGATGAACTGTTCAATAAATGCTATTAGAACAAACGGCTAACTATTTAGGAAAAAATAAAGCTAGACCCATACCTCTCAGTTTATACCAAAATGAATTCCAGATGGATTAAAGAATTAAATGCAAAAGAATGGAACCATGAGAGTTCTAGAAGGAAAATACGATAGCACATTTTATAATCCTGGGGTAATGGGAGATTTTTATAGGCTTGACATGAAGTCTTGGAATTCAAAAGGAAAAGTTTGATAGGTTTGACCATTCGCATAAAACACACAAATGAAAGCAACTTCCATATGTTCTGCATGGCAAAAATTACTATAAACAAGGTTGAAAGACAATTAACAAATTGGGAAAATATTTGCTACTCATGATAAATAACTAACTTCTTAAATATACAGAGAACTTTTACAAATTAATAAGAGAAAACTAATTGCTTCATGGAAATAAAAATAAATAATTTATAAAAGAAAAACTGAATGGTCAATAGACATATGAGAATATATTTAACATCATTAGTAATCAAAGAAATACAAGTAAAGCCAACAAGGAGATAATATTTACTGACTACTAAATTAATAAAGAAAAAATTATGACACCCAGAATACGGATCCTCTTACACCTCTGGTAAAGGTATAAAATGGTATAACTTTTCTGAAAGGCATTTTTGTCTCATGGACCAACATATTAATGGACTAACTCTTCAATACAGAAATCTCACTGTTATGACTCTATCCTTAAGAGTTAATAAGAGAAGTGAACAAAAAATAATGGGTGAAAATTGGGGGGAAACTTAAATGTTTGTCAATAGAGGATTGATTCATACTACTGGAATAGTATGTTGTCACTTAAAATAATGTATACTTGAGAGATGTAGCATGATATATTGATAGTTGAAAAAAGTAAGTTGTAGAATCACATTACACTATACTATAACCTCATTTTTAAAAAAATTAAAAGCTAGCCGAGACAGTTTAGATAGAGCGTCGGACTATAGACTGAAGGGTCCCGGGTTCAATTCCGGACAAGGGCATGTACCTTGGCTGCGGGCACATCCCCAGTGGGGGGGCGTGCAGGAGGCAGCTGATTCATGTTTCTCTCTCATCGATGTTTCTGACTTTCTATCCCTCTCCCTTCTGCTCTGTAGAAAATCAGTGAAATATATTT
The DNA here is from genome assembly GCA_027563665.1 of Antrozous pallidus. Lineage (NCBI taxonomy): Eukaryota > Metazoa > Chordata > Mammalia > Chiroptera > Vespertilionidae > Antrozous > Antrozous pallidus. The sequence continues at coordinate 39,399,527 of CM050526.1, forward strand.
TTAAAAAATTAAAAATTAAAAATTAAAAGCTATGATTGATTATTTTTGTTTGTATTAAAAGCAAAAAAAAAAGTCTGGAGGGATTCATATCAAACTATTAATAGTAGATATTCCTAGAAGGGGATGGGAAGATGAGGGAAAGAAAAATTTTAGTTTGTACATTGCTATAGTGTTTTAAAACAAGCATGTATTGCTTTTATAGTAAAATAAAATAAAATTTAGGATTTATTGTAAGTTATAGAACATTTGCATAAGAAAAGACTTCAAAGAAATATAGATAGACCTAGATCTACATAAAATATTGTCTGGTGAACTATCGTCTGTTTCACAGTGCGTCTCCCATCTCTTTTATAACATCATCCTGGACCTTGCTAGGCATGCAAATTCTGGGACCACACCTCAGATCTATTCAACCAGAAGATATATATATATATATATATATATATATATATATATATGGAGAGAGACAGAGACAGAGAGAGACAGAGAAGACAGAGAGAGAGAGACAGAGAGAGAGAATAAAAATATTGATAAAATGTATTCTTATATATTATGCTTTCCTTCCTATAAAAAAACTGATGTAAACCCAGGATTCTAAAATATGGATAAATATTTAATTACTTGTCAAGAAATCTGATCTACACGATGCCAAAACCATCTAGATAAAAAAATAAAAATTTTGCAAATTAAATATTTGGTGCTATGTAAACTTAAAAATGTTAGTTTTGAAAATTTATTTTTTATCTTTTTTTAAAAAACCACAGTATTAATGTAGTCCCACATGCCTCACATTTTACTGATCATTTTCAAAAGACATCAGCACTATTCTGGCTAGCATGAAATTATCTCAACGATGGATAATTATGATAGTGGTTATATGAGCAGATAATTGTGAAAAGAATATTATGCCTTACTACAGACTTAAAAACAAAGAAACTGTGATGTTATAAACATCAATTTCTCCAAGAGGCAGCAAGTTCTAGAGTCAACTCTGGCACCCCCAGCTCTGTGATCTGGACTTCTCTCAGGTTTTTCATGTGTACATTTGAGGATTGGGTCAAATTATCCTCAAGGGGCCTTCCAGATCTAAAATTATGTAATTCTATGGTTCTAGTAATTTGAATTTTCCTCTATTCTGTTTTGTGAGAAAGAAAAATGATAAAGCCTTCAGGAAGTAATTTTAATTATATATTGTTAACTGAGTCAATCTCATCTCATCTGTAGCTCCAGTGCTATATAATTATTATAAGAGTTCAGAATATATCTGGAGGGCACTGTAAGAAGCTGAATCAAAAAGTTTGTCCTGGCCAGTGTTGCTCAATGGATTGAGCATCATCCAGGCACAAAGAGGTAGACTCCCTGTCAGAGTACATGCCTGGATTGTGGACTTGATCCCCAATAGGGGGCATGCAAGAGGCAGCCGATTGATGATGTTTCTCATCGCCGTTTCTATCTATCCCTCTGCCTTCCTCTCTCTCTCTAAAAATCAAGTTAAAAACTGCTTATGCTATGGTTATCGTAATTCTACTATTGGGTATTTTATTCTTTTCTAATTACATAAATATTTGCTAATATTTATATGGTATATAACAACTTCCATTTAACCAACATATGAAATACTTCATTTCTTGCTCATTCAGATTAAATGGGAGTTCAATGAATCTCTCTCTCATTTGAGGAATTCAGCAAGTTTTTATTTTTAGCAGTTCATTAACATTACTCAATCTTTGAGGCGAGAGCTTATTGTCTTTAGGTGATAGATGGGGATGTGGAATCAGAACAATTTAGAGTTGGAACTTTAAAGGTTGACTAATTAGACCCTTTATTTACAGATAAGAAAAGTAAAACCCAGAGAAGACAGAGGCCAGAAATTTGGAGATTGTCTGGACAAGAGCTGGAATAAAACATTAGGCCACTCAATCTTCAGCTTATTTTCCAAAGGAAACCTCCCAACAGAATTCCCTCTTGGTGCCAATATTTTACGATGTGCTGCATGTTAAAAGCCAGGCTTGTTTAGGGCTTACCTGTGTGATAGGTGGTTCCTGACTCTTCCCAACCCCAGCCTAGGGCCTAAATTCAACTCAACTATAGAATCTAAGGAGAGAGTTCTTAAATGAATAGATGTAAGACCCTTCCTTAATGTTGACAATGAAGTGTGGTTGAAATGGGGAGCAATAACTCTCAGTGAGTCCCCTTTTAATCATTGATATTTACATCTTAACAGTGTTCAAGGAGCTTGCTTACAAAGTAGTTCATATTAGAAAGTCTTATAGTCCAAAATATAATTAGTAGAGCAAGGAAAAAAGGATGAAGAAGGTGATGTGCATAGGGTGGGACTGGGAGGGGATGGGACGGGGTGGGAGCAGGGTTGAGAACTCCAGACTAGTGCAATCTTTTAAGAAGTGATGTCATGGGTAGAAGGAGCATGTTAAGGAGGGAAAGTCATAAAGAACACTATTGCCAAGAACTGTTATCAATTAACATTCTGGAAACCACAGCCATACTTCTCTTCTTTGAGATCCTATAAAATGAGACCATAAAGATTCATTGAGCCAACAAGGCCGTGGCTGCGGGTGGCAAGGAATACGGATCAAGAGGCTCACAAAGGAATGTAGACGTCTGCTTCACTGGAGTGGAAAAACCATCATATGTGGCAGGACAAGTTGCTTAGGAGCCAACTAAACCAGCTGAGAGTAGGCATAAGGTGTGGAGAGAGTGTGTGTATGTTTTAATGCAAGGTGTGGTGCTGAGTTGGGAAAAAACAGCCAGCCCTAAGTCATAGAACAGCCAGCTCTAAATCATAGGCTCACCTCTCAATCTGATGGAAATGCCAGTCCTGGGTTCTGTCCTCTGAGAAGGAAGGCCCTACCTTTGGAGAAAGAAGCTATTGAACATCTCTGTTCCCTTTTGCTGGATCCAGAAGTTCCTTGTGCAGTTCTAGGAAAACAAGAACATTTTGGGCTCACCTCTTAGTAGGTTAAATAATGCATTAGGTCAAATTTTGTAACCCCCAAATACTAATATTTGGGCAAGCAGTTGGACCTAAAAGCTACGCAAAGGTTAGAAACAAAGAGTAGGAGCGCGTTAAAAGTAGAATAAAAATATTAAAAAAAAAAAAAGTAGGATCTTCTCCCAGGGAGTATGTGGCAGCTGACAGTCTGGAACTTTTCCTGCAATGAGCCAAACAGTAAATATTTTAGACCGTAGACCATGGGGTCCTTGTCACTTTTCTGCCATTGCAGAGCAAAAGCAACCACAGACAATACACAAATAAATGAGTTTGCTCATACTCCAATAAAAGCTTATTTATGGACAACAAAACTTAAATTTCATATCATTTTCATATGTAATGGAATATCATTCTTTTGTAAAAATATTTTTTCAACCATTTAAAGTGATGATATTCACTTTTATCTTTTTCTTCTTAAAATTTAAACTATTTAAAAATTTAAACTATTCTTAGCTCATGACCATATAAAAATAGTTAGTAGGCCAGCCCTAGCCAGGGTGGCTCAGTCGGTTGAGCATTGTCCAGTGCACACAAAGGTCACTGGTTCGATTCCTGGTCAGAGCACATGCCCAGGTGTCAGGTTTGGCCCTTGTTGGATGCATATGGGAGGCAACCGAACAATGTTTCTTGGGAGGCAACAGGTTGACGTTTCTTTCTAAAACTCAATAAAAACATATATATATATATTTTTTTTTTTTATTGATTTCAGAGAAGAAGGGAGAGGGAGAAAGAGATAGAAACATCAATGATGAGAGAGAATCATTGATTGATTGCCTCCTGCACACCCCTCTACTGGGGATGGAACCTGCAAGTTGGGCATGTGCCCTGACCAGGACTTGAACCATGACCTCCTGGTTCATAGGTCAATGCTCAACCACTGAGCCATAATGGGCAAAATATTTTTTTAAAAAACAGTCAGTAGACCAAGTCTGACCTACAGACTATAGTTTGCAGACTCATGGTCTAGAATAATGCTGTCCACTAGAAATATAATGAGAGCCACATATGTGACTTACCATTTTCTACTAACCTCTTGTAACTATTAAAAAGAACAGTAAAGCCAAAACTGGTTGGCTCAGTGGATAAAGCATCGGCCTGCAGACTGAAGGGTCTCCGGTTTGATTCCGGTTAAGGATATGTACCTTGGTTGTGGGCACATCCCAGTGGGGGGTGTGCAGAAGGCAGCTGATCTATGTTTCCAACTTTCTATTCCTCTCCCTTCCTCTCCATAAAAAAGTCAATAAAATATATTTAAAAAATAAAAAGAAACAGTAAAATTAATTATTAATATTTTGCTTAACCCAGTACATTCAAAATATTATAATTTCAATATATAATCAATATTAAAATTACTAATGAGATATTTTACACTCTTTTTTCATACTTAAGTCTTCAAAATCCAGAGTGTATTTTACATTTATAGCATATCTCAATGCATTCTAGCCATATTCCAGGAGCTCAATAGTTATGGACGGCTGGAAGCTACCATGTAGGACAGTGCACTATTTTCAAACTTCAGCTTGCATCAGAATCACCTGGAGAGCTCTTAAATTATAGATTATTGGGCCCCACCTCCAGAACTTTTCATTTAGTAGTTTTGGGCAAGGCCCCAAAACTTGCATTTCTAACAAGTTTCTAGGTGGTTTTGATGCTGTTAGTCTGGGGACTATGCTCAGAACCACTTATCTAAAGGTGGGATAGAAAGAGAAGTAGAGAAGCAATTAGGAGCCAGGAATGCATAAAAGCAAGAGGTAAAAAATGAATACTGGACAACAAGATATCATTATATACCTAATAGAATAGCTAAAATTAAAAACACTGAAGACACTAAATGCTGAATGTGAAGCAACAGGGACTCTCATTCACTGCTGGTGGGAATGCAAAATGATATAGGCTCTTTGGAAGACAGATTGGCAGTTTTCTATAAAACTAATCATACAATTCAGCACTCCTTGGTATTTACCCAAATGAGTTTAAGACATGTTTATACAAAAAGCTGCACATAGGTATTTATAGTAGCTTTGTTCATAATTGCCAAAAGTTAGAAGCAACCAAGATGACCTTCAGTAGGAAAATTGATAAATAAACTGTGGTACAGCCAGACATGAAATATTATTCAGTCCTAAAAATAAATGAGCTATGAAACCATGAAAAGACATGGGGACCTTAAGTGCACATTACTAAGTGAAAGATGCCAATATGAAAAGGCAAAATATGCAGACAGTAAAAATTGCAACTATTAGGTGGGCTGTGCCTTTTCAGGATGATTCTATAAATCCAGAATCTATTTTGCACCTCAAGAGTATATAATCATTCAACTTGGAAACCACAACTTTCATGAATTATTAAGTACTTTAATATCTATACAGGTATATCTTTGTTAACTTTTAAATTTTTTAAAAATCTTTATTGTTCAGTTTATTAATTACATTGTTCCCCTTTTTCCCCCTATAGCTCCCCTCCACCTGGTACCCATCCCACCCTCCGCCCTCACCCCCTTCCACTGTCCTCTCCCTTAGTTGCATGATTTTTCTCCAATCTCTTGCTGCACTTCCCATTCCCCTTTTCTCCCCAAGAATTGTCAGTCCATTCCTTCTCTATGTCCGTGATTCTGTTACATTCACCAGTTTATCCTGTTCATCAGCTTATTAATTCACTGATTTTTAGATTCATTTGTTAATAGATGTGTATTTGTTGTTCATAATTTACACTTTTATCTTTTTCTTCTTCCTCTTCTTAAAGAATATCTTTCAGCATTTCATATAATATTGGTTTGGTGGTGATGAACTCCTTTAGCTTTTTCTTATCTGCGAAGCACTTTATCTGATCTTCAATTCTCAATGATAGCTTTGCTGGATAGAGTAATCTTGGTTGTAGATTCTTGCTATTCATCACTTTGAATATTTCTTGCCACTCCCATCTGGCCTGCATAGTTTCTGCTGAGAAATCCGCTGACAATCGTATGGGTGCTCCCTTATAGGTAACTAACTGTTTTTCTCTTGCTGCTTTTAATATTCTTTGTCTTTTGCTCTTGGCATTTTAATTATGATGTGCCTTGGTGTGGTCCTCTTAGGCTTCCTATATATTGGGGTTCGGTGCGCTTCTTGGACTCCTAAGTCAATTTCTTTCACCAGGTGTGGGAAGTTTCGGTCACTATTTCTTCAAATAGGTTTTCATTGTCTTGCTCTCTCTCTTTTTCTGGCACCCCTATAATTCAGATGTTGGTATGCTTGAGGTTGTCCCAGAGGCCCCTTACACTATCTTCAATTTTTTGGATTCTTTTGGTTTCTTGCTTTTTGAGCTGAGTGGATTTTACCTCTTTGTGTTTCAAATCTTGAACTTGGTTCTTGGGGTGCTCTAGAGTACTTTTAGGTCTTTCTATAATATTTTTTATTTCAGTCAGTGTATGCTTAATTTCTGGTTGGTCCTTTTTCATATCCTTGAGAGTCTCCTTTATATCCTTGAGGGTCTTGTTCATTTTCTTGTAGGACTCATTCATATCCTTGTAGGTCTTGCTTATTTCCTTATAGGTCTCGACCTTTTCTAGGAGCCTCTTGAAAAGCCCTATAACCGTGGTTTTGAATTCCATCTCCAGTCGTTTTTTTTCCTCCATTTCTTTCACATTTGATTTCTTTCCATGTCTCTGCATGGTGGCTGCTTCCCTGAGTTGGTCAATTAGCTTTGTGTGGTAGACGTCCTACAAGGGACAGTGGATCAGCCTCCCCAGTTACCTGAGGTGGATATGGGTTGCACAGTCTTGCTGAAGTTAAGCTCAGGTTAATCGTTGTTAGCACTTGGAGGGGTTGACCTCCAGGCCAATTGTCTGTGAAGTTCAGCTGTGCTCAGGTTGGATGGGCAGACTCTCCGGGCCAAGCAGACAGCATCAGCTCCGCCCTATGCGGCCCCAGGGTTTCTGAGAGAGAGCCGCTGCCGAGCTCCACCGGCTGCTGGAGAATTCAGACTCTCCCCAAATGAGTCTGCACACCCAATGTCTCACCCAAGGTCACAAAACAATGCAGTCTGAAGGTTTCCCGAATGAAAGAGCAAGTCATGAGTGCTCTCTGCTAGGTCAGGCAGCTGCGCTGTTCCCAAGCTCACGTGCACTCCGCACAAGCTCGCCTTCTCCACAAGCCCACAGATCCCTGCAGTACCCAAGCTTCAGTGTGCCCTCCCACTGTCCAGTTTTCACCCCATATGATAGTGGGTTCCCTGTACTTCATCCAGAGCTGGAGAATCAGTCCAGTGGGATGTCTTTGTCCCCACTCCCGTTCAAGAAAACTGGCTGGTTTTTTAGCCGCCTGCCCTATCCACTGGTACGCATTCCAAACCTCTGATTCCGCGCGTGTCTTCAATGCTGTCCACCGCCGCTCCTCTGAGTCACAGTGTCTTATCTTCACTTTTATTTGTGGAATTTTCACTTAGCCAGCTTTCCAGTGACTCTGGATGGTGTTTGTTCTTTCGTTAAGTTGTAGTTTTGAAATTGCTGTGTATGGCGGCAAGATAGGTGTTTTACCTATGCCGCCATCTTGGTTCTCTAACTTTTTAAATTTTTTAAAGAAGCTGTTTTCTGGTCCTTGAACCTTGTGACCTAAATTAAAACTCTGGATCATAATTTTTAATTGGTAAAATATTCATAGTAGTTTATTAAAATTATTAAGCACTTTAATATCTATACAGGTATATCTATTAACTTTTAACAATTTTTTAAAGAAGCTGTTTTCTGGTCCATTGATGTCAGAAAACCCCAAATATAGTTTGGGGATCTCTCAAATTCAGGAGAAACTTAAAGGCCTAAAGAAAATTACTTGTAGACATTTTTCTATGGCGCCTTTTTCTGGTGGCACTGCTATGAACCTTTTCTAACATCTGGTTCCAATCAACACTGAGAAATAGAAACTCAGTTTTGGAGGGCAATGAAACAGAGATATTCAGAACTCTTAATTTACAAAGAAAACCCTAATTCAATGTCTAATTCTTTGTTTAAATATCAAATACAATCCCATAAAAATCAATTCAAGAAGTGCTATATTTAGAAAAGTATCGCCCAACCGGCATGACTCGGTGGTTGAGCATCCATCTATGAACTAAGAAAAAGGCCATAGTTCAATTCCTGGTCAGGGCCCATGGGTGTGGGCTCCGTCCCCAGTAGGGGATGTGAAGGAGGCAACCTATCAGTGATTCTCTCTCATTGATCTCTCTCTCTCTCTCTCTCTCTCTCTCTCTCTCTCTCTCTCTCTCTCTTTCTCTCTCTCTTTCTCAAATCAATAAAAATATATTTTTAAAAGAAAGATATCAAAATATAAAAAGATAAAGAACATTAATTCTGATTTTGTCATAGGAAAAGCACAATAATATCTCCAATAAATATTATTGTAATCAATTTAAGTATCTTCCCACTCCAAGCAAACATACTCAGTAAAGGTAAATACATAAATCTCTTTCAGGATCTCATCTCAAACTATGTAGAAACCTACAAGTTTCCTGGAACACAGATTAAGAGATAGTAACCTGAAATCCCAACCAATCAGAAGGGAAAAAGCAGAAACAAGCTTACTTCCTACGAAGAAAGAAACTATAAAAATAATTCAAGAGGACAGAAAAACACTAATTTGAGTATCTAAAAAGGGAGAAGTAGTTGCAAATAACTCTAAAAGTAGTGTTTTGTAAACCTCCCAACAAACTATTAGAGGCTGAGAAACCGTGTCTGGCAGCCCAGTTAATTAAAGGAATTTAGTCCCTTGAGTGAGAGAAGTCTGAGAAGAATCGTAAGTTTGAATCATAGCAGGTTTGCAGCCCATTTAAGTCATTGGACCACTAGTCCTTTAGGAAACTGGAAAAAAACTTTTTTAAAATACAGATGTAAACATCTATAACAATAAAAGCATGATATGCTAATTAGACCAGACAGCCAAACGACCTTCCAGACGACCTTCCAGGCAAAGCATCATGCATCTGGTTATATATAAAAATCTTTCATGATTGCTTCTATATAGGGACATTCAAGAAACTGAGAAATTCAAGAAATTAAGTTCTGATGAAGGCAAGGAAGATATAAAACAGTTGATGGGTTTTTATTTGTTTGTGTGTGTGTGTGTGTGTGTGTGTGTGTGTGTGTGTGTATGTTTTGTTGTTAATCCTCACCTGAAGACATTTTTCCATAGATTTTTATAAAAAGTGAGAGGGAGGGACAGAGGGAAGAAGAAGGAGAGAGAGAAAGAGAGAGAGAGATGTGAGAGAGAAACATCAATTGCTTGCCTCCCCACACACACCTTGCCCTGCAACCCAGACACATACCTTTGACTAAGAACTGAACCAGAGACCCTTTGATGCATGGGCCAATGCTCTAATCACTGAGCATTGCTGGTCAGGCTATTTGAGTATTTTTAATGTCTTCTCACTTTAATCTGAAATTTGTCTATATCTTCAGGTAAGATTGTGAAACCAATTCCAATCACTTCTCAAAATACATGTTCAACAGCAGAGAACTTCCAAAAATATATATATAAAAGCTGGGAGGAAAAGCTAACTATATACTAAATACTTGTCCATGACAAAAATATTCCCTTTATTAATGTAGTCACATGAGTTCAATATTTTTTAAATTGTGCTATAATGTTCATTTCCAAAACAAACCATACCAATATTAAACAAGACAGTATAAATGAACAAAGGACTTAAATAGTTCTCAAAGATGATATACAAATGGCCAATCCTATCTAATAAAAGAGTAATATGCAAATTGACTCTCGCTCCAACACACAAGATGGCTGCCCCCATGTGGTCAAAGATCTTGCCCCCATGTGGACACAAGATGGCCACCAGGGGAGGGCAGTTGGGAGGGACCAGGCCTGCAAGGGAGGGCAGTTGTGGGTGATCAGGCCAGCAGGAGAGGGCAATTGGAAGGGTCCAGGCCTGCAAGGGAGGGCATTTGGGGGTGATCAAGTCTGCAGGGGAGGGCAGTTGGGATGACCAGGCTTGCAGGAGAGGGCAGTTAGGGGCAAACAGGCTGGCAGGGAGCAGTTAGGTATCAAGCAGGCTGGCATGGGAGTGGTTAGGTTGTGATCAGGCTGGCAGGCAGAAGTGGTTAGGGGCAATCAATAAGGCAGCCAGGTGAGCAGTTGGGAGCCAGCAGTCCTGGATTGTGAGAGGTATGTCTGACTGCCCACTTTGGATTGGGCCTAAATGGGCAGTTGGACATCCCTCAAGGGGTCCCAGATTGGAGAGGGTGCAGGCTGGGCTGAGGGACACACACCCCTGTGCACAAATTTCGTGCACTGGGCCTTTAATAAGCACATAAAAAGATATCAACATCATTAGCTATAGGGATATGCAAATCAAAACCACAGAGATACTGCATTACACTCTCTTGAATGTTTATGTTTGTTGTTTTTTTAGTATCTTAGGTAGGGTTTTTATTTATTTATATCAGATAGAGAAAGGGAGAGGCAGAGAGAGATAGAAACATCAATACATCAATTTGCTTCTTCTTGCACATCTCCTACTGAGGATCAAGCCAGAAACTTGGGCATGTGCCCTGACAGGGAATTGAATGGGCAACTTCCCATTGAGGTACATGGGATGATGCTCAACCAACAGCCACACTGGCCAGGCTGATTATTATTATATTTTTAATGAAAATAAGTGTTGGTGAGGATATGGAGAAATTGAAACACTGGCACATTGTGGTGGTAATATAAAATGATTCAGGTACTATGAAAAATAGGTGCTCTTCAAAGTGTTAAACAGAATTACCATATGACCCAGCAATTCCACTCTTAGGTATATGTCCAAAATAACTGGAGAAAAAGAGAATATTGAACAAATATTTGAACACTAATTTTCATAGCAGCATTAATCACAAGAGTGAAATGCTGTTTTCATGTGTAAAAACAATCCAAGTGTCCATCAACTGATGAATGAATAAACAAAATGTGTTATACACATATAGTGAATATTATCCTATCTAATAAAAGGGTAATATGCAAACTGACCATACCTCTGATAAAGCCATGCCCACCAGCCAATCAGGAGCAAATAAACCCCAACCAAGATGGCTGTGGCCACTGAGAGCAGGAGGAAGGCTTGGGTTTCCCCGGCAACAGAGGAAGCCAAGTTTTCTGCCTGCCTAGGCCTCCATTCAATGCTACAAAGTTTCTATTATAGAAGATATATCCCAACAGAAATGGCAGCAGCCATGGAGCTGGAGAGAACAGAGGGTAGGGTTGCCCGAGCGATGGAGGAAGCCAAGCTTCTGAAGCTCTGGCCAGCCTAGGCCTCCACTCCAAGCTCCAATGTTTCAATTATAGAAGGTAAATGTCCCAACAGAAATGGCGGCCGCCACAGAGCAAGCAGAAGTTTGCTTGCTACAAGTTTCAATTGTAGAACATGAAATAAATCCCAGATACCAGGGCCTCTGCTTGGGTGGCTAGGGGGCGTGGCCGGCCTGCAATCCACCATAAGCCTCTTGCCCAGGCTGTCCCATGCCCCAACCCTGATCTGGGACACCCTTCAGGGCAAACCAGCTGACCTCCACCCATGCACCAGGCCTCTATCCTATCTAATAAAAGAGTAATACACAGATTGACCATCACTCCAACACACAAGAGGGCCCCCCCGTGAGGTCAAAGATCCTGCCCCGATGTGGACACAAGATGGCCACCACAAGATAGCCATCAGGGGAGCGCAGTTGGGATGGACCAGGCCTGCAAGGGAGGGCAATTGGGGGTGATCAAGACTGCAGGAGAGGGCAGTTAGGGGTGACCATGCTGGCAGAGGAGGGAAGTTGGGGGCAAACAGGCTGGCAGGGGAGCAGTTAGACATCAATCAGGCTGGCAGGGGAGTGGTTAGGTTGTGATCAGGCTGGCAGGCAGAAACAGTTAGGGGCAATCAGGAAGGCAGGTGAGCAGTTGGGAGCCAGCAGCCCTGGATTGTGAGAAGGATGTCTGACTACCCATTTAGGCCCGATAGGATCAGGCCTCAACGGGCAGTTGGACATCCCTTAATGGGTCCCAGATTGGAGAGGATACAGGCTGGGTTGAGGGACAACCCCCCAACCCCATACACAATTTCGTGCACCGGGCCTCTAGTTCAACTATAAAAAGGAATGAAATTCTGACACATGCATGAACCTTGATACTATGCAAATGAAATAAGTCACAAAAAGACAAATATTAATTACACTTATATGAGGTATCTAGAATAGGCAAATTATAGTGACTAGAGGTTACCAGGGATTGAGGGTAGAGGAATTGGGAAATTATTGCTAATTGGCTACACAGTTTCTGTTTGAGATAATAAAAAAATTTATGGATACCCAGTCAGTATGGCTCCATGGTTGAGCAAGGATCTTGAACCACGAGGTCATAGTTGGATTCTGGGTCAGGATACATGCCAGGGTTTCCCGCTCCATCCCCAGTAAGGGGGCATGCAGAAGGTAACTGATCAATGACTCTTTCTCATCATTGATGTTTCTTTCTCTTTCACCCCCGTCCTTCCTCTCTCTGAAATAAATAAAAATATTTAACATTTTTTAATGCAAATGGATAGTGGTAATAGTTGTACAACATTGTGAATGTACTAAGTGACAATGAATTATATACTTGAAAAGGGTTAAAATGGTAAATCATATGTATATTTTATTACAATAAAAATACATTAAAAGATTTGTAGTTTTTCAAACTTTTGTGGGTATTATGAGAGAGAGAGACAGGCAGAGAGAACAGTAATTTCTCAATGCAAAGAGGGGAAATGAGTTTCATGTCAGTAATTTTAAGGGTGAGATAGGAAAAGCCAGGTTACCTCGTCCACTTTCTAAAATCAAAACTGAATAGAAATCCAAAATAACTCTCAGGTCAATATGAGCCAATAAAACTTGTCCCTTTTCTATTTCTAATTTGTGCCTGAGTTAAAAGAACATCTTCTGCCCTAACCGGTTTGGCTCAGTGGATAGAGTGTGGGTCTGCAGACTCAAAGGTCCCAGGTTTGATTTCAGTCCGGGGCATGTACCTTGGTTGCAGGCACATCCACATCCCCAGTAGGGAGTGTGCAGAAGGCAGCAGATCAATGCTTCTCGTCATTGATGTTTCTCTCTATTCCTCTCCCTTCCTCTCTGTAAAAAAAATAAATAAATATTTTAAAAAAACATCTTCCTCTTAACTACTTCTCAAGTTTTTTTGGTTGTTTTTTCTTAATGTATTTCTTATTTATTGATTTTTTTTTTTTTTTAGAGAGGAAGAGATTGATTTTTTAAAAATATACTTTTATTGATTTTTACAGCGAGGAAGAGAGGGATAGAAAGTCAGAAACATCGATGAGAGAGAAACATTCATCACCTGCCTCTTGCACACCCCCTTACTGGGGATGTGCCCACAACCAAGGTACAAGCCCTTGGCCTAAATCCAACCTGGGACCTTTCACTCTGCAGGCTAGCACTCTATACACTGAGCCAAACCGGTTTCGGCGAGATTGATTTCTTCTTCCACTGTTTTATGCATTAATTTAAATTTTGTTGTTTTCATAGATTTCAGAGAGGAAGGGAGAGGGAGAGAGAGAAACATCAATGACGAGACGCATTGACCAGCTGCCTCCTGCACGCCCTCTACTGGGGATGGAGCCCGCAACCCGGCCTGTGCCCTTGACAGGAATCCAACCTGGGATCCTTCAGTCTGTGGGCTGACGCTCTACCCACTGAGCCAAACGGTCCTAGCCGCTAGGACAACTAGTTGGTTCTTGTGTGTGCCCTGACAAAGGATTGAACCCGCAACCCTGGCGTATGGGGACCGTGCTCTAACCAAATTGAGCGACCCGGCAAGCGTTCAAGTTTTCGTTTTAAATATAAAAAACCTATAAGGTGCTTATTGTGTTTACTTTTATCATCTTCAATATTTCAACGCACACACATTTTTTTTCAGCATTGTCTCGGAACAAAAACGGGTTTTTCTCTGAGATACCACATCTCTAAACCGGACTGCCAATGGCTTGTCCGGTGCATATAAAAATGAACTTTGTTCAAAAGTTAAAACCAAAATGCCTTCACCCCTCACTTCCTGGGACCTAGGACCGAGGGCGGCTCTCCCTTGGGAGTTTCCCAACATCCAATTCCATAAGGGTTTCCTCACCCTCAGAAAACAGGCCTAGGTCTATTATTCTCCAGGCTACTCCAAAGGATTCTGGGAGTTGGAGGGAGGGGCTTGAGGGACAAAAAAATTAAATGCTGGCAACAGATAGGCAGCGGATAGGTTACAATTATCAGCCAGTTGCTGAGCGATTTCTCAAATCTTTTCGACCAGTTCCCTCACTTGTCTCACTCGGTAAACTCGCGTTCTTTCCCTCCCACGCCCCACCCCTCAACTGCCCCATTAGCCAATCATCGGGCTGGTGCTTGCCAGTCCGGGCCAATCCCTAACCCGTTTCCTCTGAGCGGGAAAAGCTCAGAAGCTGCGAGAGAACGAGGTCGGCTAACCGCCCGCTCTCAGCCTTGTCTCTGGGGGGTGGAAGGTAACGGGCCCTGGAGGCAGTTGCCCATTGGCTAGGCAGCGGGCCAATGAAGGGGGTGCAAGGCGGGGGGCGGGTCTCACAGGAGGGGGCGGACCGGGGTCTCGAGGCGGGGGTCGGCAATATAACGGCCTCTCCCCTCCGACCCTCCTTCCCCGCTCCGAGCCCCCCACCCACGGACCCGCTCCAGGCAGCGCCCGGGGCGGCGGCGGCGGCAGCGGCGGGGTGCGGGCTGAGGGACCCGGGCCTCGACGCCCCCCCTCACCCCGGCGCCCCAGAAGCTGTACCGAGTTCCGAAAGGGCTGAGGGTCCCATGGAGGTGAGAGGCAGACACCCCTGGCAGCTCCCTCATCCTCCAGGCCTAAGGGAGGGACCAGAGGTAACCGGTGGGGATGGTCAGGGTCTGGGTGGCGACCGGACTTAGAGGATGGCGACCGTGAGAAGAGACTGAGGAGAAGGCGGGACTCTAGACGCTGTTCTCGGAGGAAGTCGCCTGAGGGCAGGAAAGGGCAGGTTGCTTTTGAAGAGCCCCGACGGGGCGCCCGGGCCGCGCTGCGGGAAGGGGCTGAGGGCGCGGCGACTGGTCGAGCTGGGGGCGTGTGGGGTTCGCGGCGCGGCGCGGCTGACAGGACCGGCAGGGAAGCCGCGACGCCCGGGCTGCCGCTGCGGCCTCCGGATCGGGCGGCGGCGGCGGCGGCGGCGCGGCGGCGATGGTTGGCGGTGTAGGCCAGTGAGGCAGGCGACTGCCGCGCCACGGACGGCTAGAGGACTGGGAGGGAATCCGGGGGCCGCGAGCCCGGGCCCCAAGTTAGTGCCCTCGTCGGGGATCCGGAATTAAGTTAGGCTGTTAGGGGAACGGCGAGGCGAACAGTAATGCCATTTCAGCCATGGCTTCGCGCTGCGTGATGTCTCTCTGGTTTCCTATTCCTGCTCGTGCAGCCCAAGGTGGCGTTCCGCGGAGGTGCGAATCGCTGCTGGAACCTCGGTGCCGACGCCGGCGGCAGACTAACGGATGTGTTCGGCGGCGTGATGTCCGGCTCCTCTTCCTTCTATGATTGCTACAAAGCGCAGGTGCATTCACCGCTCTGCCTGTGTTGGCGCGTTTATTCTGATCAGAGTCCTGTGCCTGAGCCCATTCGTGCGGGGGCTTAAATTGCTCCAGAAAGCCGTAACCTTTCACAGAGTTTGCAGAATACATACTTTGCTTTGAAAACAAGTTAAGAAATAAGATTTTAACTGATTGTTGTTTTCGTCTTCTCTTCAATGATGTCAGAAATGTACGAAAATACATATTTACTTAGTAAGCCCTTAAAAGTACTTTTCCCCCCCTCAAGCATTTTAATTTCTGTAAATGTTTTAATATACTTTTGGTAATTTAAAGATGAAATTTTTGTCACTTCTTTATTCTCTGGCTTCAACAGTGTCTTTCAGTACTATCTTTTACCTCACCTAAGACATTTAAATTTTGTTAGTCATATTAAATTGATCTTAGGATAATGTAAGTCAATTTCATTTGAAATTATTTAACCAGGACACCAATGTTGATATTGTTATACTTTGAATTATAACAATATCCTGAAATAAATTATTCAATCTACACATAGCCTTACAAAGTGTTATGCCCACTGTACAGACTGAAAAACTGAGGCTCAGAAAGCTTAATTTGCGTCCACAGTAACAAAGCCCAAGTGGAACCCAGGTCTTTTCACTGCCAAGACCAGCATTCCACTGCTCTCTGTAATGTTGACATCGTTATTAAAATGTACTTGAATTTATTTTTAGTTATTTTAAGTATATCAAGAAAATAAATGGTAAATTTTGCAGTTACCAGGATCTAATATGTCATCCTCAAGTATTTGCATATTTAATTTCTGTAAACGTTTTAACTAAAAGGAATTTATATATTTAAAGTATAATTTTGTTTGAATTCACTATACTACTTTAGTTGCTTCTTTTATCCTGTAATATAAAATTCAAATCAATCTTTAAAAGGTTTAACTTTTCTAATACTCAAAACTTATTTTAAAATATGAAATGTACTTGAAAGAATTCCCAAAATATATTTGGTTTCCAGTACTCTTTACCTCATTTGATATTTGAATATGAAAATGCTCTTTTTGTTTAAGCAACTATTTAAAAATTATGAACAGCCCTGGTCCATGTGACCAGTGATTAGAGCAACCGCCTGTGCACCATAAGCTCTCGGGTTTGGCGTTCTCCTGTTTGCTTCCCGATCAAGGGCATGTGCCTGGGTTGCAGGTTCGATCCCTACCCCTTGTGCTGGAGACAACCAATTGATGTGTCTCTCTTGAATCCTGTCTCTCGCCCTCCCCCCTCCCTTTCACTCTGTGTATCAGTGGGAAAATATCCTCCATTAAAGGATTTTTTTAAAAAGATGGACAATTATTTATGGCACTTTGGATACTTCACACCTAAAAAAGAGTTAAGGTGGGCCTATGATAAAAAAAAAACTTCAGAACTAAAGGAATAAAGTTATGAAAGGTTCTAAAGATAAAAGTTACTAACATCTAGAGAGAGAGTTTTTAGTGGCACTCTTTGCAGATTGGTTGTAAAATATTTGAGATTCTTGAAGATGGATAATTGGAAGGTATTTTCACATTTTATTATTAAAGTATAAACTTAGTATTATATGTTTAGAATGTTTTCAATTATGTCTATAAAAACAATTTAGGAATATAGGAATACTTTATGTCTTCTCTTTTTATGTAAATTTTTCAAATAGGTTTTTATTGATTTTAGAGAGAGGAAGGGAGAAAGGAGAGACAGAAAAATGATGAGAGAACCATTCACTGGCCTCCTGTATAAGCCTGGTGACCTGGGTTGATGGGATATGCACAGCCACCTGAGCCGCACTGGCCAGAGCAATATAAGTTTTGATTAATAAAAGCAGCCCTAGTTGCCCTAAATAGTTGCTCAGTGATTAGACCATCCACCTTTGGACTGAAGGGTCATGGGTTCGATTTCCAGTCAAGGGCAGTACCTCAGTTGCAGGTTCCCCAGCCCCAGTAAGGGCACATGGAGGAGACAACCAATCCTTATTTCTTTTTCTCTCCTCCTCCTCCCTCCCACACTCTCTAGAAATCAATGGGGAAAATATCCTAAAATAAATTCTTGGTTGAGGATATTTTTTTTAAAAGGGAATAAAAACAATTAGAAAATAATTTTAGTCAGGATTATATTCTTCTGTATTTATAAATACAGAGTGGGACAAAAGTAGGTTTATAGTTGTTTATATAGAAAATAATATAATACAAGAATAAACTCTGTTTCTCATACTCACAACGGTAAACCTATATTTGCCCCAACTTGTATAAAAAAATCATTTCTACTGTGTTATATCTGGATATTTGTAGTTATTGTATCTCAGGTTTTATTAGTTCCTTATTTGGAGAGTTAAAATTTGTGAACCTATACTTTTAGACTTCTTTAAAGAAGCATTTTCTAGAATAAAATGCATCTAAGTGCTTAATCTTTGTCCTAGCCAGTTTGCTCAATGGATAGAGCTTTGGCCTGTGGACCAAAGGGTCCCGGTTTGGTTCTAGTCAGGGGCACGTACCTCGGTTGCAGGCTCCTCCGGGCTCATGTAGGAAACAATCAATGTGTTTCTCTCACATTATTTCTCTGTCTTTTCCTCTCTCTTCCATTCTCTCTAAAAATCAATGGAAAAATATCCCCGGTGAGGATTAATATATATATTAATATATGTATATTAATATATGTATGTGTATATATATAGAAAATGTTTAATCTATTATTATATTCATTCTATAATACTATTTCAAATATTTTAAATTATTTTTACTGCTCAATCATTTTTTGGAAGGAGAGGATTTTAAATCATTAAAATCTTAAAATTCAGCTGAAGCCAGTTTGGCTCAATGGATAGAGCGTTGGCCTGCGGACTGAAAGGTCCCAGGTTCGATTCCGGTCAAGGGTATGTACTGTGGCTGCGGGCACATCCCCAGCAGGGGATGTGCAAGAGGCAGCTGATCGATGTTTCTCTCTCATCGATGTTTCTGACTTTCTATCTCTCTCTCTTCCTCTCTGTGAAAAATCAATAAAATATATATTCTTTTAAAAATCTTAAAATTCAAACTTTCGCTGAAACCGGTTTGGCTCAGTGGATAGAGCATCGGCCTGCTAACTGAAGGGTCGTGGGTTCGATTGTGGTCAAGGACATGTACATACCTTGGCTGGGGGCACATCCCCCGTGGGGGGTGTGCAGGAGGCAGCTGATTGATGTTTCTCTCTCATCGATGTTTCTGACTTTCTATCCTTCTCCCTTCCTCTCTGTAAAAAATCAATAAAAAGTATATTTTTTAAAAATTCAAACTTTCACCTTATTTAATCAGAGTTCATTATAGAAATGTTGACACAAAAAAGAAAAATTAACTGCCATTTTTCTCCTAATTGTAGTAATATCTTTAAAATTTCTGAAGAGATCATAATATTTTATATATCATCACATTTTTATAATCTCTTAGAAATAAAAACGAGACTGAAAATTAAAGATACTGTTTTAAAATGTCCTAGAGCCCTAGAGCCAGTTTGCTCAATGAGTAGAGCATCGGTCTGTGGACTGAAGGGTTCTGGGATCAATTCCATGTTCAGGAAGCAACAAATTGATGTGTGTCTCTCACATCAACGTTTCTCTGTCTCTTTCTCTACCCCTCCCTTCACTCTCTAAAAATCGCTGGGAAAATATCCTTGGGTAAGATTAACCAAAAAGAAAATAAAAAAGAAAATGCCCTAGAATAAGAGTAAGAAGGCCTTGAGTTTAGGTTTTAGTTTTGTCACCTTGGACTTGGTAATTTGTAGCCTCAGTTTTCTCATTTTTCTATTTTTTTTCTAAAATATATTTTACTGATTTTTTACAGAGAGGAAGGGAGAGGGATAGAGAGTTAGAAACATTGATTCAGCTGCCTCTTGCACACCCTCTACTGGGGATGTGCCCGCAACCAAGATACATGTCCTTGACTGGAATCAAACCTGGGACTTTCAGTCTGCAGGCTAACGCTCTATCCAATGAGGCAAACCGGTTAGGGCTCATTTTCCTATTTTAATAGAATGCCCATGTCACAGGGTTGATTGAATACAAGTACGTATGTGAAGTTTGTTTGAAATTCTATATAAATGTACATTAACTTTTTTTTAAAAAGATTGGGACCATTAAGACTTTTGTAAGTGATGTGAAATATAACATTGCTAGTGTCCACATTATGTTCAACAAATTAAAACTACAATAATTATAGGTGTTTTAGACTAGATATAAGCAACAAGTACCCCCAGGGGTCAGATTAGATCTGCCAGGTGCCTGTTTTTTGTTTAAAAACAAAACATTTATTGGGATACAGCTGTCCATGTACCTGCCCTTGACCAGGAATTGAACCTGCGAACCAGCCAGAGCTATCTGTGGTTCCTTAAAGAGACCTTAACAGTCAGCAAACCCTAGTATTTATTATCTGGCTCTTTACAGAAAAAAATTTGCCAATCCCTAGTATAAAGTAAGCTTAAATGGCTAAGTCTAGATTTGATTTTGTCTCCCAATTCTTACGTATGTGTTATTTCCTCCTATTTCTTATTATATCATTAATATTCTGTAATAAATGTAGTTTTAATATGGATGATACATAAGCATTTCTTTAAAATTTCAGAGTGAAGACAATGTTGACCTAAGGCAGACCTATAATCCACTTTCTTCATCAACTGAATATGCAAGTTCTGTAGATTCTTCAATTTTCTATGCACCATGGTCTACTTACGGAGATGATATTAAGCAGCCTTCTAATTCTCAGATTAATGTAAAGAACAGGTAAAATAATAAATTGAATTTTTCAGGCTAAATAAAGTGTTTTTTAAGTTTGATTACATGGGAACCCAATTGTATCAGCTCTTTGTTCCCTATATCAGCATTTTAATTTTATGTTATTAATTTTTGTTATGACATAATTTTGTGTTTATCAAACTTTTAGGAAACCCTAAACTGGGCAGTTATCTTATACTAGAAGCCCGGTGCATGAAATTTGTGCACGGGGAGTGGGGGTGTCCCTCAGCCCAGCCTCCACCCTCTCCAATCTGGGACCCCTTGAGCAGTGTCTGACCACCTGTTTAGGATTGGGCCTAAATGGATAGTTGGACCTCCTTCTCACAATCCAGGGCTGCTGGCTCCCGACCACTTGCTTCTGCCTGTCAGCCTGATCACCCCCTAACCACTCCACTGCCAGCCTGATCTATGCCTAACTACTCCCCGGCTGGCCTGATTGCCCCTAACTGCCCTCTCCTGCTGGCCTGGTTACCCCTAACTGACCTCCCCTGCAGGCCTGGCCCCCTCAACTGCCCTCTCCTGCAGGCATGGTCCCCCCAACTGCCCTCCCCTGCAGGTCTGGGTCCCTCCTAACTGCCCTCCCCTATAGGCCTGATTGCCCCTAACTGCCCTCTCCTGCTGGCCTGGTTACCCCTAACTGACCTCCCCTGTTGTCCTGGTCCCCCTCAACTGCCCTCCCCTTCAAGTCTGGTCCCCTGCAACTGCCCTCCCCTGTTGTCCTGGTCCCCCTCAACTGTCCTCCCCTGCAGGCCTGAGCCTCCACCCCCCAACTGCCCTCCCTTGCTGGCCTGGTCTCCCACAACTGCCCTCTCCTGCCAGCCATCTTGTGGCGGCCATCTTGCGTCTTGGAGTGATGGTCAATTTGCATATCACTCATTTATTAGATAGGATTAGATAGTGTAATAAAAGCCCAGCAACCATACAGCAGAATGACCACTCAGCCTATCACTATGAGGTATACCTTTTGGTCCGTTTCCCCAGCTGGTCAGCAGGCTCCCATTGCCCGGTTGCGAATGGGGAATTGGAGTGGGGGGTGGGGTGGGGTGGGGTGGTGGACTGGTGAGTGGAACAGCTGACCTCTTGATCCCTCCCCCTGGCCAGCAGGCTCCAATCGCTGTATGGTGAATGGTGATCTTGGAGGTGGGTGGTGGGGGATGTGGGTAGCACCAGGCCAAGGCCCCAGCCCACCAGTAGCCCCACACACAGAAGGTGACCCATGGCAGGGGAAGGGCCACAAATAGGTGGGAACGGATGACCTCTTGGTCCCTCCCTCTCTTTCCCCATCTTCCCCCCTTCCCCCAGCCATCAGGCTCTGATCACCTGATGGCAAACTGGGAACCTGGGTGGCTGCTGACAGCCAGGGGAGATGGTCCTGACCACCGGCTAGGCCTAGGAACGGTACCTGTGCACGAATTTCATGGGCTGGGCCTCTAGCGTATATATAATTTTAGCTTATTGCTGTTTGTTTTTATTTTTCATTAGAGGCAATCTTAGTGACTAGATCTTAAGTTCTTCCTTTGAAAGATATATAAATGAATTACAATTTTCTATCCATTCTAAATTTTTTTATCCATTTTAAATTTTCAGTAATTTCTTCCTTCACAAGTATTCAATAAACAAGATTTTTATCCAACATGAGACTTTTAAATTTTTTTATCCTCACCTGAGGATATGTTTTTTGATTTTAGAGAAAGAGGAAGGAAGACAGAGAAACATCCATAGGTTGCCTCCCAGTGCACCCTGACCCGGGATCAAACCCGAAACCCAAGTATGTGCCTTACCCAGGAATAAAACCCTCAACCTTTTGATTTATGAGATGATGCTCCAGTCACTGAGCCAGGGCTTAATTATTTTTCTATGCAATTCCACAAATAAGGGCCTACTCTGTGCCTGATTCTTTCCTAGTGGAGATATTAGCATTAACATGGCAAATATTTATCCCTGCCTTTATACGTTTTATAATACTGACCATGAGGATAACTTGCCAGGCACTACAAGTATAGTGAGGTTAAAAAGAGAAAGTATAGGATATTATAGGAGCCTAATACAAAGAGAAGCCTAGGGGAGTGAAATATACCTTTATTTTAATTACATATAGGGGAGCAGTTGATAGAAAATGATGCATCTTTAGTTTAAGCAGAAAATAATTTTTTCAGTCATATTAGTTAAATTCAAATTTTTAAATTTGTGGTAAGTTCTCTATAAAATAGTGATTTTATTAGAAGATTATATAATGTATAATTGTATCAAAACAAATATTTTTAACTTGATATGTGTTCATTAAAAAATTAAAACTTTATAAAAAATATATAAAGAAAATCAGAAATCTACCTTAACCCTGCCATTACACCTCCCAATAACAACTATTAATAGTTTATTATATATTACATTGAATATTTTTAGATATATATTAATATATCCTATATAATAAAGGGCTAATATGCAAATTATCCCCTTGACCAGGAATTTGACCTGGAATTCGACCAGGGAGTGGGGTGGCAGGCCAACTGCCCATGGCCCTGCCCACAATAAAGGGTGGGGGGCAATCGGGGACAGGGCCTGCCCACCAACCATCCTATGGCCTGCCTGCCTGGCCGACCTCACCCATGCACAAATTTGTGCACTGGGCTTCTAGTTATTATATAAAAAGCTTTATATTGAATATTTGTGAAACAACATGATATAGTGGAAAAAGACCATTGTTTGGCAAGTCATAAATCCTTGCAAAATAGGTTTCTTTTTTCATTTTTTCATATGTTTATTTTTAGAGAGGAAGGGAGAGGGAGAGAGAGAAACATCAATGATGAGGGAGAATCATGGATCAGCTGGCTCCTGCACACCCCACACTGTGGATTGAGCTTGTAACCTGGGCATATGCCCTTGACCGGATTGAATCCAGAATCCTGAATCAAATCCAGAATCTGGAAACGAACACAGTACAGTACCAAGCATCATAAGTCGATCTGCAGGCCGATGCTCTATCCACTGAACCAAACTGGCTAGAGCTGTTTCTTTTTTAAAAATATGTTTTTATTGATTTGAGACAGAGAGGAAGGGAGGGTAGAGAGATAGAAACATCAAGGAGAGAGAAATATAACCCATCTGCTGCCTCCTGCATGCCCCCTACTGGGGCTCAAGGCTGCAACCTGGGCATGTGCCCTGATCAGAGTCAAACCAGGGGACCCCTCAATCCACATGCAGACTGATGCTCTATCCACTGAGCCAAACTGGCTAAGGCTAATATAAGTTTCTTAATATCTCAAATGATCATTCAACAGCTGAATGATTACTAGTACTTGCCCATCTTATGTTATGAAGATCAATGAAATGTTTTGCGTGTTATGCAAATATAAGGAAGGTATTTTTATTTTTTAAATGCCCTAACACTATTAAATGGTAAGAAACAAAATATGAGAAAACAAGAAGTTACAATTTAAAAAAACATTACTTCTAAGAACAAATTACCCAAAATCCATAAAGGGTAAAAAGGCACCAATTTTTCATCTACGTATGGTTTTTACATTTTGTATTATTTAGACAGTGTTAGTCACCAGGTAGCATTTCAGGTACATGGAACTCTAGTCACCTCTTTGGCAAGGATTTAGAGAAAGCCCTCAACTCTGTTACATTTAAGGGACAACTGCAATAGTACTGTGTTATCTAAGATGACCATATCATGTTTTACTTTATATTCCAATATAAAGAGACACAAAAATCAAGCAAAATGTTTACATGGTTTTCAAATTACAAATAAAAAGTCTGAGTAAGTGTTGATGGGAGGATGTATAATAGGATCAAATATGCTTTCAGGAGCAGCCACAGTACAGTACCAGGCATAAGTCAGAGATTTGTATTTTGGTCACCTAAAATGAATTGTGTTTTGGAGATATAAGAAGCATACATTGTGAACTAGGATTTGAAATGAAAGAGAAATATTTATGTAACATAATAAGCTAAAGTGGAAATTATTGAGTTCTTATTTCTTCTTTATTTGAAATTATGGTATAGATTCAATCCAAATATTTTGCAGAAAGTAATGGTAGGATAAATCAGGAAATAGAAATCAATATATTTCAGTGTGAGTAAAATTTGTCCTGTAATATTTTTTAGGATTCAAACAGAAAGAAATGACTATGGCAGTGAAACAGACTTATATGGACTTGTATCTAACATTTTGGAAGAACAAGATAAGTCACAGCCATATTTTGCTGACGGGTTAGTATATCATATAAACTATACATTGCATAGTGAGCTTATTTATTTATTTATTTATTTATTTATATTGATTTTTCACAGAGAGGAAGGGAGAGGGATAGAAAGTCAGAAACATCGATGGGAGAGAAACATCGATCAGCTGCCTCCTGCACACTCCTTACTGGGGATGTGCCCGCAGCCAAGCAAGGTACGCATGCCCTTTACCGGAATCGAACCTGGGACCTTTCAGTCTGCAGGCCGAGGCTCTATCCACTGAGCCAAACTGGTTCGGCTGTATAGTGAGCTTTTAAATTCACATACGGGATGGCGCAAAAGTAGATTTACAGTTGCGAGTACACGAAACATGGTTTATTCTTGCTATTATTATTATATTATTTTCCATGCAAACAACTGTAAATCTGTACACTAGATTATCCTATTAACTGTTATTTTTAGTTAGTAGAGGATCATCTAAGAGTAGACTTTTTCATTCAAATACTTGTTTTTAGGACTCAATTTTGCTGAGATCGTTGCATACAATTAAAAGTTTCAATCTAAGCCGAAACCGGTGTGGCTCCGTGGATAGAGCGTCGGCCTGCGGACTGAAAGGTCCCAGGTTTGATTCCGGTCAAGGACATGTACCTTGGTTGGGGGCACATCCCCAGTGGGGGGTGTGTAGGAGGCAGCTGATCGATGTTTCCTCTCATCAATGTTTCTGACTTTCTATCCCTCTCCCTTCCTCTCTGTGAAAAATCAATAAAATACATATTTTAAAAAAATAAAAATAAAAGTTTCCATCTAAGGTTTAATTTGTTAAGAACTTTCATTTGGAAAATTATTCTTGCATAATTCAGAGCTATTTCCCTTGCGTTCATGAGCTAAAGTGTAGTTTAACGAATATAAATTCCCAGGGATATATATATATATATATATATATATATATCTCCTGTGCAGAAATGCATATGGATTTTATTCATCTGGTAAAAAAAATTTTAAATATACATTGTTTTATTTGGGTATAGAAGCCATATTACCCAAATGCTTTATTTCATAAATAGGGAAATATGCAGCACATATGTAAACAAATAAAATATTTTAATTTCAATAATAGTTTCAACAAAACACATCCTTTTTCATTGAAAAAATTGTGGTCAACAACACTTTTTGTATTATATAATAACCTAATTAAAGGAAAAACATAAAAATTTTATGTAAGACTATGCAGTCATCAGCCTCAGGCCTTAGTTAATGCCTTTTGAAAAAGACATATTAAGATTAAAATACATATTTATATAGCACATTTCAAGCAATAGAGAATTATTTGTTTTGGGGTTTTTTAAAGATATATTTTATTGATTTTTTACAGAGAGGAAGGGAAAGAGTTAGAAACATCGATCAGCTACCTCCTAAACACCTCCTATAGGGGATGTGCCCACAACCAAGATACATGCCCTTGACTGGCACTGAACCTGGGACCTTTCAGTCTGCAGATCAACGCTCTATCCACTGAGCCAAATCAGCCAGGGCAATAGAGAATTATTTGAATGTAATGGTAGCATATAAGACAAAGTTGAAAAGGATTACAGAAAGGGGAGGTGGATGAGATAAATGTTTTTGAAAACCTTTCCTACCTTTTCCACTAAGGACATAAAATCTTTTAAAGTCTAAATTGTAATTAAATATATTTACTTGTTCTAGGACCTGCTCCTCCAATTTAAAGTCAGTTTGGCCAGTGAACACAAGCAGATTTGCAGATCACCATGACCTGTTAACAGAAACCAAAAGGCCAGTAGATACAGCCATCTCTCAGCAAGCTTTTTATACTGGTGAATCTGTGTCAGCAGTGGAAAAGCAATACCTGCATAATAGTAATCTCACACCACAACAAAAAATAGATGAACTTTATCATGGATTTACTGGTTTAGACCTTGAAGAACAATGGATGTACCCCTCACGAAGTGATCATTCTAATTGTTACAATATTCAGACAAATGATACAGCTAAGGCAACATTCCAAGAATATCCATTTGTCAAAAACTGTTTTACACCACAAGCTGGCCTCTCTGAGGTCATGAAAGAATCAGGAGCTGATACTTACCCTTATGGAAGAGAGAAAATGTGTGTTAAAAGTCTTGAAGCACCATTACAGCAAAAAAGGGCAGAGATATTTCTTTCCCAGTTTAATAGATACAATGAAAGTGCAGATTATTGTAGATACCCAGAATACGCTCATCCTAATAAGGCTAAACTGACTAAGTGTTCAAATTTTAGTGTCCAAGATAGTAAAAAATTAGCCAATGGCACACCTGAAACACCACCTGTAGAAGCAGACAGCTACACAAAGTTATTTCAGGTTAAATCAGCAAATCAGAAAAAAATGGAAGAGACAATGCCTGACCAGCAGAATTTCACATTTCCAAAAACTACACCACACCTGACAGAAAAACAGTTTGCAAAGGAAGCTGCATTCACTGCTGATTTTGGCTTAAAAGCAGAATATGGACTAAAGCCTCATACAGTTTGTTCAGCTAATAATGATTTCGCTAATGTCACAGAAAAGCAACAGTTTGCTAAAGCTGACCCCCCAAATTCTGAGTATTTTAAATCAGTGACTTTATTGTCAAACTCAGCAACATCTTCAGGAGGTATTAACTTGAATAGGCCAACTTGGATGAATGTCCACACAAAAAGTAATACTCCTATTCCTTATAGAAATCAAGGTAACTTGATGAAATTAAATAGTCATTTAAATGCAGCTTCAAAAGGTTCTAACCACTCTTCAGATTTCCCCCAACTATCATCCACAAATTTAACTCCAAATAGCAATTTGTTTCAGAAGTATTGCCAAGAAAACCCTTCATTTTCTAATTTTGATTTCAATTATAATGGTGCAGAAAGAATTCAATCTGTCAATCACATGGAAGGACTGACAAAGACTGCAGAAGAAAATCTCTTTGAATTGGTTACAGATAAAAAAATAAAGCAGCCAAATGGATTTTGTGACAATTACTCAGTTCAGCAGTTTGGGATCATTGAAAATGTAAACAAACATAATTTTCAAACTAAGCCTCAGAGTGGACACTATGATCCTGAGGAAGGTGCAAAGCATTCAGATGGATTCTCTCAAAATACATACCAAGATCTGTTAGAGGCCCAGAGTCATTTTAATAGCCACAGGCAGGGAAGTGGAGACAACAATATTAACAGCCGTGTAAATCGCACACAGGCGTCATGCTTTTCTAATTATATGATGGGAGATTTAAGACATAATCAGAGTTTTCAACAACTTGGTTCAAATGGGTTTCCCCTAAGATCCACTCACCCATTTGGCCATTCAGTTGTTCCACTCTTGGATTCCTATGATTTGTTTTCTTATGACGACTTAAGCCATTTATACCCTTATTTTAATGATATGATGTATGGTGATAATTCCTTTTCTGGTTTTGTGCCAACTTTTGGGTTTCCAAGACCAATTAAAACCCGTAGTGGACCAGCCAGTGAACTTCATATTCGTCTGGAAGAATGCTATGAACAATGGAGAGCATTAGAAAAGGAGAGAAAAAAGGTAACACAAAGATATACAGTTAGGAGAACTTAGTATGTTCCCTACATCTTCTTTTGTTTATCTTAGTGTGCTTTGAGTACTGGCTTTATTTCTAAGCTGAATTCTTCTCTAATGGGCAGTATTTGTTAAATCCATGACTATAAGGAATTAAGTGACTTTAAGACAAAAAGCTGGGAGTGGGAGGAATGGAGACATCTGTAATAGTGACACCAATAAGCTTAAAATAAATATGTAAAAAATAAAAACTAAAAAAGTTTGGGGTTAAAAAGAATTGTTACTTATGTAAAGTTTATTTTGCCAATGAAGTAGATTTTTTCCTTAATGGGTTAAAAGTTCATTTCTTTTAATTTTTAAAGTATTAAACTGTTGGAGTGTCCAGATATTTTATTTGTATTAAGTATGACAGAAAAATACTGTGGTTTGATTTTGTTGCCCTGTGATACCAGAACAGAATTATTTAAAGGAGTAATTTTCAATTTATTGCTTAGGCCTAATAAAAATATTACCATTGAATCATATTTGGAAAATTCATCATCTAAAAATTACATATTTTTTACAGACTGAATTGGCCCTTGCCAAGAATTATCCAGGAAAAAAAGTATCCAGTACTAACAATACTCCAATTCCAAGGCTGACTTCCAACCCATCTAGAGTTGATCGCTTAATTGTGGATGAACTTCGAGAACAAGCCAGGGTAAGTTATAAAAATTTCCAATAGTAGACTTTTAAAGTGCTTGATAAATTCTTATAACATTTCAGTAAGTTAGAATTCTAAAGGATTTTAAAATCACACTTATGTGTAACTCTCTTAAGTATATTATTTTCCATGTTTGGTCCTAGAATTTATTAATATTTAGGAAAGGGAAAAAAGCCCCACTCAGATATTTAAAGTTAGGTTTAATAACTTAAATGGTTCCTCTTCAAACCCAAATTGGTGGTGGAGCTAATCAACAGAAAGAATTTTTTTAAAGCAAAACCATTTTGAATATTATTTACAGGGAAAGTACCATTTCTTAGTTACATTTGTTTTCTAGCTTGATGAGCAAGCTGTGCTTGCATTATACAGGATGGTAAATTAATATGGAACTACCGTATTTCATTTCTTAACCCTGTATTAAGTTATTCAACAAATAAGTATACACAGCAGTGTATTAAATACTGATAAACTAATGTATGTAGGTATGCAGACTTTTATACATTAGCCTTGTTTGGGGAAAGTAGTATGTCACTTCAAATAAAATGTATAAAATACTGATATTAAGTCCTTTTATAATTTAAGAAATGATTGTTCTTATTATCTCTTATAATTTCAGGATTTTAATCAACTTTACTAGAGTAAGATAATTTTTTTTCTTTTTTTTGATATTCCTCTCTTAAAAAGTCACAGCTTTCTAAATAAAATCTGATGAAGAGTCCTGAGTAAAAGCATGCAAAGAAATAGGTTGCTTCTAAGATTGAGTGAAAACCACTTTAGGAATTAGAAAAATCAACATAATCCCGTTTTATTGAACATCAGCTTCTTACTTTGTACCATGCTGTCTTTAAAATAGAGATATGAACTATTTCAGTGGAAAATATTGATTTTACCTAGCTTTCAACCTAGGTCAGTTGAGATTCTTTTATCAAATTTGTAAATTTGGTCCTAGCCGATTTGGTTCAGTGGATAGAGCACCGGCCTTCCTACTGAAGGGTCCCAGGTTCAGTTCTGGTAAAGGGCACATGCCCAGGTTGTGGGCTCGATCCCCAGGGGGACATACAGGAGGCAGCCAATCAATGATTCTCATCACTGATGTTTTTGTCTCTCTCCCCCTTCCTTCCTCTCTAAAATCAATAAAAAATATATATATATTTTTAAATTGTACAATGGAATAAATAGTGACATGGATTGCAGCCAGATGTTAATAAAAACTTCAGTCTTTTATTACATTTTCTTAATACCATTCCAAATTAAAACTCCTTTTTCTCAGTAATACATTTCTCAGCAATAAATCAAAGGATTACAAACTGTGGATGTTAAGAAATATATTTTACCAGCTTTTTAAAAACATATATATATATTTTTTTAATTGATTTCAGAGAGGAAGGAAGAGGGAGAGAAACACAATAATGAAAGTCCCCCACTGGGGACTGAGCCCACAATCCAGACATGTGCCATTGACCAAAATCGAACCCAGGACCTTTCAGTCCACAGGCCAATGCTCCATCCACTAAGCCAAACTAGCTAGGGCTTACCAGCTTTGGTAATGTATCACATTAAGTTAGAATATTATGTTTATAGCTGCCATAATTGTTTATCTATATTTAGCAACATTAGATCAATAATATACAAAGGGAAAAATATTTTCATATGTACTATTTTCTAGTATGCTAGTTTTATAGAATTCTGAAATCTTTTTATTTTATTTATTTTTTAATATTTTTATTGATTTTTTACAGAGCAGAAGGGAGAGGTATAGAAAGTCAGAAACATCGATGAGAGAGAGACATCGATCAGCTGCCTCTTGCACGCCCCCCACTGGGGATGTGCCCGCAGCCAAGGTACATGTCCTTGCCGGAATCGAACCCGGGACCTTTCAGTCCGCAGTCCGACGCTCTATCCACTGAGCCAAACCGGTCTCGGCCTGAAATCTTTTTAAAGTTTATTAAAAATCACCAGTACAAATTTCTTTTTACATTTATCACTTATTCAAAATGATTGTCTTATTTAAAAATATGTAATTGAAAGTTCATTGGAATATTTATATTGGGGTTTTTTTCTTCTGTTGTTGTCCCTTCGAGGACCGTTGGTTGCACAATTGGGAGGAAAATGTTTAGTGCCTGTACACTTTTGTTCTATGGACCTAAATTGGCATAAACCTGTTTCAGAGAAACTTGATGTGAATGTGAGGGTAGAGGCATTGATTTAGGTGCCTTCAGCTTTTTGAGAAGTATTTTACTATTCTTTCCAATCACTGAACACCAAGTGCTTATGTGAATTTTAAAGATTTTTAAAATTGATTTTTGGAAAGAGGGAAGGGGAGGGAGAGGGAGCGAAACATCAACTGGCTGCCTCCTGTATGCCCCTCACCGGGAGCAAACCTACAGCCCTGGGCTCGTGCCCTGACTGGGAAATGAACCTGTAATCCTTCGGTACAGGACAACTGAACCACACTCGCCAGGGCAGTTTTCAATCAGTTAGTTCCCAAGGGCAGTTCTTCAAAAAGTTCTCTTTCCTCACACCTTCCAAGGTTAGAATTTGGGAAAGAAGTTAGGAATATGAAACATACTCCCCTTACTGGTCTAATATATCAGTGCCCTTTTAAAAGTGTAATTAACCAGAAGATTGAGAAATTTCCTTAATTTTTCATAGCAGCTCTGATAATTGTAAGATTTTTTTTATTATTTCAATATAATTTAAGTCAACATTTTCTGGATTATGGATTCTTTAAAACTGCCACTAGCTCAGTACCATTATCTGAATGCTTCTGGTTTCCAAAAGGGGAACACTGGAGGCCCAAAAAAGGATTTCTCCCTTTTAGCTTATTTTTTTCCCCTTAGATTTACAGTACCTCCTAATAACCCTATTTGCCAAAAACAGTGTTGGATCTTGTATTTGCACTTCCTATTAATGACATGGGAATGTTAGAAGGTTTGACTTTTCCATTGTTTATTCCCATTGACTGATTACCTAAAAAGCTTTTGGAATTAAAAAATACAAGTAGGCAAAAAAGACAGACTTTCCATCTTTGTTACCTGCAATATGGTGTCAGGACATAATAAGCATTCAATTATTTATTGAATGAATATTATTACTCTTGTGTTGTTTTTAAGTTAATGACAGGGCAATGAGGTTACATGCTTTATCAAAATTTAAAATCTTTCCCTCAGGTTGTAACTTTACTAGGCAAGATGGAACGTCTTCGAAGCTCTCCCCTTCATGCCAATATCTCTACTGCTCTTGATAGACACTTGGAGTCCATACACATTGTACAGTCACGTAGAAAGGATGAAATTGTTAATGCTTCAAATCGTCAAAAGCAAGGAGTTCCTAGATGCCAAGACGACAGAGGTACAAATATTAATGCATATTACTTTGATAAGGCAATGAGACCGTTTGAATGTTAATAAAATCAGATTCTAAGGTTAAAGGTCAGAATTCTAAGATTTCATTTATCTAAAGAATAAATTGGCCGAACCCGGTGTGGCTCAATGTATAGAGCGTCGGCCTGCAGACTGAAAGGTCCCAGGTTCAATTCTAGTCAAGGGCATGTACCTTGGTTGCGGGCACAGGATGTGCAAGAGGCAGCTGATGGATGTTTCTCTCTCATCGATGTTTCTGACTTTCTATCCTCCTCCCTTCCTCTCTGTAAAAAAATTAATAAAATATATATATTTTAAAAAAGAATAAATTGGTAAAGATGCCCACATAATTTACTCCAAAAGTACTTTGTTCCGTTTTGTTAACTTGATCCACTTAATTATAATTCCATCATAGTCTGTGTTTCTACCAAAAGCATAGTCATCATACAAGTCAGAATAAAGTGTCAACATTTTAATGTATGTATTAAGTCAAGAACTTTGGTTAACTTAGTCCAGTGGTCGGCAAACCATGGTTTGCCGCTGTTGACTAATGAGTTTGTCAACCACTGACCAGACTCTGGATTCCAATAATTACAGGCTGTTGTTCCTTGTGATTAAGCCCTGGTTGGCAAACTCATTAGTCAACACAACAGCAAACCAGGGCTCACAAGCTGCATGTGGCTCGAGAGCCACAGTTTGCCGACCACTCACTCAATACTTACCCCTTTTATAAAAATTACCAGAGGGCCGGTACATGAAATTCATGCACAGCTAGGGTCCCCTAAGCCTGGCCAGTGATCAGAGCCTATCAGGGTCTTCTTTTGTTCAATGCCGCACCCTGGTGGTCAGCACACGTCATAGCAAGCAATCAAACTCCCTGTCTCCTGGTCAAACTCCTGAGGGGACACTTTGCATATTAGCCTTTTATATATATAGATTGATTATATATATAGATGATGTTTGATCATGTAGTAGTTCAGCACTGGGCTTTAAAAGGCAAGGGAAACTTAAATGGTATCTAATATGAACTGACTCAAAATATTTCTTTTACAGATGTTTTTGCCCTTGCTGCAGCAATTAAAGAGATGTGTGTGGCTACTCGAAAGGCACGCACTACTCTGTGGTGTGCACTGCAGATGACTCTGCCTAAAACAGCCAATACAACTGGCCAAACAGATGTGGAAAAGGCTTTACAAGATATAGTAAACTGTGAAGATAAAGTCCATGAAAGCATAAATAGTTGCAATCCAATGAATCAGAGAGGTGACACAAATAAACATTAAGGAAATCCCAGCAGAAATAAAAAGCTGATAAGTAAATGTATCAAGACATGCTCAACAATTGTAATGAACTTGTCAAACTTGAAAATTTCAATGCATTTTTTCAGACTTAGAGTTTAATACCTTAATGAAGTCTAACTTCAATTTAAAAATCTATTTGGAATGAATCAAATATAGTTTAAAGTGAATTCAAAGGGATAATTGACTACTCAGAATCCTGAGTAGTTGAAGATAAGTTTAAGTAAATTAAATATTTCCTAACAGCTAAAATATTACTTAAACCTATTCTGCAGTACAGGTAAATGCAAATGTGAAATTCTTCTAGAGATAAGTTTCATTTAGGTCTGTCTTAGTAAGTATAATTCCAAATAATGAATCTAAATGACTGTAACCCAATTATGGCTACAGTCTAGTAACCAAGACAAGTTTTGATTGTGATTTAATAGTGTTTTCCTTACAAAACTGGATAATACCTAGGAAACAGAGGAAAACAAGAATGAACCCAATATTCATGTAAAATTTTAATGTTTAAACTACCATATTTATAATTTGAAATCTTAGTACCTAAGTATATGGAGGGAAATGCATCTGATTCTCCTAAATTAGTGATAAAAGTGCCAGTATAAAAACCATGCAAGTTACTGAATATAAAATCTGTTCAAATCATTTGTGTATATTCTTAAAATTTAATTATACTATCAATTATTAAATATTTCCAATTTTAAAGTATTTACATTGAATCGAAACAAAACATTTCCTTTACCTGGATCTTTTAGATTTGATGCACGGTAACTAAAATAATGACTTGTTTTAATACCCTTAGTTGCTGCCTTTTATGAGGGTATCACGAAGTTTTAAAATGTATTTTTTTTAAGGTTAGCCTTTAACTAGTTTAGTTTACAATTGGTTGTGTATATTTTGTGTAGTTGTGTTCATTAGTTTGCTTCTGTATTTTTTAAGAGCTCTTGAAAGCTTGGCTTTTGCTGTTTCTCATCACTTAATATCTTTGTATGGAACCCAAGTAATTTATTCATTAATATGAAATGTTGATATTATGTGACTCAGATCTTGGGTTTTAACATTTCTAGCACGAGTTAAACTATGATATAATGTACTTATGAAATTTAATTGAACTATCCTTGACTAGAGACACTGATGTTTTAAATGTTGGTGCTTTTCCTAGTTTTAGAAATCCTGGTATAAAAAGAGTGTAATCACACCACATAAATTTTCTTTAGATGATGTGCGGAAGAAACTGATTGAGAGAATTCAGGAGTAACTGTGGGGAGAAACATTTTGATCACTGATATGCCTTAGAACTACCAAATTAATTATATTGAAGGTAGTCAAATAAAATAGATCACCCACCACAGTCACTGCATAGAAAGTGGTTAAGTTTGACATAAGACATGTTGGATGTTATAATAACAAATATTGTACTAATTTAGTCTCTCAGGAAAATAAATTATTTTGTTGAAAGTATTTGGTTTTATTTTTTACATTTGTATTAGTTTCTAACTTGAAGAGCCACTCATGTCAGAAAACCAAATTTCATTTAACTGATAAAACTGGTGCTAAATTTTCAATTTCATTATAATTAACACATAAGTAAAAATGTTGGTAGATATATCAATACAATTCAGATACCTTTGTTTTGCATCTAACCTTACCTCCTTCAAGATGAAACTTCTGTTCCCACTTTATGCTGATCCAGGCAAACTAGGGTAAAAATTCTGGGGAAGCTTTGACATGAGAGTGGTCAAATAAACCATTAGTCCATTAACAAAAACCAAACAAAAATTCTTTGAAATTCCATTTATCATGTCACCCTGAAGATAATTCTCAAATTAGTTGGCTGTCCCTTTCTAATGGATGGCTCTTTAAGTATTGTACTTCTGAATTAATCTATGAAAACCTTATAAACTTAATATCACAGAAGACTTGTAGTGAAACTGGTAAAACTGATGCTATCATCATTTCTAACCCAAAAGAATTTGGCATATACTCAATTTAAAAAAAAATAGAAAAAGTGACATAGAAGCATGGAACAGACTGTTGAACCTCAGAGGGAAGGTGGGAAAGGGTAGGTGAGTGGGAAGAGATCAACCAAAGAACTTGTATGCATATATACATAACCCATGGACACAGACAATAGGGTGGTGAAGGCCTGGGGTAAGGGGTAGGGATAGGCTAGAAGAGGTGAATGAGAAAAGGGACATATGAATATTTTCAACAACAAAGATTTTTTAAAAATAGAAAACGCACTTTTTATAAAGGTGGTTGAAAACTACCTTGAATTAGCAGTATTCTTCCCATTTGAATGGGAATTAATATGATTGAAATCTCAAATGTGGCTTTAATGTATCAATCATACCATGTGATATTGTTTAAAAGTTGTCCTTTTGCAATAATGAACATTTTAGATGTAAAGATTAGCTCTTGAGTTAAATGAATAACCTTAAAGCCTAATGAATTAGAAAAAAAAAAGCTTAATGAGCTGATCTTTTTCTGTTTAAACATTAGTTCAAGTGTACATTTAATGTACATTGAGCCAAAATACATTCCAAAAATTGCCAGCTCTGGGGCTCTAATAAACCATGAAAGCTTCTGCTTAACTCCACACAAAGAACCCACACAAAGAGCCCAGAGAGCAACATGCCATCGTCTCAATGGACTTGTGCCAGACTGCTTTAAAAGAGTGTATGTGAGCTAGCAAACAGCAAAGACTGGCCATGCAGCCAAACGCCACTGATCAGACACCAAACTACAGCATCCATAATAACAGCCCAGAAGAAAGAATTAACTGCTGTTACAGCAGATTGAAACAAGTACCCTTCAGAGGTCCATGGATATAACCCAGCACTGCTCCAGAGACCCAATAAAGGTGAGAATCAACCAAAAATAAGGATTTACTAAATTAAAATACTCTCATATGCTATCTGTAGACACAGACTATTGCTACTGCCATATAAAGCTCTAAGATTACAACAGTACTTCAAAGCCAATTTACTGACTTTCCAGAACAAGGTAATCTTTCTGATCTCCCAATATCCAACCTCACAGAAAGGAAAACTGAGGCAGAGAATTTACAGATTTCAGGAAGTTCTACTTATAGAAGTTATTAGGACTAAGCATAAGGTAAAATTCAACACATTCCTAAGCACAGAATTCATCTCTATAGCTGAAAAGAATCAGAATAAACCAGAAGACACTGCTTTAGATAAAGTTTATTTTTTTAAAAGGTTATTTTTTTTTAATTTTGCGAAGGTCACGGTTATAGGAGTATATAGTTGGTAACACATCTTTTCCTTAACCATGCTTCTCCCTTTTGCACAAAGGTAAAAACTTTTGTTAATCTCAATGGTATAAAACAGAGGTCTGCAAACTTTTTCTCCAAAAGTTAAGATAGTAAATATTTTAGGCTTTACAAGCCACATAAGGTCTCTGTCATATATTCTTTATCATCTCTTTAAAAACAAAATTCATTGTTAGTTTGCACCATACAAAAACAGATTAGGCCAACTTTGTCTTGCAGGCAATTTGCTGACCCCTGGTATAAAATAATTACTTTGTTTTCTTGGGGAAATTATTCTCTTCAGACTTCTTGACAATCTTGCCTAAAGGAAAAAGGCTTGATTTAAAATTGTCATTTGTGACAAAAGTGGAGAGTTCCTGCTCACTCTTGACTCTCCCAAGCAATTTTCCCACTCACTCAATTTGAGCACCTTCTATGTACACTCTTAAATATATGTGTTAATAGAGATTCCAGTGTTTCATCCTGAAAAGGCAGTTCCTCTAAACCTGTAATTATCAGGTCTTTATAACTCATGATTTAGGGCAAATCAGGACTAAAATCTCTATTAGCAATCAAGAGGAATCTAGCTAACAATGATATTCTTGCACACAATACTAACACACCTTCTTAAAATCATAACCTAGAGGAAAATTATAACTATTTTTACTTTAAAAAGATACTTCCTTTCCTCCCATAGGGTAAATTTGTATTTTAATTCTTAAATCTACAACATCCACCAAATAATGTCTTCTCATTTTCCTAGTTTGTTGCCATGCAACTTAAGGTCTGACTTCATTAGCTTTCTATTTGAGTCTTAATACATTTAGGAGTGAATAGTACTTCTGAAGCAAATTACACTCCATTTCATCTCAGGGAAGGAGTAGTCATGATTCTACTTCAGGATAAAAACTGTTAACTGTCAACTTTCTGTATATTCCTGCTGTTTATCCAACGTGAGGGAAGACTTTTGAAAGTGGCCAAAAGGAGCACAGGTCTTCGGGACTAAAATATAAATGTTGCCTCCACTTCAGATCTTTGGTACTGGTATCAACTACAACCATCTGAATACTCACGCCACAGAAACATGGCACATTTTGTAATTAGAAGTGTTTGATTTTCCTTTCGACCATGTAAACAAAAGGGGAAACGCCTTGAGAAACCACCCTGCCACGTTCTCTCATTTAAGTTACACACGTGCACAACCAGTTCTCCCTTTGCTCAGTTCACTAGGAGAAAGAATACAGTTGACCAAGGTTATCGCTTTCGTTCCCCTTTTTGTGTCCTTTTCTTTTCCTTTTCCTTGCGCTCCTGCTTGGCTAATTTGTCCTTCTCCCTCTGCAGCTTGTCCTGCTCCTTCTTCCTCTGGGACTCATCTCGCAGCGAGTCTCGCTCCAGCTTCCGGGCATTGAGGACATCTTCCACATTGGTATTTCGGAACAGGACTACAGTGAGTTAAGGGATGAGGGCAGAGGTCACACAGGCCCAGCTACTGCTCTCTCTCTTCTTTTTAACAAATATATTTTATTGATTTTTTACAGAGAGGAAGAGAGAGGGAGAGAAAGTCAAAAACATTGATGAGAGAGAAACATCGATCAGCTGCCTCTTGCACACCCCCTACTGGGGATGTGGCCGCAACCAAGGTACAGGCCCTTGGCCAGAATCGAACCTGGGACCCTTCAGTCCGCAGCCAATGCTCTTATCCACTGACCCAAACCGGTCTCGGCTCTCTCTTCATTCTTGCTGTTTACTCTCTATTTGCTGAGTCTTGAATACTTTCTACCTATTCCTAGTTGTTGTTGTTTTTAAATCGTTATGTTTATCTTTGGTCTTATGGGAAATCCTACAACTATCATTACAAAAATTAAAAACTAACCCGCTGAATAAAAATCTATTTCAGACTTATCTAAATATTTTATGAAAATAGCAGAAACCGGTTTGGCTTAGTGGATAGAGTGTCAGCCTGTGGACTGAAAGGTCCCAGGTTCGATTCTGGTCAAGGGCATGTACCTTGGTTGAGGTAGCTGATCGATGTTTCTCTCTCATTGATGTTTCTAACTCTCTATCCCTCTCTCTTCCTCTCTGTAAAAAATCAATAAAATACATTTTAAAAAAATAAGTATTTTATGAAAATAAAATTTTATTCTAGAATAAGTACTTATATTATTCAATGGCAGAATATTGTATCTATGCTGGTTTTAATGTACAAAGAATTAATATAAATGGCAAAATATGTACTTGGCACTGTTAAAATGCTTGAAGAGTAAAATAAGTTGTTTAATCTTATTATAGCAATTTGTTTTCCTAGACCACTAAAGCATTAATAAACCATGTTCTATTAACTACAAACTCTGAATTTATAAAATTTTAAGTTTAGCCACAGTTGGAAAACACCCAGACAAAACCTTTACCCTTCATTTCTTACGACTTTAAAAACATAACCTGTTACTACCAGATAAGCTCCTCTCTACTCTTAAAACATAACTTTTCCTGCCCTAACCCGTGTGGATCCCTGTTTAAAGTGTTGGCCCAAACACTGCAGGATCTGATTCCGGTCAAAGGCACATACCTAGGTTGCAGGTTCAATCCCCAGCCCTGGTGGGGGCACATGCAGGAGGCAACCAGCTGATGTGTCTCTCTCACATCAATTTTCTCGCTCTCTGCCTAACCCCCACTCCTTTCCCCTCTAAAATCAATGGAGAAAATATCCTCAGGTGAGGATTAACCAAAAAAAAAAAAAAAAAACCCAAAACTTTTTTGCTTCAGTGCCTTAAAGTAAATGTCTCCCTAAACTACCCAGGTCCCCCAGATAATCCACCATATTTCTCACCTTTATGAAGGGGGATTTCTAAATCCACGTTCTCTGGGAAGCTTCTCAAAAGTGATTCTGCTCTTGGGGACTTTCCTTAGCACATATGTCTCAATCTGTCCATATCGGGTTGGGGAAAGTAGGTTAACAAGTGTAATACTAATAAATAGTAATACGAGAATAAATTCTGTCCCGGCCAAAGTGGCTCAGTGGTTGAGCCTGGACCCATGCCCCAAAGGTCCCCGGCTCAATTCCCGCTCAGGGCACATGCCCGGGTTTCCGGCTCCACCCTCAGCAGGGGTTGTGCAGAAGGCAAGGCCAATCAATGTTTCTCTCTCATCATTTGTCTCACTCACCCTTCCTCTCTCTCTAAAAATTAATAAAAATGTATTTTAAAATAAATAAACTCTGGCCATGGCTGGTGTGGCTGTTGGTTGAAGCACCATTCCACAATAAAAAGGTTTTGGGTTCAATTCCTGGTCATGGCAAATACACAGGTTGTAGGTTCAATCCCAGATTGGGGCACATACAGGAGGCAACTGGTCAGTTTCTCTCTCACACTGATGTTTCTCTCCCTCCCTTCCTCTCTAAAATCAATAAAAACATACCCACGGGTAAGGATTAAAAAATAAACTCTGTGTTTTGAGTACTCACAACTGTAAACCTACTTTTGCCCACCCATGTATTTAGCTTAAAAGCATTTGGTATTTATGCTCTCTTTCCAACAAATAAGGTCTTTGAGGACGAAGACCAAAACTTCAATGTTATCTTAACTGCTTTCCCAGCGCTGGGAAACCAGTGCTATATCCAGAGAGTACAGATTCCGATTTCCCCTTAGAAATCCTGCCTCTAAGCTAGCCCCTCACAGTACATGTGAACATGTCTTCTGTGGGGCAAGTTCTTGCTAAACTGACCGCTTAGAGCTGCACTAATAACGGGGCTCACAATGCTGGCCTGATAGGAGTGCCCCCAGCAATGACAGCAAAATAAAAAGATCCTCAAGAGGCATCTGTGGAGAAGCACGCGGGGATGGACACAGAGAAGGATACGTTTGTCAGAACCGATGTTCATTGTGGTGGAACCTGAATCATCCCTCTCAACTGCTTCGGTAAGTGATGTTAAGGACAAGCGGATGGAAAACAAAGGTTAGCACGTCCCAACCTAACATGCGGAAACAGTCAATAAACTGAGGGGTAGCAAAGGTACAGTGAATGGAAGGCCATGGTCAAGGCTGTGGCAGTAACCCAGGGGGGTCATCTTTAAAATCTCAACTTAGGGAGGATTGTTCAGAGCTTCCATAAGATCCTTCTCCTGGAGCTGGAGAGAAACTGAAGCTGGTGCGGGCGGACTGCCACGTCACCCGGAAGCCAGGGGATGAAGAGGTGACCCCTAAAACGGTGGTGCGCAAACCTCCCTGGAAGCTTGGTAGGAATGCACATTCTTGGACCTGATTCTGGATCTACTAAGTCAGACACTGTGGTAGGCAGAGCCCTGTGATCTGCGTTTTAACAGTCCCCAGAAAGCCACCGCTTAAAACACTCTTTTATAGCCCAAGAAATGAGACTTTGTAACTGGAACCACAGCTCTGCCAAACCTAGCAAGAAAAATCATGAGGAAAAACTAGAAGTTGGCCCAAAAGAACCTAAGAATTCTTTCCTAAACTCATGATTAGGTGGCTGACATTTCTGATACGATGTCCACTCCATTCAAGACATGCAATGAACTTAAGCTTTTCCTAAACAAATGTCAGTCACAGGGAACCAAACCTGCTCCTACCAGCAACACTTGCTTTTCACACAGTAACCACTTAAATTCCAGGTTTCACTTGGTGTTACTCAGGGGTTCAGCCTTACTTTAAACTATGTGGTCACTGGAATTTTTTGTTTAAGATTCAAATGAAACTGCTCCAAATTTGGAAATCCTTTACCCCAAAATATCCATGTTCCAGTCCTGGTTTTACCACTAACTACATGAATGTCCCTGGTCACCCATCCATCTATTGGGCATCAGTTTCTTTATCAACTGTGAAAGAAACAAACTATAAAGTGACATGTAACGTTCTGAGCAGTAAGTTACATGATACTGCACAGAGAAGTAAAGAACCACAGCTATATCTTATTTTCTAATAACACAATATAAATGGTCCATTACTAAGGCATTATTTGTTTTACACTGTAGTGTTCAGAAACATACTTAACTATGTGATAAAATATGTAAGTCTGGTGTCAGCTATTCCAACTTCATTCCTCACACCCACACAAGGTCACTGCCATTTCAGAGAAAATTAAGCTACAGAGGGGGGTTGGCAGCCTCCCAAAGCTCAGAACAAACCAGCAAGTGCTTCTGGCTTGAGCCACAGGAAAAGGATATTCTTCTTCATCTGTCACATCCGCATACTGGGCCAGGAGGGCGGCTTTTCTCTGCTTCTCCTCTTCTGACACCATCCTGGGCTTCACCACAATCTGTGCCTGTTTCTCAATTAGGGTAGCAATGGCCTGTACCTCGTCTGGGAGGTGGTGAAGGGGAGAGAGGGACGAGGTTGTGTGTGAGGAAAAACAAGCTCACCGAGCCACCAGTCCACCCCAGGTGATGCCGGGAGTAAAGGCAATGGCATTTGCTGACTCCTTAGAGCCCTGGGGTTCAAAGCAGGTGGAGATGAGAAAGACAAAGAAAGGCCATGCAGGCCAGCCTTTAGGTCGTGTCTGTCTCCAATCAGAGCAGCCCTGCTTCTACTTGTTTTCTATATTGAAGTTCTGCTGCTTTAAAAAGGAGAGAGGGAGGCTGAAAAGCACTACATTAAAAACATAGGAAATTAAGCCTCTAAACATGCATCTTTCTCCCTTCTCAACCCAGAAACCTCAAAAGAATCTAGAATCAACTTAAGCTGGTCCCTTCCATGATGATAATTATGCCAGGTGAGGTTCTTGGATTATTTTTAAAATAATTAACTGTTATGTTCTTCATTCTCAAAGAAGGAGGAATAGTGTCAGGGAGTGGTTCTCATGCTTGGCTGCATATTAGAACCATCTGGGTGGAACCGGAGAGCATTATGCTAAGCGAAACAAGCCAGTCGGAGGAAGAGAAATATCACATGATCTCACTCACATGTGGGATATAACGATCAACATAAACTGAGGAACAAGAATAGATCCAGAGACAATGGTAGGGGAGGGGGCAGTTAGAGAGCAACCAAAGGACTTGTAGGCATGCATATTAGCATAACCAATGGACACAGACACTGAGGTGGTGGGGGCTTGCCCGGGGTGGGAATGGCTGGGGGGAGGTAGTTGGGGGGAAAAAGGAGACACTTGTAAAACTTTAGACAATAAAAAAATCATCTAGGGGCCGAACCGGTTTGGCTCAGTGGATAGAGCCTCGGCCTGCGGACTGAAAGGTCCCAGATTCGATTCCGGTCGGGGGCATGTACCTTGGCTGCGGGCACATCCCCAGTTGGAGGTGTGCAAGAGGCAGCTGATCAATGTTTCTCTCCCATCGATGTTTCTGACTTTCTATCCCTCTCCCTTCCTCTCTGTGAAAAATCAATAAAGTATATATTTTTTTAAAAAAATCATCTGGGAAAGCTTTTAAAAAAATACCAACACCTGGGACTCAATGTCAGGCACCAGCATTTTTAAAAGTAAATCAAGTGATGCTAAAATACAGCCAGGACTGAGAACTACTCGTGTAGAGAGTTTAGAATAGATTCTCTTTACTGGTAGGTTTGGATTTAATTATTTGAGTTTTCTGCATCCTAATGCTGAGTAAATTCACTCACTCCTTTTTTCATTTTAAAAGGTTAAGGGTTTCGCTGAGTAAAGCAAAAGACCAATCACAGTTTGCGTTATGAAATGAGAATATAAAAAAGGCGATCCTATGCCTGCAATGTAAATCTGGAAGGGGCAGTGGAAAGAGAATTAAAAAGAAAAAAGAATAAACCACAATGAAGATAATTGTGGTCAGCTGAAGTGAAAAAGTAGGAAAGGGAAAAGGGAATCAATAGTCAGTTAAAAAGTTAAAGCTGTTTGCCAGGTTAAACTCCCTTAGGGAAAAGGGTCTTCAGGGAGAAAACTAAAAACTCTCTCCCTGACAGCTGT
Source organism: Antrozous pallidus (assembly GCA_027563665.1). Taxonomy (NCBI): domain Eukaryota; kingdom Metazoa; phylum Chordata; class Mammalia; order Chiroptera; family Vespertilionidae; genus Antrozous; species Antrozous pallidus. The sequence continues at coordinate 39,443,168 of CM050526.1, forward strand.
AAAGGTTACTGGAAAACACAACAGAGGCTAGACGTCGGAACTACCTTCTTTTTCCACTTTGGTGACAACATTCTGAGTTTCTGACCATCGTCCCACAATCTCCTTGCATATGTTAAGAAGGGAATCTTCTTCCTGGGTGGAAAAGCAAACGGATTAATTAATTTCCTAGAGAACCCTCAACCTGAACAAAGACTATGCAGGGGGCACAACTGGTGATAAGAAACCACAGAGGGTTTGGGAACCACAGAACAGAGAGTATATTTCTCTTTCGAGGCTCTGGATGCAGAAGTAATCCTGTGTGTGAGGCCTAAAATTCACACCTTCCAGGTCAAGGGCGCCCACTTCATCCTGCCAAGACCCAGAGGAAAGGATTCCCACCAGCTCACGGCAGTCTTCCTCGGGCTTTTGGAGCAAAAACCTGTTGTCTAAAGCAAAACCTTTCTCCTCTGTGAAATCTTCTTTGGCCAATATATCCAACTCAGTACCTTCTCCAAGGTTGATACTTTCATGCCAAGAGACTGTTAACAGCCTAAGGCAAATTCATGCCTGTCTTTATCAGCAGACATACAGCTCCAAAAAATGACACCACAAACAAACAAACAAAAAACCCACAGGTCAAGAAGTTGGTACCAATGGGTACCCAAGTGACTTCAACTTATTTTCATAGAGTCTTTAGAAACTTCCCAGCTGGAAATAAAAACTAACTTAAATTGCTTACCTCCTACTCCTTCCATCTACAACCTATAGTGTCAGGGTCCAAGATAAGAATTTATTCAATTGGGTTGTATTTTCACTGAACTTATGAGCTGCATCACAAGCTATGTTAAGGCTTTCCCCAAAATAAGTCAGTCTCACCAGAGAATGCTCTGGGGCCCTTGCCAGAAGATCCCGGGACAGCTGCATTAGTGTTACATTTCAACCATGTACCTAGTCCATAAACTACCCTTTCAACAAGGTAAGTGTTAGTAGAGATGAAGGCAGCAGAAATGATAAGGAAAAGCAGACAATTTGGTGACTAACTACTTAAACAGAGCTTAAAGCACACATTTCTGAATTCCTGAATCTGCCTGTAAGAGGCTACGTGCCACGTTTATCTTTCTTTTTTTTTAAACTCTGATCTTTTATTCCAATTTCAACTCACTCCCCCACCCCACCCACAAATACAACAATGAATATTGCATTTATAAATACTATAAAGGATAAAGCACAATATTTTGCTTCAGTTTTCCTTAGGAATGAAAAGACCTCTAAAACGCGAGCTTACCTTTTTTGAACTCCTACCTCCAAAATAGGAACTGAAACGGGTTTTTTGTCATGGGACAGTCCTGAGCACTGCCTCTTAAAGGAAGAGGCACCCCAAAGCACTTTATCTCCCCCTGCCCCCCCACTTCCCCTCTGTACATGTCGACGGATGGGAATGAAACTGGTGTTTGTTTATGGTAAAACTCCGATTTAGGCATTTCAACGCCTTCCGAATACTCACCCACAGGCATCCGTGAGAGCCTTGTCCCCAGGAATAAGGGAAAGCCATTCCTCTCTCTAAGGACCTATAACCTTCCTGGTTCCCCAAACCCTAGATCTGGGGTAAGCCCCCTTCCCCATGACCCAGAACTCAAGAAGAGTAGCCATCCCCCAGGTAGCACCCACCAATCCTCTGGGATTCTGGGAAGGGAAAAGGGGATACAAAGTATCGACTGGGGCTGGCCAGAAATGAGTTGGGGCTTCTCACCAGGAAAGCGGCGAGAATGCCCTGCAGCGCATCCAGCTTCTCTTCCTCCTCCTCCTCCCGCAGCACACCCAGGATGTAGGCGCCGTACACCGCTCGGTCCACTCCCAGCGACTCCAGCCGCCCATCGAGCCAGGATCCGAAACAGCAGCCCTCACCGCTGCCTTCGCCGGAGGCAGGCGCGTCCACTTCACTGGGCGCCGCCATCTTGGGGTCAGGGTCCTGCCATCCCCGAGGGCGCCTACCGCAGTGCCTGACGGGCCGCGCCGCGGGCGCACTGCGCATGCTCACACAGGAAACTCTCGCTCCCGCGCGTGGAACGTAGAACCCCGTAGTTCCATAGTGACTCGCCGGGGCGTTTTGTGCCTTCCAAATAGAGCACACCGTGGCCAGCGGGGCCAGCTGGGCTCTCCGGAAGCCCGGCAGGTGGGTCTTCTTAACAGACGCTTTCAGTGTTGGGGGAGTCCAGAGAGGTTCGGTAACTTGGCCAAAGGCAAGCAGCTAATAACGAAACAGGATGGAACTCAGCTTGGATTCCAGCGCTTCCGCCCACCTCGCACGCACTCCCACGCAGCATTCAAGCAGGAACCTGCTGACTGTGTCCAGAATGCCCACCTTTCCAAGCTGCTCCCCTAACAATACTCAGATTTCAGGAAACCTTCCCTGATGCCGTGCCACCTGTTTTAAGTCCGGTCCAGTGTGTTGCAGTTGCTTCTCTGCCCTTAACATGGTGCATTTAACGCAGACCCCGACATATGGCGGGTGCTCAATAAATGAACAGGCAACCTCAAGTCATTTCTTTGTGTCATTCTACAGTTTATCCTTTGCCAGACACTGCACTAAGAGCTTTTGATGCATTATCTCTTGTAATTCTTCCAAAAGCATCCTGATGAGTTGCTTTTATTGACCAGAATTGAAGACAAGGAAACTGAGACACGGAGTCACAACCACAGGGAATCTCACTAGAGGCAGGAGCTGGAGAACAGCAGCCAGAGCCCTGCTGACTCTGCAGAACACCTGGCCGTGGGCCGCAGGGAATTACCGAGAACCCGGGTGGGCTTCCCCTGAACTACTGGCAGGTCACTGACCCGACTCCTTCATTCGCTCAATATTTATCGGTTATCCACAGCATGACATTGCTCTTAGGCACTGAAAATATTAAAATGAATGTCACAAAATCTCTGCTTTCAAAGGATCTCCAACCCAGTGGCAATATACACGTTTAAACTAATAATGACAATATAGTGAGATAAATGTGTTAATGGAGCTTTTTCTAATGGAGGTTGCAGTATGATGCATAGGAGAAGATTCGGTTAAATTTGCCTGTTGGAATAGGGTTGAAAGCTGTGAAAGGGGGGGATCCAAAAAGGCTTGCTAATGGAGATGGGACTTATACTTTTTGAAGAATAAGAGTTGTTTAGACAGCAGAAACCGGTTTGGCTCAGTGGATAGAGGCAGCTGATCGATATTTCTCATTGATGTTTCTAACTCTATCCCTCTCCCTTCTTCTCTGTAAAAAAAAAATCAATAAAATATATATTTTTAAAAAGAAATAAAATCTACTTGAAACCTTTCCTCCAATCTCATTTTCTTCTCCCTCTCCCTGGAGGTAACCACAATTCCTGAATTTGGTATTTATCTTTTTCTTGAATATTTTGAAACATAATACATATTGTACATATGTAATACATATTACAACATATGTATATGTATGTATTCATCCATGTATATGTATCCATAAACAATATCTCACACTGTATTGCATGTTGGACTTCTAATTCTGCAGTATGCTTTTTTTCTCAATATTATTTAAAATACCCATGTTGATACACATGTAGCTCTTATCCATTCATTTAAACCACTTGTTGTGTTCCATTGCTAAGCCCCATTTGATCCTTCCCTCTGCTGATGGACATTTAAGTTTTTCCCCAGTTTTCTAAACAGTACTTTAATTCACATTCTTATGTGTCTCCTTGCCACCTAATCTTAGCAGTAAAAATATTTCATCATGCTGCCCTAATGTATGACTATGATTTGTGAATTACATATGTGAACCAATATAACAGATTAGTATTCCATCACTAGTCATTCAAAAAGATAACTGTACAAAGAGCAATTAAAAAGTGTAACCCCAGCCGGCACGGCTTAGTGGTTGAGCATCAACAGATGAACCAGCAGGTCACAGCTGGGTCCTCGGTCAGGGCACAGGCTCTGGTTTCTGACTGGATCCCCAGTAAGGGTTGTGCAGAAGGCAGCCAATCAATGGTTCTCTGTCATCATTGATGATTCTCTCTCTCTCTCTCTCCCTCTCCCCTCCTCTCTGAAATTAATTTTGAAAATATTTTAATGTTAAAATAATATTCTGATTGGGCATGAAGAATGGGTTATATTGGGGAGAGATAGGAAGCTACTCGAGAATAGAAGTAATGTTAGAAGTTGACCCAGCACTTGGGACAAGAAATGATAGTGGCCTGGACTAGGATATAGCAGTGGTCTAAGGATGTCCTTTTGGAGTTGGTAGAAGTTGTTGTTAGAGTGGGGGTGGGGATGAGGGAAAGTACTGAAAGATAACTTCTAGGTTTGGGGTTTGAGCAATGGAATGTAACATTTACAGAGATGGGTAAGACTGGGAGGGGGGCAGCAGAAAAATGTCCTGTTCTGAACATTTAAGAATGAGATGCCTATTAGGTATCCACGGGGAAATGTCCAATAAGCACTTGAATATATAATATACGTCTAGAGATCAGGGCGAGGTCAGAAGTTGGGATAGAAACTCTGCAGCCACCGAAACCGGTTTGGCTCAGTGGATAGAGCGTCGGCCTGTGGGCTGAAGGGTCCCAGGTTCGATTCCGGTCAGAGGCATGTACCGTGGCTGCGGGCACATCCCCAGCAGGGGGTGTGCAAGAGGCAGCTGATCGATGGTTCTGACTTTCTATCCCTCTCCTTTCCTCTCTGTGAAAAATCAATAAAATATATTAAAAAAGAGAAAAAGAAACTCTGCAGCCATTAGCACAGGGCTGAGTTGTAAAGCCATGGAGTTGCATGAGGTCATGTAGACAGTGTTAACAGGGAGGAGAGGAGGGCTAAGGACTAAAGCCTTGGCTACCCCAGCATTTCTAGGTGAAGCAGTTCCTTTGGATCCAGCAATGGAAACTGAGGAGGAGCCACTGAAGCAAGGTGGAGAGGTAGAAATGGAAGCCCAAAGAAGAAAGTGTTCAAGGAGGAGGAGGAGTCTGTGTTCGTGTTCTAAAAGTTGGGAAAGATGGAAATACCGAAGTAACCATAGAATTTGGGACCATGGAAGTCACAGTTGACCTGCATAAGTATAGTTTTATAGGAGAGGTGAGGGTCAAAGTCTAATTCGATGAGCTGGGGAGAAGATGGGTGGTGAGAAATGGAGACACCTCTCCTGAGAAACGTTTGGTTGGATGGGGAGGTAGAGAAAAGGGAGGGAGTCAAAGCCGTGAAGGTGAAATGTGTATGAGAAATCTTCATTTAAACTGTACATGTGCTGACTCTATCCCTCCCCCTTCCTCTCTGTAAAAAAAATCAATAAAAAATAAATAAACTGTACATGCTCGGTACGTGCTAGGCTTCTTTGATTACTTATCACCGAAATCCTAAGGATTTCCAAGTAGCTTGTGTGAAGAACCCAGCTAGGGCCCAGCGTGCTGGCTTAGCTCGGAGTGTCTCCAGCCGCGGAGCAGACGGAGAGAAGGCGGGAGAAACGCGAAGGCAGCTGGAAGGCGTTCCAGAGTGAAGGATGTCCTCCCAGGGCCACCGTCGGGCAGTCCCAGCGCGATCACCTCGTTCCAGGGGCGGAGCCGGGAGGAAATTTAAAACGGAGCGGCGGCGGCGGAGGCGCCGGAGAATGGTACCTGCGGCGGCCGTCCGTCCGCGCCGGGGCTCGGGGGCGGGAGTGGGCTCGCGGAGTCCGCGATGGTGACAGAGCAGCCTTGAAGAAGGGCACGGAGGCCGAGAACAGCCGAATATTGGGGGCCCCGGGAAAGGGTACAATGCCGGGTAAGGGAGAAGGGGTAAGAAGGGGAGCAAAAAGGGGTCAGAAGAGGTGGAGAGAGGCCCCACCAGCGGGGTTCTGTGGGTGAGCGTCCACCTGGGAACCGGGAGGCCACCGTTCGGCTCCCGGTCAGGGCACATGCCCGGGTTGTGGGCTCGATCCCAGTAGGGGGCGTGCAAGAGGCAGCCGATGGATGATTCTCATCATTGATGTTTCTGTTTCTCCCTCTCCCTTCCTCTCTGAAATCAATTTAAAAACGTATTTTTTAAAGAGTTGTAGAGAGGATAACGGGTCGGAAAGTGGGGCGGATAGATGCAGGAGCTGGGAAGGGAGTGGGGCCAGGAGGGGTCACAGGGGTTGAGTGGACAGAGATCTAAAGGGGACGGAGGAACTGAGGTCACCATTGCTGCAAGGTGTCTCCAGAGTTGGAATGGGGTGTGGGCAAGGATGCAGTTGAGTCTTGCTATTTCTGGTACCCGCTTTGGGGATGGTCGGGGTTTGGGAGGTGAGGTGGGGATGGGGGGAGGGGATGGTGGAAGGTCGTAGGCTAGTGAAGGTGATTCAGCTGGGTTTTTGTTTGTTCGTTTTTAAACATTTTTATATATTTTTAATTTTTACTTTTTTAGAGCGCGAGGATGGGAGAGGGTGAAAGAAAGGAAACAATGATGTGAGCGGGAAGAACATCGATGGGCCGCCTCCTGCACGCCCCCTACTGGGGATCGAGCCGCAACCTGGGCGTGTGCCCTGACTGCGCATCACCAGCGACCTCTCCTGCACCAGAGGACTCCCGACCCACTGAGCCACACAGGCCAGGGCTGCCCAGCTGTTTTGTCCTTCCCTTTCAGGGACCATTGCCTTGCGCTGGAGAGTTCAATGGCTGAGAGTAGGCTCTGGGCTCCGGAACTAGGTAGGTGACAGGTCAAAACTAGGGATGCAAGGTTAGATATGCTCCTTCCGCCCCAGAGCCTCTTGGGAGGAGAAAGTGGAGAGACGTGTGTGTAATGAGCGCGTACAGTCAGCTGGACCAGCCAGTGGCCTCAGGGTTTCCCGAGAAGGTGAAGGGAGACGCTACAAGGCCTCTGTGGCACAGGCTCTGGAGCTCACACGAGTTATTTACCCCGTCGTGTCGGACAGCAGGATTTGATGATGAGGGTGTGTGTGAGTGGTGTGTGAATGGATGGCATGGGTCACTGAGGAATTCGCGGCAGAGGTCAAACAAGAGCTTTCAGTCTGATTGTGAACAAGACTGGCATACAGATGGGGAGTCATGGCTGACCAACCACGAATATGTAACCCATAATCACAGTTATTTTTACATAAGATATTAAGTTTATCTTAAACACCCTCCCCCACTCAGCTATCTAACTCTTTTATCACCTACATCGTCACTCCCCTCAGCACTCCCCCCTCTCTCAGTATCATCTGGTTTCAGTGCTGGAATGTTACAGACACGCGGTCCGGTTTTTGCCTTTTGAACAGGAATTCGCCCCCAGAGGCTGTTGGTGAGAGCTGCTTGGCTCACACGCTCTGTTCCTCTTTGTTGCTGTTTCCTAGGGGCTCGGGATTCCAGTTCTCTGAGAAAATGCCAGAAGAGCTCGCCAGATGCTAGGAGGCAGCAGCCCTTTTCTGGAAAGTCCTTTTACTTGGATCTGCCTGCCGGCAAGACTCTCCAGTTTTTGACGGAGAAAATCCCGCAACTGGGTGGGGTATGTCAACTGCTTCTCTCCGGGGATCCCCGGGTTGTAGGCAGGAGCCGGAGAAGGACTATACCCATCTTCCTTCCAGGTTGGCTTGGGGGTTTCTCTTGCAGCTCCATTTGGCTGGAGGGTCAGCTGGGCTGGAAGGACCAAGTGGACCTCACTCACACATCTGGCAGTTGGTGCTGCTGCCTCTGGCTTCTCATCCGGATGAGAAGCCTCTTGCATGCAGTGTATGAATGTGTCCTGTCATGTGCGTGCACGGTCAGCTAGACCAGCCAGTGGCCTCAGGGTTTTCCGAGAAGGTGAGCCTGTGGCAGAGGCTGTGGAGCTCACACGTGTTGTTTACACCATTGTACTGGACAACAGGAGTCCTGTTCAGGGGGATGAGGAATAGGCCGCTGCCTCCTGATACAAAGAACAGCAAAGTCACATTGCAAATCGTTGGGAGGAATGGACAGCCATAAACTATCCATCAGCCCTGGCCTGTTTGGCTCAGGGGATACCGTGTTGACCTGCGGACTGAAGGGAACCGGGTTCAATTCTGGTCAAGGGCGCATACCTTAGTTGCAGGTTCCTTCACCCTGGTTGGGGTTCGACATCGATGTTTCTCTCCCTCTCCCTTCCACACTCTCTAAAAATCAATGGAAAAATATCCTCAGCTGAGGATTAACCAAAAATAAATAACGTCTGGTATAAGCATTGTTGCCCCAGATTTTATATTTCAGGACTATGTCTACTTGGGGGCCCAGTGCAGAACTACGTTTGGTCTATTCTTTAAAAAATATATTTTACTGATTTTTTACAGAGGAAGGGAGAGGGTTAGAGAGCCAGAAACACCGGTCAGCTGCCTCGCGCACACCTCCTACTGGGGATGTGCATGCAACCAAGATACATGCCCCTGGCTGGAATAGAACCTGGGACCCTTGAGTCTGCAGGCGGATGCTCTGTCCACTGAGCCAAACCAGTTAGGGGCATTTGGTCTATCTAAAGACATTGATTCTGGAACTTGTAGCAGCCACGATTTCCTCTCCAGCCTCTCAGTAGCGATGGTTCCACATCTGCCTTTGGTTTTCAGCCACCTCTGTGATCTGCTTTCAGGCCATTGAGGGTTTTCTGAGCAGAGAAGTAAGTTACATCGTGTCCAGCCGCCGGGAGGCGAAGGCAGAGAGCAGTGGGACCAGCCACAGAGGCTGCTCCAGCTCCAGCCCCGGCGAGGTCAGAGTGGAAACTCCCTCCATGGCCGATCCCCGGGGCAGCCACACCAGACCTGCACAGAAACCCGTGGACTTGGTAAGAGCCTCGGGGAGCCCTAGCCGGTTTTTCTCAATGGGTAGAGCATCGGCCCCGCGGACTGAAGGCTCAGTTCTGGTCAAGGGCACGCACCTCAGCTGCAGACTCCATCCCCGGCACCGGTCAGGGCACCGGGGGAGGCAGCCAATAGCTGTGTCTCTCACATGTTGATAGAGGATAACCACTGCCCCACCCCACCGCTCTAGCATTTGTTTTTGCCATGTTACAGGAGGTAGACAGAGGTACTCCTTCAAGCCATAACTTTTAAGATATTTTAAAATTGTGGTAAAATGTATATAAAAATATGCTATTTTAACCATTTTTAAATGTATAGTTCATTGGCATTAATTATATAATTTCACACTGTGGTGTAACCATTACCACTTTTTTGTTTCCAAAACATCACCCCAAACAGAAACTATAACCATTGAGCAATAGCTTCCCATTTCCCTTCCCTACAATTCCTTTGTGTCTCTCTGAATTTGCCTCTTTTAGATACCTCATCTCAGTGGAATCACTGATATTTCTCCTTTTGTTTGTGGCTTATTTCACTTAGCATGTTTTCAAGGTTCATCCATGTTGTAGCATGATTAAAATGGCAGCTCCTAGTGTCTGCACCCTGGTGGTCAGTGTGCGTCATAGCGACCAGTCAGATGGTGGGACACTTAGCATATTAGCCTTTTACATAGATAGATTGTCCCTTTTTACGGGACTGCAGAGTCAAGGGTTCAGAAACAATAGGAGGGACCTCTGAATCAGAGAGGGCTTGCTTGAACTGGCCTACACTTATCTGTGGAGAGTGCAGAGACCCTTAAAGGGAAGTCTCAGAACATTTGTAACACTTGGATCTCTGGTGAGTTCAAACTGTCCTTCTCCACCAGGGCCCAGGCCACAGCTACCATGGATGATCAGAACTTGGGTGTGGCTCTACCTTGCCTCCAAAAGGTTCTAGGCTCTCATTTCGGCTACTTCTGAGCTGTGGTTGCTCCCGGTTTTCCAACATGACTCCTGGCCAGCACCTGTGAAAATACCTATTTTTGCACGGGTGGTTTATATAACATCTTTCATTGCTCTTCCTGTCAGGTGCCTATGAGCAGAGGGAAGGAGCTACTGCAGAAGGCCATCCGAAATCAGGTGAGCGGAGGGTCCCGAGGTTCTTAAGTACAAATGACCCTCAAACAACACAGGCGTCAACTGTACAGACCCACTTACATGTGGGCTTTTTTGTTTGTTTCCAGTAAATACCTGTATTGTTTTGACCCATGGTTGGGAGTGTGCAGGTGTGAATGGCCAACTGTATTCATTGGTCTATGCCATTTTGTATAGGGCACTTGAGTGCCCATGGATTTTGGTGTCTGTGGGAAGTCAGGGAACCAGTCCCCATTGAATACCAGAGGACAAGTTTCGTGTGGATCTTCAGCTGCACGGAGGTCAGAACCCCTTATTGCTGCATTGTTTCAAACCGCTGTGTGGTTTGAAACAGCTGCCACCGTCCAAATCCTGGTTTGGCTGTTCCTTACAAATGAAGAAGAGCTCAGAGAAGTTCAGTCATTTGTCTAGAGTCACTTAGGGTGTCAGTGGAAGAGCCAGGATTTGACTCCTTGATTTTTCCGACTCAGAGTCTACCAAGAGAATCTTGGAGGGATGCTGTGGGATGTGAAGCTAGACTTTGTAAACCTATTTTCTTAAAGATTTTTAAAACTTATTTATTGACTTAGGAAGAGTGGGAAGGGGAGAGAAAAACAAACATTGATTTGTTGTGTCACTAACTTATGCATTCATTGGTTGATTCTCGTATGTGCCCTGACCAGGGATCGAACCCACAACCTTGGCATATGGAGACAATGCTCTAACGAACTGAGCTACCCAGCCAGGGCCAGACTGCAAACCTTTGACACAGTAGCTGTTTATACCTTTTGTGAGAACCCAGAACCATTCAAGTGAAGTGGCGGGAGAGGAGTTAGTTGACGTGATCTCGTGAGAGGAGTCATTAAAGTGACGGGAGGATGGATGCGTCGGCTGCAATGAGGGAGGGTGATGTCAGATCTGGGCGGCAGGGCAGGGAAAGTGGCCAGCATAGCTTCCTGCTGAGTGATGGTGATGCCCTTCCAACCAGCAGCTCCCTTATAAGCGTGTGTTCCTTCCTGGTCACAGGGTGGCCGGAGCAGAGCGTGCAGGTAGACCAGCCATCCATCCGTCCGGATGTGGCCAGCCCACACGGAGGGCTGGTGTCCAGAGCTCCCGGGAGCCAGGACAGCCTGTCCCCGTTGTGTTCAGGGCCCGTGGCGGCTCCTGCTCCTGCTCCTGCCTGACTCTGCTTCGTCTTTCCAGGGGAGCAGCAGCGGAGGCGGCAGCGGGAGCCCCAGCAGCCTCCTGACCAGTGCCCGCTCCTGGGGAGTGAAGATTCTGCACGTGGATGGTACCGTTTCTGCCCAGGGCTCCTGCGGAGGGCAGAGTTGGCGACTGGCTGGGAATGTCTGCTTTTAGAGGGATCGGAGCTGTAAGCTGGCTGGCAGCCAGGCATGCTCAGTTACCATGTTGATCCACAAAGGTGGGAGGGTGTGGAGATCGGCTGTAACGACAGCAGAGTGTATGTACCAGAAGGTGCTGTCCTGTTTAACCCACTCAGCGGCATGCCTCAGCTACCGAGTAATCTAGTTTTACAAGTAAGGAAATGACCCTCATATCCATGGCCACTTACTGGCCGTTTACTCCGATAGGAATCCCCTCATTTAATCCTCACCACAGTCCTCTGCCTAGTGCACTGGTTCGAAGGTTGAGTCTCAGGGGGCTTAAGTGCGTTATCCGTAGTCTCACCAGGAGAGAGTGGTATGATCCACACTCCAGCCTGGTTTGGCCCAACTAAACCTCATGTTCTTTCTTTTTTATGGGGTTGCCTCACACCTGTTTGCAGGTTATAATAAGTTTGCACCAGAACAGCTGTCCTGAGTGGGCTGGCAGGGGCTGGCCCTCATGTCCAGCTCCACTGGGTATTGGCCTCCTCTGATCCTTGAAGGGGACTGGTCCAGATCCAGCCTGAGATCGGCCAGAGAGAAAATCATCAGCTGCCCTGGCCGGTTCGCTCCGTGGTTAGGGCGTCAGCCCACGGACCGAAGCGTTGCGGGTTTGTTTCTGGGTCAAGGGTATATACCGTGGTTGCAGGCTGGATCCCTGGCCCCAGTTGGGGCGTGTGTGGGAGGCAACCGATCGATGTGTCTCTCTCACATAGATGTTTCTCTATCTAAAAAATAAAATCAATATATCCTCCTCGGATGAGGATTTTAAGAAAAGGAGCTGTATTCAATGTTACAAAAAACATGAAGCCAGGTGAGGTCCTTTTCCAGGGATAGAGGGCCCAGCCATTTCTTTTATCAGCAGGTGCAAAGGTGACATGTAGCCAGAAGGTGGCAGGCAAGGCTGGTGTGACCCAGTGTGCCAGGCCTGGGGAGACGAGTCCCCAGGAAGGAGCTCTGCTGGGGAAACGAGGGCTGGAGCCCGCTAGCCACGGCCCTGTTTTCTCCACAGACATGATGATGCAGGTGCAGCAGCTCTCTCTAGATGCTTCGTGTGTGAAGAAACAGGGACCAAAGAAGCCAGAGGTAGGTCATCCTGCTGAACTGAAGGGGAATGGACGGTTTGCAAGCTGTTGACAGCTTCAGTAAATCTATGCCCACCCAGGCCGCCTGTCCTGGCCATTCTAGAAAAGTAAGAGGAGTGCGGCTCTCAGTGAGCGCGTCCCTGGGACGCTTAGCCTGTCCTTTTCTCCCTGTGCTGCCTGCAGGTCCCCTGGGACACACTAGGCGTTCGGTGCCGCCTGGCCTCGGATAGCCTGGCCTACAGAAAACATACATGCCCGCGGCTGCCTGGCCAGCCTGCCTTTCTGGGGACGTCTCTTAGCCTGGGGATGAGCCTACAGAGAGCATAGCTGGGGGCAGGGGTGGCAGGGGTGGTTTGAAATAGCTGCCACAGTCCAAATTCTGGTTTGGCTTTGCCTTCCTTTGCTGGAGTTAGAACTGTGTGTATCATATCCAGAGAGCCCGGACTAATTTAAAGCCACAGAGCTCCCACCAGCCAGAATCTGAGGAAGGACTAAGCCCGCCGCTCCCCCCGGGGCTGGCAGCTAGGAGCAGGTCCACAAGCAGTAGCAAACAACATGCACGCCCAGCGGAGCACGCAGCCTCAGCGCCCCTTGCCCTGCACCCTTTGTCTAGGCATCTCTGGGAAGCGAAATAGGTGGCCAATAGATTCGCGTTGTCGTAATTGGAAAAGATGTATGGTGACAGTCTCTCCAACTTCGTCCCCACCTCCGCCTCCCGAGACAGGCAGTGCGAACAGTTCGTCAGGCGTCCTTCCGTCCCCACCTCCGCCTCCCGAGACAGGCAGTGCGAACAGTTCGCCAGGAGTCCTTCCAGGACTGCGCCTGTGCAGCAGAAATTCGCCCCTTTGCCCTGGCTGGTTTGGGTAAAATAGAGCGTCGGCCTGCGGACTGAAGGGTCCCAGGTTCGATTCCGGTCAAGGGCATGTACCTTGGTTGGGGGCACATCCCCAGTAGGGGGTGTGCAGGAGGCAGCTGACCGATGTTTCCCTCTCACTGAGGTTTCTAACTCTATCCCTCTCCCTTCCTCTCTATAAAAAAATCAATAAAATGTTTTTTAAAAATTCTCCCTTTTATGCAGATGTACAGTATTTTTACTTGGCTTTGTTCACTTAGTAATCTGTTGAGTAGATGTTTGGGAGTCTTTTGGAGGGAGTTCTGGGCACAGCCTGCTGATATGGGAGGGGAAGTGGAAAGCTACTTGGGGTGTCTGCCCTGGATGTGTGGCCTGGAGGAGGTTTTGCAGTCATGGATTCGCTGGCTCTCGCATCCTGCCCCATCCCCAGCCCTAAATGATTTCTTGTTTTTTTCCATTTAGTTTTTAATATTAGCTTTGTTTGACCTTGGCCCAAATATTGGTTTTGATTACCAGTCAGGGGCACAGGAAAGCAAAAGACATTGTCTTCACCCTTGTCCTGGAAGCTGACCTGGGATGGCAGCATGCCTGGATGGCCTGGATTTACCTACCAGCTGCCATATTTATTTATTTAATTAATTAATTTTTTAATCTCAGAGTAAGGGAAAGATAGAAACATCAATGATGAGAGAGAATCATTGATTGGCTACCCCTGCACACCCCCTACTGGGGATCGAGCCCACAACCCAGGCATGTGCCCCGCCCGGGAGTTGACCCCGGATGTCCTGTCCTGGTTCATAGTCGGTGCTTAAGCGCTGAGCCGCCCCAGCTGGGCAGCTGTCACTTATTGAGCACCTGCTCTGTGTCAGGCCTGTTACCTGCCTCTGCCCATTTGGGCCACATCCAAGGAGGGGGTGGTGCTCCTCACGGCACAGCTGGGGGGCGGCACAGCTGGGGGGCTCCACAGCGCTTGTTCCCTCCACAAAGTCAGCTTGAGATTCGCACACAATGCTCCCTGCTCGTTGTGTCCCTGGGGAGGCGGAGGGAGCCATTGTACTCGGGTCAGCTCTAGCTCAGAACCCAGCTGACAACAGGAAGCAAAGTGGGGCAGACTCATAGCGACTCAGCTCGCCACCTGGTTCCCCGACCCCCTTAACCTATTTTCCCTTTCCATTTAGGGAACGCGTCCCGCAGAGTCAAGAACACGGAAAGGTCAGTGTGGGAGCTGTTCCTCATCTAATTGCAGTCCCTCCCGTCCTAAATGCTGCCCTGACTCCCTCTGTGGCAGCATCTGCTCGCTTTTCTGCGGCAGGAAGCAAGTCCAGGTTGTGTTGTCCCATCGTGTTCCCAGGGCCTGGGTTTTGTTTGGAGAGGGCAGTGGCAGAGAGGGGCGTCCATGAGCAAATCTAGAGCTGCTGGGCTGGGGCGGGGGCTTCTCCTGAGAGCCCAGTCCCCCTGCGGTCACGCTGGCTCCTGCGTCCTCTGGCCGCTCCTGGCCGTCCGCTGAAGTTCCACATCCTTTTCCTTCTGATTCAGTTTCGAGTGGGCAGGTGAGCAGCTGCCCGCCTCTCAGAAATGCCAGCTCCCGAAATTGACAAACAGGCAGCTTGGCAGGCCCGGCGTCCGGCTCCTCGTGGACAGCAGGAGAGTTTCTTCTGGATGTTTCTCCCAGAGATGCTCTTTAAGTGGCATTTATCCGGCACAGGCAGGAGCTAAGAAAAGTCACTTGGCACCTCTCGTGCTCGAAATTCAAAGAAACCTGTGGGGGAATTGATTTTAATAACTGTCTCGTTAATTAGACAAGGGCTCGCCCCGAGAGAAGTGATTACTGGGAGGAAGGCAGCCTTTTTCGCTTGGGCGCTGGTGGCCTCTTTGAATGGGTCTAGGAGCTGCGAGGTGCCAGCCTCTGTGGAGATTTGGTGGCTGTTCATTCTGCCCAGGACTTCCGGTCACCGTGGGAGGGGAGAACTGGCTCTCGATGCCTACGAGACTGGGTGCCTGTGAGGCTCACTGGCCGGGAGGGGATGAGTCTCTGGATTAACTGACTCCAAATTTGTCCTCCAGAACCCCTTTGCTCTATTTTGTTCATGAACCAGATTTCACCTTTGATGTTTTTTTTACCGTCCTGCTAGATCTCTAAACACTCCTTAGTTCTCCCTCTCTGCTCCTCCCCGCCCCAAAATAACCAGGGTCCTCGGGGAGCTCTGCTGGGAGTGTTCGCAGGCCCCTCAGGATGACCCTGGGAGGGAAGTCTGGGAAGCAGCTTTTCGCAGAAAGCAGCAGGGCGGGATCTCCCGCTCAGCTCGGTTTCTGCTGGTCAGTTAGTCTCCAGGACCCACAAGCAGGAGGCTCCTCTGCCCGGGGAGGAAGGGCATGCCCGAGACCCCGGGCGCCCTGCAGCCTCTGCCCCAGGAGCGGGCCTCTCGCAGGGCGGAGGCGGGGAGAGGTGGGAGTGGCTGCCTCACGTCCCCAGTGGGAAGGCGCGCCTCGGGGCAGCACGTGGTCCAGTCTGAGAGCCTCAGCTTTGGCGGGGCCGTGCCTGGAGCAGACAGATGGCTGATGTGTCCCCTCTTCCTTTCCAGTGGCCACACTGAAGGCACCGTTCCTCAAAATTGAAGATGAGAGCAGGTGAGTGGGGCCTCCCCCCTCCCCCACCAGGCCCACACGGAGGCCAGGTCCCGCTGACGTGGGGTCATGGAGTCCCTCAGCCCTGCACCCGTGTCTCCCCAGAAGCCCCTTTCTCCCATCGTGAAGAAGTCTCACATAGACCAGGGGGGACCTCTGAGGGCCCACTGCACAGCTGGCGCTCCCCTTGGTGTGAGGCAGAGGTCAATGATCCTGTGTGTGAATTACCGCCTCCTCCTAATGCTCTGCTTTCAGGATCTCCTTTGCTCCCAGGGGTTTGCTGACACTTCTGTCCAATGGTTGTTAGACCCAGTGCAGGGCTCGTGCAGTCATCTCGGCGGAAGTGGGGGTGCTGGGGGTGGTGCTGCAATTCCCTTGCACTTGAAACCCTTCTGGTTTGCTGCGCAGGGCCCTCTGCTGCACGTGCCATCTCAACAGCTCGCAGTGGGAGAGTCCGTCCTCTCCCTAGTGGGAGACAGGACAGAGGGGGGAAGGACTTGCACATACCCCTTTCACTAGCTGAGGCTAGACTCCGGGTGCCCTAACTGTCCCACCCTCTCCGCTCTGCCCTGTCCACCGCTGGGCTCCTTTTTACCTGGGTCGGGAGAGCCCTTTGATGGCCTGATGCCCTGGGTTACCGCTGACTCTTCAGTAAGCACTAGATCAAAGTCCGTGTGAATCTATCGTTCTCAAAAGAAGGGTTTTGAAAAAAGACAAAGCTCATCTGGACCTGGGCACAGAGTTTTCTGAGCCCCTCGGCCTCATGCAGAGCAGCCAGAGACCCAGGCCTGTGAGCCTGCCCATCCTCCCGGTGGGCCCGATTCCCTCCTCAGCCCCCGCACACAACAGACGTGGCTTTGCTGGCCCAGAAGTGAGTGGAAGGAACATAGGGATGGCAATGAGGTGCTGTCGTGTCTAGTCCGGTGGGATGGGGTCCGTGTCTGTCGATCCCAGCCCCTTCACAACAGTTAAATGTAAGTTGCATGACTCATACACGGCGGCTGAGACACTGCCGGTGCCTCGGGATCTCTCCCCGCACATGGCAGGCACAGGTGCTGCCCCTGTCGCTGGAGGGGGTACACATACTTCCGTGCCCCTAGCATCAGAGGCAACAGAGGAGATGCGTGCGGAGCTGGGGTTTCTTGTGATTCTTTTTCTGCCGTTCTGGGCCAGGTGCTCTTCAAAGCCCGGTCGCCTCCAACCTCAGCGTCTCCGCCTCTGAGCAGGAGTGAGACAGCTCTGAGGAGGAGGAAATCGGGCGCCGGGCTGTGGAGGCGCCCTTTCCCTTTAAGGGTCCGAGAAACCTGTTAACTCCCTCCTGAGGCCACAGGGCTCTCGCCGGGCCGCCCAGGAAGCCATGGCCTGCCTCCCCCGGAGCACGGCCAGGGCCCCAAACACGGGGTGCCCACAGTTACGTCACGGGGTTTGCTGAGTGTCCACATGTGATCCGATCTGGCTCCGAGCTGGAACGTGGGCAGCCTGAGGCAGACCACCCAGTGTGGGTCTGACTCCGGAACCGGCACCGGCCTCCTTTCTGTCCAGAACGCGCCCCCTAGAGGGTGCCAAGGACCAGCCCAGAGCAAGTGTTGCTCTTAGTGCAGCAGAGACATCACTGCCATGGTTCACACATCCTCCCATTTGGATTCTGTGAGGCTAGAGCCCCCCAAGATTGTCCCAGGGTCGAGAAACAAAATGGAAGGGTCAGGGGATGTGGCTTCCGGTCTGATGCTGGTCACACTGGCTGTGCGCTCTTCATTTATTTGCTCCGCTCCGCTCCGCTCCGCTCGGGTGGCTGGGCCTCAAGGAGGCGTGGGAATGGACAGGAGAGAGCAACAAGGCTGAATGAGAATTTTGTTCTAGAACCTGAAGGATGTGCCGCTGAGAGTCCACCCTTCCTCGCCCTTTCTTCCCACGATAGTCAACGTGCACGTTTTCTGTGTTTCAGGAAGTTTCGTCCTTTCCACCATCAGTTTAAATCCTTTCCCGAAATTGCTTTTCTGGGACCCAAAGACGCAAGTCTGAGGGAGTTGGGCTGGCACCCCTTCCTCGCCCTTTCTTCCCCACGATAGTCAACGTGCACGTTTTCTGTGTTTCAGGAAGTTTCGTCCTTTCCACCATCAGTTTAAATCCTTTCCCGAAATTGCTTTTCTGGGACCCAAAGACGCAAGTCCCTTTGAGGCCCCGACGCTCCCGGGCAGCTCGCGCCGCAGCAGGTGGGTCTCTCTGGCTCCCGATTAACGAGGGCTGGTGACGGGCCAGGCCCTGCCCCTCGGGGGCCGCTGCTCAGGTTTGGGGATGGCCATGTGTCCGCTCCTTAGGCGAAGTCTATTCTGGGAACTTAGCCCAGAGAAGAGAGACACAGGGAGTTCGTCTGTGTTGTTTGTTCCCCAACCCTCCTGAGGATTGGGTGGTGTCCAGAGGACGACAGGCTGGTTTCCGAAACTCAACTCTACAGACCACCCTCAGCCAGAGCCCCCCGAGGCCCCATTAGAAATGGTTTCTGGACCCCACTTCACACCTACAGAGTCACAGTCTCTGACTACGGAGCCCCGAAAGCTGCCTCCTCGCACGCGCCCTGGGCGACTTGCTACACAGCGAAGTGGCTCAAGGCTCCGCGGGGTCCTGCTCCGCAGCTGTGAGGCGCGAGCCTCCCTGAGCACACAGCAGAAGGAAAGCGGCTTGGTGCCTCCTCGGCCCCTTTTAATTTCTGGGCCACGGGGTTTAGATCATACAGAGCCCAGGAGAACAGGACAGAGACGCAGCCGAGAGGGCCCAGGCCGAGGAGAGCCTCCACGTCCCGCCAGCGCACGAGGGAGGCGGTGCCCCTGGCAGGAAAAGCAGCGGGCTGCGGCAGTAGGCAGGGGGGAGGAAGGAAGAAAGGAGCAGAGGTGAAGTTCAGGTGCCCTTCACATCTTTCCTAGAAGGTGCATGGGATATCAGAGAGCCAGCCAGGGCGCTGGGGCTGAGGCTGGGCTGGGAGGCGGTGCCAGGCCTGAGGCGGCCTGGGAATGGCAGCGCAGCCGGGAGGTTGTAAAGGAAGATGGGGAACAATGAAGCTTTGGTGCCTGCACCTGAGAAACGGAGGGCTTTGGCCAGGGTTCCGTGTGTGTGTGTGTGTGTGTGTGTGTGTGTGTGATCTGGGGGGAAATGTTTGATTTTTTAAATTTAAAAATGATTATTTTGGCCCTGGCTGGGTGGCTCAGTTGATTTGAATAGCCTCCCGGACACCAAAAGGTTGCAGGTTTAATTCCCAACCAGGGCACGTACGAGAGGCAACCCCTCTCTCTCTTTCTCCCTTTCTCTCTCTAAATATATACTTAGGTGAGGATTAAAAATAAAAGATTATTTTGGTTCAAAATCCAGGCGTTACAAAGGGTTTAGAGTAAGAAGTCTCCCCACCCCCCGGCCTCTCCAGAGATGGCTCCCGCACCCGGCAGTGCGTCTCTGTTCCCTGGTCTCACCTGAGCGGCAGCCTGGTATCTGCTGCGCTGGGTCTTGCTTTGGCCACTTTCTGTACCTTAATTTCCTGTTAGTGCTTAAACAGCGTCCTTATTCCCTGTAAGGCTGTAGTGAATAATCTTGTTAAAGAAAAGTTGATTAAGTATATTTGCAGAATAAATTCCTAAAAGTGGAAATGCTGGGTCAAAGGGCACCTGCATTTGTAATTTTGATAAGCGCGGCCAATTGCTTTACATGAGACGATGCCAGTCCGCTGTGACGCCCGCCCCATCCCGCGGCTGACAGAGCTGTCAGGCCGCTCTGATAGATGGAAGACTCGGAGTAATTAGAACTTTAATTTTTTCTCATTATGAATGAGGTTCGATCTGTTTTGTTTGATCATTTGAATTCCTTTGTGTGCATCTTCTGCACATTTGTCCACATCTCTGTTCAGTGACTAACCGCTTTCTTGCGGATTTGTAAGGAGCCCTTCATGTAGCAGGGAAATGAGCCCTTTGCTATAATGTTAGTTATAAATAACACGGCCCCCACATTCCCCAGCTTGTGGGTTGTCTTTTAACTTTGCTTGTTTTCTGCCGTGCATACATTTTTGAAAATTTGCATGTAGGTAAATTTATCAGTTTTTTCCTATCTTTTCCTACGTTTCCTGGGTTCTGTGTCATACTTAGAAGGTCCTTAAAGGGGAGTATTTTAGATTTGTTGAGCTTGCCCATAGCAGTGCCCCAGAGGCCGTTAGAAAAACGGGACTGAAATTCAGACAAGGAGTCAGGTTTGAGAAAGAGATTTGAGAGTCCTCAGCTAAGATGGCAGCTGTGCAAGGGACAAGTAAGCATGAGGGACAGACCGAGTCAGGGGACATTTAAGGTGGAGGAGTGAAAGGCAGTGCAGCCCCCTGGTTACTGTTGGGGCCTGTCCCCTGTCATTTTTAGGTCAAATGAACGAGGGTTTGGGTATGAGCACAGAGCTGGAATTGTTTTTCCAAGAATTCTCGCTGTCAGCCACCACCCCGTTCTCACCTGTAGTTGGAGATGTGTGGGCGCAGAAAGGACAGAGCTAGGACAGGGTGCCCATCGCCTGTTATCCTTGGGCAGGTGCTAAGTGCAGGCAGGCCTGCCTGCGTGCCCCGCTCTGTGGCAGTTTCAGTTCACCTCTCTGTCCAGGGCTCCAGGCCCCGGAGCAAGTTTCGCTCTGAGGGCCCGGCAGTGACCACTTTCCTCCCCAGAGGACCCAAGGACGGAGAGCCGCGCCCACGCTCAGCCACCCGCACCGCGCCCAGGAGGAGGAAAGGTTACTGCGAGTGCTGCCAGGAGCCCTTTGCGGAACTCTATGGGGTGAGCCCCTTCCCACTGAGCAGTTGCTTCCCAGACTGATCTGAGAGCCACTCCTGCCCAGTCTCCCTGGTGTGGCGGGAGGTGTGCTGGCATCCCACCCCTGTCTAATGCCTGTGCCTCTCCCACCCCGACAGCATCTCCAGAGTGCCCAGCACCAGGGCTTTGCGCTGGAGGCCCGCCCGTATGCAGAAGTGGACCGGCTCATCGCCCAGCTCAGCCACAGCTTTGCGGAGATCCCCTTCCCCGCCAGCCTCCCCAGGTGAGCGCCCGCTGCCAGGGCCGGGGGTGGGGGTGATGGCTCCACCCTCTCTCCTCTGCTGCTGCCTCTCGGCGGGAAGGAAGCTCAGTTGGGGACAGCATGGGCCAGGCTGTGCTGTTTTTCTCTTTCCTCGCCTTTCTTCCCAGTCATCTTCCAGTTTGCTTCCTTTAGAAGCCAGTGGGGGGGCGAGACCGCCACAGCTGAGGCCAGTTAGGTCGGAGCCAGAGCAGAGTGCGGCTCCCTTCCCAACGGGAGCCTTGCCTCAGCTGTGGCGGTCTCTCCTGGTCATGTCCGGTCATGTGCCTGTCTGGCCTGCTAGAAGTGTGGAGGGGGGACTGGGTGGGTGAAGAGCAAGGTCTTTCTGCCTCTAGAGGTCACCCCCAGAGAGGGATTGCAGGAGGTTCAGTGGCATTCCAGGGTTCTCTGAGCTTCCACCAAGGAGCTGTGGCTTCACCTCTCAGCCCCAGCCTCCCCCTCAGCCTCCTTCCTGGGCCCAGCTTGGCCAGCCAGGCCCTCTGCCTCCTCCGGCCGCCACAGGGCACAGCCTCCGCTGGAAGTTATTAAATGGAACAGCCTCTGACTTCAGGCCATCCCTGACCACAGGCCACAGAGCCCAGAGTGCAGACAGCACTGGCCACTGCTGCCGCTCAGGCTCAGAGCGAGCGTTTCACGGGGCCCCAGAGCCGGCAGGTCTCTTCAGCACCCTAAACCCCAGCAAGTAGTGCCAGGCATGCCCCACCCTGCCCTCAGCCGGCCCGGGAGGACCCAGTTTCTGCCTGCTTTGGAATTGAGCCCGTGGCCCACAGGGTGTGTCTGTCCCCACAGGCAACCAGGCTCCCCGGCTTCGGATCGTGACCCTCTGCCTCCTGAGACTGTGCCTCCCAGCCAGCCCTCCGATGGGGGGGCAGCACCTCCCAGGAGGAGGGAGGAAGACAACCACCAGGCCCCAAGCGTCCCCCAACAGGAGGGGCTGGTGGGCAGCAGGAGGTCACCCGCCGACGGAGTGGGGGCTGGCGAGATGTTCGGACCAGTAGCAAGCTGCCAAGACCTGGGGGGCTCAGCTGATGTTGTGGACCCCCCAGGGACAGTGCTGTCCAGAAGCCCCACTTCTCGGTGCCTCCTGACCAGCTCCGACTTTGCGGACCTCCCCTCTGACCCAGACCCGGCCCGTGTCGGCCACAAGCGGAAGGTTCGGTTCCCCAGTGCCAATGCCGAGAAGAGGCCGGGGGTCTCCTGGCCACAAGCCTCACCCTGTGTCTCAAGAGCCCTCAGGCCCTGTGGCACGAGGACAGCTGATGGCAGACGTCTCTTTTCCTTCCCCCCCCCAGGCCCTGTGTCCAGGCCTCTGACCTCCCCCCTGTCCTCGTGCTGCCCACAGACCAGCCTCTCCCTCCCGGACCCCTTCCCCTGGCAGCCCTCAGACAGGCCAGCAGAGCTCTGGGCCACACAGCCCCCTTGGCCTGGAGGAGGATATTCCCCGGGATCTGAGGATTCTGAGTGCGCAGCCCCCGGCCCCAGCTCTCAGCAGACTGACCGGCTTCCCAGCTGCTCGGCAGCTCCGGGCCAGCTGTCAGCCCACCTGCACTCAGCAGCAGGCACGTAACCCCCGGGGGACCTGCAGAGAGCAGGCTACCCCCCTCCCTCTGCCTGCCAGTGCGGGAGCCAGCCCCTCCGGCTTGCCTCTGAGTCCCAGCGCCAGCAGCAAACTCATGAGGCCGGACAGGTCCCAACTGGAGGGCCAGGAGCACGGGTAGAAGTGGAGCCTCCGCTGACTGCTGCTCACCCAGCCGGGGCGGCCCACACACCCAGCAGCAGCGCCCCAGGGCCTCACTGATGGAGCCAGAGGAGCCTTAAGCCTGGCCTCTGAAGTCCAAGTGAACAGCTGTTGTCATGGCCAAGTGTAGGGTGGACAGATCGAGTCCTCCCGCCCACCCAGTCTTCAGGTAGAACCAAGCGAGTCAGCTTGAGAGCTGCCCTCTCTTACCCAGATCTCCAACGTGTTCCTGAGTGGGCAGTGATCTGTGATGGGCTAGTCCGGCCATAGCCAGCTGCCCTCTTGCCAGGAGGCAGAGGCAAGGTTGGCACAGGAAGGGAATCACAAAGAAGCTGGAGCAGCAGGAACCCTGGCCTGGCTTCCTGCCCCTCCGCAGAGCCCAGGGTAGGTGCTCCCCTCCCCCCTTTCTCACAGGCATGTGGCTCTCTCCTGCTTTCCAAAACGCCCGCTTGTGTCCCCTCCCCCGCACCCACGCTGTGCACACAGATCTCAGGAACATATGAAGCAGAGGAGGGGCTCGGCTGCTGCTCTCAGAGCTCCCCCTGCACTCAGTGGGCCCAGCACTGACTCCCCTGAGCCCAGGATACGGCCAGCTGCGTCTGGGGACAGACCCTCTGGGCCCTTCCCTGCCTCAGTCTGGGCTGCCCACCCGGGGTCCTGCTCCAGGGTCAGTGGTTCACCTGCCAACTTCTCCTTCACCTACTTGCCTCCCTCCCCAAGGACCTCCCCCCATTTCTTTTCAGCCAAGCCATTAATCTGGAGATGGGGATGAGTTTGCTATCGATTATTTTGGCCACATTGTTTTTTTTATTACATTTTGTACTGTGGTTCTTACCCTTCTCTGCTTCTGTGTGTTTGCCTCTTTAAATGCTGGAGCTACCAGGAGCCTGGTGCTGTTCCGTTCTCATTCTGGAGGAAGAAGTGGGGGCCTAGCTGCGGGTGAGGACCTGAGTTGTTAGTTTGGAAATAGAGCAAGTGTGTGTACAGCCCTCACAGAGGTCATGTGTGGCCTTTTTATGCCATTCCTGTTAAATTCCACAATCTTGATTCAGGAACTGTAAATAAATTTGTTAACAAACAGCTAAGAGGTGAGGCTGGAGAACAGTGTTGGGTCTTCCCAAACTGAGGGCCCAGCTGATGGGGACAGTAACGGGCTAGCAGTACAGGAGCCTCCTGCGAGCTTGTGAGTGCCACCCTCCCCAGAGATCTAGCCCCCAAGGGCTGAGGGCAGGTGGCCTGCCTCTGTCGAGTCTCCGGGTCACTCACTCGGCTCTGCTGTTCTCTGCATGGCGGCCTGTAGAGGGCACACACCCCCTCCCAGGGCACCTTTGCTCTGCCGAGGACCCTGCTAAGGGCCTTCTCCCCTTCCCCGGCCTAGACAGCGGTTTCCTCTGGCTCCTGATGTGACCATGAGGATGCCTCGTCCCCCATGATACTGCCACCCTGGGTGGGAGGTTCCCCACCTCTTCCTCAGACCGTACGTCCGCGTGCTGCTTATTCCAAGGGCCAGTGGTTCACCTGCCACCCTTGTCGCCATCTGCCCAGGGCCTCACATCCAACTGCGACTTTCCCCTCCCGTCTCCCCTCTTGTGACCTTGGATGCCACATCTCAACCAGGTCAAGCCCGAAGGTTGCGTCACTGGAGCTAGGCCTCTGTTCCGGCCTCCGGGACATAAATTAGAGGGGACCCGGGACAAGGGTGCTACTTGACATAGTGGGCCCCTCCATGGCTCCTTGACATGGGGACTTAAAGCCTCCTACTCCCTCCCTCAACCAGTGATCTTAACTCACACTCAGCAGGCTCTGCCTCATCCTACTCAGAGGAAGCAGTGTCCCTCCCTCCCACCCCCAGTCAGGCCAGCCTGTGTCCACCCCACCCCTGCTGGCCTCATCCATTTCCTCAGATTCCCCACTCCTTCCCTCCCCCTGAAGCTCCGGCCTGGAAAACACTCACATTGATCCAGTAGCTCGAGGAAGGAATGCTCCTTCCTGTCCTCTGGCTACGTCCTTGGTCTACAGCCATAGCAGCCCCCTCCTCCCTCCCTCCAGGCCTTCGGGAATCACCGCTGGGCTTGTCCATTCCAAGGCCACTGGGTAACCTGCCCATTACCGAAGTCGGGTTTCTTTTCTCCTTCCCCATTTTCAGGAGCCCTTCAGCCCTCACCGCTTCCCCAGAGGAGGGTCTGGGGTCCTTGTGCTTGCCTGTAGACACAGGTTCTTTCACTTGAAGTTATGACCCGAGTGGGTAGCTCTGGCCTTGCTCTGAATTCTAGTCTGCACCTGGGCTGGGCAAGCCCCTTCACTATGAGCCGGTCTCCTTACCTAAGAAAGGGGCTTGGAGGACATGATTTCAAGGCTCCTTCCTTCCAGTCCCCCACACCCTTCCCATCCTGCTGCCCACACAGACCGACCGACCTGCTAACTCATTCCTGGTCCCAGACTGGCTCTCCTTCCCGCTGTCCTGCCCCCTGGCCAGCCACTCCAGCCAACCCCAGGTCCTCCTGTTTACTCTCTCTGCTGACTCCTCACCCTCACCCAGCCTCCTGGTATTCTCTCCATGCCTCCCCTCCCTCCGCCCAGGCCCCAGCCAGCCAGAATGATCCTGACCAGAGGGAGTCTTGCTCTTGGTCTCTGACCTGGGGCGCCCCTCTCTCCAAGTTTATATTCCATGTTCTCTCTGAACCCTGAAGTGTAAGCCTTCAGGCCACAGCGTTCTGAGTTCACATTCGGATCCTGCCCCTTTGTGACCTTTGGCAAACTCCTGAAGCTCAGTTTTCTTAATTGGGAAATGGAAGTAATAGTAGTTGCTGCCCCACTAGGAAGTCACCAGAATTAAATCAGGTATGTTTGTGAGGTACTGGGCCAGAGCTTGGCACACCGTGAACACAGTAAACTAACATTACCACCACCTACACACGCACACGCACACCTGTGACCTAGACCAATGGTCGGCAAACTCCGTCAACAGAATGGCAAACTGCAGCTTGCCAGCAGCATGTGGCTTGTGAGCTGCAGTTTGCCGACCACTGTCCTGGACATTTCAATAGAGCTCATTTTCACTAATCTCCCATCTTGGATGGTTCTCTGACTCTCATCTCCAGGATAAATCTGGATGAAGCTGCTTCGGGCTCTGAGTCACCTCCTGCCTGGGTCCCCACTTTCTGCTGGGTGGTTTCCCAGAACTCTAGGAGGATCCCTCATGTGGGAGAGGAAACCTGCACCCCCTCCCCATCGCACGTCGGGCCTCAGGGGCATGACTACCTTTGTGCCACTATGAAGCTCTCAAAGGATGGGTGTCCCCCCCGGATTTTGGCACCCTGGATGCCTCCAACTCCCCGAGGCAAGAGCTGCAGAGACTAAAGAAGGGGGCCAGTCAGAGAACGGGGGAGCATGAGGCTCCCTCAGAGGAATGTTCAATCACAAGAGTGGTCCTCCCCTGGTGGAAAGGGCAGACACTGCTGGGGTCTGGGTGAAAACAATCCCCTGTCCCAATACCGTGGGCATTTCTGCTGCTCTCCACCCACCAGAACCACGCCGCCATGGTCTCCATGCTCTGGGTAGAGAGGGCCCCTAGGTCCCCAAGCCACAAAGGATTCCTTTGGGTCCTGGGCTTTCTCCTTGGCATCTAAAGTCAACATGGATGGTGTGGGCCCCTTCTGTGCCCCACGCCCTGGAGGATAAGTTAACCCCGTAGCTCGAGTCCGAGTCCCCCAGCCCCTCTGAGGCTCACCAGTTCACGTGAAGGAGGGCTTTTCACAGATAAGGACAATGAGACTCAAAGAGGTTGGGGGACTTGCTCAGTGTCACACAGCCATTAGCCAGGATTGGAATCCCAGCCCCCTTGCCTGGTGGGATCTTCGCTATGGGCCCCAGACTGGGCTCAGGGCCTGAGCATCCTCCGTGGGCAGGAATCGCCAGCCATCACTTTGCCCCAGAACTGAGACAGCTGAGTCCCCACCCACAGCCCTCACCTGCAGCTGCGTGGCCCCTGTGCAGAACAACGGGGGGAAGAGCCAGCTATAGGGCAGGAAGAACTAGGAGGCCCCAGAACTCCTCAGAGTGGGACCTAAGGGAGGTTGGGACTAGAGCCTACCAGCTTCCTCAGCAGGAGTGGCCCCGAGGTGACAGCAGACAAAGTGACCACCGACCTCTACTTTCCGGAGTTCCCAGGCCTTCTCTCGGGAGAAACAGGCAGGGGGGCCAAAGGAGCCCTCCATGGCAGTGGGGTTGGGTTAGGATCCCGCTCCTCCCCGCCCCCCGCGGCCCCCGTTTGGTGAGTGAGGGAATTGCACCAGGCTTCCCGCTTCCGGGAGGCATGAGCTGTGGCAGAGCTGACATGAAAGACCTCGGGCTGAGGAATGGGATGTGCTCGCTGAGGGCGAGATGCCCAGGGACCTGCTTGGAGCTGGGAACTCAGGAAGATAAGGAACTCTCGGGGGCCGAGGGCCCTAAGATTGAGCCTCCACTGGAGCTGGCCCAGAATTCCAGAGAGAAGTCACTCTGGGGGTCCAGGAAGGTCTCCCCAGCAAGAAGCCCAAGAAACCCAGGACACAAATGGTAGGAATGTGCCTCAGTCTTGGGGGCCCAGGCCACAGATTGGGCTTCCTGTGTGGCCCTGGGCATGTTGAAGAAGGGGGTCCAGACTCCCCCACGCCCAGGGTCCTCCATTGTGAAATGACAACCCACCTATTTTTGGGGGAGCCACATCGGATCAGGGCTTACTGATTTGGCCCTGGAACATGGCACAGGTGGGCAGGACCGATTCACCCTGGTGCTGTGCGGGGAGGAGAAGGGGAATAGACAGATGGACCAGAGGGACCAGTCTCCTCTAGATCCAGGATAAAAGGCAGTGGTGGGGAATGAGGGGGCCCGAGAGGAGTGGGGCCCTGGAGTATGGCATGCACCTCTGACCAGCTTAGCTGTATGGCTTTGGGGAGCTCCAGCAGCCTCTTGGAGTCTCAGTTTCCCCATCTGTAAAATGAGGAACACAAGCTCTCCCTCCTGGGTAATTGTTAGGGAATTGTCACATAGTAGGTCCTCATCTCTGAAAGCCCCCCTCAGCCTAAGAGGTTCCCAGAGTGAAGGAACAATTGCCTCAGCCTTCCTGAGCATCTGGGTGTGGAGTGGCAGGTGGCTGGAAGGGGAGAGCAACCCATTCCCAGCACTGATGTCAGTGCCTCCCGGGAAATCGCCTTCTCACCTCTCCTGAGCCTAAAATAGAATGAGGGGGGCTGTCACCAGCAGCAGGCAGCTCCCCCATTCCTGATGGAGGCCCTGGGTCCTCAGGATAGCAGAGGACCCAGGAAGGGGTTCCCTGCCTCCACACCTATTCCTCGGTGACCTGTGGTCTGCCAGGGTGGGTTCAAGGAGTCTCTGGCTTTGGGCACAAGGTCGGGGGGGGGGGGGCTCACCAGGGGTACTCACTTCCATCACCACTACCTCATCTCTAGCAGAGGGAGAGTCCGAAGGGATGGGGAGGGGGCCGGGAGCTTCACTCCTGCCAATTGTCACGGCTGCCCTGGTAGCCAGTGACCCTGAGGACGACAGCAGACAAACAGATAAGGAGCCCCCCAGCTCTGGCTCCTGGGACCCCCAGCAGTGGTCAGAGATCCCAGCCCCCAGTCAGAGACCCATGTTGCCCAGGGACCCAGTAGCCGGGCTGGGGTGCAGGGCAGTTCCAGTGGTCGGCTGGTAGCGCAGGTGGTTTGCAGGCGAGGCCACCTGCTCCGGCTAGAGAAGGGGGCTCCACAGGTATCTTCTGCTCCTCAAAGATTTGGGCCGACAAGGGAGGAGCAGAAATGGGGCATGACGGCAGCATGTGAGTGGAACTAGTTAATAGGATGTTTACAGGGAAGGGTTGCAATGCCCTGTGTGAGGGACTGGGGAGGCCTGGGGGGGTGGGGGGTGGCAATCTGTCCTCGTGCCTCAGTGACAGCAAATCCTGGGGGCCGGGATATCTCTGACCGGGAAAAGGCGCCTGTGAGTGGGAAGGGGTCAGGACCCCACAGTGACCTCGAGGTGGTCAGAGGTCTCAGAGGCGCCCAGCGGGACGTTAGCCAAAGGAGCCTCTGCCCTTCAGTCGAGCTCCCCCCACCCCGCCCCCCCAAACCTTTCCAGCTCCAAAGCCTTCTGTTGTGGGCTGGGGATTTGGGGGTTACCTGGGCTGGTCCCTCGTGGTATAAAACGCCCCTGGGGGGGACCTGGGCCGGGGACAGCCACGCCCCCGCACCTCCATCTCACAGGTTCCCAGACCACCGGTGCCCAGGTCAGAGCCCTGCCTCCTTCCCCCTAAAAACCTGCCGTCCCGTCCTCGTCCTCAGAGCAAAAGGGGTCGATCGCCGAGGAGGGGGTCGCGAGATGGGAACCGGGGCGCCCGGCCCCGGGGCGGCGCCTCTTTGGTCCTCCCCCCGCGGTGCCCGGGCCCTGCGGGGCTGGGGGGGCCGGGGGGGCGGGGGCGGGCCCTCGGCTCACGTGCTCGCCGCTCCGCTCTTAACCCGGCCCGCCGCCCGCCGGGATGGCCGCGGCCGGAGCGCACTGAGCCGGGCGCCCTCCCCGCCGCCGGCCTCGCCCCCGGCCCGCCCGCTCCCCCGCCCGCGGCTCCGCAGCCCGCGCCCGCCCGCGCCCCCGCCCCCGCCGCCCGCGCCGCCGCAGCCCCGGCGGGAGGACGATGCACGAGCCATGAGGCGGCTGCGGCGCTGGGCGGTCGCGGCGCTGCTGCTGCTGCCGCTGCTGCCCACGCCCGGTGAGTGACCCGCCGCGGCCCGCGCCCCCCGGCCCCCGCCCCGGTCTGCCGCAGCCCGTCTCCCCGCAGCGCCGGGCTGACGACCGGTCCCGAGCGCGGCAGGTGGGGGCGGGGAGGAGGGCGGGCGCGGACACCCACCTGTCCCCCGCCGCCCGCCCCCCGCGGCCAGCCCTGCCTTGGGCCGGCGGGTCTGCGGGTCTCTGCGGGCTGGGGGGGGGGGGGGCAGTCGTGACATTTGGGCAGGAGTGAGGCTCCGGCCCCCGCCCCGGCCCCTCGGACTCTCCCTCTGCAGGGCAGTCTCTCTCCCCCAGGCCGCCCGGGCGATGCCGGAGTGCAGGGTGGGGGTGCCCGGCCCGTTCCCAAGTCTCTCGCCCCACGGTGGGCGTCTGCCTATAGCTGTGGCCTTGTCTCCCCAGGTGTTGGGTCCTGGGGTCCCGCTGGAGCTCTGCGCTGGAGGGTCGCACCCCAGTTGCGGGGCCCGGAAGTGCCTGAGGTCACAGAGCCCAGCCGTCTGGTGGGGGAGAGCTCCGGGGGAGAAGTCCGAAAGCAGCAGCTGGACACCAGAGTCCGCCGGGAGCCCCCCGGGGGCCCGGTGAGTGGGGCTGAGTGGGGAGGCCGGGGGCTGGCGCAGGCCTTAGCGCCCAAGGGAGGCGGGGGTGGCCGAGGCTTGGGGGCCTCCCAAGCAGCTGGCTCCTGATGCTTCCCTTTTGTACAATGGACACCATGGAGCCCACCGGTGGGAGCCCCCACCTGCCGGCTCCCGGCCTCTCCACCATCATGGGGATCCCCTGCCCTCAGCGGACTGAAATGCCAGGGCTCAGTCCAGTCTTGGTGGGTCTCCTGCCAGCCCCCACGCCTCTCCTGCCAAAGCAAGTGGTTCTGTTCCGAACGGGGCCTTGGGGAGGGCAGGAAGGGCAGGAAGAAGCAGCTAAGAGCCCGGGATCAGGGTTCCTGGGTTCTCCTAGTGCGATTTTCCGAACAGCTCACTGCTTGCTCCTGCCTCAGTTTCCCCCTTGCGCTGATAGGCATGTTGTCCTCCTTCCTGCCCTCGCTGAGGGTGGGGCCTTGGAAAAAGGTTCCAGGCACCAAGCGCACTCACAAATGCCGCCACCACCACCCCCTGTCCCTTTCAGTTGCCAGGCCCCTCCTCCCTCCCAGAGGAAGGTTAGGAATGAAGGAGATTAATTGCAATTAATAATTAATTAATATCATGTGAATAATCATCACCCAGATGGAATATTCATTCAGCACGACTTGCCTCAGCTCTCCAGGAGCTCAGAGCTGAAAGTTAGCCAGGCCGACGGGCGGGCGGAGGGCGGGATGGGGTGGCGGAGGGCTGGCAGAAATGGAAGGAGACTCAGAGGAGGCTTGAAGTTTGGGCAACTGAAGTCTTGGCGTGGTGGGGGGCCCCGG
The DNA here is from genome assembly GCA_027563665.1 of Antrozous pallidus. NCBI lineage: Eukaryota > Metazoa > Chordata > Mammalia > Chiroptera > Vespertilionidae > Antrozous > Antrozous pallidus. The sequence continues at coordinate 39,473,956 of CM050526.1, forward strand.
GGCTGGGCAGAGGGAGGAAGGAGGGAAACGGAGGCTACCATTGTGGACATCTGTCAGACTGGCATCTGGCCCTGCCTAATGTACTTGGTTAAAAGCCCTTAGGGGGGGTGGAGGGGGACGTGGGGGTGCAGGGGCGGCACTGGAAATGGAATGGAGCAGGAAGGCTGCATGCATAATAGATGGACCATCACTCAGGGCAGTGCAGAGTGGGGGAGGGGGAGTTAATGGTCTTGAGCAGGCAGGCCTGGGGGACGTGGGGGTGGGAGGGAAAGAGGTGGAGGCTGCCTCCAGCGCCTACCCAGGGGGTAGATGGGCAGTGGGCATGGTCCCAAGGCTGGGGATGGGGTGTCCTGGCTGGGTGTGGCCATTAGTCTGACTCTCTTCCTTAGTGTACCCCCACCTGTGAACTGGACACCCCACGGCTATGTTGGCCAGGAGTTGACTGCTGGGCCTGAGCGCCCGGACTCCTGTCCAGTGCGTTGGGGGGTGACCAGATAGGACAATGGGTGATGCTGCCGGTGGGGTCAGAGGACAAAGGGAGAGAAAGCACCGGACTAAGCAGGGAGGAAGAGTCCACCAGAAAGGGGGGCTGCTCTGGGGGGCGGCCTGTGAGCATGGGGAGAGCTGGATGGGCCCAGTTAGGCTGAATGGACTGGGTGTGCAGAGGAGGGAGAGTCTCTTTGGGTGTCGCTTTGCTGCTGAGTGGGTGACATGTGTGATGTGTGTATGCATGACCAAGTCTGAATATGCCCAAGGGGTTGTCTGAGGAGGTGGGGCGGAGGGGTGTGGATCTCTGAGGGAGAGTCTCTGGGATCAGCCTTCACAGTTATCCCCCTGCAGCCTCCCCGGGGAACTCACGCACAGGCTGGCCTTACCTGGGCCTCAGTTTCCCCTTAGGTGGAATTCTTACAGGTCTGTAAGGCAGGTAACTTTCGTCTGCCGGTTTTGCAGATGAGCAAACTGTGGCTCAGACAAGTTAAAGTAACTTGTCCAAAGTCAGTCAGATCCTAGAAAAACAAACAAGGAAAAGAAACAAAGTCAATCAGATCTTAAGCGGTGGAGTCCTTTCCTCAGCTACTGCCACTGTCCCCAGGGACTCTGGACTTTGGCACTGAGGGCAGGTCCCCAGCCCCTCCCAATGCAAGGTGGAAGGCCAAGGGAGACACAAGGACATGTCCGGGCTATCCCCCCCACCACCACCTGGCGTCTCTCCCTGGAGCCCTTGTGGCCCAGCCTCGGGGCTGAGGGTGGAGACAGTGCAGCCTTGAGCCCGAGTGCCCGGCAGGAATGCCCCACCCTGGTGCCCTGGCTTTGTCCGAAGTTACTGCGCTGGGTTAGGGCTCCAGGCCAAGTAAGGCCGATGGGTCAGCAGCAAGATCTCCATCTGCCCTGGGTCATGTGGTGAGCGAGGAGGCACGTGCTGGCCAGCCGGAGTGCTAACTGCTCCGGCCTTGGGCTGCTCATGGCACCTCCCTGAGCCCATGGTAAACTCAGGACGATGAAGGTGATCATCTCAGCCCACCGCCTACCTGGAGCTGGCGACAGGAAGGGGTTTGGTGTGCGAGGACTCCTGCTTTGGGGGGGTGGGGGGGCCTGCGAGGAGGGAAGGTGAGCAGGCAGGAACTGACAGCTAGAGAAGTTACAATGTCCTGGGAACTTACTGGGGCAGGCACTCTTCTGCTTTTATGTGCATTGATGTTTTAAAATTAATTTTAAAATATTTTCATTGATATTTTTAGAAAAAGAGGAAGGGAGAAGGAGAGAGAGAGAGAAACATCAATGGGTTGCCTCCCTTATGAACCCCGACCTGACAGGACCAAACCCCCAACCTGGGCATTTCCTTGACCAGGAATCAAACCCAGTGAGCTTTGGGTGCCTGGGGTGATGCTCTACCAACTGCGCCACACCGCCCAGGGCTACGTTTATTAATTTATTTCATCATCACGACTCCAGGAGGCGATGCTGTTACCATTCTTGTTCCACAGACAGGGAAACTGGGACAGAGAAGTGAAGTAACTGCTCCAGGTCACACAGCACTTAAGTAGCAGAGTCAAGATTGATACCCACAGAAGCACTCTTTAAAAAAAAAAAAGTTTTTATTGATTTCAGAGAGGGAGAGGGAGAGAGAGAAACATCAGTGCCTCCTGCACTCCCCTCGCTGGGGACCGAGCCCACAGCCCAGGCGTGTGCCCCGACCGGGAATCGAACCCTGACCTCCTGGCTCACAGCTTGCCCAGGCTATGCAGGCAGAAGCTAAGGGATCTGGGACCCACAGAGGCTCACCCCCTAAGCCTCACCGGCTGGGCCCCAGAGAAGCGCTCTGAACCCGTGCACTGTCTGCTTCTCGCCCAGGGGCAGAGGGAAGAGGGGCACAGGGGACCCATTTTCCTCTTTGCCACTGCTCTCAGCCCCTCACTTCTGGCCAGAGATGTAGGTTCTGGAAGTGCAGACACCTGTGGTCACAGAGCCTGCAGCGGAGGGGAGAGGCAGAGGACAAGCACGGCCTCGGTGGACCAATGGGCTGGTTGTCCAGAGCACAGGGTGCCGGGTCACGTGGGCTGAATGAGATCAGTGGGCTCATGAGGCTGCCTGCGTGCTGAGGGGGGCCCTCTAATCCGCACCAAACTGCTGTGTGGGTTGTGCTTGCCCCTGGGAAACCCTAACTCCTTCCGAACCAAGGAGCGGGCAGGATGTGGGTCAGAGAACAGGGCTGTTTGGGTGCAGGTCCCAGGGCCAGGAGCCAGACCCTCCCCTGAGCCAGCTGGGGGCAGGCCCTCGGTCACTGGGCTGAGCTCCCAGGGGAACTGCACGGACAGCGCTGACTGGAGACGCCGCCCTGCAGCCCTCCGGCACGCCGCGGGGTGGGCACGCCGCGGGGTGGGCACGCCGCGGGGGCCGCGGGTGGGCACGCCGCGGGGTGGGCAGCGGGAGAGGCCACGCAGGAGGCGGAACAGCTTCTGTCTGAAAGGCCGCCCTGTGGCTTTGGAGCAGGGCAGGCTCGGTGAGTCCCAGCTCCCCTGCTTCTGACTGCATGGCCTGGGCAAGCCGCCGATGCCTTTTTTTTTTTTTTTTAAATAATATATTTTATTGATTTTTTTACTGAGAGGAAGGGAGAGGGGGAGAGAGAAATATCAATCAGCTGTCTCCTGCACACCCCCTGCTGGGGATGTGCCCACAACCAAGGCACATGCCCTTGACTGGAATCCAACCTGGGACCCTTGAGTCCGCAGGCCGATGCTCTATCCACCGAGCCAAACTGGTTAGAGCCTGCTGATGCCTTCTGAACCCTATCGTCCCCGTCCATAAAATGGGGATCGTCGTCAACTCCGCTTTGCCCCGGCTGAAGATAGAGATGATGTGTGTACAGGTGTCCTGCCTAGGACCCAGCAAGAGCAGATGCTCAACATCTGTGAGGCCTGCCCTCCCTCCTGAGGGTGGGGGCCAGGTGCGGACATGAGGGCTGCGTGTCAGAAACAGGAGCCAGGGCATCTGGGAGTTACCTGTCAGGCTCTGGCGGGGGTTCAGGGGAGCAGCATGAACAAGAGTCTTGCCTCTCGGGCCAGACTCAGGCCTGTGGGCTTGACCTCCCTGCTGGCTGCCTGGAGGGACCAGCTGTCCGAAGTCTGTCCTCAGAGGGACTAGTGACCTTTAAGGAAGTGACTTTGTCCTCAACAATGTAGGCCAAATCTGGTTATCAGAAATTCATCCAGTTCCTCTATCTGGGACTCCCGCTGCCCTCATCATGAGTGGAGCCTCATTGCATCTTGGGGAACTTAGGGGGGGGGGGGAGTTGCAGCTGGGGAGGGGACTCCTCTCAGGTGGTCCCCTGCTTCTCTGGCTCCTCCCCCTCTGCCTCCAGCGCATACAGTTTAGCCAGTTCCTCAAGGCCCTGTTCAGCTGGACCATTTACACTTCCTTCTCTTCACTTAGTATCATTACAAACCCTTGTGATAATAACACATGAAAAAGCGCTTTCGTGCCCTAGCCGCTTTGGCTCAGTGGATAGAGGCCCGGCCTGTGGACTGAAGGGTCCCAGGTTCAATTCCAGTCAAGGGCACACACCCAGGTTGCGGGCTCAATCCTCAGTGGGGGGCGTGCAGGAGCCAGCTGATCAACAATGCTCTCTCATCACTGATGTTTCTCTCTCTCCCTTCCTCTCCCTGTCTGAAAGCAATAAAAAAATATTTTTTAAAGGGGCTTTCATTTAATCTTCACAACAACGCTACTTCACTGATGGGGAAACTGAGGCTCACAGAGGCTCGGCAGCTCACTTAGGCCTTCGGATGCCTTTCTGTTCAGCGTGAGTGTTGAGCCCGGCAGGGGAAAGGCAGCGTAGCCTGTGCTGCAGGGACTACTGGTCCCGCAGGCGAAAAGCTGGAGACCAGAGCCACCTCAGGCCAGGAGCAGGGGCAGCGCCTCTGGGCTGGGGGGTGCCGCTTTGCAGCAGAGGGTGAGGAGGAGGCGGTCGAGGCAGGAGGTGGAGGTTCTGGAGGAGGATCAGAGTGACTGGGGGGGGCAGTGCCTGGGTGTTCAGATTTTCTAGGGCGTTAGGGAACCCTACAGAGCTTTTGTCTCCCCCTTCCCGAGACTGGTCTGGGTGGAGGCCTGGCCTTTGTATTTGTATTTGGGGGTTTCAGCTGGGTCTTGGCCTCCTTCCCTCTTCAGCCTGTATCCGGTCAGGTCCGACACCGGGTGCTGGCAGGTGTCAGGTGGCCGGATGAGCCGGCGACAGGGAAGCCTCGGGGAGGGCAGGCGGCCGCCAACTCCAGCCCGAGAGTGAGACCTGACCCTGTGTCACCTCCGAGTGTCTTCCCCTGAGCCGCAGCCGGGCGTTTGCGCACCAGACGGCCGGGGCAGGGCGAGACCCAGCGAGCCGCAGCACGTGAGAGGCGGATGACGGGGGGCAAGGAGCCAGCGCAGGGCACGGAGTCGAGGCCTTGGCCCGTCACCGGCTGTGCTGAGCTGGGCCCAGGGGATGGAGGGGGACAGGGGACAGGGAGGCTCCGAGGAGTGATGTGAGGAGTCAGGGGCAGGTCAGGGGCAGGAGGCAGGCCAGGCCAGGAGCAGTTTGGTTTTGCTGGGCCTAAAGCGTGCGTGGGGAGTCTTAGGACTCTGGTGCCAGCAGGAGCCCCCTTCCCAGGTGCCTGGGGTACAGAGATCTTGGGGACCGAGGTGGGTTTGCCTGGTTTTTCTCATCCTTCCAAGTGAGATAACCCCCTGTTTGGGTGGGAACAGACAAACCTGCCCAGTTATTTGGTCTCTCCTGGGAGAGAGGGGGGAGGGAGGGCAGAGCAGAGATGGTCCAGGCCAGTGAGGAGGAGAGGGAAGCAGTGACTACTTGTCCTTGACTTTCTATTTCAAGTGTGACCAGTGCTCTAGGGGTTCAGGGTAGAGCTTGGAGCCTGTCAGCCTGGCTGGGGCGAGTGTCCAGGAGGCTCAGAGGGCTGTCGTCCGAGCTCTGGCCCTTTGCCCCCACCTCACCCCCTCTCCCAGGGGCTCTCAAGGGCCCGGGCCATTTCCATCTAACCTCACCTTTAGGTCGGAAGGCCCTGGAAGCTGATTTGCTAGGCTTGAATCCCAGCTCCCCCCTCCACCACGTCTTTGTTTTGTTGTTGTTATTATTTGTTCTTAAATATAGTTTTATTGATTTCAGAGAGGAAGGGAGGGGGAGAGAGAGTTAGAAACACCAGCGACGAGAGAAGCATTGACCGGCTGCTTCCTGCACACCCACACCGGGGATGGAGCCTGCCGCCGGCACGTGCCCCGGCCGATTCCTGGCTCACAGGCCGATGCCAACCGCGGGGCCATGCGGCAGGCGCCACCGCCTCTCTTAGCATCCCCGTGGCTGTTTCCCTCCCGTCAGATCCGGACAGCAGTCGTGTTGGGGTGTCGGGGAGATCCAGTCTGATGAGACTTGTAAAGCATTTGCAACAGTGCCAGGCGCGTACCTGCTCAGGAGACAGCGAGGCTGACGAGGAAGCCAGCTCTCTGGGACTGTGGGCTTTCAGGACTCAGGGCTTCCCCGTCCTGCACCCTGCTCCTCCCAAAAGAAAGGCACACATTCCTCCCCTCTTCACGGCCCAGGGGCGGGACCCTCTCCGGGGGCTGGATTCCAGTCTTGGACCGCCCGCTAGGAAGAAGGCTCCAACCTCGCCCGACCTTCCTGGTCTTTGTGCCGCCTGAGGCCTGGGGTGGGCGGATCTGGGAGCTGAGGCCAACTCCCCCTCAACCCAAACTCTCCTGTCCCTTTTCTTGGGGTGGCTTCCCTCTAGGCACACTAGCTTCAAGTCTGGAGTCTCCAACCTCCACTGGCCTGGTGTGTTGTCATGACAACCTGGAGCCTCCCAGCCCCACTGCAAAGGCCCCTCTGAAAAATGTATCCGGAGAACTTCCGTGTTTAAAAATTAACCATGGGGTTGAAATATTAAAGATGAGCTGCTTTGGGCAATGGAATTGGGGTGCAGGAGCCAAGTTATTTTGTCCTGACAGGATGGCATCAGCCCATCACCCCGGCTTCCAGGGGCCCCGTGGCCAACTCCAGCCCACTCCACCCCTGTCTGCAGAGTCCGAGGCTGGGCCAGGATAGGGAGGCAGGGAGGAAGGCCCCGCTTCAGCCGGTTCCAGAGTCACACTGCACCCCATCTCCTGTTTGCCTCTTCCCTGTAATACTTCTGAGGGCCTCCCGTTAGTCCACCTGAGGGTGGGGGGCCCCTGCCAACACCAGGGATGGCCTGGCCTGAGGCAGTGAGCCGGCCAAGCTGCCCTCTCCATCCCGGCCGCTCCCGAGACTGACCCCGGGGGGGGGGGGGGGCTGGCACCTGGCCCCTACGCTGCCCACTGTGCCCAGTCCCAGGTGGCAGAGTGGGCTGTTACCAGATGTGCACACTCCCCAGGGAAGGAACAGGATCTTGTGCACCTTCCCCCCCAAATCAGGGGTCCCCACAGCTGCTGGACTGGGCCCTCCCTTCCCCAGGGCTACTCCCTGTTCTGGGGTTCCCCTGGTTCCCCAATTCCCACCTCCAGGCCTCCCCAGGTTGATCCTCCCTCTGCCCTCTCCCCACCCCCAGCCTGTCCACCTGGCCCAGGTGAGTTTCGTCATCCCAGCCTTCAACTCCAACTTCACCCTGGACCTGGAGCTGAACCAGTGAGTGCGGCCTTGAGTCCCGGGGGGGGGGGGGGGGGGGGGGGTACAGGAGGCTGAGGAAGGCATGGCCTGGTCGGGGCAGGGGCTCTGAGCTGAGGCGGGACCCATGCCTGACCCAGACCCACCAGTGACCCGTCCTCCTCTTGCCCATTCTGCCCAGTCACCTTCTCTCCTCCAAATACGTGGAGCGCCATTTCAGCCGCGAGGGGACAACCCAGCGAAGCACGGTGAGTGACTGGAAGGCGACGGGGCAGGTGCAGCGAAAGGACAGGAGGCCAATGAGGTGGGGTCTGGGGTGTACTTTACGCTTGGGATGGGCCTGGTTCCTCAGGACCCTCCCTTTCCCCCTGAGGTTTGAGGGTCGCGTTTGGGGTGGGGTGTCAAAGGGCATGTGGAGCCCTGAGCTCCTGCTCAGCTCCAGAGGCCCAGCCCAGCCCGCTCTCTGCCAGCGTGGGGGCCTTCACGCACCCTCACTGCTCCAGCCCAGACATTCTGGGAGGGGGCCGTTGGGAAACGTCCTTTTGCTCAGCACCAAGGCCCTGGGAATCCCTGGCTGCTTGGGATACTAGGGTGCCAGCCCTGGAGGCCCCGGGCCCCAGCCAGGATGAATGAGTAGCTATAAGTAGCCCCCCGCCCCCCCCCACACACACACACCAGCCTGTTCAGTAACTGGAGCACAAGTAATTCTGCAGGAAGCAGGGGGAGGGGCTGCTGATCCCCTCTGACCCACCAGCCGGGCCAGGAGGACACATGGGGCTCACAGCTCCTCAGACACAGACCAGGTGTCCAGGGAGGCACTGGCATCTGTGAACACACTATGTGTGAGATTGTGTGGCACATAGTAGGTGCTATATGAATGCTGTTCTTCTCAAAGGAGTCTGGGGCACCCAATACAGGAGCACCCAAATACATAAAAAAACTCCTGGAGGATATCAAGGGAGAGATTGACAGCAGTACAATCACAGTAGGAAACTTTAATACCTCACTCTCACCATTGGACAAACCCTCTAAACAAAAAATCAGCGAAGAAACATCAATCCTCAATGACTCATTAGACCAGATGGAATGAGTTGACATCTTCAGATCATTTCACCCCAGAGCCACAGAACATACATTCTTCTCCAGTGTCCACGGGTCATTCTCAAAGACAGACCGGGTGTTGGGTCACAGGCAAAGTCTCTCCAAACTCAAGAAGATAGAAATCATATCAAGCATATTCTCAGATCACAGTGGCATAAAGCTGGAAATCAACTACAATAAAAAAATCCGAAGAAACCAAACACATGGAGTCAACGGAGCCCGGGGTCCCCGCACCAGCCCTGACCGATGGTTAAGAACCACAGGTGTGGTCCCTCTTCCTCATTTGATAGGCGAGGGCTGGCAAGTTGCCCAGGGTGGAACAGCCAGTTCGGAGCAGAGCCAGGCCGTGAAGCCCAGGTGTGCCCAGGCCGCAGCCGCCTGCACACGGGGCACCTCCAGCGGCCCTCACCTGTCCCCCCACCTTCAGGCCAAGGCGGGGGCTTGTCCGCTCACGCTCTGCTGCTCCCCCAGGGCGCTGGAGACCACTGCTATTACCAGGGGAGGCTCCGAGGAAACCCCCACTCCTTCGCTGCTCTCTCCACCTGCCAAGGGCTGCAGTGAGTATTGGGGGGCAGGGGCTGGCGGCCTGGAGAAGCCTCCAGCCCCGGCCTGGGGACGGTGGGGAGCTGCCTCTCTCTCTCTCTGCAGTGGGGTCTTCTCGGACGGGAACTTCACCTACATCCTGGAGCCCAGAGAGATGGCAGGGGCTCGGGGAGCCCCCCAGGTGAGTGAGCCTTCACTGTCCCTTTGATGGCCTGCATGCTCATCCTGATGGCTGTCCCTGTCCCCGCCTCCTCCCTCGGTAACCTCAGCCTCACTGCCCTCGGTGACCCCAGCTGATTCCCTTCCCCTGCCCCCAGCTCCAATGTCCCCCCTGTCCTCCAAGTAACCTCCCATTGGGATCCAGTGTCCTTTGCCCCCATCTCTCAGGGCGCCCCCAGGTCTTGACCCGGGAATCTGAGCATCTGGGAGATCAGATCTGACATGGGAGCTCTGGCCAGTTCTGGGTCACTCTGGGGTGGGGGTGGGGGTGGGAGAAGAGCTGGCGCTGTCCCCCTCCTAGCTGGGCTCAGAGCTTCCTAAGAACTAATCTCCCCTTATTACAGGGACCACATCCGCACCTCATTTACCGGACCCCCCTCCTCCCAGCCCCCATTGGATGCAGGGAACCAGGTAAAGGAGGAAAAGTGGGGCTGGAGAGGGGACTGGTTGTGCCCCCCTCACCTCTCCCTTCCCCCAGACTGCCTGTTCGCTGCCCCTGCCCATTCTGCTCCTCCGGACCGGCCGAGGCTGAGAAAGAAAAGGCAGGTACGGGGCCCACACAGACCTCGGGCTGCAGAGACCTCAGGCTGTGGTCCAGAGCAGGACACCCCCAACCATGGCTGGGGCGAAGAGCTCAGGCTGATGTGGCTGGGGCCAAGGAGCTATCTCTGAGAGGGAGCCCCCTTCATTCCCTGCGTCCCCCTGGGGGGCTAACAGGGTTGCCTGCCCTCATATCAGGGCTGGGGAGGGAGGGTACCCCTGCCCGTGGGGGCTGGCATTGTCCCTAGATGGAGTCCAGCTCCCTCAGTCTGTCCGTGGCTTGGCCGTGACACCAGGCATGGAGGGGACTGATTCCAAGTGCCCACCCACCCCCAGGTCCGCCGGGGCCACCCTACGGTGCACAGCGAGACCAAGTATGTGGAGCTGATCGTGATCAACGACCACCAGCTGGTAAGTCCCCGGCTGGGGGGTGCGCCGGGAGGAGAGGCCAGAAGCAGCCTGGCCTCCCCCGCTCTCCCTCCAGTTTGAGCAGATGCGGCAGTCTGTGGTCCTCACCAGCAACTTTGCCAAGTCGGTGGTGAACCTGGCGGATGTGGTGAGCAGCCCGCCTTGACCCTCCCTCTCACCCCAAACCCCCACCAGCCACATAAATCCTTGGGGTGAGCCATCGAGGGCACTGTCAGCCACTGAACCCCACTTCCTGGAAGCACAGACTGAAGCCCTCCACCAGCCTTACTCCCCCCACACCCACTCCCACCCTCCAGCTTTCTCCCCATCTTCTCCCATCTGGGCCCAGATGTACAAGGAACAGCTCAATACCCGGATTGTGCTGGTTGCCATGGAAACGTGGGCCGACGGGGACAAGATCCAGGTGCAGGATGACCTCCTGGAGACCCTGGCCCGTCTCATGGTCTATCGGCGGGAGGGCCTGCCTGAGCCCAGTGATGCCACCCACCTCTTCTCGTGAGTCCCCCGCCCCATGCATCCTGCCGCCTTGCTGGTGGCTGCCGTGCTCGGGTTACCGAGCCCCTGCTCTGTGCTCTGCCAGGAGGCCGGACAGGGTCTGGGACTAGTCGGTCTTGTCTTGTACCTGCCCCCAGCCACTTGCAACAGGCCAGGCATCCTCCCCTGCATCTTAAGTTGATGCCCCTTTTCCCGATGCCTGGCCACTTCTGCCCGTCTCCTCCCCTTCGTTTGCTCTTCCCTTTTCAAACTGTCCCAGCATCCCTTCCTGAAACAAGGTCCTTGCAGTTACAGATGCTCTAATGAGAGCCTCTCACTTGGCTTATGGGCAGACACCCCAAGCGGGGAAAGGGTTTGGCTGAGATCACACAGGCTGGCGTGAAGGCAGTACTGACCCCCCCCCAAGGAAGGGCTGTAGTGGGAGACCCCTGTCTGCCCCTCGCCGCCCATGGGAGCCACTATGGGAAGGGCAGGTTTTGCTGACAACCCTCTCCCTTCCAGGGGCAGGACTTTCCAGAGCACCAGCAGTGGGGCTGCCTACGTGGGAGGCATCTGCTCTCTGTCCAGGGGTGGGGGGGTGAATGAGGTGAGCAGTGTGGGTGCACAGCTGGGGGAGGGGTGGGAGGGCCGAGGGCATGAGCCCTGTGCCTTTCGGAAGGATGTAAACATCTTTGTGCTGCATATTTCTCACCCCAAGTACGACAATATGGGGGCCATGGCAGTGACCCTGGCCCAGACGCTGGGGCAAAACCTGGGCATGATGTGGAATAAACACCGGAGCTCGGCAGGTATCAATGAAGACCCCATATGGCCCCATAACCAGCCCAGACCCCCAGCCAGCAGTTCCAGAAGTGAAAAGGGTGTTGGGGTTGGAGGGTTGTTACCCACCCTCCTTTGTACACACCTGGCTCACCTCTTAGGGGACTGCAAGTGTCCGGACAACTGGCTGGGCTGCATCATGGAAGATACTGGGTGAGTTTTGGGGAACAAATCAGGGGAAGGCTTTGGACGAGGAGAGTCCCAGAACAACACTGGGTGACAGTCTGAACTTGGTGGCCTCAAGAGGTCCAGCTGTCAGGACCACTCAGGATTCCATGAAACCCAGTTTTCTGTGGGACACTCACTGCACAGGGAGACCCAAATTCCCCTGCGAGACACCAAAACCAACCAGGCTGTAGTGCCCACTGTCGCCACTAGGCGCCGCCAAAGCCTCGTTCCCTCCTGGCGCTCCAACTTCTGACTCTCGGAGGGGACGAGAGCAGCATCGACCAGCCGCTCCCGCTTGTCGGGCAGGCAGGAGGATTTCTGTGCAGCCTCCGCGACAGGGTGACCGAGTCCCCGGTGCAGCCCATCCCCGATCTTGAGAGGGGCTGCAGAGTGGGTTGAAAGGGAAGGCGCGGGCCGGGACCCAACCCACCAGCACCGGCTCCTCATGCCTGCCCAGGTTCTACCTGCCCCGAAAGTTCTCGCGCTGCAGCATCGATGAGTACAACCAGTTTCTGCAGGAGGGCGGCGGGAGCTGCCTCTTCAACAAGCCCCTCAAGGTACCGGCCCAAGTTGGGGGGGAACGCGGGAGCGAGGCTTGGGTCGGGTCCCAGTTGGACCCCTGACACACCGTGTCCCCGCAGCTACTGGACCCCCCTGAGTGCGGAAACGGCTTCGTGGAGGCAGGAGAGGAGTGTGATTGCGGTTCTGTGCAGGTGAGCGACCTGCGCGCGGTGGCGGCCAGGGAACTCGGGGGGTGGGCGCGAGGGAGGATCTCGGTGGGGAGGGTCCGGCTCGCCGGCCTCCCTCCCCTTCTCCCCACGTCCCGCAGGAGTGCAGCCGAGCGGGCGGGAACTGCTGCAAGAAGTGCACCCTGACTCACGACGCCATGTGCAGCGACGGGCTCTGCTGCCGCCGCTGCAAGGTGAGGGGAAAGGGGGCGGGACCAGGAGGGCCCCGCTGCTGACGATTGGATAAGGGGAGGAATTTAGAGCGGAGGAGCAGCTGGAGGCGGGCAAACATGGATGGGCGGGGCTTGGCGCGAAGAAAGAGCCAATGGGGACGGAGGGGCGGGGCTGAGAGGAGCGGGCGGGGCGGAACGTGATCGGCCCGGGAGCCTCTCTGCGTGGGGGCCGGGCGAGGAGAGCCGGGAGGGGAGCGAGTACAGATCTCGGGGCAGGATCCATCCCTGCCCGAGCCCTGGAACCCATCCTTTCTTTCCTTAGTACGAACCGCGGGGTGTGTCCTGCCGAGAGGCCGTCAATGAGTGCGACATCGCGGAGACCTGCACTGGCGACTCCAGTCAGGTCTGCCCAGCCGGGCTGGCGCCCTGCAGAAACCCCTGCAGAACCCCGGGGCGAGGCAACCCCTAATCCTATCGTTTTGGCTGTGTCAGGGCGACGACTGTTCCCCGCACCCCTCTGTCCCATTGCTGGCGTCGCCGCCGATGAGCCTCAGATTCCTCCTCTGAGAAAAGGGGTGTTCGTGCCTCCTGGCTTCCCTCTTTCCGTCATGAGCCAGTATTTGTAGTCTGACCGGTGTTCCCAGCGCCCCAGCGGTCCTGTGTGTGCTAGGGGCTGGAGCGGATGATGATATTAGTGAACATCTTAAGTCCTGTCCAGGCATTTAGTTCTCCCGGCCCTGAGGGAGGTGCAGGACACAGGGACCCCGGAGACCCACGGGCCTTGCCACCTGTACCTTCTGAGTTCCAATCCAGACCTTTCTTTGTTCTTGACATGGAAGAACCCTGACCATGAGCCCCACTTGGAGGCATTAGGCCACCCCTCCCCTCTTCCCTGGGGCCAGCCTCACCTCTCAGTCCTGGGGCTGCTCTGCTCAGTCCAGCCCTCTCTCTGCAGTGTCCCCCCAACCTGCACAAACTGGACGGTTACTACTGCGATCACGAGCAGGTACGATGGTGCGGGGCTCCTCCCCCTTGGGGCTCCCGGCTCTCCGGTTTGTTGCCTCCACTCTGACCACTCAATTGTCTGTTGTAATCCCTCAGGGCCGCTGCTACGGAGGTCGCTGCAAAACCCGGGACCGGCAGTGCCAAGCCCTGTGGGGCCACGGTGGGTCTGGCCAGGCGGAGGAGAGGGGACTCTGGAGAACCCAGAATCAAGAGTCTGAAGAGGGGGCGGGTTCTGGCTACATATGCCCTCCACCCAATGTGTGGCTCCCCAGGCTCTCGGGGTCCCAGTCGGACTGGGGGTCAGCCATAGTGTTGGAGGTTCGGACCTGAGGTGCTGGGGCAGGTCTGTGACTGGGGTGACACCTCGCATCATCTTGTTACAGTGGCTGCTGATCGCTTCTGCTACGAGAAGCTGAATGTGGAGGGGACAGAGCGTGGCAACTGTGGGCGCAAGGGGTCAGGCTGGGTCCAGTGCAATAAACAGTGAGTTGCCAAGGCTCCTGGTTGAGTCTCCTCTGCTCTGGGCCTGGGGTTACTTTTGTTTGTTTGTTTTAAAAGATGGAAGAGTAGGTTCTTCTACAGTGGTCGGCAAACTCAGTAGTCCACAGAGCCAAATATTAACAGCACAACGATTGAAATTTCTTTTGAGAGCCAAACTTTTTAAACTTAAACTTCTTCTAACGCCAATTCTTCAAAATAGACTCGCTCACACGGTGGTATTTTGTGGAAGAGCCACACTCAAGGGGCAGGAGAGCCGCATGTGGCTCGAGAGCCGCGGTTTGCCGACCACTGTGCTAGGCTATGCCTGTGAGTCCCGATGGGAGAAAATGTTAGAAATCAGGGTGTGGGGAGAAGGCAAATGCAAGTTGGACCAGAGGTCAGACTTGGGGCTCACTGTCTCCACCCCCCTCCCCCAAACAGGGACGTGCTCTGCGGCTTCCTCCTCTGCGTCAATATCTCTGGAGCTCCTCGGATGGGGGACCTGGGAGGCGACATCAGCAGTGTCACCTTCTACCATCAGGGCAAGGAGCTAGACTGCAGGTGTGGCTGGGACCCCGGCTGGGGGCAGGGGGTGCGGCTGCGATGGGGGGGGGCACGTGCGGAGGCTGGCTGTCCGTTCCCCAGGGGCGGCCATGTGCAGCTGGCCGACGGCTCCGACCTGAGCTACGTGGAGGACGGCACAGCCTGCGGGCCCCACATGCTGTGCCTGGACCATCGCTGCCTGCCCGCCGCTGCCTTCAACTTCAGCACCTGCCCGGGCAGCGGGGAGCGCCGCGTCTGCTCCCACCACGGGGTGGGTGCCGGGGGCCCGGCGTGGGGGAGAGCCTTCCCCGTCAGCACCACGGGGCCCAGCTCACCGTGACGGCCCCCCCCCCCCAGGTCTGCAGCAACGAAGGGAAGTGCATCTGTCAGCCAGACTGGACAGGCAGAGACTGCAGCGTCCACAACCCCCTGCCCACACCCCCGCCCACTGGGGAGGCGGAGAAATATAAGGGTGAGGCTGGCCCGGCCGAGGCGGGGCTCTGTCCTTTCTGTTTGCCAGGCCTGTCCCCCCAACCGAGCCCTGCCTCCCCCCTCAGGTCCCAGCGGCACCAACATCATCATCGGCTCCATTGCCGGGGCCGTCCTGGTTGCGGCCATCGTCCTGGGCGGCACAGGCTGGGGATTTAAGTAAGAGCCCCCTGCCCCCCACACCCCCTCGTGTCCTGGGGATCGCCAGAACCCCAGGCTGTTGGAGCGGAGGGGGCCTGTCTGAGAGATGCGCTAAGTCAGAGCTCATACATCAGGGTCCAAGCCAGCCACAGGGTCTTGCTTTAAGATTTCAAAAAATTAGTTGCTCACATTTTAAAAACCCAAAGATTTTACGTTAGCAATGCTGACTTCCAGCTTCTCTTGAAAATGAGACAGTGGGGCCCCCGGTGCCTCGGTGTGGTCCAGCCAGAGTTGCTGAGCAGCGCTGCCCAAGACAGCCCCCCCGCCCCAGACCCTGCAGAGTTCTGTGGGCAGAGTCAGGGGCACGAGCTGGTCTACACCCTGTGTGCTAAGGAGGGACCTGAGGCCCTGGGCCACGCCGTGAGCGAGTTGCCGAGTCAAGACTCAAGCCCGGGCTCTCTCCCTGGGCCTGTCACTAGTGTCCAGCCCCAGGGACCCCCGGAGAGGAGAAGGTGGCAAATGGCCTCTTTTCCTCTCTCTCTGCCTGTCCTGTCCTTGTCTCCTGAAGAAACATCCGACGAGGAAGGTATGACCCGACCCAGCAGGGGGCAGTGTGATGCTGGCCACGTCATCCCTCCGCTGTCCCTGTCTCCATCTCATTTGTCACCTCGCATTCTGTTGATGGGAGCGGAGGGCTGGTGCCCCCACCCCCGCTGTCACCGCTGTCACTGCAGGGGGGGGAGAGGCCGCTCGCTCAGGAGGAGAGTCCTTAGCCTGCCCTTGCCACTTCCGCTTGCCCAATCACCCCTCAGGCCCTGGTCCCCCTGCTCCTGCTCTTCCTATGGCCACACCACTCTTGCCCAGGGAGACGCTGGAGCTGTGCCCCCCCCCCCCCCCGCTCTCCGCAGCCCCCCGCCCCTGGAAGGGAGCTGCCTCTGCATCTCATCTGTTTTGTCTTCATGTCCCGCTGTCTGACCTGCGGCTCCCCTCCCTGGCCGGCCTCTGACCTGCGGCCCCCAGGGCCCGGCGGGGGCCTCAGCAGCCTCTCTCCGGCCCCCCTCACACGATTCCCTCCTGCCCCCTCCCTTCCAGGTCCGGAGGTGCCTAAGCGCCACCCCCTCCCTCCGAGCCCGGCGTCCACATCTCAGCCATGAACTAGAAGGCTGCCTCCACCCGGCCATGGAGGGAGGCCCCACGCAATGTCTTCCGGGCCCAAGCCTTCCACCTCCCGGCCCCGCGGGGGTGGGGATGGGGGGCTGTGGCCCTTCCCTCCACACCATCAGGATGGGCCATGCCAGGACCACCCCCCGCCTGGCCCCCCACCCCACCTTATGCGGTTTTGGCCTTGCACACCAACTCTCCCTGCGTGTAGCTTCCATCACCAGATGCCCCAGCTCAGGCGGCGAGGGGGGGCTAGAGGGGTGCCCCGTGGGCATGGCCTGGGATGGCGCTTTCTCCAAGCCAGGCAGCTGGGACTTAGGGAGAGGGGGCTGAAATCTACTTTTAAGAATCCACACTGAATCTTAGCTGATGAATGTAACTCGGGGGTGCTGGGGCCAGGGCCGTTGTGGGGATGTTGTGAAATCTGTGGGAGGGAAGAGGCCCTGCCGCCCCCTGGGACGACCACCCTGGATTCCTCCCCCTGAACACTGACGCCCCCCCGCCAGGCAGGGGCCGGCATCCTCGCTGGCTCCCCGCTCCGGCCCTGCTGAGCTCGGAGAGAAAGAAGTCAGCGCTGATTCAAACCAAAGCTGCCTGTCCCGTGCCCAAGCCCAGGTGGTGGGCACGGCACCCCCGTCCCAGGTTGTCTTTAATTCTAAAGCGACCATCCTGCTGTCCTTGCCAGGATGCGTGCGTCTGAGGGTCTACAAAATAGTCCCTGAGATGAAACGGCACCTTCCCTTTTCCAGAAGGGTGATTCTGGGGCTGACTCAGGGTTCAGCTGCCCCCGGTGTGGCCCAGAGTCCCGGCTGGGCCATCTTTTCCTGGGCGGAGTCTCCCAAGCAGGAAGGCCAGAGGCGGCCCAGTGCCTGGAGGGTTAGGGGCTCTGCCTGTGATGTGCATAAGGAGGTAGGGAAAAGGCAGGTCTCATGTATGACCCTCAGCTTCTAGAAAATTCCTCAAGGCCCTGTCAAACCCATCCCCACTGCTTACCCAATTCCAGGGCCGAGTAGTAAGTTTACAGTTTCCCCCCTGATGTCCTCTGACGCCCCGCCCACTGCAGTGACTGACAGGTGGAGGCCAGGCAGAGCTCCTCAGTCCTCCAAACCAAGTCCTGCCCATGGCCTTCCCCCATGACCCTCCCGTGGGACAGAGGAGCTCTGGCTCCTTGACTGCTGAAGACCAGCTGGCAGGGGCAAGATGGGGGTCAAACTACCTACGGATGAAAGCCACAAATGAACAGAGCCCCTCTCCCCAGGGACGCCCACCCACACTCAGCAGGGATCTCCGACACCCCCGGGCCTTTGAGCTGCCGTTTCAGTCCCTCTGCTGCTGGGGCGTCTTGAAGAGGAATCATGGAGGAGACGGCTCCCTGTGTATCTGCACTCCACCCCCCTCAGGGCAAACTGGGACTGAACCCGTGGTCACCCTCCGGTGGCTGGGTCCTCGATACTGAGCTTCAGCTGGCACTGCCCAAGCAAGGAGGACGTGTGGAGTACCCCTCTAGCCGGTCCTGCCTCACTAGCACCCCCAAGCTGGGGCAGGAGGGCCGGGACTGGGTTTTGCACTATCGTTGCGATACCTTAAGGCGCCCCCTGGTGGTGCCCACGTGCGCACAGGTGGCCGATGCATCGGCACAAGCGTTTGCAGCCGCATCTCCGCACAAGTGTGAATACCTCTGTGCACACGGGCAGGACGTGTGCATGCGTGGGGGTGGGGGGGTGGGGGGGTGATGAGGGTGTGGAGAACTTAAGACTTCCTGTGACCAGTCCCCGTGGCTCCCAGCTGTCTGCATCCTCCTGCCCGGACCCTGGCAGCCCAGGGACGATTAGAGGCTGCACTGGCTCCATAGAGCATCCTGTAAATATGTCATCCGGGGGTCGGGGTGGGGAGGCAGGGACAGCAAACATCCATTAAAGATTCTGTCTGGGGGCTCACACCAGCCTGTGATTGTCTCTCCTTTGTGTCAATGACCGCCATGTGACCGGGGACCCTCCCCTGTCCCTCCTACCCCGGAGGGAGGGTGCTGATGTGCGATGATGGGGGCGGGGGGGACACTGGAGGCAGGAAGTGAGCACCTAGGACGGCTGGGAGGCCAGGAGGCAGGGCTTGCTCTTCCATCCCCAGCCAGGAAGTAGACAGACAGACGGGGTGGCGGGCCTGGCCCTTCCGCTTCTTCTGCTCCTCACACAACCGCCCTCTGGTTTCCAAGCAGCGCAGCGGGAAGGGAATTGGAAAGCATCTCACTGAAAGGTGGGGGGCCAGGAGGCCAGCCCTCACCTCTTAAGAGATTCCAGAGAGGGGCTGAGACTGCTGGCCTCAGGGCCCAGTGTTCTTGGGCCCACAGGGAATGTGTTCCCCGGGGGCAGGAGGGGCTGGGCAAGGCTGAGCGCGCCCCCCCCCCCCCCACACACACACCCAGTGTGAGCCAGAAGGCTATTCTCTTTCCCTCCGGACCACATGGGGCCTGGGGGACTGTGGCTCTGGGCGTCCTGCTCGTTCGGGGAAAGAGAGTGAGAGAGGTGGGGCCAGGGACCAAGACTGGAAGGATAGAGAGGGGACACCGGGAGCAGGAAACAGGGCCGCGGGTAAGGGCCTGGGAGAATGAGCAGCCGGGAGCTCCCGGGGCCCAGCCCCATCCCCACAGCCAGGACCACGGGGCGGGCGCTCGGGGGCCACTGGCAGCCGCGGCCGCCGTGCTGATGGCGATGGCGTAAGGCTGGAGTCTAGACAACAGCTCATGCTGTTGAGGAGCAGTAGCTAAACTGAAACAAGGCGACAGACGGGCACAAACCAGCAAGAAGGAGTTGGACCAGCTGCCACGGACGAGGCCTCATTAAAGGCAGAGGGACCGTGCGTCCTTTCTAGAAGGCATGCGAGGAGCCAGGACGGGGGCAGGGTTGGGGAGTCGTGACTTGACTTAGAGACTTAGATGTGCCGGCCCCGAATGAGGCTCTGTCCCCCCGCCTCGCGCCCCCAGGAGCTGGCTGTGGATAACAGATTTCTATTAACCGTTTCCGAAGGAAAACAGCAGAGGAAGTCCCGGCCCCGCAGCTCGGGACCTAAAGGACTTTGTGGGGGAGTCAGTCATGGCTCAGCGTCACCGTTTGGTTTGAAGGTGGAGGAGGTTCGGTCTCTTGAGAAAACACAGGTCGCTTTCCGAGACCTGCTTACCAGCTCACACAGGTCCCCGAGCACCTCCCGCCGAACCCAGAGCCCGAGCCCGCCCTCCGCTCCAGGGCTCACGGGGCTGTCAGGCTCTCTGGGGCTGAAAGCGAAGGAGGACAGAGAAGCTGCTTCATGTCTGGCTCGGGCTGTGGCTCCGTCCTTCAGCAGCCCTGAGCTGTGCCGACCGGGGGTCCCCCTTGGTGACAAGGCCAGGGAGGCGCCCGGCAGCCGCTGCAAAGGGCAAAGGCGCTCGGGGCCAGGCCCGCAGCTTTGGGGGAGACGCCCGCTGCTTCAGGAGGTGGCCACCCTCCCCCTCAAACCCCGCATTCCGGCTCGGCTATTTATAAGGGGACAGGGTGCCATCGGCCCCCCCTTAGAACGCTGACATAACACCCCTCACTGCCCCTCGCTCTTCTGAAAAGCTCTTCTCGTGGCCCATCTGACCATGAATGGAGGCCAAGCCCGACCCACCCCGGGGAGGGGGGGGTGGCGGTGCCAGGGCACTCCCCGGCTCTGCGCTGTCGGCTCTACCCTGTCCCGGGCAGCCCTGGCCGCCAGGCTCCATCTCCCCCCGCCCCCACCCCTTCTTAGGCAATGCCATCTTCCCTGCCCCACCCCACTCCGACCCCTCGTGCAGCCCTGGCCCTCTGCCACCTGAACCCCTGCCCACTTGGCAGCCTGCAGGCTTCCTGACAAGTGTCTGACCAGCTGCCAATCTCTGTCCTCCTCAAGAACCGTCTGCTTCGCCCTGGCAGCTGTAGTGCCCACTTGGGTTTAAAAATAGCCTCCCTGTCTGCCTCTGCGGCGACTCCAGGGCTCCCCCCAGGTGGAGCCTGGCCTGGCTGCCTGTGCAGTCAGGAGCCACCATCATGGGGGGCCACGGCCGGAGTCTGCCCCGCGTCTCCCGGACAGACTGTGAGGCGTGCATCCCAGGAGCCTGCATGGGTCATGAGGCGCCCGACCGTCCCTTCTGCCACCCGAGGGCCATCCCGGTGCGGGTTTCAGCACGGGGGCGGGTGCTGGGAGGCAGGGCGCTGTCGGGGTGACTCTCGGGGTTGCCCAGGCGGAGTTACAGAACTGTTACTGGGCGCTCACAGTAAGGACGCAGGGCACCGCCTTTCCTGGTGGGTGGGCCTCGCTCGCCGGCCATTCCAGTCCCCTCCTCACTCCGCCACCTCTGCTCACCCAGATACCCCCCCCCAGGCTGAAAGCCCCCTCTTAGGCCATGCGGAGCCCCACTTGCATCCCCTCACATGGAACCCCGGGCCTCCACCTCCTGAGGACATCAAGCTGCCGCCCCCGGCCCTCCCCGGTCTCCTTCCCGCAGCCCAGGCCTTTCCGGCCTAAAGCTAAAAGCCGCCTCTGGCCGCCAGCCCCACATCTTTGCAGCCACATTTCTTATTCCTTTTTCAAATCCTCACCCCAGATATTTTCCCATTGATTTTTATGTTTTTTTATTTTTTAGATTTTTTATGTTTTATTGACTTTTCACAGAGAGGAAGGGAGAGGGACAGAAAGTCAGAAACATCGATCAGCCGCCTCCTGCACACCCCCTACTGGGGATGTGCCCGCAACCAAGGTCCATGCCCTTGACCGGAATGGAACCCGGGGACCCTTCAGTCTGCAGGCTGACACTCTATCCACCGAGCCAAACCGGCTTCGGCTCCATTGATTTTGAGGGAGTGGAAGGGGGAGAGAGAGAGAAATATGAGTGTGAAAGAAACACTCTGATTGGCTGCCTCCTGCAGGTGCCCGACCTGGGCTGGGGAGGAAGCTGCACCTGGAGTGTGTGCCCTTGACCGGAACTGAACCTGGGACCCCTCAGGCCGCAGGCCGGTGTTCTCTGTCCACCCAGCCAGACGCTGGGGCAGCCACATTTCTTGATAGAAATGCCTGCGGCCGTCACGTTTCCTCAGCCCTCATTTGTGCCGAGCACGGCCATGGGTGAACCTGAACTCAGGCCCCTGCTCCCCATACTCAGCCCCACGTTGGGCGCCATGTGTACCCCGCCAGCACAGCCAGGTTCGGCGAGCTGGAGAGGGGGCGGCGAGGGGTTAAGAAAAGAGGCAAGAGAGGAAAGAGGGTCTGAGTGGGACGATGCCTCTCTGACGGAGAGACAGCGCCAGGGCCTGCCAGCTCAGCCTTTACAGCCGCATCCCACGAGGAAAGTGAGGGCTGGTCCAGATGTTTACAACGTTCTGGCGGGTTTCCAGTCTACTCAACCACATGCACCTGATCAAGCTTTGTTTACTTGCACCTCCGGCAGCCCGTCTCTCAGCCACGTGATGTCTCTCAGCCACGTGATGTCTCTCAGCCACGTGGTGTCTCTCAGCCACGTGATGTCTCTAGCCACGTGATGTCTCTCAGCCACGTGGTGTCTCAGCCACGTGATGTCTCTCAGCCACGTGATGTCTCTCAGCCACGTGGTGTCTCTCAGCCACGTGGTGTCACTCAGCCACGTGATGTCTCTCAGCCACGTGATGTCACTCAGCCACGTGATGTCACTCAGCCACGTGGTGTCTCTCAGCCACGTGATGTCTCTCAGCCACGTGATGTCTCTCAGCCACGTGATGTCACTCAGCCACGTGATGTCTCTCAGCCACGTGATGTCACTCAGCCACGTGGGGCCACAGGTTCGGACCATGAGGTCTAGATTACAACCGTAGTCTTTGGCTGTAATCGCTGGGACTTGCACGTGGCTTTGCTTTGCCGCAAGAGGATCCCAGGCTTGACCCTGTCCAAACGCAGCAGCCGCTCTCCACACTCACCCAGGCCTTGGGGCAAACTCTTAAGGTGGCCACCTGCAAATGCACCTCTTTGTCTATCCCCCAAATCAGTCAAATTCCAGATTCAACTGTTCTGTGAAAAGAGTTGAATCTGGAATTTGATTGATTTTTTTGGGGGGCGGGGGGACCTAGCAACGGTTAGGCCACTCCTCGGGCACTTCCTCTCCAGTCCCCCCTCACCCCTGGAGCTCGGGCTCACCTGTCTGTCCCCTGCTTGCCTCTCCAGCTCATTTTGGGCCCATCTTCCCCTTTTGGTTCCAACCTTAGGGGTGTCTTTCAGTTCCTTGATAGTTCTCGCCCTTGGACCTTGTCCTCATCTACAACTTCACCCCCACTGTACCTGCTAACATCCTCCAGGTCCAGCTTATGTCACCTGCCCAGGAAGCCAGCCTGGGTCGGGGGTCTCCGCCACAGAGCACTCAGCACTCTGCCTGGTGAGAGCCGCTCTGCCCCCACAGGCGTCAGGGCCATGAAGGGGGGCCCAGGGCTGCCTTTGACGTGTCACATTCCCAGTGAGTAATCTGGTGCAACATTCATGGTGTTTAATGGATGTTTGTTGAAAGAGAAGTAGCCGTGCCATCCTGACTGAAGCAGGCTGGATGGTTGTGTGTTGAGCTGGGGGGGGGGGGGGGGGGCAGGGGGTGATTAAACATAACATGGGCTGGCTCACAACTGTTCTGTGTGAGCTGAATCTGGAATTTGACTGGTTTGGGGGTGTGGAAACCAGTTTCAGCTGAGACATGCCCCACGGCATGTGGTCGCTGTGGGAATTTCTTTCCAGCTGCACAATGGGAAGAACAATCCAGAGTCTGGATTATATTCCCAATCCAAGTAGATTCCCTCTTAGCCTTTATAGACGTATCAGTGGGCGCATCGCTCTCCCAGCACCAGGCACCCCATTAGTGATGCCTTAGAACTCACCGCCTAGTTATGGGGCTTCCTGGGGGCTGGGCACCGACACAGCATCACAGGGGACCCACACTCGCCGGGTGTGCCAGGGTTATGGCCAGTCCCACCTCACAGGTGTGTCCCCGAACTGTTTGCTTGGAACACCACATGACCATAGGTAAAGGCTTATTTCCGGAAGCTGCACACCCCCCCCCAGTCCTGCACCCCCCGCAGAGCCTTCAGAGAACCTGCGTGCGGGGCCAGCTGCCCCTCCCTGTTGGTGAGGACGCTGAGGCAGCCGGTCTGCGGCCCAGGATGGAGACGGCGGCTCTGAGGTGGAACAGGCCAGCTGCTCCGACACCAGGGCCAACCTCCCCTTGTGAAGGACTTTTATGGGTTCTTCCTGTTCTGAGTATTTAATAAATGTCAGACTTCGTGTTTACTTACTAAAATACTTGCCCAGACTCTCCAGAGCCTCAGGAGGAAAGAATCAGAGATAAAGAAAAAGCCCTAATAATCAGTGCTGTTGAAAGGGGGATGGAGCCCAGGACCTGTCCACCCAGACAGAACTGCGGGCTCTGAAGAGCAGACCCTGAGAGTTCCAACGTCTCACTTGATTCCTCCTGCAACACCCCGCCCCCTGACCTTTGTATGAATTCCTGCAATGATGGGGAACACGCCTCAACAAAGCAACAGATTCCGAACCGGAAAATTTAAAATTGGTCCCGGCTGGTGTATATCAGTGGTTAGAGCGTCATGGCGCCCCCCACCCCACCCCCCGCCCAAGCACGCGCGCGCACACACACACACACACACACACACACACACTCTGAAGGGTCTCAGGTTCGATTCCTGGTCAAGGGCACATACCTGGGTGCAGGTTTGACCCCCAGTCCCAGTCGGCACATGCGGGAAGCAACCGATGTGTCAACACCTCTCTCTCCTCCCTCCTCCTCTCCCGTCCACTCTTTGCAAGAGAAACATCAATCGGCTGCCTCCTGCATGACCCCCAGCAGGGCCGGGGCCCAGCCCAGGTGTGTCCGGCCGGGGGTCTAAAGGGGGACCTCTAGGCACACGGGACGGTGCTCGGCCACCTGAGTCACACTGGCCAGGGCTCCTTTTAAAATTCAGCGAGGATTGTCTAGATGAGCACGGAAACTGTGGGCCACTTATTTCCTACACACTTCTGTGTTTTTAGATGCACGCGTACTTTTAAAACGTGACAATGGTAATAATGACTTTCTAGGGACGGGGCAATTACTGATGTATTTTGTTTTCTCTTAATTTTCTGAATTACCCAAGTTGTTTTCTTTTATAAGGAGCATGTAATAACAACTCATAACCAGAAATAAGGTCAGAAAAAACAGCAGGCAATGATAATTGTTTTAAAAAAAAGGCACCAAAGTTATTGAATTACACCCTAAAAAAGGGCACATTGTCTGCAAATTATTCCTCATAATTTTAAGAACTTAGAGAAAAAGCCATAGAGCTCCTACATTTCATTTTACGTAGTCTGTATTAGTGCATAAGCACTGTTTATGGAGATTATTTCATGAATACTGGCAGCTCCTGTCCAATTTCCGTGTTCCCAGGCAAGAAAGTTAAACTTAAGTTCCCTACTTTTAGTGCCTCCAATTTTGGATTTGGGGCCCTGTAACCTGCTGTTACTAAAGATAATTTAATTGTTGAATAAATGCTTCTGGAAAGAAATGTTAAACAGTGATTACCTCTGAGGAGCCAGAATAGAAAGGAATATGAAGACTTTCACTTTTTTATATCCTTTAGTATTGATCAAAACCCTCATTTTATTTTACTAAGTTTATTATTTTTTTAAATATATATTTTATTGATTTTTTTACAGAGAGAAAGGGAGATAGAGAGCTAGAAACATCGATGAGAGAGAAACATCGATCAACTGCCTCCTGCACACCCCCTACTGGGGATGTGCCCGCAACCAAGGTACATGCCCTTGACCAGAATCGAACCTGGGACCCTTGAGTCTGCAGGTCGACGCTCTATCCACCGAGCCAAACTGGTTAGGGCACTAAGTTTATTATTTTTTAATTGTGGTTAAAAAAGTCGTGGCCAGCTAGCTCAGTGGGTTGGAGCTTCATCCTAGCATGTCAAGGTTGCGGATTCGCTTCCTGGTCAGGCACCTGCAGGAGTCACTGATGGCACGTGAAGAGGTAGAGGACAGGTCAGTGTTTCTCTTCCTCTCGCTCTAAAATCATTAAATAAAAATTTTTAAAAGAAAAGAAAACCTTCCCTTAAAAGGTCACAAAATGTATCCAGAGTGGGAGAGAGAAAAATATCGATGAGAGAGAAACATTGATCACCTGCCTCCTGCATCCCCCCCCCCCCCCAGGGGATCGAGCCCTGACCAGGAATCAAACCTGTGACCTCTTGGTGCCTGGGACGACGCTCAACCAACTGAGCCACGCGTTCTAGGCCAGGGTTGCCAGTGTTATCAAATAAAAATACAGGGCACTCAGTTAAATTTGAATTTTGGATAAATAATTTTTTAAAAAGTAGTACATTCCACACAATATATAAAAATTATTCACTGTTGATCTGAGATTCAAATGTAACCAGGCATCCTGTATTTTATCTGGCAACCCCAAGTCCAGGGTAAGGGGCTCCTGCCCAGGACAGCTGCTCAGGCCAACCTACGCCGACCTATTCCCCAGCTTCTCCAGCAGTGCCTCCCTGCGCTATGGCATTCCACACTCCCGCTCACCACCAGCACCAGCACCACCCTCCCCAACCCCCGACCGCCCCCCACCACACACACACACACACACACACACACACACACACACACACGCCCTTACCTTGTAGCTATCCTTCCTTCTAGCAACTTCCCAGAATCTTAGCCCACTACTCAGAAGAGCTGGCTTGAATGGCCACACCCCACATTGTCTCTTTTAAGTCAACAAGCCCCCAGAAGCAAACCACGGACTAAACAGCCACACGACCAGCAGGTCTGTAATCAGGACTGGCTCCACACTGCAGGTCCTCATCCATGACCACGTCCCCATCTGAACGTGAAGCAAACAATCCGTCGGCAATTTGCACTTACCTTGCTCCCAGGGCTTCCCATTCCCGCTGTCTTAAGAGGCCTGCCCCGCTCTAAACGCACCCGGCCCGGCATCTCCCATGTCTCTGCCTGCTGGGCAGGAGCCACACTGCCACATGCTTCCAAACAAAAAAGGGCCACGCCCAGCTGCTGTGTCTGCGGCGACAGCATCAGCCTGCACACCAAAGGTCCTCAGGTTTGACTCCTGCCCAGGGCAGGTTCCTGGGTCACAGGTTCGATCCCTGCCCTGGTCCCAGCTCATGGAGGCAACCAATGGATGTGTCTCACTCACATCCTTTCTG
Organism: Antrozous pallidus; assembly: GCA_027563665.1. NCBI lineage: Eukaryota > Metazoa > Chordata > Mammalia > Chiroptera > Vespertilionidae > Antrozous > Antrozous pallidus. The sequence continues at coordinate 39,500,333 of CM050526.1, forward strand.
TCTCCCTTCCACTGTCTCTAAAAATGAGAAAAAGGAAAAGTCCTTCAGTGAGGGTTTTTAAATAAAAAGCCAGGCCAAAGGAGCTCTCTTTTCCAATGTTCCCAGAGTAAGGGAAGATGTCGCTTCCACAGAACTACATGAACTAAAAATAAAACTTCAGAAAGCTGTCTAGCTCTACCATTCCCCGCCCCCGGTCAGGTCCCATTCGGGTCACTGGTTGTGCGCACAGAAACCGTTATGAACAGTTGCTTGGCTCTGCTCCGCCTGGAGGTGAAGCCAGCCGTGCCCGTGTGATGGCCCGAGCAGAGCAGACAAGGAACCCCCGGAGGTGCAGCCGAGGGTAAAGTGGGAACCCGGTCGGTCAGCTTCTCGAGGCGCCAGCAGTGGGCTTCCTGAGGCTCTCACCATCCCGGCCGAACCCAGTTTAGAGGAGGCCCAGCACGTCAAGGACAGGGCAAGGAAACACACCATTTCCTCAGGACCGAGAGGGCCAGGAGAGAAAGGCAACTGGTGACAAATGCTTGTTGCCATGTCATCGTCCTTTTCCCAATTCTGAGTCACTCCCTTATTCCTCAAAGACGTCGTTAAAGGGACGGACAGTGGAGAAACGTCTACGTAATGACACCAACCTGTTTATGTGTAAGGTTCCTTTCACCTGGGCTACGTGACAGGATAAACCCAGAGTCCTGAATCTCCATGTCACTCAGAGCTGGCACATGACACCCATTTGTTACGTCAGTTCTAAAACTCCTTGAAACAGAGGAAATCATTCAAAATAATACCTTTCCCCCTTTTAAAAAAACATATTTTTATTGATTTCAGAGAGGGAGAAGGAGATGTAGAAATATCAGTGATGAGAGAGAATCATGTATCAGCGGCCTCCCGCACACCCACCCTGGGGATCGGTCAGAAACTAGGGCCTGTGCCCTGACCGGAACCCAACCCATGACCTCCTGGTTCACAGGTCCGTGCTCAAGCACTGAGCCACGCCTGTCGGGCCCTCGCCCCCTTTTATCCGCAACCCTTAATGGAAGAATTACCGAGAGATAATTTTTGGGTAATGCAATTTCTAACTTCTGGTGATGGTTACTCAACTATACGCTAAAAAGGATTTTAATCATCTAAAGAACTTACTAGTTTTGATTAGGTAGGTCTGAGATGGGTCCAAGTATTCCTGTTACTTCTTACACTGGTGGTCCAGGTCACATCTGGAAAAAAGGCTGTAGCACAGCAAGGTCCACCCAGCAAAGACCCCCCCCGCCCCCCGTGAGAAAGCCCCACACAGCTGCCCTGCACACTCACTAGGAAAAGAGCAAAGCATGCTGGACCGAGCACTGGCCATCACTGCACACCCGTATTCTGTTCTCAGCTCTGCCTCTGCGTCCCTATTCCTCATGCCCCTAAGAAACATGCTTCCAACCCGAGCTAACTAAAGGAGGCAAACCCTACAAGTATCGTGTATTAACAGAAGCCCTTTAAACGTAGGAAGTGTTTCAAATCCTATGTAGCAAACACATTTTACCTTTGATGCCAACACCTTTTCCAGGTTATCAGTCTGTCTGTTCTGATGGTAAATCTGACCCAAAAATGCACTTTCAAAACCAGCAGTGACAAACTGCTCCAACAGTTTTCAAGCAGCTCGGAAGTGTGTCGCCAAATACGGCTGGCCAACCAGTCTCCAGTCTGTGCTGCTGAGGGCGGGCTCCATGCGTGACCCACCCGCCATTCTGTACCTGGGGGAACAGAGGCATCGTTGCAACAAATTCGACCTCTCCCACATCCTCCTCTTCTCAGGAGGCACATTGCATTTACCGAGACTGGGCTTCCAGGGGCACTCCTCCGGGAGAAAGGCCTCGAGAAACCAAGGGAGCCGGGGACAGGGTGTGTCTCTGTGCCGGGACCTCCTCGCGCACGAGGCCACCTACCCTCATCGTGATTCCACACACACACGGCCACGCAGCCACGGCAATCCCAGGAGTTCCAACCAGCTGTGAACAAAGGCAAATCCGAGCTCAAACCTCTCCTGGGAAAGCTTTCTGCTCGCGCATTCCCACCGAGATCGACTTACAGGTGGACGCAGGAGAACAGCTTTTTTGTATCATGTGTTCTGTGTAAATCATTAAGCGCCTGAGTATTATTTTTTACAAAGAATGGGGCAAGATCCTCCAAATGACATTTCAAGTTTGGGAAAAGATGCACAGACCACAAGTGAATCTTCTGAGCTGTATTTGGAACTGACAGAAATCTTTCTAGAGACAAGACCCTGAGCAGAGTCTGTCCCCAACCACGAAGTTTTACATCAACTGTACAAAACAAAATTAGCAACAAGTGATCTTTGGCACTAGAATGGTTCCTTAGCTGTGCATACAATATCCAAACTGCATACCACCTGACAGGAGATTGCTGGTTAACAGTCGTTTACATTTAAGTTATCTTAAAAAGCTGGAAGTCCTAGCTAAGTTTTTCAGTATCAATGACCTAACCATAGCTAACACTTAGTGCCTGAGGTAGAGATGTCTGTAAGAGATTTATTAAAGAGAACACAATTAAGGGTACAATAAAGAAAAAGATTTCCAGTCGTGGAAGCATATATAGCCAAATGTTTTTGCTGATTCAACATGCCAACCCCGAAATGCACAACTCTTCCTTTCTGTCTGTGGAGATTTTGCTTGGGAATGGGGCTTTCATTTGTCTGAACTCCTGGATTTTGGAATCCTAGGGATTGCTTCTTTAAAAAGTATGGTTATTAACATGAAACGTGCACAACGCAAACTGAGATAACATTCAAAACACAACTGCATTAGGGACAGCATGTGAAATCTTGTAAACTCCCCATGATGTGTGGCCAGAAAGGGAAAAGTATTCAATTAAACCTAATAATTCTACTTGATGGTGACTGTGAATTATACAGACCTATGTATGATATATCAGTGAGTTGCAATTTTGTTTCCAAACCCTGTACTGGATAGGCGAGGAGCTTTATTGTTTTCAGGTGGACAGACTCTTCATGAGATTACATGATTGTATAAGGATCCTCCAGTACCGGGACCTTCCTATCTTCTCCAGCCAGGAAAGACCTCTCCTTCACAGAAAGGCGTTTCTTTCTTTATATACATATATACATTATTGATTTTGTATCAGAGGAAGGGAGAGGGAAAGTTAGAAACATAAGTGGGAGAGGAACATCAATCAGCTGCCTCCTGCAGACCTCCCCCTGGGAATATACCCATAACCAAGGTACATGTCCTTGACCAGAATCGAACCCGGGACCTTTCAGTCCGCAGGCCGACACTCTATCCACTGAGCCAAACCGGTTCGGCAGAAAGGCGTTTCTTAAAGTTGGTTCAAGTAAAACATATTCGCCTTCTACTGAAAGCTGGCTGGCTAAACATTTATCATAAACTACAGGTATTATTTTTAGAAGTGTACCGTCTCCTAAGAGAGACAGGAAGCATAAAGATGGATATTGGTAAGCTTCAGGGTAGAGCATAGGTATAATGAATGGAAATAACGTTTACTTCCATTCTTGGTAAAAATTGCTTTGAGCAAATATTTTAAGCCATCACTGATTCTGTGGATAAAGAGCACTGAAGGACATCCGACTACCATCACAGTTCTTTTCCACTTTTTTTTTAAGCTCTAACTTCAGATAAATAGCCAATCACCACAGTTGGTCTTCTGATACCTTCATAACACTTTTGAGAAGCCAGTGGCTCCTGAAGCCTGGAAAAGTACAATGAACTGCCCAATAACACACCAAGAAGAAATGACTTAATTAAGGTACCTGTGGATTATGTTTTTCTCTTTAAAGATAGAGCTGTCCTTTTAAAAGACTATTTGTAGTCCTGACCTCCAGAAACATTTTAGATGACAAAGTTCATTTTTATCCAAGTGATTCTATAGACATTAGACATTTGTCAAGGAAAATCCCCAGAAAAACTGACTCTGAATGAGAACACATTTGTGGTTTTAAGTGAAATATCGAAACAGGCAAAACTAAGTCATCAAACAAACTTGAAACCACAAAATGAACATTAACGTTTCTTGAGGAGGAAATGTTATGAAATTATCCCCTCAAATTTGAACTAAGAAAAAAGCCTGTTCCTTTTACAAATCTCTCTGGATAAGGTTCTAAGGAAGACAGTAAAGGACATGCCGCATCTAAATAAATCCAACAGGAGGCTAAGGTATATAATAAACATGATTGTATCCTGATTCTCAGTCGGGAAGAACTAAGCACTCAACTTCTATCCAGAGAAGCAAATATCCGGTAACAGAGCATGTCTTACACGGCAATTCAAAGGAAGATGATTCTGACAAGAACCAATGCGGACACACTGTTCATACAAATTCCTGCAGGTTCCAGAACAATCGCTGGCCTGACGTTTCTATAGAGTCCATGCAGACCAAACCAACGGGTTAACCTAGGCACTGACAGGGCCCTTTTCTTAATGTAGGTTCACACGTCATTAGGGGAAATGGCTTTGGCAAACTCTGTTCCGAGACTGAAAGAAATATACTCAGAAAGCAGTGAGAGTTGAGAAACCCAAGTCCCAATTAAAACTTTAGTGACAGAATAAAAATAGATTTTTAAATGTGTATGCACATGTGAATATTTCTCTACCTGCTTCAAGAAGGTGAAGAATTATCCAGACACAAAAGGTAACATTCTCGTCAGAACAAGCCAAGCTGACAAGCCAAGCTGACAAGCCAGAGGCACCATTTGTAGGAACAATAGGCACTTCTGGCACCGAATGTGGCCTTTCCGCCTGACTCCCTCCTCCTCCATCGCTTTCAAACCCCCACTTTCTGCTGGCGAAGCCATGCTGTTCTTCAGGCTCCAAAGAGACAGATGTGAGTGTGTGTGCATCTTCCGTCCTTCAGTTATGAAGCTCTAGTAACGTAAGAATTAATTGATAGTTCCTTATCCTAGCGAGGCATAGGTATTTAACATTTTGCCTGCTTTTGCAGAGTAGTTATTTTAATTTCCTTATTATATATTTGGTTTGAAGGAAATTGAATGTCTATCAATTATCCAGGATACATACATGTTATAATTTCCCCTTTAGTTTCACTTGAACTTACTTTGTGCTTAAGATGTTTTAGAGATTCTGAGGAACTTCTCTAGGTCAAAATTATATATATAAAAGCAGCAAAATAAAGGTAAAGGCATGGCTAGAAAATAAGCTTAATTTTTCTACTGCGTTTCTTTCGTTTGGGGGTAGGAGTGGGAGAAATGCAATGGAGACCAACAAAGAAAAAAGAACAAGAACAGCACAAAGATGCTGTCCTAGGATTCTCACTTTAAAACTAAGACATAAAAAAATAATACTTCCAGAATTTCCTATTGGAAAAGAGTGAGATATCCAAAATGAAATATTCCATAATGAAGCCCAAGTCCCTCCCTTTAAATCTTTACCGAGCTCTCACTCGGAAGCTCACCAACTACAAGACAAACGGCGTGAGCCTGACAGGAGCACACGGCTCTCCAAAACAACACAAGGTTGAAAATGACGATAAAATACTACGAAGCATGAGTGTTACAGGAACATTAATGTCTGTCGCTGACAAATCGATGTGCCTACAAATACATTTGTAGGGAATAAATACTGAAATGCTCGTTAGATCTATTTACAGATAAAATCCTTGGTCTGACTGGTCTTCCAGGCAGAAAAGGACATTGGCAGAAGTATGCAAATTACAAAAGTTCCAAGGTAAATTATAAAAAATAAGGAATTTGGATTTAGATATTCCACCATATGCAGCACAAGGATCTTTGAGTATTCTTAGCGTACAAGGGAATTTCTGTATGTCTGATGTTAACATATAAAGAAACGATCCATCACTGGTCTCTTAAGAAACAAGAGAGGCAGGTTTCTGGACAGAGATTTAAGGCAAATCAAACAGGACCACAGCTAACCATCCTATCAGGGCTCACTCTCCAGGTGTGGCTTTGCTTTGTGGTTGAGGAACCTCGTAACAGCTGACAGTCTCCATACTGCTACGAAACGGGGAGGGTCAGCCTTTTGAAAGAACTTAAATGATATATCCATCAGAGCGTACACTGGCAATGCTTGATCTTTAAAGGAATCCTGCAGTGAATCATGTCTCTCCTTTGAAAATACCAACAGGTTTTCAAAGACTAGATACAACTCTGGGCACATGAATGAGATTCACAGATTTCTCAAGTTAAGAAGAGATCACAACCTGCTTCTACTGTGGACTTTCTAAGGCTGAAAACGGATCCCTCCTCCTCCTCATCTATTTGAAATTTTCCCTGCACCACGAGAGGCACTTTTATTAGGTGTAGCATCTATTTAAACGTTAAACCCAGGACAGAATATGCTGAAGAAAGTAATAACATAGCCTAATAGGCATTGCCTTAGGATTTTCCCCCTTTAATATAAAAGTGTAACTACAGTGGTCCAATGTACAAATACAAAAAAAAGTTCTCATACTAAAAAAAAAAAAAAAAAAGTTCCATAATACTGTACATACAAAAATTGTTCAACAAGAATGATTTAAATATATCTGTTCTTTTCCAGATCTGGAAGACACAAATGTAAAGTCTACAACTGTATTACTGCTGGAACAGGTGCCCAGGAACACTATGTTTCCCTTCCTTTTCCTCTGTCCCAGCCCCGCCTTCAGAGTCCCCTGAGCTCGGATCACAAGCCAGCGGCGTCCCTGAAGACAACCAGAGCCAAACGTTTACTCGCTGGAAGTCATTATTCAGTGAGCCGTTGCTTGCCATCAGCTGCGGAGAGCACCAGTTTTAAGCCCAGCCGAGATTAGATCCAGACGGACGTCTTCCCGTTCCCTGATTTGCTACTCGTGCTGCTCTTGTTGGAGCCGGCTTTAGAGCCCACTCTGGCTTTTTTCTCGCGGGGAGCAGCGGGGTGGTTCTGGTGGTGGTAGGCCTGGATGGCCAGATCCAGGCGCTCCTGAGCCATTCTGATGTCCCGCTGCAGAGTCTCCAGGTCGGCGGGGAGGTGGTCCTCGTGGCTGCCGTACTGCTGCTCCTGGGCAGTGTTGGCCTTGTTCTGCTTGTAGGCGATCTTCGCGTTAGACAGCTCGGTGTACTGGATCTGATCCGGTTTGACGGCAATGTTGTAGCCGGGGGGAGCAGATGGTGTATTCCAAGTGAAAGGGTAATTATAAACACCCGGGTCCTCCAGTTCTCTCCGTTTACTGTTGAGTGAGTCCCGAATTGTCCCAAAGCCTAAATGAAGCATCTCCCAAATGTTAAGCACCAGGCACAGGCCTGTAACGCCGTACATTATCAGGAGGAAGATGGTCTTTTCGGTGGGTCTGGAAATAAAGCAGTCTATCTTATGAGGGCAAGGAATTCTACTGCACACGTAAGATGGGTGGACTTGGAAGCCGTACAGAAAATACTGCCCAATCAGAAAACCCACCTCAAACACGGTCCTGGCCAGCAACTGCAGCACATAGATTTTCATAAGGCCGTCCTCCCGAATCCGCCGTCGGCCATCATGCTTGGGTTTAGGTTGGTTTTGCTCTTTATTTTCTTTTTCACTTTCTAATTCCACTTCTGGATACATCATGGGGTCCTCTTCATGGTCCTCTTCTGTTTCTTCCAGAGCCCGATGCTGTTTCCAACGCATGGCATAGGGCTTGCTGCGAGCAGCCTTCTTGTCCGCCTCTCCGTGCTCCATTTTGGCGATCTTATGGATGGCATAGCCCAGGTACATCACTGAGGGCGTCGCCACCAGGATGATCTGGAATACCCAGAAGCGCACATGGGAGAGGGGTGCAAAGGCATCATAGCAGACATTCTCGCAGCCTGGCTGCTCTGTGTTGCACACAAATTTGCTCTGCTCGTCGTAATAGATGGACTCTCCCCCTACAGCTGTAAGGACAATCCGGAAGACAATCAGGACTGTGAGCCAGATCTTCCCCACAAACGTGGAATGGTTGTGGATCTCCTCTAGCAAGCGAGTCAGGAAGCTCCAACTCATGGTGACTGAACTGGTTTGCCCTGATAAAAATACCACAGGAAAAATCAGCAAGTATTAAAATCTCAATTTAACTTTTTACTAATATCTCTAGGAACTACTTTTCTACCTACTCGAAATCTGACTTCAAGGCTCACACTGGAATGATTGTTAAAATAAATAGCATCTCAACTACTACCCTCAGGTAGGAAGGACATGCACTTCAGACTATGAGCACTTGTTTGTGCCCCCAATCTAAAAGTCTGGTTTGCTTTCATCTTCCCTAGTTTAAAAGGTAAAATTATAGCTGAAATTTCAGATATATTTCTCAGAGTATACTAACTTTTCACATATACTATTATTCATAAGGCCTTCTGAAGCTTATGAAATATAGGTAAGAAATGAACTATTTGGTCCAGGCATAAGACCTGGTGACAAAATATTAAAAATAATTTAAAAGATGGTATAGCTGCGAATAACAGGCAATGATCAAGAACTAGTATCAAACAGAAAGGCACGAGGAAAGCTCCCCTGCTAGGATTCTGCATTACGTTTTTGGTGAAAACGTCTGCAGACTGAATCATGAGGACATTACAACCAATCAATGGGAAATCCATTAAAAACAGTATTGTGAAGGATAGTTTTATTTTGAGATTCTTAGAACTATGTCCAGAATCCCGGTAAAAACCATCTAAAAGGGCAATGCATATAAAATTCCTAATGCTTCCCCAGATACTAAGTACACCTAGCTTTTCTCCTTCTCTTCTTCCCTCTCCCAGTTTACTTCTGCAGATTACAGGTGATTATCAGCATCATCAACAAAGTTTAAATAAACTTTACCTTTTATCCAGAGCTCCTGCTATCCAAAATTTTCTTATAGAAATGATGTCTTGCCTGTAACTTTTCCAGACTTCCTCTGGAAAGGGGGAAAAAAAGAGGTCATAAACTTCCTCCCACAGAAAACAATGAATCACTAAAATGTGCTTTTCAGGAAGAAATAACCAGGAATCCATCAGCGTGAGATGGAAACAAGCTAAACTTGAGTGTCACCGTTTTCTCTCCCGACAGGTGTGGCGGGATGAACTTCAGAGCGTGACCCAGACAGTCTGAGGGACACGAAAGGAAGACGAGTCACTCACGAAAACCTGAAGTAGAAGAATTGGGCACCATAGGAAAAAACCAAGACAAAAAATCTCAACAACTTTAAATTGGCTGCTGAAGGCCTTGCGGAAACCCACCAGCGTGCTCCACTCTGCTCTGCTCTGTCCTGGGCAGTCACTCCTCGCTGGGATCTGAGCCGCCCTCCAGGAGCAGCTGCTCAGTTAAAACCCCCACAGCCGGCTCTCGGTCACTGGGACACTCCTGTCCCACAGGAGGTGAGTTACAGGTCCCACTGCTAGAAAAAACACCCACAGCCGGCTCTCGGCCACTGGGACACTCCTGTCCCACAGGAGGTGAGTTACAGGCCCCACTGCTAGAAAACACCCCCACAGCCGGCTCTCGGCCACTGGGACACTCCTGTCCCACAGGAGGTGAGTTACAGACCCCACTGCTAGAAAACAGCTGCATCTGTGTTGTGGTAAAAAACAACAACAAAACCCCCAAGCCCTGACCCACGTGCTCAGTGGTTAGAGCACCACACACAGAATGGTCTTGGGTTTGATCCTAGGCCCCGAATGGCAACCAATCGTGTCTCTCTCCCACATCCATGTTTTTCTCTCTGTGTGCCCCCTCCTTTCTCCCTTCCTCTCTGAAAATCAACAGAAAAAATGTCCCCTGGTGAAGATTGACAAAAAATGAAACAAACAAAAATCCAAGACAAATTTTTGCTAATTACCAAGTTCTGCCAAGTTTGAATAGCTATGGCCAAGATTCATCCATTAGGTGCCAACTTTGTTCATTTATTAATTTAATAAATGAAATTTAAACAATTCCTGGGTGTTATATGTTTACAGATTAAAAATATTTTTGGGGGGGTTAAATACAGAAAAAAAATTCCTCAGAACAATTTTCAAAAGGCCAGTGAAAAAGAGAAAAAGAAGTGTAGGAACCTCACATGTAAGTATCGGGATTTAGTACAAAATCTGATCACACCAAGACCTCATCACAGGATTGTGCGGGCTGATCAAATCACTGAACCGATACCCTCCCCTGGGAACTGACCTTTAGACCACCTCCCGGCCAACATTTCCTTTCGCTCAGACCACATTCCACTGGCCGAGACAGGACCTCCCCCTCCGGACTTTCCCAGGGTTTGGAACCTGGAGTTCCCTGAAAAAAGCCTGCCTCCAGTCCTTCAAAACCTCTGACTCCCCACCCCTGGGTGCTGGCGCCATGGGGGCTCAGCCCATTTGGTCTCCCAACTTGACCTGATAAATAAATCTTTACCACCCTCGGCCTTGTGCATATTTCCTTTGGCGACCCTAACAAGGACTTCAAGTACAACTCCCACTTTCACCCCTCATATCTGACTGAGTTCACCGCTTCTCTTCTTACTGAATACATAAACTATAAAACCACAAAACAGGAATTAAATAATATGCAATCGTCAAATGATGACGCAAATTAGGTTTCTCCATAATTATTCACACTCACAAGTTGACTCAGATTTCCCCCAAACACCACATCTAAAGCATTTCCCCCGAGCCTAAAAAATCAATAATCAACAAATTCTATTTGTTCCAATATGCCAAGATCATGAAAGAGCAATTGTTACTTGCTTAGAAAACTCCTTCTCTGCACTTCCATCCATACAAAGATATCTTTTTAAATAGTTATTGCTATGAAAGAATTTCAAGGGCTCAGCACTGACCTTAGCCAGATTGGCTCAGTGAATAGAGCACTGGCCTGTGGACCAAAGGGTCCCAAGTTCAATTCTGGTCAAGGGCATGCACCTTGGTTGCAGGCTCCGCCCTGGCCCTGACCGGGGCACATGCATTAGGCAACCAATCGATGTGTTTTTCTCACATCAATATTTCTGTCTTTACCTCTGTCTTCCACTTTCTCTAAAAATCAATGGAAATATTGGGTGAGGATTAAAAAAAAAAGAGTCCAGCATCTCGTACAATAATTTAACATGGGGGAGGGGATAAATTGGTGATAAGCTCTTCAAGGTTTATATATAAGTTATAAAACAGCTATTTAAACACACCCAGAAGTACACATTAAATTCCAGTTATGCTGTAGGCCTAGAAAATGTGAAACCTCAGACCCTGACTTTCCATGGCATTCGTAAGTGCCATAGCTCCCTATAATCCAGATCTTGAGCATAAATGATGAATTTAATAACTTAGCTCCAGCATAAAATGGGAAGTAGACAACTTTCTTTCTAAAATAACCATGGGTTTCCTAAACTCAATGGCAGCATCACCACTGTTTCTCCCTACTGCGGAGTTAGTGGGTTTTCCTCTCCTTGCCAGCATGAAGACAATGGTTTAAATATTACAGAGTATATTATCCCAATAGGAAGGTGGAGTTGAGAGAAGGGGGGAAGAGAGGGGACTGAATGAGAATGGTGGGTTCTGGAATTAACATTTCTCAGCAGCACTGTGTGGTCCCAGTGTTCCTGCTCCGCTTACATACCTAACCTTTTCTTTTCGCTCCGTTATCAGAAGCCTAAGATTCAGGACATAGTCCTCTCTGGCTTCCAAACAGACTTGTTACAGAGCAGGGAGAGAAGAGCAAGCTATTGACCTGTAAACTGCTCTCATGAAAAAATAAAACCACTTCCATACTCAATGACGTGGGAACGTGGCAGGTGCTGGTGAGAAATGGGGGAATGAGTGCCGAACACTCACATGTTTAGGAAAGCCCCAACTGATTTATATGTACTTTTATGCTTAATATCTTCTTGAATGTATCCTTTAAGCTTCGGTTGGATTTACCTACAAATTCCGGGAAGTGGTATTACTGGGCCCGAGAAATGTAAACCTGCAGGGTTCTCGCTTTGTACTGCTTGCTATCTGACGTCCTGGCCTGGCAACAAACGAGGACAGCTCCACCTCCACCTCGTCAGCAGTCAGTTACGCTACTGTACTGGGTGCAAAATTATAGGAATTTGTATGTTTTTAATACAACAGGATACACATCCTCCATATTGTCCCCTTTGAGGATTAGTTCTAGTATCCTTTTGTCCATTTATCTGCAGAATGTAGTCTCAATATAGTACAGACATAAACCACTTGACATTTAACATAAACACCTCATTTTACTGTCTTCCTTCAAATTTTATTATTTTTATATAGTCACATCAGTCAATTTTTTTAATAAGAAAAATTTTTAATGTTTTTGATTTTTTAGAAAGGAAGAGAGAGGGATAGGGAGAGAGAAACATTGCTATTGGGGATCAAGCCTGCAACTTGGGCATATGCCCTGACTGGGAATCAAACTACTGATTTCTTGGTTCATGAGTCAATGCTCAACTGCTGAGCTATATGGCCGGGCTTGAATAAATTAAAAGATGGAAAAGTTATTCTTTCAAAGAAGGCTTTAAAATATATATATTTTTATTGATTTCAGAGATGAAGGGAGAAGGAGAGAAATATCAGTGAGAGAGAATCACTGATCAGCTGCCTCCTGCACACCCCCTACTGGGGATCAAATTGGCAACTGGTGTATGTGCCCTGACAATGTTCAGCCAGCTGAGACACATCCTCCAGGGCAGTAGGATGGTTTTTAAAATAAAGAACAATGCAATTCACTATAGCGCATCGTTCAAAAGGATTCACACATACACACAAAACACATACTGAAGAAAATCACGTTTGCTTATATAACATTTATTGGGCAGAAACCAACAGTGCTATTTTTATTTTTAAAAAATATATTTTATTGATCTTTCACAGAGAGGAAGGGAGAGGGATATAAAGTCAGAAACATTGATGAGAAACATCAATCAGCTGCCTCCTGCACACCCCCTACTGGGAATATGCCTGCAGTCAAGGTACATGCTTTTTGACCAGAATCGAACCTGGGACCTTTCAGTCCGCAGGCAGACGCTCTATCCACTGAGCCAAACCGGTTTCGGCAGTAATTTTAGTTATTTGGAAAATAAACTAAAAATAGCACAGTTGCCTGAACCTTGGCTGCAGGCATATCCCCAATAGGGAGTGTGCAGGAGGCAGCTGATCGATGTTTCTCTCTCATTGATGTTTCTGACTTTCTATCCCTCTCAATTCCTCTCTGTAAAAAAAAATTAATAAAATATATATTTTAAAAAATAAATAAAATCACTATCTGCCTTGTCTTGCACTAGAAAATAGAATTTAAAAATTAATTGGCATCAACATGGTAATAAATTACTTAATTCCCTCCAAAATTCTTTATATTTTAAGACATTTTCTATCAGTTATATTCTAACAGAACCAAGTCAAAGCTAATGCATTTTTCTGTAAAACAATTCACTGGGCTTTGAAGATTAAATGTAAAGAACATTATTTGGATTACCTAATGAGATCGATTATATAATTAGACTCATTTTATCTATTCTTATTTTGGGTTTTTTTTTTTTTAGAGAAAGATAGGAAGAGAGGAAGGAGGGAAGGGAGGAGAGAGGAAGGGGAAGGGAAAGAGGAAGGCAGCGGGGGGAGAGAGAGAGAGAGAAAGCTCAATGTGTTGTTCCACTTATTTATGCATTCATTGGTTGACTCCTGTGTGTGCCCTGATTGAGGGTCAAACCTATAACACCTTGGCATATCAGGATGACGTTCTATCTGAGTTACTGGGTGACAGCAAATTAGATCCATTATAAAATTGAATACATGAGGTCCAGAATGTTTATAAAATTTGCCTCTAAGATCATCCAATTTTGCCTGTGTTTTGTTAATCCTCAATGTTTTTTCCACTGATTTTTAGAGAGAATGGGGGGAGAGAAAGTGAGAGAAACAGTGATGTGAGAGACACATTGATTGGTTGTCCCCTGCCATGACCTAGATCAGGGCCGGGGTTTGAGCCTGCAATAAGGTAAGTGCCCTTGACCTGAACTGAACCAGTGATCTGTCAGTCTTCCAGCCGACTTAGCATAATGTCTTCAAGATTCATCCATGCCACAGCAGCATGTGTCAGAATTTGCTTCCTTATAAGGCTGGGTAATAATCCATTGTATGTAACCTCTCAAAGTTTCTCTCTCTTAAAAAAAAAAAAAAGCAATAAAAAATATGTATTTTTAAAAAGGCAATCTGGTAGTTTATAGGAAATTTATACTTTCTAAAAACAACAGCTGTGTTCAAGAGGTACTTAATGTACAATTATATATGCTACGCAACAGAAGACTAGAGGAAGGTAACTGAAATCATCTGTTGAAGTTGAAACATTTTTATAGCATAGCAACTCTACAGGGAAATGTTTTACTTTCCAGTTTATCTGATTCATTTTTTCCAATCCAAAAATATCACTTTCATATATATGTTTGGAAGTCTCTCTAATAGACTCATGTAAAAAAAAAAAAAAAAAGCTCTCAAGAGTTTCAGGCCAACAAAAAAAAACTCCCGTAACTTGTCCTGTCAATTTTTAAAGCTCACTAAATTATAATCAGGAAATTAAAATTTTCAAAATTAGCGTTATTCTGAATATTTTGCAAATGCAACAACCAAGTCCAAATGGGTCACAGCCAAATTTTAATTTTCTTCTAATTAAACACACACACAAACCCTAACCGGTCTGGTTCAGTGGACAGAGCATCAGCCTGCAAACTCAAGGGTCCCAGGTTCGATTCCGGTCAAAGGCATGTACTCTGGTTGTGGGCACATCCCCAGTAGGAAGTGTGCAGGAGGCAGCTGATCAATGTTTCTCTCTCATCAATGTTTCTAACTCTCTATCCCTCTCCCTTTCTCTCTGTAAAAAAATCAATAATATATTAAAACACACACACACAAAACAAACCTAAAACCTACAATAGGTAGACCATATTTTAAAATCTTAATTTCTTTTCCAAATAACAAAATCAAAGATGAACTAAAATCAGTACTTTAAAAAGAGATTTCTAACCTTGAATTTTGTGAAACAAACAGCACAAGCACTGAACTAGGAGTCAAAAGATCCTAAACATGTGCTTCAGGAGTAAATATTTCCATTTTTTAATTTGTGAAATAAGTGGGGAATATCAGATTAGATGATTTTTAAGATCCCTTCTATTAATGTTTGAGGAAAATCACTCCACACAGAAAAAAATTCATAAAACAACCAACAAATTATGTATACGGAAATAAGCAAAGTAATGGCAATGAAATCAAACAACAGTAAAAAGTCAAATTTTCAAGAAGGCATTTCCCAAATGCCATCCTGGAAAATCTATGGTTGGAATAGAGTCTCAATATTGACTCACCATGGTTCTGAAGTATTAACCATGTGGGCCTCCAGATCATGAGCTGAGCAATCCTGTAAGAATGGTTGGTGCTAGTGACTCACACTCTGAATGAGGCTGCTTTGTATGCAGAGACAAGGAATCAATTAAAGGGTTTACAATGAAGTTTTGTTTCAGCGGAACATTTTAAGTGGAAGTTAATTCTGCATGAGCGATAATAGATGTTTAGTAACTAGCTAGTGACAATTTCTAAGCAAAAGCATTACGGCAGCTAACTAGGAAACAGTAATTTATATATTACAAACATGAAAACAACTTGTTTTTCAAAAGAGCTCTTAGCTATGGACGATATTTGAGAAACATAAAATATAGTTTATTGTGAATCAAATTATAAAACCTAATGGAAAAAAGTAGTTTAAAATCTTGGCTCTATGAACCAATAAGAAAACAGAATACACTATTGTGGGCTGAAGTGTCAATCTGTGCTGGCAAAAAGTTACTATTTGAACGTAAGAACCATCAGGAACCAGCTGGAGAAATACGGGGAGCCTGGGATGGTGCATTCATTCACAATGCACCATGAGTGGTGCTGTCCTCATGTAAAAAACACACACACAAACAGTATTGGCACACTTGTCCCAAACTAAGTTTAGGTCAAACCAACTGTCTGAACAATGATCAGTCTAGGACAGTGGTTGGCACATGCGCAACATAGAAAGCTCTCCTGGGTGCCAATCGCATGCGTGTGTTTTGATCTGTCATTGTCAATTGTGAATGTGGCTGACACTTCTATTATAAAGGGCGATAGCGATATTAAAATATTTCTTCTAATTTAATTTCCTTTCAATGTGCATGAATTTGTGCACTGGGCCACTAGTAATAATATTGAGCTAGAGCTCTTACCAGCTGAATAAAGCCTGCCAACTTGTGGTCTATTTTAAAAATAGTTCATTATTGTGGGAAAATGTTTTTATATAATAAAAAGGCAAAAACAAACAAACAATAAAATAATTTGCCTGAGCAGAAATACACCAACATTAACAATGGCTTATGGACAATTTTTCTTTTATTTGCTTTTTAGTATATTATACAAAAAAAAAAAAACACAAAAAAAAAACCACCATGTAATAATGGAGTTGGCAAAGCTTTACTATGCAGGAAAAGCCCCGAGAGAAATCTGAAAGTAGGCCAGGGTACAAATTTCACAATATTTGCATATATTCATAAAGACCTAGTTAAGTAATGGATGCAACACCGAAAAGTGTTAACTCTCTCACAGAACCTTTGGTACAATTACACCCGCTTGCATAAGGGGATCCAAGACAGAACTTAAAATTCTATTCCAGATTAAAATGTAAAGGTTGACCCTAGAGGGTAATTCTTAATCTGTAAGGATATATCAAAAGACAGTAGTACTCTGATATGATGTCTTATATAGCAGCTTACTATCATCATGCTGCTCTCCTAATTTCTTTAGAGACTCACTCTCAAATGGTCCAAAAGCAACACAGAAAATTAATATAACCAATATTTATTTGAAATATATAATTGTTGCCACTGCTATCTGCCAGTTATTGAATATCTGATATTCAATATTTTGGAAGGAGTTACCTTTATTTGATAACTTGATTATTAAAAAAGCCACCAAAAACCTACCATTCTTTATTATAAGTGAGTTCTATTAAATGTTTACTTGCACCCAGCTGGTGTGGCTTATTGGTTGAGCGTCAACCCATGAATCAGGAGGTCACAGTTTGATTCCGTCAGGGCATATGCCAGGGTTTCAGGCTCAATATCCATAAGAGGCATGCAGTAGACAGCTGTTTGATGCTTCTCTTTCATCATTGATGTTTCTGTCTCTCTATCCTTCTCCCTTCCTCTCTCTCTGAGTGCTGTCCCATGCACCAAGAGGTTGCTGTTTGATTTCTGGTTTACAACACATTCCCCAGTTACAGGCTGGATCCCTAGTAGGGGGGGCGTACAGGAGGCAGCCAATCGATGTTTTTCTCTCTCCCTCTCCTTTCCTCTCTAAAAACTAACAATAACGTCTTTTAGATTTTTTTTTGAAAAAATAAAAACGGAGACACTCCCCCAGTTCCTAATCCTTTTTCCAAACTCAAAAGAAAGCTTTTCTTCCCAAGCGAACATGAGTAGAGCACACCTGCTTGAACCGTTCCACCTATAATACAAAGCTTCCCCAGTGAATAACATGAACTTGTACTACTGAATTGGAATATGAGGTCAAAGCAAGCTATTTGATTTAGACACACAAATTCCCTTTCAGAAAGTACTACATTGCCACTCTCACTAAAACGTTTTCTATCTAAGTCTAAATAGTCAATCAGGTCTTTTAAAAATAGGTCTCAGAACTAACATTTCTGACATTGTAAGCTTGAAAAGGTCACTATCTTAAGAAAACCCCCAAAGACCATTATCATACAAATATTCCACAAGCACACTTACAGTTTCAAAAGTTCACACCCTATTAGTTGTAAAAGAAACATTAGCGATTGCCTAGGCTAATAGCCCCCAACTTTTAGACTGAGGACCCTAAGGTAAATTGTAAGATTTCTCAAGAGCCCTATATAATAGTAGTTATAAGTTTATTACCTGTACTTGGAGAAAACACATAAAGATAAAACTCTATCATAAACTGGTAATGTTTTAAAATAAATTGCAGGATTTTAAAAAATATATATTTTATTGATTTTTTTACAGAGCAGGAGAGAGAGGGATAGAAAGTCAGAAACATCAATCAGCTGCCTCTTGCACGCCCCCTACTGGGAATGTGCCCACAGCCAAGGTACATGCCCCTGACCAGAATCGAACCTGGGACCCTTCAGTCCACAGTCCAACACTCTATCCACTGAGCCAAACCGGTCTCGGCAATCTGAAGGATTTTTAAAAACGTTTTCTTTGTTAATCCTCACCTGAGGATATATTTCCAATGATTTTTTTTTTTTTTGAGAGTGAAAGGGAGGAAGAAGAGGAGGAAGAGGAGGGGGGGGGGCAGGCATCGATGTGAAAGAGACACACCAATTGGTTGCCTCCTGCGCATGCACCAACCAGGCAGGAATCGAGCCTGCAAGTACATGCCCTTGATTGGAATCGAACCCGGGACACTTTAGTCCCCAGGCAGATGCTTAATTCACTGAGCCAAACTGGCTAGGGCTGAGTTTATTTGCTATAAATAAACTGCATATACATTTGAAAAGGTCACACATACTATTAGTATAAGTTCCAGTTCACAGATAAAACTAGGTTATCTTTCAACTACTCTGCCTGCAGTGGCTCACTGTTTGACATCACAATATGAGAATAGCATCCTTATTTTACTGAAGAGGTTATCAAAGATCATGATGACTTGCATACAAATTAGCTGTAAGGTCTAGAATACAACTCAGGACTTAATGAACTTTTTGCTATACTATGTGGGTTTAGTGTTTTAAGACTACATAGGCCTTGTCAGGTAGTTCAGTTGGTTAGAGTGTTGTCCCAATATGCCAGGATTTCAAGTTTGGTCTCTGAGAATTTTATCTAACAGATATATAAAATAATGTACAGGAATATTACCTGCAGCACTGTTTGTAACAGGTGGGAAACAATATAAAAGGCTATCAGTAAGAAATTGGGTAAACAAATTACAGTCCATCTACTGTCAAAAAGAATGAGAGCTTGCCCTAGCTGGTTTGGCTCAGTGGATAGACCATTATTAGCCTGCAGACTGAAAGGTTCTGGGTTCGATTCTGGTTAAGGGCACATGCTTGATCCCTAGTAGGGGGCGTGCAGGAGGCAGCCAATCAATGATTCTTTCATCATTGATGTTTCTCTCTCTCTCTTCCTCTCCCTTCTTCTCTGAAAGTGTACCACTGGTCGGCAAACTCATTAGGCAACAGAGCCAAATACCAACAGTACGACTGAAATTTCTTCTGAGAGCCAAATTTTTTAAACTTAAACTTCTTCTAACACCATTTCTTCAAAATAGACTCGCCCAGGCTGTGGTATTTTGTGGAAGAGCCACACTCAAGGGGTCAAAGAGCCGCATGTGGCTCAAGAGCGGCAGTTTGCCGACCCCGGCCCTAACTGAGGAGAATCAGAGGTTTCTCTGCAGATGTGCTCACTGAAGCACATTCTGAAGAATGAGAAGCTGCCTTCCAGACAAAGGAATTAGCTACAGCATGTACAAAGGCCCTGAGGTGAGCTCCGAACCTTCAAGGAAGAAGAAATACATGGGTATGGCTATACCACACATAACAAGAAAGTACAAAGAAATGATGCTGGAGCCCGGCCAGGGTGGCTCAGTGGTTGAACAGAGGCCCATGAACCAGGAGACCACAGTCCAATTCCTGGTCAGGGCACATGCCAGGGTGTCCAGCTCAATCCCCATTAGGGGGCATGCAAGAGGCAGCTGATACATCGATGTTTCTCTCTATCCCTCTCCCTCTCTAAAACCAATTAAAATTTTTTCTTAAAATATATTTTATTGATTTTCTTACAGAGAGAAAGGGAGAAGGATAGAGTTAGAACCATCGATGAGAGAAACATCAATTAGCTGCCTCCTGCACACTCCCCACTGGGACGTGCCCTTGACAGGAATCGAACATGGGACCCTTCAGTCTGCAGGCCGACACTATATCCACTGAGCCAAAATGGCTAGGGCTAAAAAAACTTTTAAAGAAAGAAATGATGCTGGAGAAGTAGGCAAGGCCAGATCATACCTTGTTAAATGAAGATAAAAGAAACAACAGAAGTTTCAGGTAAGTGATTTGATTAAATTTGTTTCATAAAGACAATTCTCTCAGCTGTGAAGAGAGTAGATGAGGGTACAGCAGGTCCTTGAATAACAGGGTTTTGTCAGGGACCACACTCTGGCGTTTGCACCTTCTCCCCGTGTCTGTCTGGATTTTCTCCAGGTACTCTGGTTTCTTCTCACACCCCACAGATGTGCACATAAGGCAAATGTGTGTGTCGGACGGTCCCAGTCTGAGTGTGGGTGTGTGGGAAGGCCATCCTGGTCCAGGGGGAAGCTTGCCCTGAGCTGAGGGTATAGCTCAGGCCACTCTCGACACTGAACTGGAATAAGCAGGCTGAAAGATGAAAATGATTATCTTATTTGTTTTTTATTAATCTTCCTTAAACGTATGTATAGCTCACAATCTAATGTTTAATATTAGAAGTGTTTTGAGTATTTAGAAATTTGGTGATGTTTCTGTGACCAGAAATATGTAGGAACTTAACTCTTGTTTATATCAATTATCCTGTGGTAAAATTGGTTTCATTATACTAGTACACTGTTTTGCTTGAAGTTGCAGTTCCAAAGAACCTATTGCTATTACGTGAGGACTTGCTGTATATGGCTTGAGGTACATACATGACAGTAAAAGATAAAGACTCTGATTTTAAAAAGCCTACAATGGAGGTGGCGGGAGCATGCAATCGGGTGGAAAACACAGAAGACTTCACGTGTACTGGTAACGTTTTATTTCTTATACTGCAAGGTAGGTACACAAGTATTTATTGTAGTATTATTACTTTTTCTGTCTTACATATTTCATATTGCTTTTTCTCTTTTTACAAATGTGAACAAGGAAAACACTTAGACTTGCCTATAATATATAATAGACGTAGGAAAGGTGGCCTAGACCAAAATGGAGAGACAGTGGTGGAGAGAAATGGCAAGAGTCTGGGCTCAGTAAGCTGCTGACAGAGCCACTTAATAAAACAGGGTACAGTGAGGTTTAGGTTTACAGCCAAGATCAAGAGCTCAGTCTGGGGCAACTCAACTCAAAGTACTGAATATCTAAGTGGACATGTTGAACAGACAGCTGGGATCAGAAAAAGAATCTGAACTACAGATAAAACTAGGGCATATTAAAAATATATATGGTGACTGAAGCCACATAGATAAGACTAGAGTGGGAAAAGAGGAAGACTAAGAACCAAGACTTGAGAAAGAACAATTAAATAAACATCTGATAAAAGAGGGGCGGAGGGAGCCTGAAGGAACACCCAGAGAGCCAGGAGGGAAAATGAGAACCTAAGAGAACAGTTATTTCAGGAGGGAAATTTTTTAATCTAAATAAACACCCATTCTGGATGGACAATTAGGAAACCAATGCCCAAGAATGAGTCAAAGAGAATTCCCTAAAAACAGACCGAGTCCAGTCTGCTTTACTCTGAACTTTCCCAACGGAAATGTTAACTCAAAGTAACAACAAATTCAGTTAAAACTGGTAACTTTTACAAAGAAATTGATAATAATCTTTTTAATTATCTGAGACTTGAATACAGTATTAGAGATTGAAGGATAAGAACAGAGGTGTGAGAACTTGATTCCATTTCATAGAGAAAAAGCATTAAAACTTACTCTTACATACATTTCTTTTATTTCTTAGCTTTTAGATAATTTCCAGACTAACCCTTTTTAGCATTTTCAGAACAAAAATCACACAGTATTTATCTCTGAACCTTCAGCATCTAATTTAGTGCCTAACATAAGTACTTGACGGAAAATGAAAGGTTCACGGAATGAATGTGTGGGCACCAGAAGACTGCTGTTGAAGTTGTGCTGGTGCTACAGCAATCTAGTCTCAAAGAATAAGCTTTAATTGAGGGCTCTACCCATTCATAGACCACTTCATTTCTTTAGAAATGGTGTATGCGCAGAGAGACCTCATCCTTGACTTGGGTGGGGGTACACACACACACACACACACACACACACACACACACACACCCCTTTGGGCAACACATCCCACAGGTCTGAACGATAAACCCGAGTGCTGTCAGTCAGTGCAATATCTGCAAAGCTCAAGGATGTATGTCAGTGCTGTCTGGTCATTCACTCTTGAGAGTTGTAGAAAACAGCAATGCGCAGACCTAACAGAACGGGTCCTTACTTCCGCACAAACTAAACTCCGAAACACAATTGTTGGCACTTAGCTGATATTAACAATTCAAAATGGCTTCTATGTCTAAGATTCAGGTTAATATCAGCTAAAATCTATCTTTTCATATGCATTCTCAAAAGAATGGTCTACAGAAGCAAAAAAAGTAATCCCATCCTTTCTCTGACTTTTTATCAGATATTCTGGATAGGAGCCATCCAATGTTGCTATACTACAAGAAAAGCAGGAGTTGCCCTGCTGGTGTGCTCCGGGGTAATGCCTTGGCTGGTGCACCCGGGGCTGCGGTTCCATTCCTGGTCAGAGGCCGTGTCTGGACTGCAGGTCTGATCCCAGACCCAGGTGGGTTGGGGCACATGCGAGAGGCAACCTGACTCTGTCTCTCACATTGGCGTTAGTTACACTGGCATTTCTCTCTCTCCGGCTCCCTCCCTTCCAGCTGAGCATCAATGAAGAAAACATCCTCCGGTGAGGATTGAAAAGGAGGGGAAAGAAAGCATGAGTTAGAAATAAGAATTAGACCCCCATTGCATTTAACTATCCAGATTAATATTAATAATAAAAAGAAGATACCTAATTTATTTTAAAATGTGAACAAACTTCAAATAAAAAAACCACATGTCGGAACTTATCACTTTACACTTATTTAGGAATGGAACAAACTAGATATTAAGAGAACGAGGCTCTGTATTAATTATGTATTTTGTGTTCTAGGGTCCCAATTACTGAGTTGATAGGTGAGCCTGGGAGTTGGGAGGGTGCTGGTCAGAGACAGATCTTGAGTCCCTTCCTTTGGCTACTTTATATAAATGTGAAATAAGAAAAAATAATTATTAAGGGGTAACAGAATTTGTAAGTAAGATTGTTATGTTCAAGAAATGTTAACTTGTTAAATCCTTTGGATTAGACTAAAACTAAAGTCTACCTTCATGAACTTAATAGAAAGTTACTTTGCTTCTTTTTAAGAAAACTGTGATAACTACCTAGCATAAGTAGAAAGCCAATCCTAAAGTTACACAACCTAAAAGAAGTTAAAAGCACTGACTTGTAGAAAGGATATTTGAAATGCTTTGGTAAAATGCACAACAGTTTAAGAAAAGTAGTAAATAGTAAACCATTACAAATCAGAACGAATAATAAAAGAACTTCCATAGAACCTGCACTCATTCTCTTCAAAACATCCTTCACCTACAACATTGTTCACAAGATCTGGCCAACACTCAGACACAGATCTGCTTACCAGACAGAGCTTCTTATCTTTTACCCAAGAGTTCCTTCGTGTTTTCTAAATTCTGCCATTACATTGCACTTAAGAAACCCAAAGCAACTATAATACACAACTCTATGCTAAATTCCAAAAAATAAAAATAATACCAGAAGACCCCAGCAAACGTAACCGCAATTCACAATATTTTTAGTCAGGAGCCCTTGAAATTACGTGTTGTTTTTTTCTTCTTCTACATTCTTATTCTGGATATAATACCTAAACCCTCTTGGGGAACAAAAGATCTGACCCCTAAATTACACTACAACTCCCTTTTCTGCAAATACTAATGTACTCCAGAGAGGTTACTCTCCTTTATCAGGGAACTGAAATCCCTTTCATTTGTGGCTGGATTTGTACGGCGCTCTCCCATGCACAGTGCGAGTTACCGCGCATCCAGGATAACGGTTACAAGAACTTCCTCTCTCGGCGCCGGTCCCAAAGCGCTATCCTGATGCCAACAAAATAAAGCCTGAGCACGAAGACGCTCCCAACGAGCAAAAACTCACAACCGACAGAACCAAACACCCATTTCCCAAAGAAAAAGCAAGACCGATCTTAGGAACAATCGCCAAAAAAAAAAGGGGGGGGGGGGCCAAGATTCCATACCACACATTTACGCCAATCTTCTCAATTGAAAGCGCCAGGCGCTGCGGCCGGCCACACGCTGCCCCCATCGGCGGAGCGCCTGCCCCGGCTCTGGTCTGGGAGGAGCGGGAAACACACAAAGCCAGCACCGCGTCCCAAGTTTCCCAAGTGGGAAGAAACCGTGTGAAGTTTGAAAAAACGTGCTCCTCCGGAGGCAGCGACCCCGTCTTCCCGCCCCACTCCCTGCCCGGCGGCCTCCGCACCGTCTGTCCGGGACACCGGCGGGAGGCTGGGTCCGGGCGCCGCGATGCTGGAGGAGAGAGTCCAACGAACCGAACCGGAGCCGCCGGAGGGACGTCGGGGGCAGCGGCCGGAGACAAAGACCTGCCGCGGAGCGCCCGGCGGCCCGGCGCCCCTAACCGCCCGCGGAGCCGGCAGCACGGCCCCAGCGCCGCCCGAGTGCGCGCCCAGGGCTCCCGGCTCCCCTCCGCCGCCGCGGCCGGACCCACCCCCGAGCCGTTTCCCTCCCAATTTGGAAGCGGCGCGCCCGGGGACAAAGCGGGAGGGGGGGCGCGCCTGCGACGGCGGAGGGCCGCGGGTGCCGACGCCCCTCGGGCTTGGCGGGAACCCCTCGGCGGAGCCCCGGTCCCTCCCCCCGGCCCCTCCTCTCTCCCGGGCCCGGCCTCCCAGTTCAAGTTCTCCCGTCCCCATCCCGCCCCGGGCCCGCCCCTTCTCAGCCGGCCCAGCGGTCGCCCCTCAGCTCCTCACCGGGCGGCGGGGTCCCCCGGAGCCGCCTCCTCCGCCGGGCCTCGGCCCGTCCCGCCAGCCGCCGCCTCATGTGCCCCGCGTCGCCATCGCCTTCGCCGCCACCCTCGCTTCTCCTCCTCCTCCTCCTCCTCCTCTCGGCCGCCGCCTCCACCTCAGTCTCCGGCCGAGGCCACAGCCGCTCCCGCCGCCGCCGCCCGGACCCGCGGGGAGGCGCCTGCGCACTAGCGCCGCGCAGGGGGCGGGGGCGTCCCGCCGAGGCCTGGGAGCGAGGGGGGGGGGCGGCACGTGGCGCTCGGGCGGGAGGGGCGGCCGGAGCGCGCGGGCGCCCAACTCTGTGCGGTCGGGCCGCGCTCGCTCCCGGGCGGCCCGGGACGCGTCGCAGGCGCGTGCGGAGCCCACCCGCGCGGAGGCCGCCTCCGGGACGGCGCCGAGCTCAGGGCCGGCGCCTCCCCTCGGCGGGTTCCCAGGACAGGGGTGCCCGGCGGCAGGGGCTCCGCGGGAGCGGCGGCTAACAGCGCGGGTAGGGCGCGCCCTTACCTGGACTTTCGGCGGGCCTGACCGGTCCCCGAGGTGTCCGTGCGCCCGGCCGAGGCCTTGGTCCTGAGGAACGAAGGATGCTGAGGCCACTTTCTAGGTTCTGCCAACTCGGAGCCCCAACTCGGAGCCCCTGGTGAGCTCACCATCCCAGCTCCTTTGAGTCATTGAAGTCCAGGACTTCTCGAGTTAGCCGAACCCTAAAAGGCCATTTCCTCTTAACCCTTTGCATCCCAGCAGCCTAGACTTCCTTAAAATCTAGGCATCTCCATGCCTTAACATTAGATAGATGATGGATGATAGATAGATAGATAGATAGATAGATAATAGATAGATAGATAGATAGATAGATACATGATAGATAGATATCAGAGAGAAGGGGAGAGGGAGATAGATGAGGGAGCATCACTGATTGGCTGTCTTCTGCACAACCGTTACTGGGGAATCCACAGCCCGGACATGTGCCCTTGACTGGGATGGAACCCGGGACCCTCCAGTCCACAGGCCAACGCTCTGTCCACTGAGCCAAACCAGCTAGGGCAGGAATCTCTGGTCTTAAACTGTCTGATAGGAGTCTGAAAATTTCTTGAATACTTTTAAGTAGGGTGAGTTGGTGTGAAACAAGATGTACTAAGGAGATGGGAAAGTCCTCTGTATAGTGTTTGACAGCTCCCAACACCCACACTCCGAAATCTTCTTTTGACCATTGCTATGCAAAAGACAGGTGTTTATTTTTCCCTTTTGACCAGAGAGGAAATTAAGCTCTAACAAGTGAGGTAACTCGCTACAAGTCAACTCCCCGCCTCTACCCTGAAAGCCGCGTGGAGCCCTAACAGCTAGTCCACAGGTTGGAAACTTGAGAGCTACTGACAAAGTTTTATTTGGCCAGTACAATGTTTTTCCAAAATATGAATGAATCGCCAAGTTTTAAAAACCTGTATTTCTGGCTTCTTGATAAAATGTCAAAAAATTTGCTCCCTTTGAGCGTCTATTTTCAAGTGGCAGCTACTTCTGAGTAACATCTGTTTATCCAGGGCAGGCACTGTCCCCACTCAGCTGGTTGAACTCTGTAACTTCTCTTCCCTTTGTTCTAGCCATGCCCCAGTTTTCCCCAAGCCCCCATGATCACATCCCCTCTATACACGTATTTTAAATGGCAAGTGTGAAGACTGTACATTTACGAAAATTTGAATAAAGAACATGTTAGCGGAAGTAACACTGGTAACGCATCCTTGTACATGCTGATTGAAATATTAGACTTCTCACATATTGCTCAACCAAGTATAAACCGGTACAAATCACTTTGGAAAACTGGCGGTATCTATTTAAAGCTGAACCTGTGGCTCTACTATGACCGTAATTCCGAGGGAATTCCACAGAAATGTGTAGACATGTTCACCAAAATACTTGTACTAGAATATTAATAGCATCACTATTTGTAAGAGCACAAACTGGAAACTACCCAAAATGCCCATCCAGGGCATTTATAAATATAATACCATTTATGAATATAAATGGTATTATATTCACGCAAGGGTACATCATGCAATGACGAGAATGAACAATCTCCAGTTGTACACAGTAAGACATAAATCTCACAAACCATGTGTGTCAAGTTCAACAACAGGCAAAATCAGCCTGTGCTGTTAGAAGCAAGGGTCGCAGTTAACGTGAGGGGAGAACAGTTCCTGGACGGGAACATGAGGGGGCTCTTTGGGAGCTAGTCCTATTCTGTTCTAAACCTGGCTGCTTGAATACCCAGATGCGGTCAGCTGCCACATCTGAGCTATACATTTGTGTGGCATATGAGGAGTTCAATAAAAATCTTTAACGTAAGTGTTCAAACATTTGATTATATATGTCTATATAGCACATGGAGAGGCGGCAAAAGTAAATTTACGGTTGTTCATATGGAAAAATATACAAGAATATACTCTGCCCACTGTCACCCCAATAAAAAAAGTAATGAAGTATTACATTGGATTAGGTTATTTTTTTTTTTTTGGGAAAAGAAACTCTTTGACAAAACTGGTTTGGTTCAGTGGATAGAGCAGAGCGGCTGCCTGTGGACTGAAAGGTCCTGGGTTCAATTCCGGTCAAGAGGATGTACCTGGGTTTCAGGCACATCCCAATAGGGGGTGTGCATGAGCAGCTGATAGATGTTTCTCATTGATGTTTCTAACTCTCTATCCCTCTCCTTTCCTCTCTGTAAAAAATCAATAAAATATATATATTTTTAAAGAAACTCTTGTGTTTCATGTACTCACAACTGTAAACCTATTTTTGCCCATCTCTGTACATAAAGAATATAAACAAACAAATATGTACAGGGTGGAGCAAAAAGTAGGTTTATAGTTATATGTGAAATAATTTATTCCTTTTAATTTATTGATTTGAGAGCAAGGGAGAGAGAAATATCGCTCCATTGTTCCACTTATCCATGCTTTCATTGGTTGATTCTTGTATGTGCCCTCCTGACCAGGAATCGAACCTACAACCTTAGTATATCATGAGGACACTCTAACCAACTAAGCTACTCGTCCAGGACCAGTATTTATTCTTGTATTCTTGTTTATTAATTATTGTATTATTTTCCATATTAATGACTGTAAATCTACTCTTGCCCCACCCGGTATTATGTATTATATGCATAAATAATCTACTATCAAATATTTATGAAATACTTTTCTTATCAATTCATTGATGAATCTGCCAGGGAAGGCTTCCCGTATCATAGCTTTGCCCATTCTTCACGGAGATTAGGAAGGATACACTTTCTCTATCTGTTACCTTGTTACGGGAAAGGGGCAGTCTGCCTGGGGCTGGCTGGCAGGGTGTGGGTTCTTGACTTCCTTTGTGCAGGAAAAATCTTGCAACAGGAATCCAGGTGACTATGAGGGAACTTTTAGAAAAGCTGGGGACAGTAAAACAAGAAAGGACTTAGCACAGAAGAAGCAACAGGAGTGCTAGGCTCTCTGGGAAGTCAGGGAATAGGGGACCCTGGGGACTGGTTCCAGGGGTGAGCCAGGGATGAGCTGCTGCTGCCCATTTCTCCTCTGGCTGCGAGTGAGTCTCGTGGGGTCCTTAGAGTTTAGGAGCTGCATGCCTGTGGGGGAAGGAGGAGGAAAAGGGAATGGCAAGGGCTGCTCCCCAAAGAGAGAGCATGCATTGGACCTTAGTTTTAAGGGGTTTTAAAGGCTGGGTGTTTAAAAAAACAAAATAACGCTCTAACCGGTTTTGCTCAGTGGATAGAGCGTGGCTTGAGGACTGAAGGGTCCCAGGTTCATTCTGGTCAAGGGCATGTACCTTGGTTTCGGGCACATCCCGGGGGGGGTGGGGGTGTGTGCAGGAGGCAGCTGATCGATGTTTCTCTCTCATGGATGTTTCTAACTCTCTAGCCCTCTACTCTCCTCTCTGTAAAAAAAAAAAAAAAAAAAAAAAAATCAATAAAATACATTTTTTAAAAAGTAAAATAATAAAGGCTGGAGATTTAGGGGAGGATCTTAATAGAATATTCATCAGTTTTATGCTGAAGTACCAAACTGAGTTTTTTTTCTCTCTTTTTAAAAGAATATATGTTTTTATTGATTTCAGAGAGGGACAGGGAGCGAGAAACATCAATAATGAGAGAGAGTCATTGTCGGCTGCCTCCTGCACGCCCCTCGCTGGAGAGCAAGCGGGCAAGGCAGGCATGTGCCCGACTGGGAACGGGATGGGCCTCTGGCTCGGGGGGCGGGGCACAGCCACCGAGCCACACCGCGGCCGGGCTTGTCTCTTGACTGCGTCTGTCCTCCGGTGTGGTTGGCAAGTGGAATTAACTGGATTTCCACTCTGTCTTCTGTGTGGGATGATTTAAGCTCTTTACCCCCTGCTTGAGGAGAAGTGCAAACCATTTACTCTTAAGTGTCCTGTTTAGGGAAAATAGGATTTTCTAGGCTGCAAACTGCTGTGTAGCTGTCTGTCAGTTTCTCTGTTCCACTTGGCCTGGCTCATCAGCCTGTCTCCTCCTTACTGCTGAACGAGGGTCCCCAAGATGTGCCACTTTGACATGTGAATTATTTTGAGCTGAAGGCAGTCAAAATCCTGGGGTTCAAGAAACTTTTACCTCTCCCTTAAATTTAAATTAGGGGCATTACCCTTAATCATAATCACCAGAAATACATTTTTACGACCCAAACATAGGGCAGGACAAACTTTTAATTACTGAATATCTGCTTTTATTGTCCTGCGAATGACCTTCCCCCTGCGTTACTTCATCTTTAGCTCAGAATGCCGTAGAGGCCGAAACCGGTTTGGCTCAGTAGACCGAGTGTTGGCCTGCGGACTGAAGGGTCCCGGGTTCGATTCCGGTCAGGGGCATGTACCTTGGCTGCGGGCACATCTTCAGTGGGGGATGTGCAGGAGGCAGCTGATCAAGGTTTCTCTCTCAACGATGTTTCTGACTTTCTGTCCCTCTCCCTTACTCTCTGTAAAAAATCAAAATATATATATATATATATATATATATATTTTTTTTAAGAATGCCATAGAGACCTAGTTTTCCCCTTCTATCTCTCTGAACCTCTCCTGCTTGTGGGATTCTCAGCTGAAGGTACATAATTAAATCTGGCTGCTTTGTTAACCTGTCTCATGTCTATCTGATTATTAGACCGGCTGCAAGAATCTAAAAGGGTCAAGGAAAGTTTCTCCCCTCCCCACACTGCCAAGCTTGCAGTCCTGCCTCTCTTCTGCAACCTTTGTAAAGATGGAAGTAATGAGACCCAAGGCAGCTGCGTTGTTTTAGCTGCAGGTGGTCAACCAGAAGTATAACTAAAGGCTCTTGTCTGCTACTCAGGACTCTTCCTGAGCTCCTGTCACCCTGCTAGCTAGTGACACCCTTAATCCAGTCACAGGTGGGAAACTGAGGCCGGAAACCTAAGCCAGAGGATTTCAGACCAGCCATTCACCAGGGTGGGAACAAACCAAGGTGTCTACTAGCATGTGAGCTCCTGGGAGGCAGGGCCACAACAGCCAGCCCCCCTTTAGTAGGTGCTTGGTGGGTACCAGAGTGAACGAGTGAAGGAAGCTCGCCTCGCCATTCCCAGCACAGAAAGGCTACCAGAGGGAAGGAACAGAAAAGCCGTTTCAGACCGGGAAATGGGTCTGTTTCCAGCCTCTGGCCGGGATTAGCGGAGCCCCGCGCTGTGGGAACATCGCTCTCTATCCACATGGGGCCCAGGCGGGAAAAGATCAGAACCCATCTGAGAACTCCGAGACTCACCCTGGGGCTTTGTGGTTTGGGAACCGCAGGGTCAACGCGCAGACTGCAGTGTGTCACTGTTTCCATTGCACGTTTTCCAGGGTCTCCACTTGGCTGGCAACCTCCGGGCAGATTCCTCTGTGGGGGCAGCGGGGGAGGGGGGGAGAGGCCGGAGAGATAGGCTTTGGGCAGGTTCCCCATTGGCCCCCGGAAGCCCCGCCCGCCCCGCCCATAGAAGAATGGTTAAAGAAGCTCTTGACTCTACTAATGGGGAGAGGGGGCGGGGTATCAGCAACGCAACTCCTCCCCCCGGGATCCCCAGCAGCTCCAGTTAACCAGTGAGACGCACACTTCTTCTCCCGGCCCAGGGGATGTTGGCTGAAGCAGGTTTTTTGTTGTCAATTTTTAAAAATATATTTTTATTGATTTCAGAGAGGAAGGAAGAGGGTAATAGAAACATCAATGATGAGAGAGAATCATTGATCGGCTGCCTCCTGCAAGCCCCCCACTGGGGACCGAACCCACAACCCGAGCCATGTGCCCTTGACCAGAATCGAACCTGGGACCTTTCAGTTCGCAGGCCGACGCTCCATCCATTGAGCCAAACTGGCCAGGGCTCAATTTTCTTTTTTAATAAGTAGCATAGAAGGAACAATCATATGAGCCCCTACCAGTGTTTCCCAGAGCCTGGTTAGCAGTTTGTGTGTGAATGCTGACTTTTAAATGAAGATCAATGTACTTGCAAATGAGTAGGGGAAGTCGGTGCGGAGTTGGCTGGGAAGGGTGTGGGAGGTCCTGGGTTCAGAAGTCTCCTCTGTCCAGCTGATTGTATTCCTTTACGCATATTTCTAAGATGGTGTGGGAATGAGATGATGAGATGTACACGAAGTTGTGTTATTAGTTGTTATTGGTAATTTTCATTGTCAGGTGGCTCACAGTGATTACCATTATTGGTTAAATAGCTCAGCCATTTACTTGTGTGATCTGGCTAAGTTACTTAACCTCTGAGCTTTGCTTTCCTCCTTTGTAAATGGGGCTAATGAGGTCAACCTGATGGGACTATTGTAAGGATCAAATGAGTTTGTAAAGTATCTAAACCTCGTAGGCTGTTAAGACAGTCGTGTTCGGGTCTCGGAAAGAGGTACGAGGCCAAACGGGGTAAAGAATTATAAATGTATTAGGTCATCTGGAAAACCAGATGGGCTGAACCCCCAAATGGTGCCAGCACCCACAGACAGGAGTCGGAGATTTTAAAGGACTCTAGGCGAGCCCTAGCCAGTTTGGCTCAGTGGATAGAGCGGTGGCTAAGGATATGTAACTCAGTTGGGGGGTCCTCCCTGGGCCTGAGCCCTTGTCAGAGCTCCTGCAAGAAGCAATCAGTCAATGTGTTTCTCTCACATCAATGTTTCTCTCTGTCTTTCCCTTTCTCTTCCACACTCTCTACATCAATGGAAAAATATTGGGTGAGGATTAAAAATAATAACTTGAAAAATGAAGTTCTCTAGCCTGGCTTTTTAGGCGAAGAATTCTCTGGGTGGTCTGGATCCTGGGAAAGTCCCAAAGGGAAAGTTACTGGTCTTGCCCTGGCAGGTTTGGTTAAAGTGTCGACCTGCGGACCAAAGGGTCATGGGTTTGATTCCCAGCCAAGGGCACAGACTTCGGTTGCAGGTTCCATCCCCACCCTGGTCCAGGTGCGAGCAGGAGGCAACCAATCAATCTGTATCTCTCACATTTCTCTCTCTCTTTCTCTCCCTCTCTCCCTCTCCCTCTTCTTCCCTCCCTCCCTCCCCTTCTCACCCCTTCCATGCTCTCTAAAAAATCAAGGGAAAAGACATCCTTGGGTGAGGATTAAAAAATAAATTAAATAAAAAAAATTTTAAAAGGAAGTTACTGGTTTTAGCAAATGGAATGTGATCTTAAGTGAAAGGGAATATCAGCTGTGAAATGATCTAAAGGTCAGTTTCCCAGGGGCGGAGGTATAAATTCAATTACTTGATTAGACTTAACAAGAAGTCCCTTCCCATATTGCGCTTTAGAGGAAGCTGGGCATTGGGTATTCAAAAGCATCCAACAAGCATTTCAAATCTCTGCATCATCCATTTGTCACCCAAGAGGGATCTCTACTGGAGTCTTTTGCAGCTCAGAACTGTTCCTTCACAAGGCATGACTCTATAACATCAGCATCACCTCAGCCTGATTCAGCCTTCTGATTACCATTATCCACACCTGCTTAGAATCCCTTCCCCTGTGAGCAGTCTCCCAGAGAGTTGGGTTTGGGAAAGCTCCCTGTTGCCCACCGGAAGCCCGGCCTGCCCTGCCGATAGTGGGGACCAAAAATATTTTCCTGGCCCCAGGCCTGTGGCTTTTGGGACTGTCCTTGGACAATTGCTGCAAGGTCCTTGGAACTCAGTGCCCGTGTTTAGAAGGAGGTGCTACTCTCCCCACCTCAGGCGCTTTTAGAGGCTGCCTCAGCCTAGCCACATATCTGGAGACTTCCGTTGCCCCTGCCTCTTCCCACTCGGTGCCTCTCTAATCCTTGAGACACTAGTATATAGCCTAATGTTTTCTCCCCTGCAATTCCCCCCTTTGGCCTGGGTTCTTTCCATTCCAACCCCAACTTGGAGCATCCTCTGTTCCTTGTCCAAGCCATTCTTTGTCACCCCTACTCACGGCTCTCTGTAGCTCAAGAGCTCAAGGCAAAAGCTGCACGTCCTCCCTTCCCTGTCTAGTCACTCAACCCCCTTGGGCTATATATAGCACGGCTGCGCCTTAGATTGTGTAGAGCTTCAAGTCCCAGTCTCCCCTTTCCCTCCCCCAACACAATAGGGAGCCTGAAGCTTACAGGCAGGGTAGGAAGCCCAGCAAGAGGCAGGGAGGCGTTGGAGAGCAACAAGAAAGGGTGTGCTGCATTGTGGACCGTCCAGAACATGTAACCTTCCCATCTGTTGTCAGGGACTTGCCACTTCTCTCCCAGCCTGCTAGCCATTCCCTGCCACTTTCTCCTCTAGAGGAGGAGGAGCAGGCAATGTGCTGGGGAATGCTAACAATCATCTTATTTAACCCTTACGATGATCCTATGGCTACCTCCTATCGCCATTTCACAGAAGATACAGACTCACGGAAATTGAGTGGCAGAAGACCAAGTATTTAGAGAGAGGTTGGTCAAGCAGCTAACTGACCCCGCATCTAACTCCGGCCTACACTCTGGATCCCCTGTTTGTCGGCGTCATTCATTGAAAGCCTTGGAAAATAGAATTTCTATTGGCGTGGCCTGATCTGGAAGGAAGTTTACTAACCAAATTACTAATGGAGAAATGCTGAAACCAAAATAATTATTAAAGACTTGGCACATTAACAAAAATGTTATCATAATTTTATTTTATCTGTGTACTAAAGCAGGATGCTCCAGAAATTCGTTCCTTAAAGATTTCTGTGTGTTCTCAGAAACTTTTGAAAACAAAAAGCATCCCTAACAGGTTTGGCTCAGTGGGTAGAGCGTTGGCCTGCAGACTGAAGGGTCCCAGGTTTGATTCCAGTCAAGGGCATGTATCTTGGTTGCAGCTGATTTATATTTCTATCTTATCATGTTTCTAACTCTATCCCTCTCCCTTCCTCTCTCTAAAAAATAAAAGAAAATAAAAAGCAAATTTTTCTTCTATTTCAGGACTTCCTTTCCACTTTACACTCATTCTCCTGTTAGTCCAAAGTAGTGAGATTTGATTTTAGGAATGATGAGAAGTCTGGATCTTTTTCTCACTTACTGTGACTTTGGGTAAAATATTTAACCCAAGCCTCAGTTTGTTCTTCTGTGAAATGGGGAGAATAATAGGAATAATACTTACTTCATAGTTATTGTAAGGATTAAGTAAAACAATCTACTTAATGCCATTAGCACACTTTTGGGCTCCTAGGTGCTCAGTAAATCATAGCAACTATTATTATTTTCTCAGTTCTGGGATGTTTGTGGAGCAGCAAACATGATCTCAACGAGTAGAAGTTGAACTTCACTCTCTAGAGCAGTGTGTCTCAACCTTTCTAATGCCACGACCCTTTAAGACAGTTCCTCAAGTTGTGGTGACCCCAACCATAAAATTATTTTCATTGCTACTTCATAACTGCAATTTTGCTACTGTTAATGAATCATAATGTAAATATCTATGTTTTCTGGTGGTCTTAGGTGACCCCTGCCTTTCGGCTCTACAACAGTGGTTCTCAAACCCGTGGGTCTTGACCCACAGGTTTGAGAACCGCTAGCAGGGTCACCTAAGACCATCAGAAAACATAGATATTCACATTATGATTCATTATTTACATTATGATTCATGAAAATAATTTTATGGTTGGGGTCACCACAACTTGAGGAACTGTCTTAAAGGGTCGTGGCATTAGAAAGGTTGAGAACCACTGGCTTCGTCCCTGTTCTCTAAAGGGCTTGGAGTTGATCTTGACTCTTGCCATCATCTCATGCAGACGTTTCCACCCACCCTCCCCACTTCTGGACTGGATCATCCTCGTCTTGAGAGTCCAGGCCACTGTTGGGCGCAGGAAAGGCGGCACGAAGTGTGTGAATGACTGGGAGGAGAGTTCCCATGGACGCCGGGGACATGGGAGGGCCCCGAGGGAGTCGCTGTGACCCTGGGTCTCTTCCCAGAGCAGTGAGTGCTGGGGAGAGAAAGAGACATCAGCTGCTGGACAAATTTCCAGTGCAGAAAAGCCCCGTTAGGACAGACACTGGGGAAGGAACAAAGGCTTGGGCTGAAGTGGGACCCTCCAGAGTGCATCCCAATTTTTCTCCATCTGCATAGCCATAGGTACTTTTCCTAATCAAGGGTGGATTATCAATGAGAATTCCTAACTTCAGTATCAATCTCGTGAGGCTTTCAGCGTGGCCAGCCTACTGGAAGGCAGAGTAACTATCCGGGCATACCCTCTGGAAAGCAACAGTACAGATTTTGGAGCCAGCCAGACCTGGGTTCAGATCTCAAAGCTGCCATTTGCTAGTTATGTACCCTTGGACAAATCCTTTAGCCTTGGGGAAGCTCAGTTCCCTGGTCTGTAAACAAACTGCTACTTACCATAGAGCATAGCAGAGAAGTTTGAAATGTAATTACCTAGAACAGAATAGGCACCACTGCTAGCAATTGTCATTTCTGCAACCCCCCAGGCAGTGTAAAGAGCTCTGGAGATGTGAGGGAAGTCCCAGTTGCTTCAAACTCCTGAAAAAAATCTCCTTGGTCCAGAAAGGACCTTTGAAGGTGTAGAAACCAAGACCAGAGAGCCTGCCTCCTGTAATTGGAGCATTGCATTTACAACTCGCATTGTTCATAAGGATACTGGAGGCTGTGTAACTCGAGGAAGAACCCAGGATGTCTGCCCTTCCTTGCCTATTTCCATCTCTGATCCAGCCACGTGTGTCCATGAGGATTAAAACAGTAAACACAGCTAAGAGCCCTTTTCCATTTGGTCTTTCATTACTCTCCGGTGCCTGGAGTCCATCCTCAAACTCAGCAGATGGGGGGTTAAGACGGATGCCCTGTCCTATCTCCTCCCCTCTCCATTCCTGACTTCAAAGTCTCCATAAAGCCCGCTCTTGCTTCCCTGACCCTGTAGTGGTCATCATCGGCTCTTGGCTGAGCCCTAGCCCGGCTGCTCAGTCCACTTTCGGGCCATCTGCTGCGGTAAGCACCAGCATGCTGAGGACCTATGGGGCCAAAGGCTGTTGCTCCTTGGGGAGAGGAGGGACAACTAGGTATAGAAGTTGCCTCAAGCAGGGAGTTCGTTTCATGATTAGACTTAGGAAGCAGCCAATAGGCAGAACTCCTGGTTTAAGGACCAGGACTTTGGGACTCCATCTAAGTTGTGATCAGAGCAGGCATTTACAGGGTTAGCAAGTAGAACAATAGGGTCACCAGCCCAGGGATGGAGGCAGGCGGTTGGTATTCGCAAAGAATATGGTTAAGAGTCAGACCCGGAAACAGGAGCAGCTCAGGGACGAGCATTTGTTCGTTAGTATTGTCTGAAACGTGTGCTCAAGTATACACAAACCCAGGTCCAACTATTTTAATCTCTGGCTCTGTGATTGGGTAGCCATGGTGTCACACTGTCTGGGATGGTTATGGTTCCCTGGGGCCAGATCCTGCTCTGTAGATCCCTCAGGAGTAACTGTCACAAACTCACGACCAGGGGAGGAGGGGAGGGTCCCACAGCTCAAGGCCTTTTCGTCCCACCCTCATCTGTGGATTTTTCCAGCTGCTTTTCTTGGCCCAAGGATGACACCCACAGGGATGCAGATGGGGGAAGGGGAAACAGAGAAAAGTGAAGTCAGAAAGAGCTAGGGAAGAGAGATAGTAAGATGGAGAAATGGCGCTAGTGGTCCAGCCGTCTGAAACAGGACATTTTTTTAAAGTGGCTGTGTAGGGAATGGTGAGGTCTTAGCTTAGCAGGCAACTTTCTCCTTTCTACCCCAAACTGATGAGCATTGGATCCTGAGTGTGGGGTGCTTCCTTCCAGGACTGGGCTGCGGCCTAGGAGCCCTGCTGCCAACATCTGGGGGCAGGATCATGTCTGCTAACAAAGGCTGGTGGGTGCCACCCGAAGGTGAAGACAGCGTGTCTGATAAGCTCCTGAGGAAGACCCGGGAGTCTCCACTGGTGCCCATAGGTGAGTGGGGAGAGGAAGGGATGGGGCCTTCTCTCAGAAAACATCCCTCCTAGTCCTTTCAAAGGATGAAGCAGAGAATGCAAGTGGCCTTACCCACTGAACAATCAACAGCTAGAAGTTACCAGCAGCAGAGGGGCCAGAAGACAAAGGGGCACCGCCTTACAATGAAATGGGGGCGTCTGGATGGGTGGAGGTGCGGCCAACTGAGTGCATGGGATGTGGGGAAACAGTGTCAGGAGGGGAAGGAGAGTTTGGGGTCCCGTAGGGCTTCCTTCCTCTAGGCCCTGGGAAAGTAGAAAAACAGCTGTCAGATGTGGGAGCCAAGGTGGTTAGAGAAGGGCCCAGAGCAGGCCTAATGGGGTAGGGGAGTCCTGATGATGGGCTATTTGTATGTGGGGGAAGGGAGTCATTGGAGGGAGGCAGCTACTTGGAAAACACCATCCAGAGGAAAACTCAGCCGTCTAGTAACCCTCCCACCTTCAGCAAAGCAGCTGGATGCCCAATCTTCCTAGTATCTCTCATCAAGAGTGATGAACTTGATAGATGAGGTCCAAGAGTCATGTTCTCTGACTACAGGCTTAGGCGGCTGCCTAGTGGTGGCAGCATACAGGATTTACCGGCTGAAGGCTCGTGGTTCCACCAAGATGTCCATACACCTGATTCATACCCGAGTGGCAGCGCAGGCCTGTGCTGTGGGTGCAATCATGCTAGGTGAGTGGCATCACAGAATGAGCTGAGTTCTGGCAGTTAAGGGACCATGATTTCAGGCCATATTCCCTATACAGGCTCCATATCAAGTCCTTGGGGAAACCCCCATACCGAGACATTTTCAGGGTTCCGTTTAATCTCCCGTCCCAGGCCTGTGGGGACAGTGTGGCGTTTCATGACAGCTTGTCCTAGAGGCGAGAAAAACCATGCAACAAAAGAGGCTGAATTTCTCTTCCTCTTTGGATCAAAAGGCAGACAGCCACTTACTAGCTGTAGGACAGTGGACAATTCCTTCTCTGATCCTCGGTTTCCCCATGTGTAACGTAATCACCACCTCTGGCTGCGGGAGGTTTCTTAGACAGAAATGCACTGGCAATGCTTTGCAGGTTGTCAGAAGGGTTGTTTCTCAGGCTGTGTGGCCAGGTGTCTGTAGCAGCTGCTAAGCCCTAGGGCAGAAAGCTGGACTCTCAAGGGATGGGCTGGAGCCAGACCCGGGGGCTCTGCAGTTGTCACTCCTCTCAGGGACACCTGGGAGTCAGAGGAGAGGTCAAGCTTTCGATGCGAAGTGGCATTTTTCTTTCTCCCTCGCACAGGTGCCGTGTACACAATGTACAGAGACTACATCAAGAGGGCAGCACAGGACGCGGGGGAGAAGTAGGTTTCTACAGCAAGGGCGGTCGGACTCTCACGTCAGTCCCTGGTGTGTTCCTAATAAAGGAATTTTGCAGAAAACTGACAGCCTCTTCTTCACCTGGGAGAGAAGATGAAGGGATTGGCAGTGGCTGGTGGGGGAGCTTAAAGCAAAGGATTGGAGGTGGGGGGGGGGGCAGGAAGAGAGGTGCAGTACACCTCCGATCCCAGAAACCCAACAATTCCCAAGCCAGCTCAAGCCCACCTAGAAAACCATGGTAGACAGGACGCCAGAAATAGAGTGGGGGTATTAACAGCCTCCATGCTTACGGGAACACTGGATTAAAGGACTGATTCCCTGCCCTGACCAGTTTGGCTCAGTGGATAGAGCATTGGGCCGTGGACTGAAAGGTCCCAGGTTCAATTCCAGCAGAGGGCATGTACCTTGGTTGCAGGCTTGATCCCCAGTAGGGGGCATGCAGGAGGCAGCTGATCAATGTTTCTCTCATCTATGTTTCTAACTTTCTATCCCTCACCCTTCCTCTCTGTAAAAAAAAGTTAATAAAAATATACTTAAAAAAAAAAATAAATAAACGGCTGCTTCCCTGGAGACCCAGGCAGGAAGTAGGCTGCAGCTGGAAGCAGAGGCAGCGAAGCCTCATGGGAGACGACATAGATTTAGAACCCAAGGGCCAG
The DNA here is from genome assembly GCA_027563665.1 of Antrozous pallidus. Classification (NCBI taxonomy): domain Eukaryota; kingdom Metazoa; phylum Chordata; class Mammalia; order Chiroptera; family Vespertilionidae; genus Antrozous; species Antrozous pallidus. The sequence goes on from CM050526.1 coordinate 39,539,583, forward strand.
GACTGGACTGTGCTGGAGGAGAGGGGGTGGGGGTGGGGGGATGAAAGCAAGAGAAAGGCAGAGGTTAGAAAGTTCTGTTCACTTATAAACCATGGCTAAGGTCAGACTTGTAAAAAAAATTCCATGTAAATTCTGAGGACAGGGCCTCCTGGGGTTAAACACTTTCATTCCCTCCTCTTTCCCCGAGCCAAACTCCTCTCTGCTCCCTGGGAATGGAGCCAGGCACAGGCCACAGAAGAAACAAGGAGGCTGAATGGGACTCCTGCACTGGGCTCTGGGTTGGAGACTCTTGGGTTTTTCAAGGTGGCCACAGCAGCTCCCAGACACGCTGACCACATGGAGTCCATGTCACATGAGGTCCCAGCTCCCAGTCCAGCGTGCAGCCCACTGCAGGGAGCAGCAGCTGCTGGCATTCACATGGGGTAATTGAGCACAACATCCTGCTTGGCGAGCTCCAGCAACATAGGATCATCGAAGAACTTGCTAATGCTCACGTCTTCACTCAGGCCCTGCAGAAAGTGGGGGCAAACGAAAGAATGAGTCCTGTGTGGCATCTGAATGGTGGGGGCATCTGGTTGGGTAGGAAGCTGGTGGTGATGGGGATGGACTGTTAGCCAGGCCGTTTCGGGAGCCCTGCCTTTAGGGCTTTGTCACTGGGGAGCAGGGCTGACTGCTTGAGGCCTGTACAGACTGCATCTCTATGTTGTACAGTGAACTGCTTAGTCTTTGGGAGAAAGGTCCAAGAGTAAGAAATGAGAGAGAGAAAACTGCTGAAACTCCTGGGGGTCAAAGGGTGGTGACAGGTCTGAGGACACACACACCTTTCTACGACGGGTTTTGATCATGAATTCCCGGGCCAGGTGAGGAGCTGGCTGTGGCTCCAAGGGGCGGATGACAATGCTCTTATCCAGAGGATCCCCAGGGACAATCTGAAAGGCAAAGGGGATTCAGAGGGTCCAGGCAGACCTCTATTTGGGTCTGGAAGCAGGACTCTCTTGGAGGAGGTTGGACAATGTCCGTCAGGACTTGGAAGGGAAACAGATCCATAAGGGATTGGCTTGTACAAGTGGGAGGCCACGTCGGCCAGTCCGCCCCATTTTCTCACCTGCCAATGGTGGAAGACAGACAAGGAAAAGGCCTGCCCCTGCGTGTGAGTCCGCAGATCAGTCTCAAAGCCAAAGGAGTCGATAGCCGGGATGAAAGCTTTGATGGTGTAGAGAGGGGAGCCTGGGATGGGTGCATCCTGAGTCACGTGCCCCCTGAGACAGAACAACAAAGGCTGAGTCAAAAGCAGAGAAGCAATCTGCTCTCAAACAGCCCCCAAACCAGAATGACCATAAAGAAAGAGTGACGGTGAATGCACTGCGGAGACAGAGGGGCTGGGACCTCTGTCAACACCCTGTGGAGCCAAAGCGGCAGCAACCTCTGGGCCGAGCGGGAATGCTGATGCGTAAGGTTTTACAGACGTTCCCACCATGGGCACCCTGCAGGACTTTCCCCAGGCGCTCTCTGAGGAGGGCCTCCCAATAAGGAATCTCAAATCTTAATCTGGAGGAAAGCTGGGGATTTCCTCATTCCTATTCTTACTTCCTTCTGAAAAAAACCCCCGGCTCATTAGATTTCAGGAGTGGAGGGGGGGGGGGGGCTGGTCCCTCCATGGTAGCGGAGTGACTTCCTGCTCTGCTCGGCCTCTGTGTCTCCCTAACATGTGGGGGCTGCTCACCTGCGCCGGGCCAGGACAGTATAAACAGCGGAGACACAATCTGCAGGGGCCTGGACCTCCACAAAGTAGTAAGGCTCCATCAGGCGAGGAGTGGCCTGCAACAGAGCAACACGAAGGGGTTCCTCAGCTTGGGGAAGGCTGAGGACTTAATGGCCTGGAGTAGCAGAGCCCCTCTCACTTACCATGAGGAAGGCAGAGTAGACAACTCTTCTGGCTGTGGGGATGATCTGGCCCCCGCCCCGGTGCAGGGGCTCTTGGGCAACCACTGCATCTAGGATCTTAAACTTGACATTTCGAATCACTGAAAAGGAGATGGACAGCTGATTAAGGAGCGGCTCACGGCCAAGCAGCAAGGAGCCTCTTATAGCTCTACAGCTATCTTTCGGCCACAAAACTGCCCTTCAGATGGGTATTCTGATTGGAAACACAAGGTCTGTAGCAAAGAGGTCAGCAGTCAAGCATACATTTACAGTGTTTCAGACATCATAAAGTTTCCCTAGAAGTTTATGTGCTTCTTCTGCAGACATTTAATTATTTTTTGATATAAATTCTAGGAATTGCATATTTGTTCCCATTAAGTCCAATTCTGGTCTATAAACCACTCCAATCCCATCCTCCTTTTTTTTTTTTTTTACAGAACATCCTCCTCCTTTTGCTACAGCTCCTCAAACTTATTCCTTCTCAGGAATGAGGAACGAATGTCAGTGCAGAAGTGACTTCATTTCTAGGCTGTACTAAGTGGTAGCACAGGATAGGGAGGAGGAGGCAGGAAACAGGCTCGGGACATGGGATGGCCCTTCTGCTTCTCCTGGCAGGTCCCAAAGACAGGCCGACCCACCTCCTACCCCCAGGAGCAAAGGCCCTAGAGGACTGAGGTGGGGGAGGCAGAGAAACTGCTAGACTTACACTCATCACAGAGGGGTCCCTCCCTGGTTCCCCACTGGAAACCTTGAACAATGCTGTCCTTCACCGAGCCAAGAAGAGCCTTGTCCACCTGCACAGAACAGAAGGGTTCTTTAGTAGTGATCCTGGCAATAGCCAAAGAGTTTGGAGGGAGAAGGCAGGTACGCTGTAAGAGGATATTCTCCTTCACCAGAAGACACAAAATACTTCCAGGAAAAAAAGAACACTTTGTCGTTTCTTCCACTTGAGCCAACAGATCACCAAAGGCTCCCATCAGTTCTCCAGGCATCTCACCGTACCTCAGAGGGCAGGGTGTCATCCACCAGGATGTTGGGGCCGGTGGCATCAGGGCCAAAAGCCCAGATGGAACGGGCAGCCAGCAGATCCCAATCGTACTTGGTTTGGAAGAACTCTCCCAGCTTCTTCCTGGGGAGGGAGACAGCGGAGGCTCAGCCGCTCTGACCGCTGGCTCCTGGGGCCACGGACCCTGCCCCTCTGGAGATGGTCACCTCACCCACCCACACTGCTCCCAGGACACAGCCAAGTGGGGGAACAAAATTACTTCCCAGAAGGATGTGGGGTAAGTTACGGAGCCCTGCCCTGTCTCCCTTTAGCCCTGCAATGAGAGCTGTCTCGCCTGTTCCAGGTGATCTGGACCACCTCATTCTCAATGTCTTCAGCAAGGCCTTTCTCCAGAGGCTCAGCGATCATGGTGATCTTGTTCCTAGTTAGAGAGGAAATGAGTAACGAGGTGGGTGAGCAGGACGAACAGAGGTCATTTCTAAGAAAAGGGTGACAAAGGAACAGATAAGGCAATGACATCAGTGAAAACCACAGGCGTAGAGCCAAAGGAGCTTATCATTTTTTCTTATTAGAATCTTTCTCTCTCTCTTTTTAAAAATATATTTTTACTTATTTCAGAGAGGAAGGGAGAGGGAGAGAGAGAAACATCAATGATGATAATCAATGACTGGCTGCCTCCTGCACGCCCCACCTGGGGATTGAGCCCACAACCTGGGCATGTACCCTTGACTGGAATTGAACCCATGACCCTTTAGTACACAGGGTAATGCTCTATCCACCCTAGCCAAACCAGCTAGGGTGAATCTACCACTCTTTATGAAAGTAAGGCTAGGGGCAACATTTATATAGAAAGGGGAAGTGACAATTGCAAGTCATCCTGGCAAAGGATTTCATAGGATCATGTCCACAGGCATAATGGATCAGAGGCCTGGGCTAAAACTCTAGTATGCTAAGCACCCCATCCCAAGACTTCGAGGTCTCTGTTTCCACAGTGTCTGCGACAGTGGTGGAGTTGGTGGGAGAGGAGAGTATCAGTCCAAGGATACAATAACCCCCGCTTACTTCTTATTGGGCGTTTCAGCAAAGCATTTGAGAGAGGACGTTTCTACCACAGTCTCACAAAAGGTGACAACAGGGTCAGCCACCTGTTGGGAAACAAGACAAATTATTAGGCAAGGTCCCCTTTTGTTGGAAGGATGACCTCCTGCCAAAGGGAATCCCAAGAGCCCCTTGACATTACCTCTGTGAGAACCCCCCTTCTTAATCAGCATCAGTGACAAATACAATAGCAGGCTAAAAGCCATCATCATCAAGAAGCCTGAGAAAAGTGTGATATCTATATTCTGGAGTCAAAAGTACATGGGATCAAATCCAGATCTGCATTATGGTCCCTAAGGTATCTTTCACATCCATTTAGCCGTCCCTCCACCGTTCACTGAAATCACTCCGGCAGGGTCAGAGCTGGTACTAGAGACCGTCTGGGGAATCCCCTTCTGTTCTCAACCTGGGACTTCTCCCTGAAGCTCCCACTGGCCCTGGCCTGTACCTGGGAAACCCAGCATCTTATATAGCACCAGTCCTGGGCACATCAGTAGAAGAATCTAAGAGGGGTACTTGAGGGTACTCATTCCCATCACTCTAGGATCTTGGAGAAAATGTGTCTCTCAATTGGGACACTGAGGCCATGAAAGGGCAGTTTAACTGAGGGGCTGTGTCAAGGCTTGACAATGAACCCAGGAGAGCCAGGCTGCACTCTCACCTTGAAACCATACACTCTGAGTCTTAATCACCACAGACAAATTAATGGTCCAGCTTTTTTTTAAAACAAATGACCAAGAATAATTTTGGCTTGGGAGCACTGACTTTAAATGCATGACACTGAGAATAACCCTGCAAAAGGGGGCATACCAGATCTCAAATATCTTCCCGTGCAGGGAGCGGCAGATCATGCTTTTCTGAAACTGATCTCCTCTAGCAGGGCACCCCTCTTCCTGTGGGCCTTCCAGGGGAATCGAGCGTCTCGCTGCTTGAAAGATCAGCCTGGAGCTGTGAGCCAAGCCTGCTGCCAGGCAGGCGCTCAGAAAGGGGCTGCTGCTTTACCTTGATGTCTATCTCGGAGTACATCTTCCGCAAATCATGCATCACACAGTCCAGGTAGAGCTCCCCAGTGCCCAGAATCACGTGCTCACCAGACTCTTCCACCTGAAACACAACAGCCCTGCTGCTCACAGCCTGGACCCTATTGTGCCCGCAACAGCAGACAGGCACGAGTCAAGGCTGGAGACCAGGAGGAGGTGCCTGAATCCACTATCAGACACAGCCACTGCTCACGGTCGCTTCCAGCCTCTTCAAGGAGGATCAGTGACCTATGAGTAAGTCCTCAAGACCCGGGATCACCCGGGACAGTGCTTCTGGATGTGGGGAGGTCACCAATTTTACTACCATCTTATAAACTTAGGGAAAACCATGCCCTATGTCTGTGGACATAAGCCGACCTTTTATTTTTAGCCCCGGCCAACTACTCAGAAAGGTATGCTGGCAGGCTCAAGAGTGTAGAGGGGTCAGAGTGACTCACTTTTCCCTCTCTATTTCCTAAAAAATTAATTCAAAGTGTACTCTACAAGAAACATCTCTTTCCTATCTATACACTTGTGAAAGCTGCACGCACGCGCGCGCACACGCACACACACACACACACACACACACACACCCCTCCCTCTCCCCCACCCCCAAACATGGGTCTCATCCTGCCTTTAAATGACAGCGACAGGCAGCACAGACCACTCAGCTGGGGCAAGCAGGGCTTGGCAGCTGCAGGCCTCGGGCCTACCTTGGTGGTGAGGGACGGATAGCTCTTGTTGACCTTGCGCAGACCGTCCAGCATCTTGGGCAGCTCTGAGGGGTTGACTGGCTCCACAGCAATCTTGATAACAGATGTGGTGTTGAACTTCAAGGGCCGGAAAATCTGAGCCTGAGATCCAAAATGCAGAGGAGTGAGGACACCCGGCCTGAGTGGGCACACCAAGTGTGGGCGTAAGAGAGGAGCTGAGGACCTACTTAGGAGGAGACCCTTCTTCAGTCAGGAGCCTCCGGGCTGCTTGCAGGCAACCTGAAGGGCCATTTATGGCTGTGTATTTTGGCAGAGCAGAGAGAAGGGAAAGAATAAAAGGCATTCTTTCTAATTCCTAGTGCCCAAGCAGAGACTACAGGGAGACTTCAGCAGGGTCAGACCTAGAAGGCTGAGCCTGGGCTGAGGCCTGGAACCAGGACATGGCAGTTACTCTGGGTCAGTTCCCTGCCAGTTTTGCTGCTTATTGCTCACGTGGGCCGTGGCCTCTTGAGAAACTTTACCTCCTCGTTGCCTCGGGGTTCAGTTATGGTTGCCGTCTTCACGATTGGTTGATCAACACCTTCAATCAGAACCCAGTTGCCAGCAGGAACGCGGTTCACCTCAATGTGGTACCTGGAGCAATATCCAATAAGCAGCGATGACACTTGGGCAGAACGTTCATTTCATAAAAATGTGCCCAGTGCCTGCTGTGTGCCAGGCCCTGAGCCAGCAGCAGCGGCCAGCCGAACAGACACTTCCTAGCAGGGAGGGGTGCAATAAACAATCGGCCACATAACCACACATATATGTAGCTGTAAACTGGTAAGTGCCTTGAAAGGAAAGTACAAGGGACTAAGAGAGGACAAGACAGGAAGACCTAATTCCAGTTGGATGCTGGTGGTAAGCAAGCTGCTCTCAAAGGCATGGGATGTCAGGAGACGCCAAAACACCACAGAACATACTGCAGCCGTCCTAGCCCTTCAATCTTCTTCTGCCTTCCAGTGAACGGGCGGATTGGAGGAGGGAGAGGGGCCTCGGTGAGGCTCGGCAGCCACATGAGGAACAGGACTGGCCAGCTCTGCTTCCGAGCTGGGATGCTACATTTAGGAGCCGACAAGCTACCCAGAAGCCCAACCTAAATTTTATTCTGCAGCTGAGAACGCTACAAGGAGTCCAGCAGTCTTCTCTCTTGGTTAAAGAATAATCAGTGGAGGATGGGAAACTTTCTTTTGGGAAGAAACAAAACAGTTGTGACTTAAGGAACACAGAAGAGGAAGAAGGGATTAAGATGAGTGAAAACAGAAACGCTGTTACTAAAGTTCATGTAAGCCACCCGGGCACAAGGCTCTGGCATTATCCCCACAAGAGCTGCCTTTTGGCCCTAGCAACGCTGGGTAGTAAGAACTGGAAGTCAATAGATCTGCTGAGGGAGGGTCTCCTCAGCCCCTGCCGGAGGGAGCCAGGCAGCACTGTGCTTCCCGGAGGGCCAGCCCTTGCAGCTGCTTGGGGCGGTTCCAGCATGGCGGACAAGCAGGCCCCTAAGGCTGTGGTTAGCAGTACCTGGCCACAGAGATCCAAAGGCGGCCCACGGTGCAGATCTGGGAGTCTTCCTCGTCCTCCAGAGTGTAGTTCTCCCCCAGCACCTTCACAGGCTGCCCAGCATGGATGGTGCCACTCAGCACCCGGCCAAAGGCATGAAACTGGACTCCGTCGTCTGTGCTGTACATCTTGGTAGTGTGGCACATCAAGGGGCCCTGGAGGAGGGGACAGAGTGCAGCCTCACCTACACGTACTCTCTAGGTAAGTACCACTGTCTCCCTTTCCCTGACAGCAATGCCATGAGCTCTACGAGAAGGTAGTCTAGACCTGGAAGATGTGGCGACCTCCTAGGAAAATTCTAACCACGCTTCCCCCCCTGCTTATTAATAGGTGTCAAAGGCATAAGAGAAAAAACTATTTTCCTCCCTCCCACCCCCTCTGGGGAGGGGAGGGCAATAGGGAAAAAAAGGTTTAGGATGACAGATTGGCACTGTTAACTTGCAAGATTATAAAATAAATTTCCTCCAGAGATGTAACTCACAATTCTCAATTGTCTGTATGTTTATGCTGAGAAACTAGACTGCTGAAGGAATGGCTGGGAAAGTTTTAGAAAAGCCAGGGCTGATCAGATTAGCAACTATTTGTTGAATCTTTAATAACTGGTAGGCACCATAACATTTTCTTAATCTTACTTAATTCTCATAATGACCGCACGTATTATCATCCTCATTTCACAGATCAAGACCCTCAGGCTGAGAAAGACTGAATAATGTTGCCAAGATCCTATCATTAGCAGCAGTAACACCAGGCTTTGAGTTCAGGTCTGTCTGTGCTCAGATGGAGGGGCAAGCAAAAAAGGGGGAAGAAGGCATTACTCCTGTAACCAGAAAACACTATCCCTGCACAGGAGGGAAGAGTCAGAGAGTTGGGGAGTCACATGTCCTTACATCAGGGTCACAGTCGCTCATGGCCTCGCCGAGGTCGGAGTCCACACCGCCGGTGTAAGTGTGCTCAATCTTGGACTTGGCACCCACCTTCGGGGAAGGGATATGCTGCACACACATGTCCACAAAGCCTGTGGGGGGGAGAAGGCCATTACTCTATACCCTCACGGGGGGCGAGGGGTGAGCAGTGACTCATCCACTCATGACACGATGGTTTTAGGAGGAAGTGATACCCCATTTCCTGGGCGTATGATGCTAAAAGGCTGGAGTCACACTGTTGCTAGGAAGCACAAGCAGCAGGTCTCAATGATTCTTTGGAACTCAGCTGACAAAGATTTTCCAGTATCTCTAACAATCCATGACCTTTTATTGAATATAAGCACTTACTGCACACTTACATGAAACAGTGAGCACCCCCTCTCTTCCCTTTTGGCAAACATTGCACGTTTCTGTTCAGCAAGTTATCCTGGTTTTCAAACAGTAAGTCATGCAAAAAGAAGCTCCATAAGCACCTTGGGGTAGGCATATCTGCTTTTGTGTCTCCCATGTTAGACTGAGGGCCAGCTCAGAATGGCCATTAAGATTATGCACTCTGCAGACTCAGACTCAAGAAATGGCAGAGGGGCCTCTTTGCCATCACCTTTTCCTCTCCTTTATTCTACAGATGAGAAACCAGTCAAGAGAGTGACTGGCCCAGGGTCAGCCTATGGACGAGCAGGATCAAGACTCAGCTCTTATTAACCAGTCCATGCCTTTCTTCATACCACCTGCCTCTGTGCGACTAAAATACAGGAGGGACAAGCTCAGGGGAAAGAAATCCGAGTCTACAAACTGTCTCCCACGTCCTCGCCTGTGCTTTCCCCACTACTGCACATCCCCGACGAGTCCACTCTCCTGACTGTCCCCGGAAAAAATACCTGCTTCTCCATTTCCTTTACTTGCATGTTCCTCTTGGTGGAACGTAATGGCTTTTGCTTCCCAAGTACCATCCACCAAGGAAAGCAGCTAGGAAAAAGCCAGGTGCTCTGTATCCCGACCTTATTTAAAAGAACCTCAGATCTTTTACCCACTGTGGGTTCGGGAAAAGCTCCCACGACACATGTGGCAGGACATAATGACAGTGACGATAAGGGGGCCATGAGCTCTTCATTACCTGTGAATTCGCCAAAGAACTTTTTGCAGACCAGCCTGAGCAGGGGGCGGATGTTCAGCTTCAGCTCCTCCTTGGTCAGGTGGATGCCAAGCTCGTCCAGGGTCCTCGGGAGGCTGGTGTCCACATCCCCCACAACCTGTGACAATACCAGACACATCAGCTGTGGCGACAGCCCCGCTGTGGTGCTATGGAGGAGAAGGGAAGGCCGACGGGCAATCTGAAGGGTAACTGCACTAAGTTCTTGTCTAAAGGGAGAGCTTTTGGCAAGAACAATTTAGTTTCAAGAAAACCTTTGGTACCAACCCTGGGTGAAGCAGCCTTGGTTAAATGCCCACATCAGCCAATAAGCCTGGAACTCTCAGATGGATTGTCAGTGCTGCCCCCTGGTGTCTGAAAAGCAGCATCTCACCCCACTCAGGCAATCCCTCCCCTCCCCTATTTAGAGACTTCTCAGATCGAGGATCTCAGCACTGGAAGGAACCAAAAAAGGTCACCTAGCATTCCATCGCTGTCAGGGCAGGGCTAAGCTAAACCATCCTCAGCAGACTCAAGGTCTCTACAGGCAGACTCTATAAATTTCTTTTATTAATCCATTCCAGCCTGACACAAGATACTAAGTATTTTTTTTAGGACTAATAAATTTGAATCATGCTATTTTTGTCTTGTTGCTATGCTTCACTATTTTAAAGCTGGAGTGACCACACACATTTTGTGTATATGCGTGTGTTCACTATGCACAGTACTTATTCAACACCTGCATATTTTATAACTGTCTGTATAAGATTCCTTGTATAAAATCATTACTTTTAGTTCTGCCTTTTATGGAGCAAATTCAAACAAATATAACATTACACTCTTTTCACCGGAGCATCCCATATATTTAACTGTCCGGTGCCTCCTATCCCATCTTACACACATCACACACATACGTGCCCGGAAGACTCATTAAATCCAAGCCCATGCTGCCATTTTTCCAGTGGCTGCAAAGTACTTCATTTCATGGGATGCACCGTAATTCACTTAATCAGATTATCACTGAAGAACATTTTTTCCTACTCTTATTAATAATGTCATAACAAGTAAATATATATAAAAACTAGAGGACTTTCACAATTATATCTGTAAGTTAAATCTCCATAATTGAAATGATACCTTCTCAAAAGTGTCACGTTCTTTTTTCTTTTAAATATTTTTTTTATTGTTTTTTTTTTTACAGAGAGGAAGGGAGAGGGATAGAAAGTCAGAAACATCGATGAGAAACATCGATCAGCTGCCTTCTGCACACTCCTTACTGGGGATGTGCCCGCAACCGGGATACGTGCCCTTGACCAGAATCGAACCTGGGACCCTTCAGTCCGCAGGCCGACGCTCTATCCACCGAGCCGAACTGGTTAGGGCCTTTTTACTTTTTTAAAAAATATATTTTATTAATTTTTTACAGACAGGAAGGGAGAGGGATAGTTAGAAACATCAATGAGAGAGAAACATCAGTCAGCTGCCTCCTGCACACTCTTCACTGGGGATGTGCCCACAACCAAAGTACATACCCTTGACCAGAATCGAACCTGGGACCCTTGAGTCCGATGATCTATCAACTGAGCCAAACCAGTCAGGGCTGTCATGTTCTTTTAAATAGTCAAAATCTTTGCACAAATCTGTGTAGGTCATGCCTTTTCTTTCTTTCGTACACTGCCCCTTCACTCTAAATTCAACAGCACTTAGCGGACTATGGTGCTCCAGATGCAGAAGACTGGTGACCAACCATCTTCAGACAGCACTACAAAACTGAGCAGGTCAGGGGCAGGAAGGAGTCCAAGTTCACCCTGCACTTACTAGAAGGGCAGACCTAAACCAGGTAGCCCAACACACTTACCTGAGCGAGTATCTTATACAGGGGCTCCAAGATAAACTCCACGAAGCTCCTTTGTGAGCTGCTGGTTGGGGCCTTTTTGGTGAACTTTCGCCTAAAGATGAAAAAAAAGGGGGGGGGGGGGGAGTTATGGGTGATTCAGGAAGAAGATGGTGTCACTGACTTCCAGGCTGTATTTCCTTGGTTCTAAGCAGGGCCCAGGGGAAGAAATGTGTGTGCGCGCAAGGTCTCCAGGCTCCTGACAGGCAGATGGTAGGACTCTCATGGGCGCCTGCACTGAGCTGGAACGACCTCTCACCGTGTTGGAGCTCCTGAAACCAGCTCTCCTAAAGGAGGAAACATGGTAGCTCACGTCTAAGAAAAAAGAAGGTTTTAATCTTCAGAACTCTGTCTGTCTGTCTGTCTGTCTTCACTACTGGGAGATGGGTAACCCCTCTAGCGTCACTTCCCACACCTACTCACGTCTTAGGGTTGAAGTAGATGTCACCCCAAAGTCTTTTAGCAAATTCCTGGTAGTTAATGTCACCTATAAGAGAACCATACAATTATAATCTACTCAGCAAAGCAAACTATTATTCAAACTTTTCTTTCAGGTGCCACAGGTAACCAGCTGAGGAATTCTAGCACCTTTCTTTCCAAGGTCCAGACATTTGCTCCTCCCCAGGCAGGCAGACAAGGACACAGACACAAAGGACACGGCCATGCTGGAGCCAAACGAGCACCCAGGCAGCCTCCATCTCCAGCAAGCACAGCACTGAGCTCAGACAAGGCAGCTTTTATTCTTCCTCTGATGGAACAGGCTCAACTGCCCATATGTTATCCTCTGTCTGCACCTAAACACCCTCCCTTCCAGAAGCGGAGCCCAATGGACCCCGAATTCTTTCCCGACCCACTGAAGCTCTGCTCTGCCGCCAGTGTCACACGATGGCTCTGACTGCCCAAGCCTCTGGAAGGCAGATACCCAGCCCTCTGGAGAGAAAACAACAAAGCCAGCCTCTGTCTCATCTTTTTTTTTTTTTAATGTATTTTTATCGATTTCAGAGAGGGAGGGAGGGGGAGAGATACAAACATCAATGATGAGAGAGAATCACTGCTCGAGCTCACAGCCTGGGCATGTGCCCTGACTGGGAATTGAACTGTGACCTCCTGGTTCATAGGTTAACTCTTAACCACGGAACCACACCTTTGTCTCATCTTTTTTTAAAGAAATATATTTTATTGATTTTTTTATACAGAGGAAAGGAGACAGAAACATCGATGAGAGAGAAACATCGATCAGCTGCCTCCTGCACACCCCTTACTGGGGATGTGCCCACAACCAAGGTACATGCCCTTGACCAGATTCGAACCTGGGTCCCTTCAGTCCGCAGGGCGACACTCTATCCACTGAGCCACACCGGTTAGGGCTGTCTCATCTTTTAACAATACCTTTAGTTTGACTGCAACTGCTAATCCTGGTCTGACTGAACCAAGCAACTGTGGCCTTTAAAATTCAAGATTTTCTGAGTCAAGAACTCCTATAACATTCAAATAGGTCACTGACATCACCAACTACCTGGTGGATATTTCTACCCAGACACTGTTCTCTCACTTGAGATGGCATAAAAGGAATTCATCACCTTTTCCCGAAAGTCCCATTCCCCCTGAGGCTTCCCTATCTTTCAGCGGCCTGCCACCGGCACTTCATCCAGGCTCAAACCACTTTGTGAACGACCACACTCTTACACTGACTCTCCCTCCGCTGTGAACAACCGTGTCTTTTACACACGTCCATAACTGCACTCAGCATATGTTTATTATAATCTGGACTGAGCTGCTTGAGTACTCACAGGAACTAGGCCTAGTGCCTAACAGAAGTTGAAAAGTTGAAATAATGAGCAAACATCAAATTAATTTCCTTCTTCTCAATCTCAGATAACATTACCCAATATTTACAATCCCGTGCCTGAATATTGGCAAAAAATGTTTACCAAATGTCCCTTCTTGCATCCTTTCCTGTGTCTGGTCTATCTTCCATCAACTTTGCACACATTATCCCACCCCAATCTTTAATAGCTCCTAACTGCCTACAGGTAAAGTCTAAATTCCTTAACTTTACATTCCAAACCCTCCTCAATGTGGTCCCAGCCTAGCCTGCCAGCAATGTTGCTCAAACTCTTCTCCCTGGTGAGTGTCCAGGCCTTGGGCTAACCCTCCTGCCTTTGCACTCCTTTCCCAACCCTGTGAGTCCGGGATTCCTGGCTCCCTGCTGTGCACTTGTGTAAGCCCCATGGCCTTGAAGCCTTTTCTGACCCCTAGGTCACTGGAGCTGATTCCCCTTCTGAGATCCCTACCGCAGCTACCTGGGACTCAGCCCACACCACCTTACACTGCCCCCCAGTGCCCACAGGACAAAGTTCCTAAAAGTCAAAGCTATTCATCATGCTTTGTTGTATTCCTAGCAGGAGGACATGGTATCAATTTTGGCAGTATGGGGCAGTATAGAAAAATTGCCAAAGAAGATTCTAATTCTAACTCCATCAATAACTTCTGGGCATAGTTTTCCCACATAAATGAAGGGATAAAACTCAATGATCTCTGATATTCCTGCCAGAGCTGACTCTCTGGAAGTCTACACATGGCTCTTCATGAAAATAATGTTGGAGCACAGAGATGGCTCCTTCATAACAGTGGCCTCAAAGGAGGAATGATCAGTTCTCCTGAGGCTCTTTCCATTTGCAATCAGAAACTGAATCACTAATACATTGTAATTATAGGAAAGGTCTTGGATTTTGCTTTATGTGCTGATACAAAAAACATTCAGAAACATAAACTGGAATCCTGTTCAGATGAATTCACTTATTGTCCATTTATCCTTTAAAAAAAAAAAAAAGAATTATCAGGAAACAATAAAAAGATATGTCTAGCTGAGACTGGTTTGGCTCAGTGGATAGAGCGTCGGACTGCCGACTGAAGGGTCCTGGGTTCGATTCCGGCAAGGGCATGTGCCTTGGCTGCGGGCACATCCCCAGTGGGGGGCGTGCAGGAGGCGGCTGATCGATGTTTCTCTCTCATCGATGTTTCTGACTTTCCCTCTCCCTTCCTCTCTGTAAAAAATCAATAAAATATATTTAATATATATATATATGTCTAATGATGTCAAAATTGTTAAGTTATAGTACATCTATATAGTGGGCCAATGGGCAGTTACATAAAAATAATTTTATAAATAAACTTCAATAAAACAGACAAACTATTATGATCTAATGCTGTATCGATATTTATTCTGTGCTAGTATATGTAAAATATGACTTCATTTACCTAAGATACTAAACAGAGAAAAGAGGAACTTTTAACAAAATGTTTATAATGGTTATGGTAATGAGGATATGGGTGAATTTTGCTTTCTTAACTAGATTTTACTGTATTTCCCACTTTTCTGCAATGAAAATGTGGTAAATATGTATGCATATATTCAAAAGAATAAAAGACCAAGTTTTATTTGCCCGTTTTTTTTTCCACAAGAGCAAGAATATGCACACTCAGCGTGAGGCAGGACAGCTGACTGGCGGGAACAGAAACCCAGGCGCCCCAGCTCCTGCCAGCTTGAGACCTCTACCAGAGCCGGTCCCCTCAGCTCTAAAACAGGACGACAGCCTAGCCGCGTGGCTCAGTTGTTTGGAGTGTCGTCCGTGCACCGAAAGATTGCGGGTTTGATTCCCAGGCAAGGTACATATGCAGCTAGTGGGTTCCACCCATAGTTGGGGCGTGTATGGGAGGCAACTGATTGATGTTTCTCTCTCACACTGAAGCTTCTCTACCTTCCCCTCGCTCTACAAAAAAATCAATGGATACATATTCTCGGGTGAGGATTAAAAATATAAAACCAGGGTGATGACAACCTTTCTGATGAAGTACAGAACTTGACACATGACAGGGTGCTAGTGGGATCTGAAGGAACTGGGGCGGCACAGAGGAGTGCAGGAGCCTCTCGAGATGGGAAGCTATAAGTCATTCAACTGGGCATCCCGACGGACAATCGCCTGCACTGATGCATGGCCATGAGTTCTTAAGTGCGCCCACAAGACTTCTCCTGCCTAGACGGGAAGACAGC
The DNA here is from genome assembly GCA_027563665.1 of Antrozous pallidus. Lineage (NCBI taxonomy): Eukaryota > Metazoa > Chordata > Mammalia > Chiroptera > Vespertilionidae > Antrozous > Antrozous pallidus. Next base: position 39,554,941 of record CM050526.1, read on the forward strand.
AGGAACACTGCTAGTGAGGGAGGCTTCACCTCTGAGGAGATCTGAAAGGGCTTTGTGAGCTTAGATAATTCCTCTAGGAGTCTTATTCCTAAGGGAGCTCTTCCTTCATTCTTCCCAGTTACCTTTCTTGTTCTACTGTTTGGAAACCACTGAGCCTAAAGAAAGGGTCTAGGGCCAAAAAGAGTCTGAAATGTGAGAGTAACAGTTGATTGAATGCTCCCCCAACAGGGGACTCTGGCATGAAGCCAATTTCTAAGCCATTGGGCAGGAAAGGCACACAGGACTCTGGGGAAACTGGCGAGACAGACTGCCAGCCGGGGCTTACCGAACGTGTCAGCATAGATCTTGGCAAAGGAGCCCAGTGTGAAGCAGATGCTGTACTGGGAGCTGGAGAAGCAGACGTTGCCCAGGAGTGGGGACAGGATCAGGTTCTCATCAGTGGAATACATGCTGAAACAGAGACGGTCATGAGTGCACAGCCAGGCTGACACACACCAAGGGTCAAGGGCAGAGACTCAGCATCACAGCCTCTCTCCAGCCTTTGCCTCCGATGGCGCGTACGTAACACAGTCAGCTTTGCCAACAGCCTGGTCCAAGAAAGTGCCATGATGAAGTTGTCTCCTAACTCACAGCACAAGCAGGCTTCCCAGAGCTGGGAACACACTGCACCATCTGGAAGCTCACTACACCGACAGGCAAGGGGAAACTGAAGGACAGAGACAGAGGTCTTAGAGCACAGGAAGTGAGTCTGTTGGGATGGGAGAGAAACACGTTCTGGAGAAACCTCAGTCCTACAGACACAAACAGACGTAAACACCAGTGTAAATGAATGAATGCATGAGTGAAAGAAAAAGTGACTTTGCTACCCTTCCCACCACCTAAAGATCTTTCTTCTGTTTTGTTTGGCTTGTTTTATTTTTTAAATATATTTTTATTGATTTCATAGAGGAAGGGAGAGGGACAGAAACATCCATGATGAGAGAGAATCATTGATTGGCTGCCTCCTGCATGTCCCCAAATGCCCTTGACTGGAATCGAACCCAGGACCCTTCAGTCTGCAGGCTGATGCTCTGTCCACTAAGCCAAACCGGCTAGGGCTCGTTTGGCTTGTTTTAAAAAATTTGTGTTGCCGAGACCGGTTTGGCTCAGTGGATAGAGCGTCGGACTACGGACTGAAGGGTCCCGGGTTCGATTCCGGCAAGGGCATGTACCTTGGGTGTGGGCACATCCCCAGTAGGGGGCGTGCAAGAGGCAGCTGATCAATGTCTCTCTCTCATCGATGTTTCTGTCTTTCTATCCCTCTCCCTTCTGCTCTGTAAAAAATCAACAAAATATATTAAAAAATAAATAAATAAAAAATTTGTGTTAAAATTTTGTGTCTTACATGCATAACCCACTGACAGAAACAATAGAGTGTTGAAGGCTTGGGGCAAAGGAGGAGGTTAATGGGGGAAAAAAGGGGACATATATAATAATTTCAACAATAAATTATTTAACAAATTGTGTCTTAAAAGTCATGCAGAAGCAACAGCATTACAAGTTCACTAATGTTTATAACAAAATTAGTTGTACAGGGATCAAATCTACAACCATAGCCTTACTACACAATGTTTTATGGAGTTTCTTAATTTAGAAATAAAAGTATTGTCTTTTAAAGAGCACCCCCTACTTCACTCCCAAGTTATACTTCCCAGAGGCAACTGCTTTCAATTCTTTTCAAGCTGCTTTTAGAGGACTTACCTCCGTGTTTTTAAATATTGTTTTAATACGGCTATTTCTTGTTTAGAGGCTGAAACATGACTTCGTGACTTCCAGTTCGGTTGATCGGGATTTAGTCCTATCCCACCCCACTTCCCTTTTTCATATTTTGGATTCCTGATACCATTTTAGGCTCTAGTCATTCTCAGCCCGACCAGAGACAGGGAGGTGTCCCTGGTAGTAATCAGGGCTGCTACCAGAGAAGCACCCGAACGTAACCTGTCTCTGGCCATGTAGGCAGTGTCCGCAATCCTCAACTGGAGAGGTGTTCTCTCGGTAGGACGGTCTTTTCCTGGGCCCTTTGAGGGGCCTCAAGAAGTCATCCAGTACATTCTTCAGCCTACGGATAACTGTCTTTAAGACATCTTTAACCTATTCCTCAAAGCCACCCTGATACTGTATTCTCAGTCTTCCAACCATCACTCATGCTTACTAATGTAAGTCCTTGTAAACCTATCTCAGAAAGCAGCTATATCCAGAAACAACAGCCAATAGTTCCCTCATTTACTGAGGGCTAATAAGATAGCAGCAGCTAGCATTATTCACTGACCAGTTACTGCTAAGCACTGTGCCAAGTGTGTTACATCAGATATCTACTTAATTTCTTTTAACATATAATAAGGCAAACATTATTATCCCGTTACAGAAGCAGAAACTGAGGCTCTAAAAGCTTAAGTAATTTGCCCAACTTTACATGGCTGGTAGGAGGAAGATGAGACTGTTTCTAGAGCTCAAGGAACTGACAATGCTAAACTGAAGATGTGTGAAGAAGCGTGCCCACTGGGTAAGCAGGAAGTGAAGGAAGCCAGGCTGTGGAGTCAGTCCCAGGAGAGCCATGGAATGAGCGTCTAGCCCTGTCCAATAAGCTCATCAACACACGCCAAGAAATCCAAGTTGCCTCCAGAGTTCAAGGTTCAGATTTATAAAACCCAGAGTCCCTGGGGACACTGCCAAGGTCCCTATACCTTATCAATCCATTGACCTCATCCACGATGTGGCGCAGCTTGTAATACGCGTCCGTGGGTGGCAGCTTCAGCTCCAGGATCAGCCGGTCGATCTTGTTGATGCACACGGTGACCGCCAGCCTCTCCTGCACCGCATGCTTGATCAGCCGCTCGGTGTTCAGCATCACCTGGGAGACAGGTGGTGAGAGCAAAGAGGGAAGAAAAGTCCAGAGCAAAGTCAAAGAGGGCACCAGTTTAAACAGGAAGCATGAGGAAAAGAGCGCCCAGGGACCTAGACTGTCGAGTACAAGCAGACGGCATCTTTTTACCCGAAGGCAGACTGTGAGTAAACACACCGATGATGTTGGGAGCCAGGTTTCTCAGTGCTCGGGAAGAAACAGGAGAATCAGAAGGAATGTGTGGTGCTAAGACAGAACTGCAGGCACTAGGATAAACTAATTCTTTTTCTGTGGTGTCAATGATTTTTTAAATGTATGGGCAAAAAGTTACAGATGTGTACGATGTAAATACTCGTGTTCAGTGAAAGGACCACGAGCAACGTACCCCAGTGGCAAGGAACATATCCTGATGTTTCTAAGTACCAGTGGGGACTATAAAGAGCGAGAGACCCTTGGAGAAACGGCTGATTCAAAGATTGGGGCAGGGAAAGTACAAGATGAGTCTAGAACATCTTTTTGTCCCTAAAAGTAAGGAAGTACTTTTTTTCAAAAAAAAGGATGGGACATGTCAAAAGGATAAAGAAGTCTGCCTGAATGAGCTCTCACTAGCCAAATCTGGGATAACTAGAGTATCAAACATATAAGGATAGCAATGGATTATAACTACAGAGTAAAATAAAAATTCACGTATCCACACTGATAATACATGAGCAAATCGGGGAGAAGAGAAAGCTCTTCCTTACAACAGAATTCCAACCAATAAATACAGAAGGAATAATAAGAGTTAGACAATCACCACTTGCAACTATTATAAAAAAACAAGGTAGGAATGATCAATAAATGGTAAAAAATGTAGGAATAGAATGTATAACAGACTCAAAGTACCCCTCCACAAATTATGTATTACAAAGGGGAAAACTGTAATTTTACACGGAAGAAAGCTGATAGATCTATCTAAATCAAGTGACCGAAGTTAACATCACTAATGCGATAAGGTGACATCATGGGCCTCCTGATGGGATGGACTAATAAGAACACAACTACACTTCAGTAGTATTCCGACCATAGTCACGAGGAAACATCAGACACACCCAAATAGACAGTCTACAAAATAAGTGGTGTGTGCTCTTGTCAATGACATAAAAGACCAGGAAAGGTAACAGAACAGTTTTAACCCAGTGGTCGGCAAACTCATTAGTCAACAGAGCCAAATATCAACAATACAACGATTTGCCGAAGCCGGTTTGGCTCAGTGGATAGAGCGTCGGCCTGCGGACTGAAGGGTCCCAGGTTCGATTCCAGTCAAGGGCATGTACCGTGGCTGCGGGCACATCCCCAGCTGATCGATGTTTCTCTCATCAATGTTTCTGACTTTCTATCCCTCTCTCTTCCTCTCTGTGAAAAATCAACAAAATATTAAAAAAATATATTAAAAAAGAACCCAAAACAATACGATTGAAATTTCTTTTGAGAGCCAAATTTTTAAAACTTAAACTCCTTCTAACGCCACTTCTTCGAAATAGACTCGCCCAGGCCGTGGTATTTTGTGGAAGAGCCACACTCAAGGGACCAAAGAGTTGCATGTGACTCGAGAGCCGCAGTTTGCCGACCACTGTTCTAACCAATTAAAAGAAAGTAAAGAGACATGAAGACTAAATGCTATGCAACAACACAGATTTGGGAAAATTTTTATAAAAGAGATGAGATAATTAGTAAGACTAAGTTTTATAGAAAAGGATCTGTACAACAATAATGTAACAAGGTTAAAGTCCCTGATTTTGGTAACTGTACTATGGTTATGTAAATGAACGTCTTTGTTCTTAGGAAATACAAAATCAATTTAATAAAGGCAATTCTGGCTCCCTCTGCTGGCTATCTCATTAATGACAACATGAATGAGGTTAGCCAATTTACCTGATCTTTCAATTTAGAAATATAAGACACCCTGGGTCCTTTAATCCAATTTCTCTTGGATTTTAAATATTAATGAATGTTTTTAATCATATGAACATAACTCCCTTTTATTTACATTTGTCATTTTATGTTTTTTCTGAATAGCAATGGAGCCTATCATTCATTTTAAACTTCACTGGACTGAGAACTAATTTTAAATTTCATTTATTTCCTTAGTTTTAGAGCAAATATAAGCCTTAATCCCACAGACTCTCATGTTCTCTGGTTCCCAGCCTGCTCAGTGCTCTGGGCATTGTGGGTGGGGCAAACCTAACAGGGAGTAGGGGTCGACTCACACCCTCGGCAGCATCGATGAAAAGCACCACTCCATCCGAGATGCGCAGGCCAGCCGTGACCTCGTCAGAAAAATTCACATGTCCTGCAAAGCAAATACCAACTAAGTCACTAAGTTGCTACTTGGGTGGTGGAAGGTTGAGGCACAGTAACTGGTAAGTGGTCTGAGGGGTACTGCAAACTCAGTTTCCCTTTCCTTTCTCCCCACAGCAATCTGTGGTGAATAAAATTCCATTAAAGGCACATCCTTGGATTAAACTTCTGTACAGGAGGTCCTCAAACAAAGAGAAGGACATGTTTTACCTAGGAGGGCATAAAATATTCACATTCACATTCGTCTACTCAGCAGTAAGCAGAGTTCTGTGGAATAGAAGATAATTTGAAACAAAAAAACATTTAAAGCCGAACCAGTTTGGCTCAGTGGATAGAGCGTTGGCCTGCGGACTGAAAGGTCCCAGGTTCGATTCCGGTCAAGGGCATGTACCTTGGCTGCGGGCACATCCCCAGTTGGAGGTGTGCAAGGGGCAGCTGATCGATGCTTCTCTCCCATCGATGTTTCTGACTTTCTATCCCTCTCCCATCCTCTCTGTGAAAAATCAATAAAATATATTAAAAAAAAAAAAAAAAGATAATTTGGAGGCAGAAGAAAAGGCAAAGGAGGGCCAGGAGCAAAGGAGATAGTAGCTGGCAAGATGCTGGTGGGGGCAAGGAAGACCAACCTGTTAAAACTATATTTCCCTGTTTAAAACTCTGCCTGACTTGGTCTTCTCCAAAAGATAAGGAGTCAGACACGAGGCAAAGCACACTGCCTCATGGTACCCTGCGTGTCCACCAGCAAACAGTTGGTGTGCTGCTACCATTATCTCCTTCAAAAGACTGAGAGTGCCTGAGGCAGGACACCATGTCTGACTCACCTGTGTCACCAGAGCGTCTAGCATGGGGTCTGAGCAGGCTCAAGTGAATAAATGAATAAAATTTCCTAGAATTTAAATATTCCAGAGAAGAGTAAAGAGAGGAGCAAATGGAAAGCCTGGAGCACAGCACTTGCTAATTAACTAGTCAGAAGCAAAGGGTCACGGAATGTCCTACCTGGAGTGTCCATGACATTGAAGAGGTAAGACTTTCCTTTAGTATCCGGCAAGACCACTGTCACAGGAGTGCTTTTGATGCCAACACCTCTCTGAAAGTCACAAAGAGAGAGTGTTCAAGTCTTCTTCCCATACAAGAGGGGTTCATTCTGCTCTTGGGGTTTGCCAGTTGCTAGTAAATTACACTGGTTTACCATCTTTTTGTAGTAGGTGTGATTTGGATCTAGCCATCAACCAGAATGACCTTGAAGATGAAATATCTTAATGTTAAAGAGCATGTGGGGAGGGGGCGCTGGTTCAAATACAAAAAAAGTAAAACAAGTTTTATTCTCATATACCGGAAACAAAAATAATAACCAAGCATTAGGTAAGTAAAAAGAAACAATCTGGGGGCATTTTAGGCTAAAAACATAAAAAAAAAAACCCAAAAAACTATAACAGGGACCCCAGCTGGTTCGGGTCAGTGGATAGAGCATCACCCTGCGGACTGAAGGGTCCCAGGTTCGATTCCGGTCCAGGGCCATAGGTTGTGGGCTTGATCCCCCATGGCGGGTGTGCAGGAGGCAGCCAACCAATGATTCTCTCTCCTCACTGGCGTTTCTCTCTTCCTGTCTGAAGTCAATAAAAATATACATATAAAAACTGTAATAGGGAGTAGTTATTAAACTCTAGTCAGATAAACACATTAAGAAACAACTGCAGTGTCCAGCCGGGGAGGCTCAATGGTTCAGTGTCGATCCTGGAACAAAAGGTTGCCGGTCTGATTCCTGGTTAGAGAACACGTCTGGGTTCCAGGCTTAGTCCCTGGTGGTTTTTAAAAAAGAGAGAAGCTACTCCTAGAAAGGCACTGTCATACGGATGAAGTAATCTTACAGACTTTAAGCATGATATAACTTAAAAATCATGTTGGCTTCTGCATAACTTACAAATGTACACATCTCTTAGTATTTGCCCTACTAGACCACATTAAATCCAATCAAGAACAGGAGGGTTCCGCCCTTTTATCCTACAGCTCGCCTAGCCAGCTCTCTTTCAAGTTATAAATCATGGGGTGACTGGCAGGTAGAAACTAGAAGATAAGGAGGTGAGAGCGAGAGAGGGGTTTGGGGCATGTACTCTCCCTACAAAACTATTGCTGGGTCTGGTGTGGGCAACAGTTGGAGTTCCCAAAGCAAACTTACCTCTTGCTCTGTGAAGAGGATGTCAGTGTAGCATAGCTGAAAAAAATAAACTGTTGTTACCAACTGAATTCAGACTCCTTTCCCACACAAACCATCATCACTTTCCCCCACCCATTTCCCAACTCAAGGTTTCTGCCTCAGGAAGAAAATACATGAGAAGAGCAGGGACTCCCTACAGAAATTCCAGACAATGAGACCAGTGCCTTCCCAGGTGGAAAATGCTCCTGGATGTCTGTTTTTGGGGAATGGGGGTGAAGACCAGGTAGAGCTGGAAAACTAAATTATATAAAATGCACCCAATTCTTAGCGTGGTAAGGGGAGTCACACCCAACCTTCATGGGACCCCCACATGCCAAAACTGTCAATCTGGCAGAGACTGAACAATTATTACACTGAGACTTGCAGCGACACTTGGTCTAACTCACAGGCACGTAAATTTATAAAAACAACACAGTCCAATTGTATTATGTTTATAGAGGAAGCTTTTAATATTATGACAGGAAAAAAGAGGCTATAGCCGGCCAGTGTAGCTCAGTGGTTGAGCATTGACCCATGAACCAAAAGGTTGCTGGTTCAATTCCCCAACAGGGCATATGACCGGGTTACGAGCTTGATCCCCATAGGAATGTGTGTGTGTGTGTGTGTGTGTGGGGGGGGGGGGGGGGTTGGAATGTGTTTGGCAGCATTAGGGATGTGCAGGAGGCAATTGGTGATGTTTCTCTCTCACTGATGTTTCTATTTAGCCCTCTGCCTTCCCCTCGCTCTAAAAATCAATAAAAAAATTAAAAGGAAGAGAAAAAGAATTGGCTATAAAAGCCCTAGCTGGACTCAGTGGATAGAGAGAGCATCAGCCTATGGACTGAAAGGTCCTGGTCAAGGGCATGTACCTCGGTTGCAGGATTGATCCCCAGCCTTGGTCAGGGTGCGTGCAGGAGGCAACCAATCAATGTATCTCTCTCACATCAATGTTTCCCTCTCTGTCTCTCCCCCTCCCTTTCACTCTCTCTAAAAAAAAAATCAATGAAGAAATATCCTCGAGTAAGGATTAACAACAACAAAAAAGTCAGAACATATCAGAAGAAAGGAGGGATCCCAATGTAGAACAGATCATCCAACAATACTGCAGATTAATATTCTTTATGCTCCCAAGAAAGTTGTAATTATTTTCTTAAAGGCCATTAACAGAGATTACAACCATAAAGCAGCACTTTGAAGATGTCATTATTTATAGTGAGTGAGAAGGCTGAGGGAAGGGGGAGAGAGAAAGACACCCTGTATATTCTGAATGGCTTATCCTAAACCCTCACAGAATTTCTACTTACATCTTGGTCATAGCGCTTTCTGATTTCCGGATGAGTCTGCTCTATTAAACAATCTACAAAACACGTCTGAAAGGAAAAAGGAGGTTAAAACCTGCCAACGACAGAGTAAAATATATTCTACTCTTCCCCCAGCTCCCAATACAATACATCATTTAGGGATAAGGAGAGGAGGGAGAACAAGGAGGATTATGGGACAGCAAAGGACCAACACTGAAACCACAGGATTATTTTCAAATGAAAGATGCAATCTTTCTTGGACAAGCATCCCCAGGGAAATAAAGACATAAAAAATCAGAGTAAGGCTCGTTTTTCCCTTTTCTGTCCAGCTGAGGACACAAGGCTTGGGCATGCAAGCGGCTTACTAACAGGCTCCACATGCTGATTAGGAAAAGCTAGAACTTCACATCGAGGTTTCACAATAAGCACAGAGGCCCCCAGAGTCAGGAGGTCCAGCCTTATGGCTCAAACTCCAACCTCTCCTGAGGGCTAAAAACATGAGCAGCAATGAAGAGAAATCCTGTTCCAGGTAGCTAACAGTTCTCTCACCTTGCCGTGATGGAGATGGCCACAGAGGGTCACGTTTCTGATGAGTTCTGAGTTATCCATCAGATCTGCCAAGAAACTGAAAGGAGGAAGGAAATTTGGGGAAAGTTTGTAAGTGGGGAGGAGTGCAAAGATGGTTATTTTCAGCTGTTCAGGAACAACTTTCAGACCAACAATGCTGAGAGGCCGGTGTGAATTTCTATAGCTTATAGTTCTGGCTTTGGGAATGGAATAGGCTTATTCATGAGAGTGACACAATCTGCGAAGTCTCATGAGGATCTCAACAGCAAAATAATAAGATTTAAAAAGCAAAGAAAAAAGACACAAAAACCAATATCAGAACTAACACCTATACATAAGTACTATCCCTTTCAAAATCTTCAGACCAATCATTTAGGGATAAGGAGAGGAGGGACTTAAAATAATTTTGGGAGTTTCTTTTTTAAAACTGTCATCAGCTGAAACCGGTTTGGCTCAGTGGGTAAAGCATCGGCCTGTGGACTGAAGGGTCCCAGGTTTGATTCTAGTCAAGGGCATGTACCTTGGTTGTGGGCACATCCCCAGTGGGAGGTGTGCAGGAGGCAGCTGATTGATGTTTCTCTCTCATCGATGTTTCTGACTTTCTATACCTCTCCCTTCCTCTCTGTAAAAAATCAATAAAATATATCATCAGAACTAGTGAACAGAACAAATGGCATCTCACTAACAATGCTGAGCAGAGAACGCCCATCTTTACCAAAACCAGCATTGTCTTTCTTGCTCATCATCCACATTATTTATGGCAAATAGCCTTCAGATGACTTTGGCTCTTTAAAAAGATCAAGTCTGCTTTTAAAGATTGGAGACTTAAAATAATCACCATTGAGAACAGAAAGGAATATGAAGCAAGTTCTGAAGATAAGTGAAAAGTTGCTTCAAAAATATCTAAATGATGGTAGGTGAGCTGAACATTTGATGAAGGACCCCCACTCTTTGAACATCCGAGATGACAATGTGGCTAAAAAAAGCTTCATGATCTCATATTGAACTACAAACACTTCAATATACGAGGGCCATACAAGTGAATTAATCAGTTTAAATATTTGCAAAAACAGTTTGAAGAGTCTAAATTATTCTATATATACAGGGTTAGGCAAAATTAGGTTTACAGTGCTTATATGGAAAGTAACATAATAATCAATAAATAATAATTCAAAAATAAACTGTTTCTGGGTGAGTGGGAGGTAATGAACCAAAGACCTTGTAAGCATATTTGCATAATCCATGGACACAGACAATAGAGTGCTGAAGGCCTGGGGCAAAGATGGGGGAGAGGGCTGGGCTAATGGGGGGGAAAACAGGATATATGTAATACTTTCAACAATAAAGAATTATACATCTATATATTAAAGGCTAATATGCAAAGTGTCCTCTTGGGAGTTTGACCAAGAGACCAAGAGTTCAATCACTCGCTATGACATGCACTGTCTGGCAGGGGGCGGCATGGAACGAAGGAAGGCCCCAGCCAGCAGCCAGCGGCCAGCGGCCAGCGGCCAGCGGCCAGCGGCCAGCAGCCAGGGAAGGAAGATCTAGGGAACCTACCTGTGCATGAATTTCATGCACCAGGCCTCTATTATATATATAAAAAGAGGTAATTAATTGTTTCGCATACTCACAACTGTAAACCTACTGTTGCCCAACCCTGTATACCTACCTACTTTTGCCCTCCTTTTCAAAATAGAATCATTATGCTTCCAAAACACATAGCAATTTTGCTGAGTCAGAGGAGACTCTGGTGGCCCAACACTGACAATTATAATACTTAGTACTCTCTGAGTACTAAGGCTGGCTTTCAATGCCAAACTAGAGAACTGGAAGAAGAGAAGACAGCTGAGATATGGATGAGAGCCAAGAGAAAAGTTAAGAATGCAACCAAATATCCCAGAAGCCATATAAACTGAAAGGGAATCTTGGCAAATTGTAGGGAAAGATTTTGCTTTTGAAATTCATTGGCTACTGCAACCACAAACCACTTCCTATACCCCTAGGAAATAATGAACCTACACTATTCATGGAGAGAGGCTGAGAGACCTTATAACTTACTCCATTTCATACACCGTGACAGGTAACGTCTGCTCCATCAGAGTGAACTTCTTGGTTTTCACTGGCTTAATAATAGGTTCTAGGAGGGAAAAAAAAAAAAGTAATGATGTGCAGGTAGGCAGAAAACATAAAAATACAGAGCTCTATTACTTTAGGCTGGGCTTTCAGAATGTATGATACATGATATCAATTTATGTTATTCTCAAGGATCACGCAGATGTTGAGGAAGTTCTGTTTTGCACACGACAGTAAAAGAGAATTGTGGACTGAGTTTGAACTTCATTTTGTGGGACATAGGGAGAGAGACTGGATGGATATAGGCTGAGGTCAATGTCAGTTCAAAACTTCTTCTTGCACTTACAGAATGGAACTTTAGAAAATAAGCATCATGAGGATTGGTTCAAGGAGTTGAAATTATTTACTGGGAGAATTTAAATATAGTCTTCGAGCACCTAAATAGATATTAGATAAATGAAGAAATAACTCTTTTTCCCTAGAAAAAAAAGCTATGAGTTTTATTAATATCAAAACAGGATTGTCTGGCCAGTTTGGCTCAGTACATAGAGCGTTGGTCCATGGACTGAAAGGTCATTTTATTCCAGTCCAGGGCACGTACCTTGGTTGCAGGCTAGCTCTGGCCCTGGTCTGGGTTCGTGTGGGAGGCAACCAATTGATATATCTCTCTCACATAGATGTTTCTCTTTCTCTCCCCCTCCTTTCCACTCTCTTTAAAAATCAATGGAAAGGCTTTAATCCTCAGGAGAGGATTAAAACGAACAAAAAACCAGGGTTAAGTGACTCAATCCAGAAATAGTACCTGAAGGCGGTAAAGAAAAATTAATCAATTCATTCTCAAGTTTGCTGATGGCTATGAAATGAAGTCTTCTAGTTTCATTGTTGCCTCTCACAACTCAGTGCCTCCTGACTCACCTGTGAGGGGCTGGGTGTCTTCCTCCTGAACTATGGTCTCCACCTCCGGACCATACACCTCTTCAGCCGTGGGGTAGTACTTTTTGTCTTCATGCAGCACCACCTCCATCCCAGGGTGGTCTTCATCGTGGTCGCCAACATCATCGTCATCGTCATCATCATCCATCTAAAAGAAAGAGAGGCTGTAAGAGGCACACACTTTTCCTGCTCAATAACTGACATTACACGAGTTAACAGCAATGACTTCACATGTGTGACAGCCTCTGATTTTGAGTTCTGTGCTAGTCAGCGGGGCAGGTTCTACTCTTGCATGATCCTCACAAAGAAAGGACTATAAAGCCAAGGCTTCAGACGGCTCTTCTCATTCAAATGAGCTCCTTCCCAAGTGTGAGCCACTGGTCACAAGTGGGTCAAGATTGGAGAAAATAGCTTATCAGAACACACTCTTTTAAGGGAAAAAATAATTCCTTCCAAGGGCAGAAACCAGGAAGCAGAGATAGAAACTGGGAATAAGTCCATAACTTTAAGATGCTCACTTAGATTCGCTGAACTGTTTTAGAAAAAAACTTTTTTTTTTTTTTTTTTTACAGAAAACAACAGGTGTTGGTGAGGATGTGGAGAAATTGGAACTCTCATATACTGGGTACTAGTGATATAAAATGGTGCAACCACTTTAAAAAACGATTTGGCAGCTCCTTAAAATGTTAAACACAGAATTACCATATGACCCAACAATTTCATTCCTAGGTACAAATGAAAACTTATGTTCACACAAAAACATAAACAATTGCTCAGAGCAGCAATGTTCATAAAAGTCGACAAATGAAAATAACCCGTGTCAATACAATGTTGTATATCCACACAATGGAATATTATTTGGCAAAAAAATATATATATATACTTATACATGCCAAAACACTGATCAATCTTGAAAACATTATACTAAGTTAAAGACACCAAATATAAGAACAAGGGTTTTCAACCCAGGGGCAATTTAGTAACAGCTGGAGATATACGTGGCTGTTATACTGGGCGTGTGGGATCTAGTGGGCAGAGACCAGGGATACTGCTCAATATCCTACAAAGCACAGGACAGCTCTCACAACAAAGAACTTTCTGGCCCCAAATGTCAATGCTGCCGAGGTTGACAAACCTGGCTCCAGTGGTTCTGAGCAGAGGAATATGATCAGACTTTTGTTTTGAAAAGAATCATTCTGGCTCCTGTACTGAAAATATACTGGAAGGAGGGAGACTAGAAGGTAGTGAGGGGAGGCTGAATCTGGATATGTTCTGAAGGTAAAATCAAAAGTGTATTCTAATCACTTCTTGGTCTTTTGGATAAGTTCAAGCACCATATCTGTTCCTGTCAGTTTAATATCTGATATGTCCTCTACCTGAGAACAATAAGTATATTACATGGAACGCTGAAGCAGGGAGGTGAAATAAGAGCTTCAAAAAAAAATGCATTCTAATGGTGGGGGTGGGATAGGGTGGTAGGAAGGCTCAGTATTTAGTTCTAGATCTGCTAAGTTTGAGATGCCCTATTACAGCGGTCGCCAACCTTTCAGATCTCAAGGACCAGACTGCTGTACTATTAAACATCAGGTAGAGAAGCTAAGACGAAGTTGGGGTTCAAGAGAAAGGTCCAGGTTGGAGATATAAATTTGAGAGTCCTCAGTGAATAAAGTATTTGATAGACTGAATGAGATCATTAGGGGACTGAGTATAGACAGAGAAAAAGTATAAGGAAGGGAGCCCTGGGACCTGTTGACGGTTATATGTCAGGGAGATGAGGAGAAACCAGCGGCGAAGACTGAGAAGGGCCAGCCAGTGAAGAGAAGGAAAACCTGGGGATTCCCTGGAAGCCAAGGGAAGAGGAAATGCTCAACTGCGCCAGCCAGATGCTACAGAAAGACCCAATAAAATGAGGACTAGATCCAGAACAGAGGTCACTGGTGACCTTGACCAGAACACTCACACACAGCCTAACTATATGGTTTTGTTGCTCTTAACAGCTTTAGTGGGATAAAATCCACATTTCTCTTAACACACCAATTTTAAGCGCACACTTTTAATGGTTTTTTAGTATACTCAGAGTTGTGCAATCATCACTGCAATCAATTTTAGATCCTTCAGCCATCACTTCCCAATTCCATGCCTCAACCTAAACAATCATTAATCATTCTACTTCCTGTCTCTACAGATGCCAACTCTTTATTTGGCTTCACTTTGAATGTGATTTCCTTAGATATTTTTCTTGGTCACTGCACCAGGAGTAATCTCTCCTTATATCCTATTACCATGGATATAAGTTAATATATCTTAAATGGCACTTGTCTTTCCCTGACTCATATTAAAAACATTTTGTATGTACTTCATCTCCCCTGGCAAGCAGTATGCCCTGGAGGGCAGAGATAATGCTTGGCTCTCCCTGCCTCACGATTCCTTGCAAATAATAAGTGCTCTATAAATTCTTAATGAATGACTTCTTGGGCTTTACTTAGCCTGTAATTCAAGTTTGTTAGGATCATTTTGAATTTAGATTCTGTTATCCAATAGATTAGCTTATGTGATGTGCAAATTTTATAAACTTCTTTATCTTTACCTAAGTCATTGACAAAAAGGTTGAAAAGGATGGGACCGAGCACAGATGCCCGGGGCATGTCATAAGAGCTCTAGGAGTGACTCATATCAAAACTCTTTCCGTCCCATTATTCAATGGCTGTGACCTTGTTTCCTATTATAACGCAGCTGATATACTTTCCACAAGGAGGTCATGAGTTAGAGTGGCTACTTTGGGAAGGGGGGTAAAATAGAATAAGAACCAAAATATACTTTCTGTTTTGTTTGAATGAGAATGTGCTCATTAATTATGTGTGTATGTCTTTAAAATATTTTTAAACTATATCTTTAGAAAATCATTGATTGGCTGCCTCCTGCACGCCCCCTACTGGAGATCAAATGTGCAACCTGGGCATGCGCCCTGACTCCAGGTATCAAACCAGCAACCTTTTCATTCATGGATCGACGCTCAACCACTGAGCCACTCTGGCCAGGCTAAAGTAATATTTTTAAGAAGAAAATAACTGATTTATAAGAAAAATAAGATATCAGATGCTTTGCTCAAATCAAGATATATAATATCCACAGCATATTCCTGACCTATATCTCAATCTAGTAATTGCATCAAGAGGAAATTTTTATAAAACTCACATGAGCTAAGTGTTTAAAGTCATCTGTTTTAAAACTTCTTCCATAATTTTTACCATGCATGCACATCACACTTACTAGCCTGTAGTTTCTGAAATGCAGTGCCTTACCTCCAGGACGAGTTGCCTGATTCACTTTCTAGCAGCAAAACCAGTCCTGTTTCTTAAAGATAACCACATGGCTCTCAGCTTACCTCTAAGGTCTCCCCCATCCAGGACCTAATACATCTGGACTTGGGAGACCTGAACACATCTAAGGCCCTAAGATGTTCTTTTCACCTCACACACATGGCTTCAATTTTCTTTTCCCAGTGTTTTTTCTACTGTTTCTAGTTTGAAGGACATTTTTCCTGATGGAGAACACAGATGGTAGCTTCTCTGCTGTTTTATTAATGCCACATCTCCATCGATGAGCACTGGGCCTACCTCGTCCTTGTTTTGAACACTGCTGAAACATAAAAGCATCTTCAGTGTCTTTTGCAAGTTTCAGACCACTCTGGACTGCACCCTCCATAGCTCTCCTGAAGGGGAGTCATAGGAAGCTGCACTTCTCTTTCTACTGCTTTTATTCGTCTTTCAAAACCCGAGCTTATGAGGGAGTTCCCAGTGCAGCTGCACTTGGAAAAGGTGACTACGTTATATTTTCTTCTGGAACTTTAGGAGCTAAGTTTTCTTAGGGCAGCATGAGACCCCAGTAGGTCAGATTATAATATACAAAGGTATATTATGGGAGCACAGAGAATTCAGTACTTTATTGTTTTGTTTGTTTTTTTAAAGAGAGAGAAGAAAAAAGAAATATATTTGTCTTACCTCATCAAGATCTTTGGTCTCTCTGCCCAATTCATCATCATCTTCATCAGAATCTAGCTCTGGTCCAATATAATTCCCAAACTCATCATACAAGTCAGTATCCATGATGCTAAAATTGAAGAAGATGAGTTAGATTCAGACAAGGTAATCAAGGCCTCCACAACACGGCCCCACATGCAAATTTATAAACTTTATATGCCTAGGCTTATAGTTGACCAAATCCCTTCACACATTTCCTTTCCAATTATACCAACTATAGTCTCTGTTTACATATTCTTCTTCTTTTAATACTAAATAAATAAAATACTTACTACCAGAAGGCTTCAAAACTAGTATAAATAACCTTCTTTTTCCGTAATTATTTGAGAACTAGAGGCCCAGTGAGTGGGATTTGTGCACTGGTGGGGGCATGGCCTCCAGGGATCAGCCTGCTATGGGAGCACCGCTCATTCCAGTCAGCCCAGCGGCGCTCCCACTGTGGGAGCACACTAACTACCAGGCGGTAGCTCCTGTGTTCAGTGTCTGCCCCCTGGTGGTCAGTGTGCATCATGGTGACTGCTCCACTGGTCGTTCTGGTCATTCCGCCATTAAGTCACTGGGCTGTTATTATATAGGATAGGATAGGATAGGATAAGTTGCTGACACAATGCCTCATCGCCACTTAAAAGTTTACTGTAGGAGTTGGCACATTATGGCCTGTGGCCAAATCTGGCCTGTTGCCTGATTTTATAAAGCCTCAAGCTAAGAATTTTACATTTTTAAATAGCTGAAAAATCAAAATAATAATATTTCATGATATGTGAAAATCAGTGAAATTCACATTTCAATGCCTACAAAAACAGCTTTATTGGAACACAGCCATGCACAATCATTTATATTGTCTATGGCTGCTTTCACACTGTAACAGCAGAACTAAGTAGCTGCAACTGAGTCCATATGGCCCAGAAAGCCTAAAATATTTACTATAGAAAAGGCTTGCCAAGTACTGTCTTTGTGTGTGTGATTCCTACAAACAAGAATATTCCCCTACACAATCACAATACGTCCATCAAACCCTGGCCGGTACTGCTTAGCAGCTGGAGTGTTGGCCCTTGCATCAAAGGGTCTCAGGTTGGATTCCAGGTCAAGAGCATGCAGCTGGGTTGCAGGATCAATCCCCATATGGGAAGCAACCAATCAAGTGTCTCTCTCACATAATATTTCTTTCTCTCTTTCCCCCCTTCCCTCTCTTCCTACCACTGCTCTAAAGATGGATGGAAAAAATACCCCCAAGTGAGAATTAACAAAAACAAAACAAAACAAATACAACCATCAAAATCAGAAAATCAGACACATTATTATAACCTAATTCACAGACCCCCAAACTTGCACAAACTATTCTAACAATGTCCGGCACAGCAAGGGACCCAACCCAGAACTGCATGTTGGCATTTAGCAGTTTTGTCTTTAGTCTCACTCTGGAACAGTTCCTGTCTTTCTTTGACTTTTATGACTTAACACTTTTGAAGATTACAGGCTAGTAAGTTTGTAGAATGTCCCTTAACTTGGGTTTGCCTGATGTTTCCTAATGATTAGATTAAGGTTATGCATTTCTAGCAGGAACATCACAGATGTAATGCTGTGTTTTTTTGTTTTTAAATATATTTTTATGGATTTCAGAGAGGGAGAGGGAGAAACATCAATGAAGAGAAAGAATTAATAATTGGCTGCCTCCTGCACGTCCCCTACTGGGGATCGAGCCTGAAACCCGGGCATGTGTCCCTGACTGGACTCAAACCAGGGACCCTTCAGTCCACAGGCTGATGCTCTATCCACTCTGCAGAACTGGCTAGGGTGATGCTGTGTTCTTTTTAGTGCATCTCCTATCAGGTGGTATCTGATTTTAATCTGTCCCATTAGTGGTGATATTACCTTAATCATTTGATTATAGTGGTGTCTGCCAGGCTTTTCTATTATAAAGTTACTTGTTTTCTTTTTTAAATTAATAAATATCTTGTGGTTTTCTCTACTTCAATTAGTGAAATTCTTTTCAAAGTACAGTTCAAATGCCACCCCTTTCAAGCTTTTCGGGATCCTCAATTTCTCACTCCTCTATGCTGCTATCGTCTTCTGCAGCTTCACTAGCATTTAATTGTTTTGAATGGCAGTTCACTGTACTGATTACCCTCACCAACAACTCTGCAGCTTACAAGTAATAAACAACAGCTCAGAGCATGGGTTAAGGGCTTGGGCTCTGAAATTGAAAAACTTGGATGTGAGTCCTAATTTTTTCACTTAATAATTATGTAACTTCAGGTAAGCTACTTCGACTCTAAACCTGTTTCCTTAACGGGAAAATGGAGTGCATAATTTCCATTGCAAAAAAGGTTAAGATAATTAAACAGAATAGTATGTGTAAAGAATTTATCAGAGTCCCAGACTCAATAAATGTTAGCCAGCATTATTTTTTGTCTATTTTAAAAAATATATTTGTATTGATTTCAGAGAGGAAGGGAGTGAAAGAGATATAGAAACATCAATGGCGATAGAGGATCATTGACTGGCTGCCTCCTGCACCCCCCCCCCCCCCCCAATGGAGACCAGGCATATGCTCTGACCGGGAATCGAACCAAAACCTCCTGGTTCATAGGTTGACACTCAACCACTGAGCCACGCCAGCTGGGCTACTATTTTTTTTTAATTATCTTTATTGTTAAAAGTATTACAGATGGCTCCCCCCCCCACCATTAACCCCCCTGACCCCCTCAATTTTTTGCTTTTAAAAAAATGTATTTTTTAATTGAGTTCAGAAAGGAAGGGAGAGGGAGAGATATAAACATCAATGATGTGAGAGAATTACTAATCAGCTGCCTCCTGCACATTCCCTACTGGGGATTGAGCCCACGACCTGGGCATGTGCCCGCAACCAAGGTATGTGCCCTTCGCTGGAATCGAAATTGGGACCCTTTAGTCAGAAAGCTGCCGCTCTATTCACTGAGCCAAACCAGTTTCAGCCTATTATGACAACTTTAAATATGCATAGAGATTCTTCCCACTTCCAAGGAGCTATCACATCTGTGCTCATTTCATTCTCCCAAATCCATGAAGTGATAGCGGACATTTTTACATAAGGATATTCATGGGACAAACCAAGCTAATTTCTACGTCAGGGCCATTGCACTTGCTATTCTCCTCTGAAATGCTCTTCTTTTGGATACTTTATACCTTGTTCCTTCATTTCACTCAGATCTCTAAGAAAATGTCACATTTTCGGCGAAACTTTCAGTTATCACTCTATCAAAGTCCTCCATACACACTCTCTATTATTATTAACATTTACCACTAGCTGAAATCTATCTATTTAAGCAAGGACTCCATTTCACTTAGTGCCTGGCACAATACAGGACCTCGACAAGTATTTGCTGAATGAATGAATGACTCCAACAAGGCACAGAGAAGATAGCTGACTTGCCTACCGTTCACAAAGCCAGTAACTTTAGGCATCGAACCTCACTGCAGCTTCCCGCTATAAAGTAGGCTCTCAAAGGAACACAGAATAAGCACGGAACGAGACTGGCACAGGAGTGAAGATGGAACCGGAGAGAGGGGACCGAACAGGGAGAGAATGACTCCTGCCAGGGGTTTTATGGGTAGACATTGAGGGAATCCTGGAATCTGGGAGTGTGTGTTGAAAGTCGGGGGGGCCTTTCATTCCTTTCCCGTTCCACACCGCAATTTACCCATTTGTAAAGTAAACAAGGCAGATAGCGTATTAAGTCTCTTTCAGATCTGACTTTAGTTTCCTTCCCACCCGGAGCAACTGTCCCATCCCGTGGCGCGTCAACTCACCTCCCTCCCGCTCAGCCAAAGCCTCCACGCAGCCCAACACAGCCCGCGTTTCCGGCTCACGCTGCGGCGCTGCCTGCGCTCGCTGTCCCGAAGGACCCCGCCGACGCCGCGGTCGCGTTTCTGCCGCGGACAGCCCTCTGCCAGCTCGGAGGAATGGCGTCCGCGGACACAGGAACGGGAGAGGTGGAGTTGTAGGCCCCTAAATGGAGGCGTGGGCTACTCCAAACAGAGTGAGGCCTGAAGGGGCCTGAATCTAATCAGGCGCCTCGGGACCACACTGAAAGGGGGGCCTTCGAGCCGATCACGTGGGCAGGCGGCGGAGTCGTTGCTAGGCAACCACGGCGGCTGCCTCTGGTCTACACTGAGCTGTTCTGTTCCGGAGTATCTGAGAGTCCCCAGAGAAAGCAAGGGAACCAAGGCCAGGGCTGCTGGGGTGACAGTCAGGCGGGCAGAGGGGTTAGTTCTATTTATTCAATTACCGGGTAGGGCTCAGAACTGGACAGGAGACAGAACATCTGAGTTCAATTCCTGGCCAGCCCAACCCCCTTCTTGGTTGGGGTGGAGCGGGAGGGCTATTGGCTTGGTTGCAGACATCCCACTACCCTGCCCTAGGGCTGTTGATGATGACTCAACCCTAACATCTTGCTCAATGCACCAGGAATCTGAGGCTTCAAAGAGGTCTCACAGGGAAAAAAACAAGAGCCAAAACTAGATAGAACCCATATAGGTGATCTCGCTGTAGAACAGGCCAATCAGCGTCATACACAGAAGGACAGTGGCAGAACTAAAGAGGGCTCCCAAATACCTAGTCCTCCAGCCCTGGGCTGGACAGAGGAATTTGCGACAGGGATCATTTAGCCCCTTCCTCTGCCACTTCTACTTGATTTCCTGCTCAGTCATTGCATTTGGTTTGGGTGAAAAGTATTTTTTCTCATTAAAGACATTTAATGATGGATGAAATTTTATCCCTGGGCTCAAGAGTAGCTAACAATAGTTCTGCTTTTGTGTGAGGTTCTCCTCAATCACAACTTGCTATGTGGAAGAGTGAAGGGACTGAATTCTGAGGTCCGTATGCTTCCTCACTGAAAGCGCCAATTCTTAGAGGCAGAAAACAAAATTAAGATATGGCTCTGAACTGAAAGTCATTCTATTTTCAGCAACAACAAATCTTAAGCACGTCCTCACTATATAGCTCTATAAAGTAGAGAACTAGATTTTTGTAACCCCCCCCCCATATAAGTGACAAGATATCCGGGAGTGCTTTTGGATCATTTTGTGGGCTAGCAAAGAATCCACTTTCCTTCCCTTGTTATTGACCTTACAATGATGTCCGTTCTCTTTTCCTTCCCAGTCACAAGCCATGGAAAGGAATGACATCATTGACTTCAAGGCTTTGGAGAAAGAGTTGCAGGCTGCAGTTACTGCTGATGAGAAGTACCAGAGGGAGAACGCTGCCAAGTTTCGGGCAGTGGAACAGAGGGTGGCTTCCTATGAGGAGTTCAGGTTGGCTTAATGTCATTTTTCTGAGGTCCCCCTGTTATGGTGGACTGTAAGTAGAGAAGAGCACGTGCTTTGGAGTCAGATAATTCTGGGCTTAGTCCTGGTCCTGTCCTCTGCTACTTGTGTCATCCTGTGCAAGTTATTTAACTTCTGTGAGCTTCTAATTATCTGTAAGAGAGAATGGCCATTACTATGATCAAATGAGTTATTACAGGTAATATTTTTTAGCAGAATGTCTGGGACATGGGAAGTACCTAAAAGCTGCCAGCTATTGTTCCTGCTGTTGTTATTGTTATTGTTGTCATATTGAGCTGCCAACAGGTTTAGCCTATATTATGCACAGTCCAGCCATCTCACACCCACAGACATCATTAGGTCTGTCCCTTAATCTCTGTCCTTTGCCTGCAGGGGTATTGTCCTTGCATCACACCTCAAGCCACTCGAGCGGAAAGACAAGATAGGAGGAAAGAGGACTGTGCCCTGGAACTGTCACACTACTCCAACAAGGACCACTCAGGACGAAACCACTGAAATCTCCCCGGTAGGTGGGCCTAGCAGGATTCTCTACCATAAAGCTCCAGTCCTGTCCTCTTACAACACATACCTTTTCCTCATTTCTCGTGTTAAGCCAACAGAGGCGGGTTTCTTCCTCTGATCCCAGAAAGAAGCACCATCAGTAGTGAGGGGAGTTAAATTGGGCATAACAAATCGGAAAGTTGAGCGAGGCAGGTTCCTTTCAGTCAGTCCTTTAACTTGCGTTACAGCTCAGGTTGGGGTTGCTCTGGGTTAGATGGTGTATAGTACAGTGACCCTATAGCAGTGTTGGGAGGGAGACCTAGCCTGTCAGATCTTTAACACTCCCCTGGAGTTCTTTCTCTCTTCCTGAGGTTTTCAGTCGTCCCCTCTGCTCCGCTCAGAGTAAAAACCCTTACTCCCACATTCATCAGTAGGAAAATCCTGGGACAACTGAGAATCTCAAGTCAGGCCTGGGTTCTTGGAGACCCTCTCTCACCTGGAAAGTTAGCCGCCATGGACGCCAGCCTTTCCGGGGCTCAGAGAGCAGCAGCAGGGTTCAGCTGAGAACCCATAGGCTTTCCTCACTCACTGTCATCGAGCGGCTGCAAAAGCTCTGGGTTCCCTTTTCTTCTTTTGCCATCCAGGAGAAAACACTCCTGCGGCCTGAGACCTCAGCAGAGTTCTACCGTGACTGGCGGCGATACTTGCGGAGTGGGCCAGAGCGCTACCAGGCCCTGCTGCAGCTCGGGGGTCCCAAGCTGGGTCACCTCTTCCAGACAGACGTGGGGTTTGGACTTCTAGGGGAGCTGCTGATGGCACTGGCTGATCATGTGAGACCAGCTGACCGGCCGGTGGTGCTGGGGATCTTGCGCAGCCTGGCCAGTACCGGGCGCTTTGCCCTGAACCTGAGCCTGATGAGCGCCGCAGAGAGAGCGAGCTGCAGAAGCTTGTTTCAGAAGCTGCAGGCCATGGGCACCCCTACACCCATGAAGGAGGGGCTCGGCCAGGAGGAGCAGGGTCTGGAGGAGCAGCCTGGTGGGCTCCACGAGGAGGGAAGTCTCCTACGGGAACTGCTAGCGTTGTACCAAGTGGACTGATGGGGCCGGTTATCTTCAGAGGCCCCCAGTGGTCACGGGCAGTGTGTTTTGGTTCTCCTGGGGGCTCTGTAGGACTGTAATAAGAATCCCACACCGAATTCCATCCTCAACTTGAAATCTAGCAAAAGCTAGAATCTAATCTTCCCCTTTTCTCCAGCCCCTCTGTGGCCTCATGTTCTGAACTGTGTAGACCCACAGGATGGTCATGGGCCCAGAAAGTTAAAAGAGCGTTGCTTCCCACCCCCAGTCTGTCACTGCTGTGGCTCCCAGCCCCGAAAGATGGGCGGGTGCCCCACCAAACGCTGGCTACACTAGTAAGGCCTCCACCCAGAAGGGGGAAAAGGAAAATCACTCATCTTCCCTAATAAACCAGTACTGATCTCCAGAGCTTTTAACGAGAATATTCATAACGTAAACCCAATGAGTGGACATTTAATCAGCAAATGGTCAAATGCGACCTCATTTGAGATGTATTTTCCCCCAGGGGCTGAGATCCTGTGCAGGTTGGTTCTGGGAAAGCCCCAAGCCTTCCGTGTAGCCTGGCCGACCTCCCAGGCTTCTTCCGATGGCCAGAGCCGAAGGTGGGGGGTTTCCTTCGACTCCTGGGTTAACCAAAGGGAAGACCTTTCCCCCAGTCACCAGGGCAAGGCCTGGGGGAGGGAAGCAGAGATTTCCCTGACTAGCTCCTGGCCTTGCTTTCCGTTCCAGTTTCTCCTGACCCATTCTTGGGCGAGCGCCAGTGTTCTAGAAAGGGGAGAGAGAGCCAGGTTCTAGAATGGTTTTTCCTCGAGATCACATTAGAAGGGCATCCTGAACACCGGCTGGGAATACACTGCCTTGCCTTTGGCCGCTTCCCCTGCAGATGGTCGCTGCTTTTCTTGGCTGCTTCACCCTTTCCTCCAGCAGTGAATTCTAGCAGCCTCATAGGCCTTTGGTGCCTTGGGTTCCCCCTCTGACCCTCCCCCGCTTCAGGCATGAGCCTGTCCCACATCATTGTGCTCCTGTGGGCGTGGGGGAGTCTCTGGGCCTTTGAGATTGTGGAGAAGGAGAACATTTTTCAGAGGACCCCCTGCCCCGCTTTCCTGATGTTCGATAACGCGGCCTACCTGGCCGACATGAGCTTTGAGCTGCCCTGCCACTGTAAGCCCGAGGAGGTGCCTGCCGTCGTGTGGTACTACCAAGAGCGCCTGGGCAGCAGCCACACCAGGGTGCTGACGGACTTCGACGGGCAGGTGCTGACAGCGGCGTCCCACGTCCGGGCGGGCAGCGACCTGCTGGTCCGCTTCAGCATCCGCATGTTCAGCCTGGTGGTCTTCCGGGCCCAGCCTGAGGACTCGGGCTTGTATTTCTGTGGCTCCCGCAAGGGGGACTATTTCTACGCCTACGATGTGGACATCCAGAGCAGCGAGGGCATGGTGGCCTCCTTCAGGGACCTGGGCCAGGAGCCCTTTGCAGACGAGTACCGGGGGAGCCTCCACGTCTTCACCACCTTCTGGGAGTGGACCCCCTGTGACCGCTGCGGGGTCCGCGGGGAGCAGTGGCGCATCGGCCTCTGCTACCTGCAGAGTCCAGACCTCTCCCCGCGCTACCGCAAGACGATGCCGGACGTGGTGTCCTGCGGCTCACGGGCCGCGCCGAGGAGGCTCCAGGCCAAGGCCAGGGACCACCCCCCCGAGCTGCTGGTTCAGAGCTGCCTGGTGCCCTGCAAGAACACGACGACGATCCGGGGGAGGCTGGTGGCCATTCTCAACTATGTGGCCAAAGTGGGCAAGCGGCCCTGGCTGCCCCAGGTGCCCATCCAGTACCACCAGCAGAGGCTGAGTCACGGGCTCATCATCTCCTGCCCCGGGGCGCGGCCTGAGCAGGCCGTGGCCTGGGACAAGGACCGCCGGCGCTTGTACCGCACACAGTACCTGAAAGGCACCAACAGGTCCATGAGGGTGTTCATCGACCACGGCAACCACCTCCACATCCGCTTCACTCAGCTGGACGACAGGGGCATCTACTACTGCTGGCGGCAGGGCGAGCGGGTGGCCGGGTTCCGGCTGGGCGTGGCCTCTCAGGGGCGCTACAAGGTCTCCTTCTCGGACCCCGAGGTGCGCTCCGCCTTGGAGCTCACCCTGGTGGGGTACCTGCTCCTCACAGCCGTCTTCGTCACCGTGCACCTCTGCCGCTGCTGCTGTTATGTCTTTCGCTGTTTTCCCAGCTTCTCTCGCTAGGTTCTCTCTCTCCACCCTCTCTGAAGACCAGTGGTGCTCCGGTGTGTTTGTTAAATGATTCCAGATGCTTCTGGGTGGGCATCCTGGGCTGGGATGTGTGGCAAAGGAGTGCAAACAAGTTTGCTAGTTACATCCTGCTCCCTGTTTTTGTGGGCGCATCTGGGGCCCGATCTGGGAAGTGGAGAGCCAGGGGCAGGAGGGACATGGGGACAGAGGCTGTGATGGAAGTAGCCGAGGTGCACATGTCTTCTTACTTCCTCAGGTCAGAGGAGAAAGGGACCCTCATATTTATTAAATGGCCTATTCAGTACTGAACAGTGTTTGAGGTGCTTTCTTTTCTTGCCTTTGAGGACTGCCAAGTGGGTGCTGGTTAAATTGGGGGTATCATGCGGAGGAAGGAAGAAAAGAGTGGGGGAGCCTTGTATATGTCCTCTCTGCCTTCCTCCCAGCCTTGTCCTGGGACCGGCTGGTAGAAAGGTAAAGACTAGGACAGGGGAAATGGGTGAGGGAAATGGAGGTCAAATTCAGGGCTTTCCTGAGAGACTGCACCATGCTGGACACTGGAGGTGAGAAGAGGGGCTGGGAGCACGGGGGGGCGGGGGTGGGGAGAGCCCCAGGACTGCTATGGCAGAGCAGGGTTGGAGGTGGGATTTGTCATGTGGTTGCTGATATGGGGGTGTTACCTCTGGAGATGATCAGTGACAAGAAGCAAGTTGGGTCTTGTGCAAGGTTCCTTGCTGCTCCCTTCCCCCAGCCCAGCTTCTGAACAGACCAGAGTCCACTCGGAGGGAGGCGCAGCAGTTGGCTTTATTTACCTCAGTAACTAAAGGCATCAGTGGGGGCAGGACAGAGTCAGAGAAAGGGCACCAAGTCTCAGAAAGAGATTCCAATCTCTCCCTCCCATTAGCCTTAGAGGGAAGAGGGGGACCCTGGAGGGGTCCTCTCAGTCCCATTTCTGGGCACAGATAAGCCCATGCTCCCCCAGTCCTGTGGAAAGCAGAGCAGATGCTCTGGGTGGAAGTGTGCCCCCTCTTCAGGCTGTAGCAACCCAAACCAGGGTCTTCACTCAGCTCATGCCTCCATTTCCTGAATTGTAAAATACAGTGCTACCTACAATACTGGATACATTTTGCATTTGAGTAAGACAGGACCACAGGGCCCTTAGTTTAGGGGAAAGCATCAGGTCATTGTGGGGTGCAGACAGGCAAATGGGTTGCGTTGGCTTCACCAGCATCATTTGCTGGGTGGGGAGGCAGCAGCTGCAGGGGCTCAGAGGCTTTGGGTGGACAGGGATTATGCAGCAAGGAAGGGGCCCTTAGACCTGGAACAAAGTGTGCCCTGCCCCTGTGGACAACAGCCCCCTTTTCTCTTATTTCAGTATCTTTAAGAGGATGCATCACTTTCTTAATCCCCACAACCCGGAGGCCAAGTAGAGCTAGTCATCTACAACCCCAACTCTGATGTCTAGCATCATCCTACTCCCTCTTCCATCTCTACCCGCCTCCCTCCCCCAGCCTATCTGGGGAAAGTCCTCCTGGGCTTGACCTCTATGAACTGACACCTAGGGGCCAAGCAGCCCCCTCTCCTCCTTCCCAGCACCACTGCCCTCTCCACGTAGACTAAGATCCCCTAGTGCTGAGAATCAAGCTCCCATCTGCCCACATGGCAGCTCAGTGAGGCTGAGACACTTGAATCAACATTGAATCCCCATTCCCTCTGGAGTCTGGGCAGGCCAAGCATTCTGTCTGCTGAGGATGCCTGGTGGCAGGATACCCCCGCCTACTATCAGACTGGCCAGGGCCGGTCTAGATTAAGAATGAGCCGCTGGCCAGGCCTACCTTGCCTGTGAGGACTTCCCCTTCCTGTCTGAGTCTCGATTGTCCTCCAGCAGCCAGAGGAAACTCCAAGGCCCACTTCCCAGAGACCTCCAGCTCTGACAACGGTTGCCATGACAACAGGGATTAGGCTAAAGAGTGATTCATTAGCTCTTTAGGCCCTCCCCAACTTCTCCCTTCCCTTCCAATTCTAATCCAAGCTTCTGGCCTTGCCTCTCCAGGCTGCCCCTTTGGAGTGAGTGCCCTTTTAGATGGAGTTGCTGGAAGTGGTGGGTGCTGTCTGGTGGGCCTACTGCTGATGGAGCCTAGAGCAAAAGCTGGCATAGACACGTAGTGGGGAGCAGCTGCAGGGGCGGGTGGGAACCCAGGTCTGGGGAAATTAGCTATCAGAGGAGAGGCAACTATCCTGTTTACTGCTGCAGGCCCCTCCCGATATGGGACAGGGGCCTCCAGATGGTTCCCGCCTCACATCACGTCCTTGTGCTCCTGCTTGGACTCCTTAATGACCTGCAGGGGACAGAGAGGGTGCACAGTGCCACCGTTAGGAGCTCACACAGACCCTGGGCCCACCACTGCCAGGCTATGAGCCCTTGGGCAAGTCCCCAGACTCCCCGGGTCCTTCCTTTCTACGGTAGGAACCAGAACTCCCTCGTGCGGCAGTCGAAGGGGGCATGAGAACACACCTGTAAATCATTTAGCACCATGCCAGGCTCGTGGGGAGCCGATGGTGTGAAATTAACTAGTGCTGCTGTTGGTGTGCTGGGGAGTGGGTTATGCCAAATCCCCTTTTGCCATTTCTCTAGAACAGCGGTCGGCAAACCACGGCTCACAAGCCACATGCGGCTCTTTGGCCCCTTGAGTGTGGCTCTTCCACAAAATACCACGGCCTGGGTGAGTCTATTTTGAAGAAGTGGCGTTAGAAGAAGTTTAAGTTTCAAAAATTTGCCTCTCAAAAGAAATTTCAATCGTTGTACTGTTGATATTTGGCTCTGTTGACTAATGAGTTTGCCGGCCACTGCTCTAGAAGGTTCCTTTAACCAAGCTGGAGATGGAAAGTTGGTAGTGAAAACTGCTAACTTCTTTAATTTTCTTTCTCTCTGCCCCAGGCCTGGCGCTGGGGGACCTGGGTTAGGGGGAGAAAGAGAGAAAGCCCGTCAGGGCCCATCCAGGGGTGGAGGCACCCGGGCTCCCCTCAGAACTGCCAGCGGAGGGGGTGGGGAGGTTAATGACATCCAGGTTCCTGTCCTCTTTCAGAGCCTCCCTGGAGAGCTCTTGTGAGTTATCGAGAACCTTCTATCTGCCAGTCTGGGCTCCATTCTAGAGCCTGGCCTCAGGAATTCCTGGGGGGCAGCCAGAGCTGCTGTCCTCACCTCTCCATCCCGCATCTCCACTGTCTTCACCACGATGTTTCTCTTGAGGTGGCCCTCCGACACGGACTTGGTGTCCAGGCTGGTTTCTGTGGGTGTGAGAAGATGCGGCCGCCTGTGGGCTCTCGGGGAGCCAGACGTCCTCTGCCACCCCTGGCTCCCCGCCACACCCAGAGCGCGAGGACGGACGCCTTCCCAGCCAGGCAGGGAGGGCCGAGGCTCTTCCGAGGGGGCTGGCGACCCCCGAGTCCCCACTGTGTTGGGCAATTCCTGGCTACTCTGCCCACCACCCTGCTGCTCTCCTGGCCTGGCTGGTTTCAGTCTCTACGTCAGCCCTTGCCCGGGACCTGGCTTTCTGGCAACACGGCACGGTGTCCAGGGAGGAGCAGGTGGGCTCTGAAGTCAAGGCAGCCCAGAGATCGAGTCCCAGCTCAGCCACGAACCAGCCGCACGACTGTGGGCAAGTTAAGTTACCTCTCCCAGCCTCAGCTTCCTCATCTGTAAAATAGGGACACGGTGCCTACTGCTCGAGGTGGGAGTGAGAAGTCAGTCAGCTGAAACAATGTGTGTTAAGTGACTGGCTCAGTACAAGTGGGTCCCTTTTCCCCTTTCCTACTTCTCTCTGCCACTTCTCTGGGCCCTAATGGCCCTTTACTCTCTGGGACTTGGCAGTATTACCTCTAGGTGGTCCCCTCCCTCCCCACCCCACCCCCAGTTACCTTTTCTGATGCTGAACTAAGTCCTGGGACACACATATCTACTTCCTAAATGTCTAGCCCAGAAGAAGAAACTCTCACCGCTAATCCCCCGTAGCTGAGAATCATCTGAGGCTCACATACAAGTAAGAGGTAATTTAGCTTTTCCCCTCAGAGAGAAAAATATAACACTAATATTTAAAATTAAGAGCAGGGAATGTAAAACTTTATTCACTACACGGCAGCGGTCCAGGGGGAAATAATCCTCTGGGCTGAATCGGCATTGAGCTGAGCAGCGGAGCCTCGGGGACAGACGAATGGAGCAGAGAGCTGCCGCCGGGCACAGAGAGGCCCGAGGGGCCCTCTCACATGGGCACGGAGTGAGGCAGGGGCTGGCATCTGCTCAGAGGCCCCAGAGCATCTCGTCTGAGCACCTGAGGACATACCACCCGGAATGCCAGCCAGTCTGCTAGTTTAACCGACATTTACCCGGTGCCAGGTCCTGAGCTGGGCGGGCACTGAGGTTGCTGGGAAGATGGCATAGGCTGGCCCTCTCGGGAAAACTGGGAGGAGGGAGCCCCAGAAGATGGGGAACATGGACTTGGCGAGGCTCCCTCCCTGCCAAGTGGAGAAAAGCACCGTGTCTGCGAGGCAGGCAGCTAACCGAGAGCCGGCGGGGCTCCGTCTACAATCGGGTGAGCCTTAATTGGTATAACTTGTACTGTGAGGCTTTTGAGATGTCTTGTGACCGTGTGACCTTCCCCTTCACTGGTGCCTTTGCCCCCTGTAGTGACAAGCAGTTGAAAAAACAAACACATAAAACACTCAGATGGGCAGAGGCTGAGAAACTCACCCAATTCTGTAGGGAGTGGGGTGCAGGGATGAAAGGGGGACACAGGGCAGAGTGGGACAGGAGTGGCTGCAAGCCCCACCTG
The DNA here is from genome assembly GCA_027563665.1 of Antrozous pallidus. Taxonomy (NCBI): domain Eukaryota; kingdom Metazoa; phylum Chordata; class Mammalia; order Chiroptera; family Vespertilionidae; genus Antrozous; species Antrozous pallidus. The sequence goes on from CM050526.1 coordinate 39,585,226, forward strand.
AAATCCCCTGGGCTGGTGTGTTCTGGCCAGAAACTCCACGATGAATCACGAAGGTCCTCAAGGGGAGCCCCAGACCCTTTTACCCAGGTTCTCAGCCCCAGGCCGGAGCAGCAGCCCACAGGCCATTAACCCAATACCTGGGCCACTCGGCCCTGCTCCACTGACCTCGGATCTGCAGGTTGGAGAAGGTCTGCACTGGAATGGTGATGCTGAAAGACAGCAGAGGGAGAGCAGTGACCAGGCCGGGCCCTGCCTCAGGGCTATCATGCCAGCCTCAAGAAGTGCCTTTCCTAACTTCCCTCCCAGCCAACACGCTCCAACGAGCTCTCAGAGTCTGCAAGGGGCTTGGGTGCTATCTGTGGACATCTCCACTCGATGGAGGATGTGGACTTGGAAGATGGCAGAGGGAGGGCAAAGACAGTTCTGAGGAGGCACAAAAGATAGATCAGGGAATGCTGAAACTGGTTTGGCTCAGTCAATAGAGCGTCGGCATGCAGACTGAAAGGTCCCAGGTTCGATTCCAGTCAAGGGCATGTGCCTTGGTTGTGGGCACATCCCCAGTAGGGTTGTGCAGGAGGCAGCTGATCAATGTTTCTTTCTTTCCCTGTCCCTTCCTCTCTGAAAAAATCAATTATATATATATATATATATATATATATATACACACACATACACACATACATACACACACACACACACACACACACACTAGAGGCCTGGTGCATGAAATTCGTGCACAGGGGGCCGGGGATGTCCCTTAGCCCAGCCTGCACCCTCTCCAATCTGGGACTTCTTGAGGGATGTCCAACTGCCCATTTAGGCTCAATCCTAGGATCCGGCCTAAACAGGCAATCAGTCATCCTTCTCACAATCCAGGACTTCTGGCTCCAAACTGCTCACCTGCCTGCCTCCCTGATTGCCCCTAACCACTTCTGCCTGCCAGCCTGATCACCTACTAACCACTACCCTGCCAACCTAATTGATGTCTAACTGCTCCCCTGCCAGCCTGTTTGCCCCCAACTTCCTTCCTCTGCTGGCCTGGTCACCCCTAACTGCCCTCCCTTGCAGGCCTGGTCCCTCCCAACTGCCCTCCCCTGCTGGCCTGATCGCCCACAACTTCCCTCCCTTGCAAGGCCTGGAATCTCCCAACGGCCCTCCCCTGCTGGCCATCTTGTGGTGGCCATCTTGTGTTCACATGGGGGCAGCCCTCTTGTGTGTTGGAGTGATGGTCAATCTGCGTATTTTACTTTTATTAGATAGGATAGAGGCCTGGTGCATGGATTGGGACTGGCTGGTTTGCCCTGAAGAGTGTCCTAGATCAGGGTGGGGGTTCCCTTGGGGTGAGGGGCGGCCTGGGCAAGGGGCCTGTGGAGGTTTACAGGCCAGCCACACCCCCCAGGGACCCAAGCGGAGGCCCTGGTATCTGGGATTAATCTATGTCTACAATTGAAACTTTGTAGCCTGGAGAGGAGCCAAGCCTTCTGCTCCCTCTGTGGCGGCAGCCATTTCTGTTTGAAACTTTGTAGCCTAGAGTGGAGGCCTAGGCTGATAAGGGCAGGCTGAAACCTTGGCTTCCTCAGTTGCCAGGGAAACCCAAACCTCTGTTCTCTCCAGCTCAGTGGCTGCTGCCATTTCTGTATCTTTTATGTCTGAAACTTTGTAACACTGAGTGGAGGCCTAGGCAGGCAATCACAGGCAGCTTGGCTTCTTCTGTTGCCAGAGAAACCCAAGCCTTCCTCCTGCTCTCAGTGGTGGCAGCCATCTTGGTTGGGGTTTATTTGCATAATCTGCTCCTGATTGGCTGGTGGGTGTGGCTATGGGCGTAGTGAAGGTATGGTCAAATTTGCCTATTACTCTTTTATTAGATAGGATATATAGATAGATAGATAGATAGATAGATAGATAGATATAGATATAGATAGATAGGTCAGGGGAAAAGAAGTCCAATTGTTGTTGGGAAGGTGTGGGGATGGGCCTCTTAGTTTAGTTTAGTCCTTGCCCTGGGACCTGATCAACATTAATTGAATTGAACCCATTCACTCATTCATCAAACATGTATTGAATGCCTACTGAGTGTTATGGGAGCACTGCGCTGGGCACCGAGCGCGGAGGGGGCTGGACAGGGCTCACCGGTTCTCCTCGCCCTCCAGCAGCTTCCTGTAGGTGGCGATCTCCATGTCCAGGGCCAGCTTGATGTTGAGCAGGTCCTGGTACTCCTGCAGGTGGCGGGCCATCTCGTCCTTGAGGGACTGGCCCTCCTCCTCCAGCCCGGCCAGGGTCTCCTGGTAACTCGCTACCTCCCGCGCGTGCCGCTCCTCCTGCTCCCGCATCTGCCTCTCCAGGGACTGGTTCTGTAGGGTGCAAGCCAGCCGGTTCCTGGAGGCACCCTCTCCCCCCTGGATGGGACTCTCTGGGGGGGGAGGGGGCCTTTGAGGCCCCGCCCTGCCTTCACTATGGCCCCGCCCCCCAGTCCTGACCCCTCCCCTCTAGCATCCCTGGGGCTGGCATGTCCCCTCCTCCCTCTCGCCAGCCTCAGCTCGCTGCCCCGTCCACTCGCCTGCGGCTCTGCTCACGCTCACCGTGCCACGCAAGGACTCCAGGTCGCAGGTCAAAGTCTGCAGCTGGTGCCGGTAGTCGTTGGCCTCCTGCTTGGCTCGGCGAAGCAGCTCCGCGTTGCGGGCAGCGGCGTCTGTCAGGTCGGCAAACTAGATGGGGAGGAGGGCCTTGTGCTGAAAGGCGGGTTGCAGCCGCCTATGGGAGCTGTGTGGGCCCCGGGGGAAGGCAGGTCTCTGGGAAGTCAGGGAGGTGGGCAGGACCCCAGGGCTGTGGTGCAGGTCACCCCAGGACCCTGGGTGGGATTATTCCCAGAGACTGTGACCCCTGGGGAGCAGACACAGAAGCCACTGCTGCATCTTCAGCACCTAGCACAATGCCTGGTCAGGAAATGAACGAACGAACAGGATTGCCACCGAACCCAGAACCTCCTGCACTGGCATCTCCGTCTATGGGCCTGCACCTGTTTCCCCGACCTGGACAGGAATGGGTTCGAATAGCCCTCCCACCCCCAGCTGGCAACGAAGCCCTCGGGGCTGCATCAGGCCGCAGTCTGCACAGAAGCCACTCACTCTCCTCAGCTCTGTGCCCTGGGCCAGCATCTCAGGCCCCACCTCTCTGTGCCTTCCTGCCTCCAGGCCTCTGCACATGCTCTGTCCTGCACTCGGAACGCCCTTTCCCGCTTCTCTTCATGGCCTGCCAGTCCTGCTTAGGCCCATTGCCCTCCCTTCTCTGACACCCTCCCTGGTCCCCACATTGTATGTAGGTTCTGCCCTGCAGTGTTGTCGGCAGACACCATACTCGGGTGCACATCACATCTTCCTGGCCAGACATGTCTCTGCAGCCTGGGCGGTGCCTGGCATGCAGCACATGCTCAGTAACCCAAGACACAGCTGAAACTGGTTTGGCTCAGTGGATAGAGTGTCGGCCTGCGGACTGGGCGGTCTCGGGTTCGATTCCGGCCAACGGCATGTACCTGGGTTGTGGGCACGTCCCCACTGGGGGGTGTGTAGGAGGCAGCTGATTGATGTTTCTGCTTTCTATCCCTCTCCCTTCCTCTCTGTGAAAAATCAATAAAATATATTTTAAAAAAATAACCCAAGACACAGAGGCAGAGGCATCAAGAATGCAGGCTCCCAAGTGAGCTGGCTCGGGATAGAAACCTAGCTCTACCGCTTAGAAGCTGTGTGACTTTGGGCAGGTTAGTTAACCTTTCTGGACTTCAGTTTTCTCATCTATCAAAGCACAGTACCTATGTCATAGCAAGATGATCTATGCAAAGCACGAGGCCTGACACACAATCATGTTGTCAAATAATAATAGTAATAGTAGCCGTAAGTCTTATTAGAAGTCATATCGACTCTGGGCAAGTCACCTCATCTGTCTGGTGAACGTCAGTCACCCAGAGAGGATCCTCTCCCAGCTTCCTCCACCCTCCTTCCCCGAGTGTCCTGTATGGAGCCAGGAGGACTGCCTGGAGGAGGCGGGCTGGCCCACAATCAGGGTTACCTTGGACCGGTACCACTCCTCTGCCTCGTGCATGTTGCTGGATGCCACGGCCTCATACTGCGTGCGGATCTCTCTCAGGGCTGCCGTGAGGTCTGGCTTGGCCACATCCAGCTCCACGTGGACCTGCTGCCGGGCCAGCTGCCCCTGGAGCTCCCGCACTTCCTGACCCGGTGAGAGAAGGGATAGCAGGGCTCAGGGCCCAGGCCACAATTGGGGTTTCCTGATTGCCTGTCGGACATCGATGATGGCTAAGGGAAATGGGACAGCCCTAGTTGGAGGAAGTGCAAAGCCCAGGCTAGAGGAGGTGTGTGGGGGGGGAACAAAGGAGGAGGAAAAGGGGGTAGGGCCTCCTGGTGTCCTCTCCCCAGGCCTGGATAGGCAGGAGCACAGAGAGTGTATCCGTGTCATTCTGAGAGAGTGTTTGAGTTCCTGTGTGTGTGCGCCCGTGGGTCCCCAGGTTCCATGGGGTCATGGATGCTGAATCCATGATCTGAGGTCAGAGCTAATTGGGATCTGTTTCGTTGTGAATGGTTCTTGGTTAAATGGAGACAGATGGCAGGATGAATGGAGTCAGAGAGACTGTGAATTTTAGCAAGTTCTTTAACGCCTTTGGGCTTCAGTGTCCTCTGTGAAAAGGAGGTTATAGGAAAGGTCCCATCCCACAGGGCCACAGTGAAGAGAAAAAGAGGTCACAAAGCTTTTGTAATTCTCGATAAGTGGAGTGTGTGTCTGTGCATTTTACCAGGGGCTGTTGATGCTCTCTTGTCTGTCTCTATTTCTGTCTTCCTCAATTTCTCTCTTTGTTTTTGGTCTCTCTCTCTCTCTTTCTCTCCCCCCTCCCTCCCTCCCTCCCTCCTCCCAGCCCCCTCTCCCAATCTTTGTGTTGGGCTTTACCTCCTCATGGATCTTCCTCAAGAACTGGATTTCCTCCTCCAGAGTCTCAATCTTCCTCCCCAGATCCAGGCGGGCCAGGGTGGCTTCGTCTGCCTCCTAGAGTAGGGAGTAGGCAAAGGGCCAGTCTGACCCCAGACTCCTCCTCCCCATTCCCTGGCCTTGTCTGCTCCCCCCTCCGGGGGCTGGGAGAGCAGCCCATTGCTCAGGAGGGCTGGTGGGGGCCATGTTTGGGTGGGCTGTCACCAACCCTTCCCCCCCCCCTGCTTCACCCCCCGCCCTCCCCCTGACCTGTCGATAGGCAGCCAGGTTGTTCTCGGCCTCCAGCCTCAGGTTGGTTTCATCCTGGAGCCTAGGGCAGGGGACACAGTCCTGGGTCCATGCTCTTCTGAGGACTCTTGGGCCCCTGCCCCGCTCTCCCTGGAGGTGGCTGCCAGAGAGCACCCCCCAGACTTGTGGGGAGGCCGAAGGAGAGCCCTGGCCAGGACCGTGCACAGATGAGGGCCTTTGCTTTAACTCATTGCTAAGGTGCCTTATCAGGGTTGCTGCACCTGCTCCTGCTCACATAGGCGCTTCCCCCAACACACACACACACACACACACACACACACACACACACACACACACATCCTCCTGCACTTGAGGGTGCACACACATGCCCAGATGGCTCAGCAAAGCGTCAAGCCCCTGGGGTTCCCTGGCTTTTGGAAATGGTGTTATTAAGATCTCTGCTTCACAGCTGTGCAAGTTGAAGCCTTGACTGGGATCCTAAGCTGGTGACAGACAAAGCCACCTGCGTTCTGAAGCCAGGCTTTCCTGCTCTTTTCCCCACTCCCTTTGCCCCCGAGCCCAATCCTCCTAGGGCACACCAGCCTCGCCTTCCATTTTCTCCTTTAAATGAACCCAGGCTCAGAATAGGTGCGCTCCCCGCCCACAGTCACAGGGCCCCAGAGTGAATGAAACTCTACACATCCTGCCCGCTGGGACCCCTGATTGCTCTAGCACAGCTCCCCTCAGGGCCAGGTGCTGAGAGTACCCTTTGTCCTGGCAGAATCAAATCCCTGAGGCCCTGAGCCTTCTCCCCATCTGGCCATCATTTGGGGAGCAAGGACAGCCCTCCCTTCCCAGAGATGTGGAAACCAGTGAGCAGAGAGGCAGAGCCCGGGGCCTGAGTCTCCACAGGCCTTTGGGCACTTAGTGTGTGTGGGGGGGGGCCCTCAGTCCTCCCTGCTCACGAGGCCCCTCTCCCAGGCCCTCTCCTCACTTCTGCCTCAGGGTGCCCAGGTCCTGGGCCAGATTGTCCCTCTCGACCTCGAGCCGGGCGCAGTTGGCGGTCAGGTGGTCGAGCCGCAGGCGCAGCTCGCGCAGCTCAGCCTGGTAGACGTCGGCCAGCTTGGTGGGCTCCCTGGCCCGCAGCTGGTTCAGCTCCGCGGCCAGCGCCTTGTTCTGCTGCTCCAGGAAGCGCACCTTCTCGATGTAACTGGCGAAGCGGTCATTGAGCTCCATCATCTCTGCCCGCTCGCTGGCCCGTGTCTCCCTGAAGCCGGTGTTGAGCGCCCCGGCTAAGGAGAAGTCCACCCGGGCCGGGAGCGGGGGTGGCATCCGAGCCAGGGAGAAGGGGGTGCCGGGACCCAGACGGCGGCTGGGAGTCAGGCCCCCCACCACCATCTCCGAGGAGGAAGCATAGGAGCGGCGGGCAGCTGAGGTGACCCGTCTCCTCTCCATCCTGGCCCGGCTCTGCCGGCTCCTAGGATGCGAGGGCTTTATGAAGGAAGGGGCTGCCTCCACACAGCCCAGATTGTCCCTGGAAACACCCCCTGGCATAGCCTGAGGAGGTGGGGCTGGGCTGCAGCCCAACCATGGGGAGACTCCTTCTCACCCCACTGAGGTCACTGTGCCCAGAGGCAGGGCCTCCTGGCTGTGCCAGCCCAACCTGGCCACAGTCAGAGGTACTGGGGGACAGTGTCCGGGCCAGATGCTGGGTCTGAGGCCCGATCACTGGGCAAGGCGACCCTCTCTCTAGGAAGGGGGTTATGAAAAGGTTGGAACAGGTGACTTTTGACCTGCCTTCTAACTCTTAGATCCCATAACCCAGGCCTTCCCTCACTCTTCCCTGATAGGTGCTGCAAATTTTTATTTTCATTTTAAAAAATATATATTTTATTGATTTTTTTACAGAGAGGAAGGGAGAGGGATAGAGAGTTAGAAACATCGGTGAGAGAGAAACATCGATCAGCTGCCTCCTGCACACACACCCCCTACTGGGGATGTGCCCACAACCAAGGTACATGCCCTTGACCGGAATCGAACCTGAGACCTTTCAGTCTGAAGGCCGAGGCTCTATCCCCTGAGCCAAACCGGTTTTGGTGGTGCTGCGAATTTGACAAAGAACAAACCTGTGCCGTGCCCTTAAGGAACAGTCTCTGTTACAGTTTCTTGCCAAGCCAATTCTCAACAGATTGCTGGAGTCCATTCCTCTGAATACAGGCATCCTGCATTCCTGCTTTCTTCCCATTGCCTGGGGTTCTGGGGCTGGGGCTGAAATTGACCACCGGGCTCTTGTCTGGAGCAGCGATTGCCAACCAGTAGTCTGCAGACCACTGGTGGTCCATGAGGTCCAAGAGGTTGGTGACCGCTGGTCTGGAGGGTCATGAGGCCTCTTTCTAGCAGTGGCGGATGATGCAAAGAACTTGGGGGTCCTGATAGGGCAAAAGGGGGCAGGCACTGCACTCTCTGGCCCTTTCCCTGCCTCAGTCTCACAGGGCTCCCCCCCCCCTTCCGTGCCCAGCTTCTCTGCACCCCCTCCCAGAGCCCAGTCCTTGACAGCTCCACAAAGCAGTTATGAATGAGCTGGCTGTCCCTACTCCCATCTTTGTTCTTTGTTCCTGTAATACCCCGTTTCCCTGGCCACCCCTCACCTCACTTTCACCCTGAAGATTTATCTCTTTCAAGTTTTCACACATCAGGTCGGGAGGACAGGGAAAGGCCTCTAGGAATAGGTTTGGGAACCCATGAGCCATTGCTTCCAATCTGGGAATCTGGGCCCTGGGCCCTGTTGTCCCTGGAGACTTCAAGTCCATCTACCCTTTTTACTCTGGTCCCGCGGGGTCAGCACCCACCCAGGACCCCCACCCATCTGTGTCCTTCGACTTCTGGGAAGTGGGCAGTCTTCTTCTCACCCCCAGTGTGCCCGCTGCCCATGCCTGGGCCTCTGATCCCTGTTCCTGGGCATTTGCTGAAAGGAGCCTTGTTCTCCGCCGCCGGTGAGGGCGCCACACAGTGAGGGCAGCCCGCAGGGGGCTGTGCTGCTTTTATCCCAGGATGCCAGGCTGTTGGGCAGGGTGCAGCCCAGGCCCCCCGCTCAAAGAGCTTCTCAGAAAGCAACTGACGGGGCCGGAGCGGAGCGGGAAGCAGGCTCCGTGCCCACCCCTGACCATTGTGTCTGTGCCAAGGTGAGTCATTCAGTGGGCAACGAGGGGGAGGGCCTGGGGGTGGCCAACCCAGCACTGCCAGGTCTCCAGCTCTGCAGACAAGGCCTGGCTGCTCACCCCCTCCCCAGCTCTTAGAGGCAGCTCAGGCCCCTAAGCTGGGACCCACAGGGGGAAACCCCAGCATGCAGCCCATAATATGCCCACATGGAAAGCGTCTTCCCCAGCATCCTCCGTGTGAGTTCCAGCACAGAGAGAGGAGAGTCCCTAAGTCTTAGCTACATCTGACCCCAGGGCTTGAGCAGTATCACAGCGAAGGAATCCTGAAGGGGATGTTAGTTTCTTTTTATCTTGTCATGGGTGGAGGAGCCGGGGGACAGGGCTCCTTAAAGGAAGAGCAATACTGGAGACAAAACCTTGTCCCAACTCTCCTCTCTGTAGCTAGGAGTGGCTGCGTTTCCAGCTTGCTGGGCAAGTCCCTGTGTGCAGCCTCCTCTTCCTGTGCAAGTGAAATCTAGTCGTAATGAGCACAGAGCGGTCCTAAAGGGAAAAGGCCCAACAAGAGCAGGAAGTGCTTGTCAGTGTCGCCCAGTGAATTGTACTTGTGTGTGCTGCCGGGCTTCAGCAGCAGCTGATGGAAGCCCACCTTCACCCCCTTCAGGCACCTCCCTGGGCCCCTGTCATAGGCCTGGGCTTCTTGCTCCATCTTTAACCCCCACCTGATCCTCAGACCCGTCCCTGCACTCAGCCCTACCTACCTAAAGATGTCCACACCGAGAACCAGTGAGGGAGACAGACTTGGTCGTGGTTGTGTGTGCAACTTGCATTATTTTTATTGCACATTCAGTGTAGCAAAGTCAGAAAACACAGATACTCAAAATTTAAAAAAATGAATTAGTCATAATTTTGCCACCTGGAGATAAATATTACCAGACACCGCCCCCCCACCCCCCCCCACACACATATACATTCATGTTTTTACAAGTGGGCTCATGTTGTACAACTTATTCTATAATTTGCTTTTTTTTCACTCAATGTGCTGTGAACATTTTTTCCATATAAACAAATATGTATCTAGCCTGGTCGGTGGTGCTCAGTGGTTGAGCACCTATGAACTAGAACAGTGGTTGGCAAACTCCTTAGTCAACAGAGCCAAATGTCAACAATACAACGATTGAAGTTTCTTTTGAGAACCAAATTTTTAAAACTTTTTATATATATACTAGAGGCCCGTTGCATGACGATTCATGCAATAGGCTTTCCTTCCTCTGGCTGCCAGGACCAGTTTTCCTCTGGAACCTGGGACCCAGGCCTTCCCTCTGGCTGTTGCCTTCCGTTTTTGCTTCGGCCGGTTGGAGGCTTCACTCCAGCTGAAGCCTTCAGTTTTCTCTGCTCTGGCTGGAGTGCCATGCTGCCGCCACCTCGTCTCCGCCCCGGAGGGCCAGTGCTCGCCACTGCAGCCTCCTCTCCAGCCCCGGGGGCCAGGCACTCGCACCGCTTGGCCCTGCCCCTCACTCCTGATTGGCTGGTAACATAGCCGATCAGGAGCCAAGGTACAGTCACATCTGCATGTTACTCTTTTATTAGATAGGATATTTTATTGATTTTTTTACAGAGCAGAAGGGAGAGGGACAGAAAGTCAGAAACATCGATGAGAAACATCGATTAGCTGCCTCCTGCACGCCCCCCACTGGGGATGTGCCCGCAGCCAAGGTACATGCCCTTGACCGGAATCAAACTCGGACATTTCAGTCCACAGTCCGACGCTCTATCCACTGAGCAAAACCGGTTTTGGTCAAATTTTTAAAACTTCTTCAAAATAGAGTCGCCCAGGCCATGGTATTTTGTGGAAGAGCCACACTCAAGGGGCCAAAGAGCCGCATGTGGCTTGCGAGCCGCAGTTTGCCGACCATGGAACTAGGAGGTCCTGGTTGGAGTCCGTTTAGGGCACATACTCAGGTTTTAGGCTCAATCCCCAGTAGGGGGCATGCAAGAGGCAGCTGATCAATGATTTTCTCTCATCATTGATGTTTCTCTCTCTCCCTCTCCTTTCCTCTCTCTAAAGTCAATAAAAACATATTAAAAAGTATAAATAAAAATAATATCTATCCACATCTGTGGAGAGCGGCTCAGCGCTTGGACAGGTTCAAGCCTCGGACTAATGAGGGGACACAGTCCTCTTGTGGCAAAGCCACGTGCACGTCCTAGCACAATTGAGTTAGCCCTCCCAGCACAAAGATAGCCAAAGGCTATAGTTGTAAGTTTGATCTTATGGCCTGAACCTGTGGTCCCACGTGACTAAGGGATAAAGGCTGCGGGAGGTGCAGCAAGGAAACAAAGCTTGATCAGGTGCATGTAGTTGAGTAGATTCGAAACCTGGGAGAACATTGTAAACATCTTGCCTGATGGAATCTGGCTATAAAATAAAGACTCGGCTTGCAGGCTGTGGTGTTGTCTCTCCATCAGAGAGGGCAGCATCCTCCCTAGCCCCAGCTTTATTCTCTTGTCTGTCTTCTCCATCCTTCACCACCACCCCCCTCTCAGGTTCACCCATGGCTGTGCTGGCTCAGCACATACATCATCATTTCAAACTATACGCATTGATTTAATTAAGTCCTGTTGTTACACAGTTGTGTTCTCTCTCTCTCTCTCTCTCTCTCTCTCTCTCTCTCTCTCTCTCTCCCCCCCCCCCCCCCCTCTCTCTTCACCCCAGGCAGACACAGCTCCCAGCCTCCACTGCTATTTGCATCCTCCTGGACTGGCTCAGGTCTCATCTACACGGTGTTTCCTCTCCTGCTTCACCAACATGAGGGCCTCACCATCTAAAGCCACAGGCCAATCCCTAGACCACCTTCCTCACTAAACAGCAGAAAGCTGTGGGCCATGGGGAGAGGATGCCCGAATACCCCTCCACAGGGCCTTCAGCCAAGCCATGTCCCATTTCAAGTTGAAGTAGATATAAGATGACCTTCTCCCCCCTGCACCCCCACCCCTGTGTCATAAATCTGTCAAGATGCCCATCTGCCCACAGGGCCCAAATGCCTCTCAGGACAGGCCAACACTACACCTGGCCTCAACCCATACATGAGGTGCCCAGAGTTTTCCCGATTTGCCAACCTCTAATTCAAGTGGCTGTTCTGTCACTAGACTGCCGCCCACTGGCCCCACTTGAGCCCCTGCCGCTCTCCCAGTGCCCCACAGCATGGTGGGCAGCAAGGGTAGGTGGGATGAAGAGAACATGGGTCTCTGGCTGACTCCTTGTGCACTACTCAGTGTGTCCATTCCCTGACCCATCTCTGAGGAAGGGAACCGGACCCTGGTGGCCACTAGATGGCAGTGCTCAGCTTACCAGGTCTGGAGGCAGCGGGCCGCAGTGTAGAGGCAGGGAAAGCTGGGCTCACCCAGAGGCATCACCCCCTTTATGTTCCAGAGCTGCCTCTGATGGCTGCGGCAATGCCCTCCAGGGAAAGAGCAAGGCTGTGGCTCCTCAATAGCTGTCTGATCTTGGCTGACCTTAGGTCCCATCTCTGAGCCTCCACTTCCACATCTGTGAATGGGGACTAGCCATACTCACTTCCAAGGTAGTTGTGAGGATAAAATCAGTGAAAGCGGATGCAGCAGGTGCTCAATAAATCATAATTCACATTTAATAACATCTGCTAGGTGACTTATAGATCTACATGTTAGCACGTTTGGGATGGGCTGGGCCCAGATTGGGTCCACGGGGGGAGGGGCTGCCAGGTCCCATTGACTTCATGGTGGGTGGAGCAGGGACAGCGTGTCCCACCCCAGGCACAGGGCAGTTAGTTAGCAGTGTGGACAGGGCGCAGGGGGCAGCAGCCCATGAGGACGGGGTGGGGGAGTCAGCACCGTTTGCCCCTGGCTTTGCGTTTGCCAGCGGACACGTGTAAGCTATCGCTCCAGCTGCCCAGGAGGAACTCAGAGTAGAAGCTGTCTCCCAGTCTTTCTGGCCTCCCTGGCTCCTCCATCCTTGCCCTTCCCCAGCCCTAGCCTAGAGGTCCTCACTCCATCTAGTTTGAGAAGCCCCTGGTGTGGGGCTGGCTCTTCTGCACCTCAGCCCGCTTCCTAAAGAGAAGGCCACATCTTCCCCCATGGATGGGGGCTTCCGAAGCCTAGGACCTGGGATCAGACTGGGGTCACCTTAAGGTTAGGTCTGCTTCCCCTTCCAGACTGAGGTACCCACAGGACGGGAGACACCCTTTCCCCTTGGGTGAGAGCTCCCTGATATGAGAACCCTGGGTTCACTGTCAGCTGGAATACCCCTTGAGGGTAGAGGTTATCTTTTTAAAAAATATAGTTTATTGATTTTTCACAGAGAGGAAGTGAGAGGGGTAGAGAGTTAGAAACATCGATGAGAGAGAAACATCAAGCAGCTGCCTGTTGCACACCCTCCACTGGGGATGTGCCTGCAACCAAGGTACATGCCCCTGACTGGAATGGAACCTGGGACCCTTTAGTCCGCAGGCCGATGCTCTATCCACTGAGCCAAACTGGTTTTGGCAAGGGTAGAGGTTATCTTTTTCCAGTTGGAGGATGGCTGCCCCAGGCCAGGGTAGTTCCTCTGCCATCCACAGCCTGTACCCAGCCAGCCTCTGCTGGTTAGAAGCACCCAACTCCTGTGGCTGCAGAAGGACTCCTGGCTGCACCCCGGCCCTCCCCCCAGTCTCCTTCCCCTTCCTCTTCCCTGCCTCCTCCCAGCATGCCATCATCTGAAGCATCATCAATTCACTCACCTGCACAGACCCAGGGGCCAGGCTGCTTCATGGGGGTTAATAAGCTCGAGCTCTTTCTTTCCCCTTCCCCCCGCCTCCCAGGCGGGGCTCACTCCATCATCTCCCATCTCTCACCTCTAACCCCAAGACCCACTTTTTAATTGCTTTCTCCCCGATCTGCTCTGCTCTTCGCTCCCCTCCATCTCCCTGCCTGACTGCATCCCTCTGGGAGGGCGAGAGGCAGGGACCAGATGTGTCCCTGGCCAGAGAGGGCTGGTGGGCAGTCTGTTATTTCCAGTCCAGCGGTCCTCCAAATGGACAGGATGAACCAGGGACCGGTGGTGGGAGGGCTGCGGTGAGCTGAGGGGAGCCCTGGTGGTGGCTGGAAAACAGTCGGTTTACAGGGCCCTCGGGGTGACTCTGGTCCCTTCTCCCCAAACCTCCATCCCAATCCTTCTGGGTCCCTCCATGGAAGAACCCTGGAGGAAGGGAAGGTGGCCATGAACGAGGATGGCCCTGAGAACCAGGATCCCTCCAAACTTAGCCAAGGGTCAGGAGGACGTTCCCAGGGGAACCTGCAGGCATAGAAGCAGAAGTCCGGGAGGCAGGACTTCTGTGGGGGCCGAGCACATGGCTGCGGGGGTGGTGTGCAGGCCTAGAGGAGAAAGCCCGGTTCTCTCCCTTTGACAGGTGCCACACTGGTTCGGGTTGGCTTATATCAGGGACAGGAATCAGTGCTGTCCTGACGTCCTGCATGAAGGGACCATGTCTTTCTCTCTGTATGAAGCTCCTGGCCCTGAGCAGGGTTCTCTGAACTGGGTAGGTGTTTGTGCCCCAGAGTGGGGACCAGACCTGAGCTGCGGGGCCGTGGGTGGAAGGGCCTGGGAAGAGAGTACTTCCGAACTCCCAGAAGTGGAATTAGGGGCCCTGCCCAGATCAGCGAGTCGGAAGAGACAGGGAGAGGGACCTTAGTGCAGGCTGAGCCTGCAGTGGACCTGGGAGCCATCGAATGCTGTCTCCCGGTTGACTCTCTTTATGTCAGAACATCCAATCTTAGACTCTAGTCCCCGCCCACGGAGGTCAGCTGGGGGCTGGCTGTCAGCTCACTGCTGCCCTCGGCACCAGCGCCAGCGGGCTCCCGGTAAACTGGGACCAGCCAGGCTGCCATCTGGGGAGCGGTCCCTCTCTCTCCGACCTCCTGTGATTGAGGGCAGGAGCCAGATAGGCTTAACTCCATCGGCAGAGTCTTTGTACGTTTAATGGGTCGCCCGAGAGCACATTTCGCACCACGGAGCCACAAATGTTTGCTGAGCGAATGGCCATCTGCAGAACATCCTTGTCTAGCGTGACCTCTTCCACTTGCTCGAGCTGCCCCAGCCCGAGTGAATTCGGCCTCGTGGAGTGGACGCTCCTGGCCCTGGCGCCAGCCGCCTGCCTTGCCCTGCGCCTGCTGCCTCTGCACTTGCAGGGGTGGTGGTGGTGATCAAATGAGATAATATATGCGAGGGCCCCAGGAAATGGGAAGTTATTCAATTTGAATCCAACCAGCACTCAGCAAGGCCTCCTAAGGTCGCAGCACCATGCCAGGCTGCTGGGGGCTACAGACGTGAAGCCGTGACTGCTTCTGTGGGAATCATGGTACACAGTGGGGAAAAAACTCATTAAGACTAATTGGAGAGGAGAAACCTCAGGCATGCAGGAAAAATGGGGTCTGTTCACTTCTAAAGGGAAGCAGCTTGGTGCTGTGCAAAAGGACCAGACCTCAGCTTGAATGCTGACATGCCACTTGGTGCCTAATTCTGGGCATGCTTCCCCCCCCCCCTTTTTAAATATGTTTTTATTGATTTCAGAAAGGGACAGGGAGAGAGGTTTACAAACATCAACGATGAGCCCTAGCCAGCTTGGCTCAGTGGACAGAGCGTCAGCCTGCGGACTGAAGGGTCCTGGTTTTGATTCTGGTCAAGGGCACATGCTTGGGTTCTGGGCTCGATCCCCAGTGGGGGTGTGTGCAAGAGGCAGCCAATCAATGATTCTCTCTCATCATTGATGTTTCTCTCTCTCTCTCTCCCTTCCTCTCTGAAGTCAATAAAAATGTATTAAACAAAAAATCAATAGCGTCACTGATCGGCTGCCTCCTGCAGGCCCTCTACTGGGGCTCGAGCCAGCATCCTGGGCATAAGCCTTGATGGAGAATCTAACCATGGCCTCCTGGTTCATAGGCTCATGCTCAACCTCGGAGCCACGAGTCAGGCTGGGTGTGTTTTGTTAGACTTTTTGAGCCTGTTTCATTAGGACTCACAGGATCCCAAAGTTGTGTGAAGACACCTGCAGCTGGCAGGAACTCAGGGCTCGGCCTTGTGCCCTCTCCACTCCTCCAAAAAGGAGTCACACCTGAGCAGGCAGAAGCTCGGCAGAGTGCAGGCTGCTCTCCCCAAACAGCCAGGACCCATCTGAAGTTAGCAGCGTCATTTACACACCACTCGCAGCGTGTTAAATGCCGTTAACATGCTTGTTTTCAGAAGTGGGTTAAACACGGACTCCTGGGATGTTGTTCACACTCAGAATTCATTCAGACAGCCATGTCTTCCCTGAGAGACGGAGGTAAACTTGTGCTGAACTGTCACAATCCAAGTGAGTCAAGAGGAAAGCCACCTGCAATGATGGGGAGTGTGGGGCTTTGGGGAGCAAGTGGGAGGAAGGTTGTCCTGGGTTCAAGCCTATTGGGACTTAGCCTGGAGCCTCACCTAAGACCTGGGGACCACTCAGTGCTCTCCCTGCTCTCCTAGCAGCCCACACCCGCACTGCAGGACAGCCCAGGCCTCCAGGTGGAACTGTGTCTCCACCCGCTCGGGAGCAGCCTGAGGCTGCAGGAGGAGGCAGAGGGAAAAGTTTCCCATACTCAGTTTCCTGAGGTCTTACAGAGTGGAAGGTGAGAGAGGGAAGGTGTATTGCCATCCTACCTGAGTGTACAGAGAGAAACGTACATCATAGATAGAGATGGTTTATTAATCATTGTAATAAAAATATATCTATATATACATGGATATATGCAGAAATAATGGATCAGAGGATATAAACCCAAGTAAGTATTCACAACTTTTATAGGTGGTAGTATTAAGGCTGAATTTCCCTTTCTTCTTTTTAAATATAAATTCTTTATTGTCAAAAATATTACATGAGTCTCCTTTTTCCCCCTTTCTTCTTCTTCTTCTTTTTAAATTCATTTTTAGAGAGAGAGTAAGGAAGAGTGAAACATCAATTGCCTGCCTCTCGGACCCACCCCAACTGCAGACCAAACCCACAATTGGGGGTGTGCCCTTCCCGGGAATCAAACCTGCCACCTTTTGGAGTACAGGGCGACCTCCAACCACCTGAGCCACTGGGCCAGGGTTCCCTTCCTTCTTTACACTGTCTACACCGAGTGTGCAGCCTGTTTACAATAAGGATAAAAACACCGAAGCTGTCTTCGTTTGGAAACCAAGGCACCACCAACCTTCCGCATTGTCACCGGGTGGTTTTTGCTCCAAGCTGGGGCGATGGGGCTGAAGATGACCCTCCCTCAAAACCCAGAAGAGCCAAGCTGGGGCTCCCCACCAGGCCCCTTCCTTCTCGTTATCCCCCCTCCACTGCCATCATTAGACAGAGCCCTGAGTTAGACTGGGGGACAGGGAACAAAGCCCTCTAGCCACCTGCCTGCGGGGAGGGTGTTATAAACTGAGGGGGAGGGGGAACAGGACGATGGCAGCACCTTTAAAATAGCAACACATTAACACTCACAAATGTATATATACATGCTGAGAAGCTGAATGTAACAGGAGGTTCATAAGAGCGTGAGTAGCAGAATGAATGACTGGGAGGGGAGTGCTAGGAAAGGAAGAGGGTGTTGGCATTAATTGCTCCAAGCTGAGGAGGCAGGTCAGGGCTCCCGGGGCAGCTGCTCCAGGATCTGAGAGGGGACAGCGGTCAGGACATCTTGGCAATGCATCTCCCGGCTGACAGCACTGCCCTTACCCCTCATCAGTTCCCTCTGGCTCCGAGGGCTGCCAGGGTTGTGGGGACTGGAGGGGGGCTCTGCAGGCCAGTGGGCGGGGGAGGCCGGGAGGAGGGAGACCAGTAAGGCTCAGTCCCACTGTTCTCTTCTTCCATCCCATCTCCCATCTCTCATCAGGATTCCTGGATACTTGGAAGTACTCCCAGGTCCTCGGGTCTCTGCCCACCTTGTCACTTCCTACTTCCTGTCTTCGTCTGTCACGGTGGCGGAGACCATCCCTATTCCCGGCGCTAGACACCCGGGGCAGTGAGGGACTCCGCCAGCCTCTTCAAGGTGCTGCTGGGGAGGCGGGCGATGCGGCTGCGGCGGGAGATAGAGGAACTGAGGGCAGGAAGGAAGAGGGGGGGAGGGAGGTCACAGCTGTGCCCCTGGATACAGGTGGGGATGGGTGGGTGGACCTGGACACCAAACCTTGAGCACCAACAAGTACTTCCCCGGCCAGATCTGAGGGTGTGAGAGGGGTGGGGGTGGGGAGCTTTGTGGGGTTTGGGAGGGAAGCAGAGGTGAGGGGCTGAGCAGTCCATTCCCCGGATTAACCAGTGAGCACTAAACGCCTCTCTCATGAAGAGGGGGCCTGAGGCCTTTACCCAAAGAAGGTAGCTACCCTTCACCTCCAGGATAACCCCATAACAGCAGGGGCCGAGGGAACCTCAGTCACAGCCAGCCGCTGGCCCTGCTCACGGGGCTCCTGCTCCTGGCTCCAAGGTGCCCAGGCACATGGGGCCTGCGGTTGGCCCAGGCACCCACCACCCCCTGAAAGCCTCTCTCCCCCAACACCGCCCAACCTCACCTCACAATGCGCCTCTTCTTGGGGGCTGCGGTCTCAGGGAAGGAAGATGCTGGCTTGGGGCCCTTCATGGTGAACAGGGGCACGGGTCCGCTGAGGGAGGGGGGAGAGGAAGCGAGGCAGGTCAGGAGGGAGACAGGAAAGGCTGCGGTGCCTTCTTCCTCCGGCCCCAGCCGGGGGGTGGGGGGAGGGGGGGGAGGATGGACAGGACGACCTCTGAGGCTTCTTGCTACTAAGCGGGGGATTCTTCTCCCCGCCTCTCGGCCGGGCTGATAGCTGAGTGACAGGCCGGTTCTGGGAGAACATCCAGGTGTCAGGTTCTAGTGTGTCCAGGGAACCGGAGTTCAAACCATTTCACCCTCCACCTGCCCGCCCGGAGCTGGTTACTGAGAGGCGCTTCGGGCTGTGGGGAGGTGGGGAGCTGGTTACTGAGAGGCGCTTCGGGCTGTGGGGAGGTGGGGAGCTGGTTACTGAGAGGTGGTTCGGGCTGTGGGAGAGGTGGGGGTGCGGGGGGTGGCCTGAGCCCTTGGCTTCATACATCCAGGTATCTGCCTGCCACTTGTCCTTGCCCTTGGCCTGTCCTGAGCTGGTTGCTGTCCCCCTCCTCTGACATGTGGTGGAAGGTGTGGGCAAGAGCTTCATCTTCTCTGAGAAACGCTGAATAAGGTCTTCTGGGGGTCCCCCTCTTGCTTCCACAAGCTAGGCTAGACAGTACAATCTGGGGGCGGCAGCAGCAGATAGAAATATTTCTCGGGGGCACACCGAACTCCAGTCGGGGCAAAGGACCCCAGCGATGCAGAGGAACAGAGAGGGCTGGACTGCCCTCGTGAATTCCTGCTCCCTGCTCACCCTCCCCAGGTGGGGGTCCCATTTGTAGGTACTCAGGGCGTGCCACAAACCAGCAGAGCTGGCAGCCCTGAAATAAACAGACAAGGCAGGCCCCTAAGAGTAGCAAAGGCTCCCTGAAACGGTGTGCTCTGCCCTGCTGGGCCTGGGGGGCGACCTGATCAGACCAAAGGGAAAGAGACAGCAAACGTCTAGGCTCCAAGAGCTGGGCTGTCACGCCTCCTGGCGGCATCGCTGGCCCTCGCTGGCCCCTGGCTCCCTGCAGGGAGGCCTGGGAGGAAGCAGGCGGGGAGACTCACCTGGGGATGAAGGGCTGATCCAGCCTGTTCGGGGGCACGTTCTCCCAGCCAGCGCATTCATGGAAACCCAGCTTGGAGGGGGTCTCCTCGGAGAGGTCAAAGGTGATGTTGAGGTTCCGAGCAGGCAGGGCCACGGGGGTGGAGCAGTTCTGCAGGGCAGAAGGGCCCAGAGGCACCCGGCTTTTGATGACTGTGGCTGGGCAGAAGCGAGGGGAGTGGCCGGGGGAGGAGACCCTTCCCTTTTTGGGGGTGGTGGGTCCGAGTGAAGGCTGAGTCTCAGGCAGGGACCCCCTTTGCAGGCAGGGCAGGAAGGACTGGTGCTGGTGCTTGGTCCCCAGCCTCGGGGCTTGGTGACTGTCCTGCTCTGAGGGGCTCCGTTTCCTTCTTCTCTTCTTCTCCACGGACTGCAGAGATGCCGCAGGCGCCCCCTGACTCTGCATGAGGCCACTCAGTTGCCTTGCCATGGTCCGGGTCACCGGGCCAGAGTATCCTGGAAGCTCTGGGTAGAGAGAAGGAGGGTGTTGAGAAGAGATCAGGGACTGAGCAGAAGAAAGTAAAGTTTCTAGAATTTGGGGAGAGAGACATGGGAGATATGCAGGAGTCCCTAACTCCTCAGTTCTGTCAGGACTCCTGGGGTCTCTCTGTGCACCCTATGATCCCAGAGGTCCTTTCCCGGCACCGGAAGCCCCAGCTGCCCCTCGGCACCAGCTGGCTTTGGAGACGGCACCAACAGGCAGTGGCAGAGCAGGGGCGAGACTCACTTGACTCTGAACACAGCTCCTGAGCCAGAGGGGCCTCCCTGGCTGGGCCAGGGGTCCTGGAGGCCTCTGCTCCGGGCCCAGGCTCTTCCTCTTGCACCAGCTGCTGCAGGGACTCAAACTCTGCGGTCAGGTCAGGGGTCAGGAGGTTGGCGGCTTGGAGCAGGGAGTACTGCCGCTGGGCCAGGCACAGCACCCTCAGCACCAACCTGGAACACAGAGAGGAGGACGCCCATCCTACTCAGACCAGGCTGGCCAGAATCCTGCCATGCCCCTGGCCCATCGCTCCGGGTGTGGGGAGGAGCACAAGAGGGCTGCCTGCCTCCCCCACCCCCTGCCCCGGCTATGGCTCCTGCTATGCCACATCCTTGCTGAAGACCAGGGTTGGCAGAGATGGTCACCGGTAATGGTGAGAGGCTTTACCCTCCTAAACCTGCCTCCCGACAAAGACAGTGAGTGACCTGGGAAGTAGGGAAAGGGTGCTAAGTGGCCTTGGTCTCAGCAGGTGCAGTGACCTTGAATAAGTTCATTCATCGGAAGGGCCATGAAAGGAAGCGGTGAAGAGCCAGGCTCAAGTCAGACCGCCAGCCTGGCAGCTCAAACCCCTGTCCCACACTCCCCACCTGCTGAGCTGGGATCACTGCTTACCCTGTCTCCACTTCTTTTATTTTTTAAAATATATGTATTCATTTTTTACAGAGAGGAAGGGAGAGGGATAGGAAGTTAGAAGCATCAATTAGCTGCCTCCTGCGCACTCCCCACTGGGGATGTGCCCGCAACCAAGGTACATGCCTTTGACTGGAATTGAACCTGGGACCCTTCAGTCCACAGGCCGACGCTCTATCCACTGAGCCAAACCGGTTAGGGTAGTCTCCACTTCTTTTAAATGGGGATAACCCACCTCCTTAGATGGTTGGGAAGATGAAATGATTTTATACAGCGAGTGTTTAAAGAATACCTGGTGCCCAGCCGGTGTGGCTCAGTGGTGGAGTGTCAACCCAGGAGCCAGGAAGTCACAGTTTGAATCCCAGTCAGGGCACATGCCTGGGGGTGGGCTCCATTTCCAGTGTGGAACAAGAGGAGGCAGCCAGTCAGTGATTCTCTCCTGTCATTGATGTTTTTCTCTCTCTCTCTCCCTCTCTCTCTTCCTCTCTGAAATCAATAAAAAAAACAACAGAAGATGGCGGCATAGGTAAAACACCTATCTTGCCATCATGCTCAGCAATTTTAATACTACAACTAAACGAAAGAACAAATACCTTCCAGAATCACCAGAAAGCTGGCCGAGTGAAAATTCCACAAATAAAAGTGAAAATAAGACACTGTGACTCGGAGGAGCGGCGGGGACAGCGTTGAAAGATTCGCGCAGAGAGAGGTTTGGAGCACGCGCCGCGGAGAGGGCGGGCGGCTGAAAACCGGCCAGTTTTCTCGAACGGGGAGACACAGACGTCCCACTGGACTGATTCTCCAGCTCTGGGCGAAGTCCAGAGAACCCACTATCATACGGGGTGAAAACTGGACAGTGGGAGGGCACGCCGAAGCTCGGGTGCTGCAGGGTCTCCCGGCTTGTGGAGAAGGCAGCTTGCGCGCGAACAGCTCGGCTGCGTGACGGCGCAGAGAGCGCTCTGCGACTTGCTTTCTCATTAGGGAAACCATCAGACTGCTTTGTTTTACGACCCTGGGTGAGACATTGGGCGTGCAGAGTCATTTGGGGAGAGTCTGAATTCCCCGGCAGCCAGTGGAGCTCAGCAGCGGCTCTCTCTCAGAGGTGCTGGCAGCCATTGCCCCCAGCACAGAGTCCCTGGGGCCGCATAGGGTGGAGCTAACGCTGTCTGCTTGGCCCGGAGACCCCACCCATCCAACCCGAGCACAGCTGAGCTTCACAGACAATTGGCCTGGAGGTCAACCCTCCAAGTGCTAACAATGATTAACTGAGCTTAACTTCAGCAAGACTGTGCAGCCCATATGCACCTCAGGTAACTGGGGAGGCTGAGCCACTGTCCCTAGTAGGAAGTCTACCACACAAAGCTAATTGACCAACTCAGGGAAGCAGCCACCATGTAGCGACATGGAAAGAAATCAGATGTGAAAGAAATGGAGGAAAAAAAACGACTGGACATGGAATTCAAAACCACGGTTATAGGGTTTTTCAAGAGGCTCCAACAAAGAGTCGAGGCCTATAAGGAAATAAGCAAGACCACAAAGGAAATGAATGAGTCCTACAAGGAAATGAACAAGACCCTCAAGGATATAAACGAGACCTGCAAGGAAATGATCAAGACCAACGTGGAAATGAATGAGTCCTACAAGGAAATGAAGGAGACCCTTAAGGATATAAAGGAGACTCTCAAGGATATGAAAAAGGACCAATCAGAAATTAAGCATACACTGACTGAAACAAAAAATATTATACAAGGACCTAAAAGTGTTCTGGAGCACCCCAAGAACCAAGTTAAAGATTTGAAATACAAAGAGGTAAAATCCACTCAGCTGAAAAAGCAAGAAACCAAAAGAATCCAAAAAGTTGAAGATAGTGTAAGGGGCCTCTGGGACAACCTCAAGCATACCAACATCCGAATTATAGGGGTGCCAGAAAAAGAGAGAGACCAAGACAATGAAAACCTATTTGAAGAAATAGTGACTGAAAACTTCCCACACCTGGTGAAAGAAATTGACTTAGGAGTCCAAGAAGTGCACCGAACCCCAATATATAGGAACCCTAAGAGGACCACACCAAGGCACATCATAATTAAAATGCCAAGAGCAAAAGACAAAGAGAGAATAATAAAAGCAGCAAGAGAGAAACAGTTGGTTACCTATAAGGGAGCACCCATATGATTGTCAGCGGATTTCTCAACAGAAACGATGCAGGCCAGACGGGAGTGGCAAGAAATATTCAAAGTGATGAACAGCAAGAATCTACAACCAAGATTACTCTATCCAGCAAAGCTATCATTCAGAATTGAAGGTCAGATGAAGTGCTTCACAGATAAGAAAAAGCTAAAGGAGTTCACCACCACCAAACCAACATTATATGAAATGCTGAAAGATATTCTTTAAGAAGAGGAAGAAGAAAAAGGTAAAAATATAAATTATGAACAACAAATACACATCTATCAACAAATGAACATAAAAATCAAGTGAATTGATAGGCTGTTGAACAGGATAAACTGGTGAATATAACAGAGACATGGACATAGAGAGGGAATGGTCTGACAATTCTTGGGGAGAAAAGGGTTGTGGGAAGTGCAGCAAGAGACTGGACAAAAATCATGCAACAATGGGAGAGGACAATGGGGAGGGGGAGGTGAGGGTGGAGGGTTGGATAGGTACAGGGTGGAGGGGAGCTATAGGAGGATAAAAAGGGGAAACAATGTAATTAATAAACTGAACAATAAAGATTAAAAAACAACAACAACAACAAACACACCTGGCATATGTACTCAAGAGTGAGCACCTTAAAGTTAGCTAACTATTGTTTCCTGCAAAGCAGAAATAATGCCATCCACCTCATTAGGATACGAGGAGATTAAATAAGATAGGCTGTGTGATCTGGGTTCTGAGAGGACCCTAAACATGCCTTCCGTCTGTGCTTTCTGTCGAGTGGCTGGGAGGCGGGGCGAGTATGCGTGAATCAATGCAAACTTCACACGCACTGAGGGGCTACTTAAGGGAAATTATGAGCGTAATGCGATTATTGATGTTGTAAATTTAGATTCTAATAAAGCAAATTTCCTTTCTGTCAGGCACACCTACAATAAAAGAGAAAACACAATTATCTCGGTGGGGATTATTCATAGCCAATAATTTATCCTCAGGTAGCACCATCTACTACCTGCCCGGCACCTCCGAGCCGCCGCCTCTGCCCTCAGTGTGTGCCCAGGGGAGCCGGGCTCATTTTCTAAAGCAGCCTCCAGGCCTTTGTGAAAGAAGGCAGGATGTAAATTAAAAAGGACACAGCGGAAACTCATTCCATGTCCGCCTGAGCCACACACACCAGCATAAAGGTTGCACTGCTCAGGAAAGTGGGTGTGTGGGAGAAATGGACTGGCTAGATGTCAGATGAGCAGGTCTGGTCCCCCTCCCTCTCACTGTCGTTGTGTGGCCCCGGGCAAGCACCTCGGCACCCCATCTGACAAGTGGGCTGGGTCTATGTCAGGGGCTTTCCAATCGGATTGGAAGAAACCCATCTGAGGACATTTTAAATGGAGCAACTCTGCCTTATCCGTTCTCCATATTAGACGTCAGCGTGAGATTCCATTTGAAGGACTCTGCAGCAATAAAAATTCTGAAAACCACTCAACTGGAAAATCTAAGATTGACTCGGTACCCTCGTGGTCTCATGTCCTAAAGTCTAAAGACGAAGAGAAATTATTTCGACGATCTGACTGCTACGGTTTTTTTCAAGTATGGAGGCGATCAAGAATGTTCTGCAGCCCCGAACACTTGGGGTCTTCTGTCACATCTTGTTAGCGTTTCAGCTCCAAGAAGTAGGGGAGGACAATGAGGGCTATGATCCCCAAAGCACAGCCACGCCTGAAGCAGCTCTTCAGAAGCCAGAGGCCAGAAGCGGGAACCCTGGCGTCCTGGCTCCTCGCTGTGGTGGTCGCCAGGCAGAGACCCTGAGTTGTAAGCGGGGGCCTGCGGTTGCTCCCTGGGCTCGAGGGGACGTCGCGCCGGTGCATCCCTGCCATGCTGGGCCCCAGGGAGTCGGCAGCAGGAGATGGGTAATAAGCTGCTGATTATTCAGGCTGCAGCATTTTTGCTGAGCTGGAAACAGACACTCCCCAACAAGAAATAAAATTAAACAGGCCCTTCTGTCGGAGAGCTTTAAATACATTGCCTAGCATGAAGCATGCTGGGGAGGGCAGAGTGGGGTTGGCAGCCGCAGAGCTAAAGTGGCAGGGGATTTATGTTCTGGGGGCCAAGGGAAAAAATATTAGCGGCACCTCTCTATTAAGCACGGAAATAATGGTCTGAAATCTATGTCTCTGGCTTTGGGTGGCGGTTTGTAGTTACTTCTGAGAAGAAACAGCTACAGCAGTCTGTGGATGAAGAGGCATGGCAAACACCTGCCTCAGGAAGCCTGCCCCTCCTCAGCCTGCCACCTGACTTCTCCTGGCAGCCCCTCCTTGCTGAGGATGGGCAGCTTGGCCCTCAGACTGGAAAGCAAAGCACTAACCCGGGGGCCATGCCCTAACTTGGTGCTTGCCAGCTATCGCGATGGAATCTGGGGTTTTGCTTCCCTTTTGTTGGGGTGCCAGTTACGTGGAGGTGTAAACAGAGAGAGGATAAATAAAGAGAACAGGCGGCAGTGTCACATCAAGTTGTTAAAAGCAGATAATGGCTGGCCGTCGTGGCTCAGAGGTGGAGCGTCAGGCTAGGAACCAGGAGGTCACGGTTTGGTTCCCGGTCAGGGCACATGTTTGGGTTGCGGGCTCGATCCCCAGTGGGGGGCGTGCAGGAGGCACCCAATCACTGATCCTCTCTCATCACTGATGGTTCTCTTTCTCTCTCCCCCCTTCCTCTCTGAAATGAATAAAAATTTATTTTTTAAAAAAATAACGCAGATAATGGACATTGCTGAAAAAATTTGACTCTTAACTAGAGCAGAACCAGAGCTTTTGTGACTTAGCACCACCTCCCACCCCAGGAGGCTGGGACCCGTCTTCCCCTCCCCGGACTCCAGAGAAGAGTAAGGGGATACCTACTGCTTCGAACAGTCCCTTTCCAGGTGGCCCACGACTTGCGTGGCCTCCAGGGTCAGGCCAGGGGACTCCAGCAGGGACTGTGGGGGGCTCCGTTCTGTCACCTGGACGGGAGCCTAACGAGAAAGGAAGTCGTCAGCAGCGGGCCTGTGATGGCCTCCCTCCCGCTGTACGCAGCTTCTAAAATCTTCCCCTCCAAGAAGAGAGGGGTGGCAGCCCCTGGAATGCCCAGTCCTCACCTGGCTTTTCTTCCTCCCGGTCTCCACCCTCCCTGCCTGCTCTCCTGATGGTAGCACTCCCTCCCCCTCATTTCCAGACACACAGGATCCGACAGAACAGCTCGCCTCCAATGACTAACATGTGACCTCCAGGCAGAGAACCTGGGCCCGAAGGGACTCCATGAGTCGAAAAGGGATTTCCTCGAATATCTCACCAGCTCGAAGTCCTACCTCCTTGGCCGGGTCTTTGTCTTTGTCCTCCGAGCGCTGCTCCTGGTCTGAAGAGTTCCCTTCCCCTGCCCTCTCCACCCGGGCCTGTGTCCTCAGGCTTTCCTCTTGAAGCACAGCAGACCCCGGGGGGAGCTCTGGGGTGCAGGGCTGGCTGGGAAGATGAGATGGTGGGGAGGAGCTGGGAAGGCTAAGGGGGAAATGAGAGGTTTAGGGGTGGGAAGTAGGGGCCGGAGGGGCAGGTGGTACAGAGCCCGTAAGGACTGATGCCTGGGTGGCCAGGGAGCAGTAGCTGAGAGGGGGAGGGCAGAAGGAGCCAGCAATTTTCTGGTTTAGGGAACAATGACACCAACCTCTTCACTGGACCTTCTTTTGAATAGTAGATGCTGCCTGTACAGGCTGGGGCATCATTTACTCATTTGACAGAGCATTCTGGGGGCAGTCAGTGTGCTGGGCACTGGGTGGGAGCCCCTCGCTCTAGGTGTCAGAATGGAAGCAAGGAGGCCTCGCCCCCCCAGAAGCTGAGAAGGGGATCGTTCCCTGCCGAACTGAAGAATGAGGCAGGTATGGGCCACAGAACTCACGGTGGTTGTGGAGTGCCCGATTTGGGGGGCTGTGGGAGGTCCTGTGGTGGGGCCTGGGCTCCCGCCTCATACATTCGAAGCTTCTCCCTCAGACTGGCCACCTGGAACCCAAACAGCCAGTTCCTCAGTCCCGAGTGAGCAAAGGAGGCAGGGGCTTCCTGGCCACACCCTAATGCTCCCGGTCTCTCGTTCTCCTGCCCCCCACCCCACCTCGCCAGGGAGCCCTGCCTCCCAGCCCTGCTCCCCAGACGGGCCCCTCACCTCAGCCTGGAGCTGCTGGCAGACGGTGGCGTACTGGCTGATGTGACAGTCCAGGCTGACCACATTGCTCTTCAGCTGAGACGGGGACACAGGGAAGATTGTTTGTTCACTCAGAGCAGCTGGAAGCCACCACTGCAACAGGCCAGGCACCGAGCCAGGCACCTCACCCACGTTCCCGCGACTCACACTCACAGCCCGGGAAACAGACTTGGGAAGGCCAGCGGCTTGCCTGAGACCGCAGCAGGGGGCAGAGGTTGCCCTTGACCCCAAGACCCCTGACCGCCTGAGCAACATCCTCATCAGGCAGCCCCGGGCGAGCCAGAGCTCCCTGGAGGCGCCGGGGGACCCAGAGCTGCTCTGCCCTTATCTGTGTCACATGGTGTTTGTGTTGTTTTGCTGCTAAAAAAGTAAGTCTGAAAAAGATCACCGGCCAATCCTCAGCCACGCCCTCCTGTGGCCTCCCGCTTAGACGATTCTGCCCCAGTCGCCCATTACCATATTTTACTCCTTTTCCAAGTCTTCGAGACCACCCTGCCTCTCCCCGGCCCAAGGTCTTCCCCAGGACAGGGCCTGGGTCACTCCCGCCAGCTCCCCTGAAGACAGAGGCTCGGGAAGGTCTTCCCTCTGCCTCGTGGGAATCCCCGTTCCACGCCCCGGAGGCAGCCTGTGGCTCCTGCCGCTTCCTCCCCCCGGCCCGGGGACTCCCCCGGGCAGGCTGCACGCACCGAGAGCTTGATCTCCTTGGCCCGGTCGGCATACTTGAGGGTGTTGTAAGTGTCCTCGTACGTCAGGCTGGAGGGGCTGACGGCAGCGATCATCACCGTGCGGCAGTTGCCCCCGATGGAGTCCTTGAGCAGACGGGTCAGCTTGCTGTCCCGGTAGGGCACGTGAGACTTGCGACCCTGGGGGGCAGCGAGGGGGCCCCGGGTGAGGTGGCTGGACCAGGCAGACCCAGGCTGGGACCTGGAGCCTCTGGCCAGCTATGGGGTGCAGAGGAGCCCTGGGCTTTGGGCATCCAGTGGCTGTCCTGTGGGGAACCCTGGGTCTGCGCAGCCTTACCTTGGCATCGGCCAGGGCGTTGAGGACATTGATGAGGGCCAGCAGGGAGCGGTTGATGTTGGCACCCTCCCGCAGCCGCTCCCCCTTGGCGTGGGTGCTGGACGCCCGCTCCGAGCCGGCCAGGTCAATCAGGCTCATCTTGGCCACCTGAAGGGCCTGGGTCAGACCTGGAACCCGGTCCTGCTGCTTCACGAAGATCTGGGGGCAGAGGGCCGGGATGAGGAGGGAGCTGGGCATCAGGAGCCCCGTCTTCAGGCTCCGACCCACGACCCCTCTCACCTGGAAGATGGCATGGGAGCGGGAGGAAGTAGCGTTGGCGTCGGTGGGGTGCTGTGTGCGGTTACGGTTCCCCCTGGTCAGCATCTCCAGCAGCTGCTCGGCTGAGGCTGGCTACAGAGGAGACGACCGGGAAGGGAGCTGTGGTTCCCCCTCGGGAGGGCTGGTCTTCGGAACCCAAGTCTCCAGCACCGCCCTGGCATAGGGGGCAGACCCAGGCTGCCTGGTGGGGATGCTGAAGGACCAATGGCACTGCTCGTGCCACCCCAGCCCAAGGTCGCACCTGGTGGAAGGAGAGTCCTTGTACCACCACCCCCTTTTCGGGATCTTCGCGGATGGCAAGCGGTCCCTTGGGCTCCAGGAGGTCGTGGATCTGCTCATTGTACACCTGAGGCGAAAGGAAGCAAGGGAGAGACCTGGGGGTCAGGGCCCCTCCGGAAACCTGTCGCCTAGGGGCTGGGAGGGCTGAGCTTCTGGGCAGGGGAAGCGTGACCGCACACCAGACGGGAGCGGCATTTTGCAGATGGGACGGCGTTGACAGAGCAGGTTTAGTTCACATGTAGTCTCTCTCTGAGCTGTTTCTGTCCTCTGGGTTTTCACTGGGCCCCCATCTGCCCACTTTCTACCACCCTCTCCCCACTCCATTCCTTTAAAAAAATATATTGTATTGATTTTTTTACAGAGAGGAAGGGAGGGGAATAGAGAGCTAGAAACATCGATGAGAGAGAAACGTCAATCAGCTGCCTCCTGCACACCTCCTACTGGGGATGTGCCCGCAACCAAGGTGCATGCCCTTGACTGGAATTGAACCTGGGACCCCTCAGTCCGCAGGCCGACGCTCTGTCCACTGAGCCACACCGACTAGGGCTCCACTCTCGCTTGAGGTGGCTGTGAGAATGAGGGATGGGCCGCCCAGTCCCAGGGAGGGCACAGCCCTACCTCCTGGTAGCTGATGAGCACCTCGAACCGCTTCTCCTCCTGGCGGGCCTCCAGCCGCCTGTACAGGTCCATGGTGGTCAGGTACATGATGCCGGGCTCCCCCTCTCTTCCCAGCATGGTGTGAGTCTTCCCGGCCCCGGTGGCCCCATAGGCAAACACTGCCGGGGACAGAGTGGGGAGTAGGGTGGTGGCAGGGCCAGACCCACCTTCTCGAGGTGCTCCCCCTGTGCATTTCCACCCAGCTCACCCTTCCCTGCTCCAAGCCCCTTCCTTCCCCTTCCACCTGCTTCCAATCACTCCCCCCCGGCCCCCGTCCCACCATGTTTGCACCACAGCTTGGGATCCCCACATCTATGTCCTGGCTTCCCAATAGGTCTGCAAGTTCCAGGGCAAAGGGGTCTCCATGGTGGGTGTGGCTCCTCCTTCCGCAGGGATGCCCTCTCCTCTGCTGGAGGCCCCGGCCCGTTCCCTTCCATCGCTTACCTCGGTTTATAACCACACACGCATGTGATTTTGGTTAGTGTCTCCCCACCACCCCACCCTCCGTAAGTACCAACAGGACAGGAACCGTGTCTGTCTGACCTGCTACTGTATGCCAGGGCCCAGGAGAGCACCGCACACACAGGAGAAGGAAGAGTGGGGGAGCCACAGAGAATGCAAGGGCCAGAGCCCTCCTCAGCAAGTGCCCAGCTGACGGGGAGGGGACCCCTGTCAGAGGCGCATAAAACCCTGAGAGGGAAGCAGGGAGGCAAGGCAGCTACCAGCCAGGACGCTTCCCCGCCCGGCCCAGAGGCTCACCGGAGCAGTTGTAGCCCTGGAGGAAGCTGTCCAGGATGCTGTGGGTGGTGTGCTGGAAGACATCCTGTTGGGTGGCCGCCTCGCCGAAGACCCGGTCAAAGACAAATGTCAGGTCTTTGCCCTTCTTCTTGGGGCCGTCATGGACGCTGCCCCATTTCAGGCCCAGGAAGCCCCCGTCCGGCTCTTCGGGGTCGAACACCAGCACCCGCTCATCCACCACCTGAATCACAGGCCTCCGCTGGCTCTCTAGCTCCCGTGGGGTGGGGGGTCGAACCCGAACCACAACCTGCACCGCGCTGTCCTCCACTGCCATCACCATGGCAACACCTGGGCGGGGACACAAGGGAGATGAGGACCAATCCGACCCCAGGCTACAGAGGAGATGACCAGGAAGGGAGGCTTGTCCCCTCAGTCTAGCATTCAAGGCCTCCTTCCACCCCGACCCCGACAGCTGATCTGTTTCATACCTCAAGAGAATAAGAATATTGGTGCCAGCACCAATTATTAATAAATATCCCTTTCCCACTTGAAATACCATGTTTGTCATATCCAAACGACTGTTTTTTTCAGAGGCCTATTGCTGGGCTTTCCGTAATGTTCCACTAATCTGCCTGTTCTTGTGCTAACGCCACAGTTTCCATTCCATTCTTTTACAGTGTGCTTTTCGTCCAGTGAGGCAAGACCACCTCGCCCTCTATTGGTCTTTCTGTTTCATGATTTTCTTGCCTATAGTCAGACATTTATTGTTCTACTAGAGGCTGGGTACACAAAATTCGTGCATGGGGGTGGGGGGTGGGAGGGGAGGGGGCCCTCAACCCAGCCTGCACTCTCTCCAATCTGGGACCCCTGAGGGATGTCTGACTGCCCGTTTAGGCCCGACAAGGTAGGATCAGGCCTAAACGGGCAGTAAGACATCCCTCTCAAAATCCAGGACTGATGGCTCCCAACTGCTGGCCTGACTACCCTCCTGATTTCCCCTAACCACTTCTGCCTGCTAGCATGATCACCCTCTAACTGCTCCCCTGCCACCTGATCGACGCCAAACTGCTCCCCAGCTAGCCTGATTGCCTTTAACTGCCCTCCCCTGCCAGCCTGGTCACTCTTAACTGCCCTTCCCTGCAGGCCTGGTCCCCCCCAACTGCCCTCCCTGCAGGCCTGGTCTCCCCAACTGCCCTCCCCTGAAGGCCTGGTCCCCCCAACTGCCCTCCCTGCAGGACTGGTCCCCCCAAAATGCCCTTCCCTGCAGGCCTGGTCCCCCCCAACTGCCCTCCCTGCAGGCCTGGTCTCCCCAACTGCCCTCCCCTGAAGGCCTGGTCCTCCCCAACTGCCCTCCCTGCAGGCCTGGTCCCCCCAAAATGCCCTTCCCTGCAGGCCTGGTCCCTCCCAACTGCCCTCCCTGTAGGCCTGGTCCCCCCCCAACTGCTCTCCCCTGCAGGCCTGGGTCACCTCCCCCAACCACAAACAACTACCCTTCCCTGAAGGCCCGGTTGCCCCCAACCTTCCTACTCTGCCAGCCTGATCACCCCTAACTGCCCTCTCCTGCTAGCCTGATCTCCCCCAACTGCCCTCCCTTGCAGGCCTGGTCCCTCCCAACTGCCATCCACTGCTGGCCATCTTGTGGTGGCCATCTTGTGTCCACATGGGGACAAGCATCTTTGACCACATGGGGGCAGCCAGCTTGTGTTAGAGTGATGGTCAATTTGCATATTACTCTTTTATTAGATAGTATTTGACTATAAGAACATTTTTATCAATTCCATCCCCAATCCAGAACACATCCCATTCCTCCCCCCACAACACCAAAAACAACACCTTACTGGAATTAAAACTGGAATGGTACTACATTTACATATTTATTTTATATTAAACCTTTTCATGCAAAAACATGGCTCTTGCCTTTCTATTTGTTCAGATATTTTTTATGTCCCTCAATAAGATTTTATAATTTTCTTTCTCTTCAGATAGCTCTGTAATTGCCCTTTTAATGTAATTCCCAAGAACTTTATGGACTTAATTACTCTTATGAATGGAACAGCTTCTCCCATCTCTATTTCCAGGTGGCAATTGCTAGTATGGAAAAACACGATTGATTTTTATACATTTGCCTTATAAACACCACCCTCAAACTCTCTTATTAATTCCAATTGTGTGCGTTTTTTTAAATTAGGGTTTATTGGGTTTTTCAGAGTATGCAATTATATATCAGGAAAGAAAATATTTTTTACCTTTTTTCCTCTATATTTATACCAAATATTTTATTTCCTATCTATTGCAACCCCTAGAACTTCCACAACAATGTTAAATAATAATGATGACAATGAGCATCTCTGTCTTGTCTTTTATTTTAAAGGAAATGCTTTAATGCTTCACTACTTAGAAATTATTTTTGGATATATAGTCATTTCATAGTAGTAATTTTTTCTATTCTTATTTTACTTAGATTGGTTATTAGAAAGGTCTAAACTTTTACCCAATGCTCTTTCACCATCTTCTAATATGTCTTCTCCTTCATTTTGCTGAAGTAGTAAATTACTCGATAGTATTCCAGTATCAAACCAACCATGCATTCTTAGAGAAAACCCTGCCCTGACCATGCCGAAGTTTTAAATTTTTACATCGTCTAATGTGTCAAATTTTCTCTTATGAGTTTGTCATATTTAAGAAGACATTCCTTCCCCAAAATAATAAATACTTTAATTATATTTCTAATACTTTTTGCTTGTTAAATTTAGGTATTTATAAAGTTGGATTTATTTTTTTGTGAATGACATGTGGTTTCTAGATTTCTTTCCAAATGGTAAGCAATCATCTCAAGATCACTTATTAAAAACTTTATTTCTTTTAATTTTTTAAGGGGGGAAGGAGAGAGAGAGAGAGAGACATTGACCTGCCACTCCACTAATTTATACATTCATTGGTTGATTTTTATATGTGCCCTGACCAGAAATTGAACTCGCAACCTTGGTGTATCAGGACAATTCTCTAATCAACTGAGCTACCCTGCCAGGGCTAAAGAGTTCATTCTTCCTCTACCAATTTCAAATGCCACACTTAACATAACTAACTTCTGCTGTGAACATGAATTTGTTTGTGGGCTCTCTATCCTGTTCTGCTGATGTGTCTATTTCTTTCCCAATAACTCAATGTTGTAATTATTGTGGTTCTATAATATCTCACCTCATTGTTCTTTTTCTTGGCTATTCTTAAGCATCTTGTCTGCTATATAATTTTAGAATCAGCTTATAGAATTCTATGAAAAATCCTGCTAAGACTTTAATTGGAGTACTTTGAATTTATAGGTTAATATGAAGAGAATTGGCATCTTCATAATATTAAGTCTTCCCATCTAGGAACATAGTATCTCTTTTCATTAGTCACAACTTTATAATCCTCAGTAAAATTTTATAGTTTTCTTCATTTGAGTTTTGTGTATTTCTTGACAGGCTTATTACCAGCTATTGTATAGGCTTTATTATATTGTGAATAGGCTCTTTTAAAAATTGCATTTTCTAATTCGTTTTGCCAGAATATAGGAAAGCAACCAATTTCAGTATGCAGATCTTATATCTGGCCACATTACTGAACTCCTTTATTAGTTCTAATAGACTGTCATTGATTCTCTTAAGTTTTTCAATTAAATGATGGTATAGTTTGCAAATAATGACAGTAATTTTCTATTTTTAGCTCTTCTATATTTAGTTTCCCATCCTTCACTGTCCATTAGGAATGGGTGTTAAATTTTATCAGATGCTTTTCTGGCACTGGCTGAGATGACCACAGTGTTTCTCCTTCAATTTGTTCACGTAGAGGGCGGCATGAGCAGACTTCCTAATGTTGACCTGGCAACAATTCCAAACACTTATTTGCTTATTCCCTCTCATATACCCCTTGGACCTCTCTCCTTGCTTTTCTCATTTCTCCTTCAAGCCAGCCTACCAAGGGTAGGGATGGAGTTTTTGCAATGCAGGAGTCTTATCCTGGAAAAGTTCAACCCAACTCTAGGGATATGTTAACAGGAGTAAGGGGCTGTCCCTGATGAGTGCTTTTCCAGGTTTTGCTGACAGGATCAAGGTCATTCAGGAAAGAAAACTGGAATTTCTACCCAATACTACAGCAAAGAACTCATTTTTTGTTGTTGTTGTTTTGTTTTGTTTTTTGTTTTTTTTTTGTAGGAGGGGTGGGGGAGGGAGAATGAGGCAGAATTGAACTGATTTGAAACTGCTTTCCTACCTCCAAATATCTTAATTTCTCCTTATACAAAACAAGATTATCAGCTAATAACATATGTATATATGTTTTTTTTCTTCATATACATGTAAGAAGGGAGGAGATAGAAATATCAATGATGAGAATCACTGATTGGCTGCCTCCCACACAGCCCCTACTGGGGATTGAGCCTGCAACCCTGGATGTGCCCTGACCAGGAACTGAACTGTGACCCCGGGTTTATGGCTCAGCGCTCAACCACTGATCCACACCGGCCTGGCCAATAATAATTTTTTACATGTGTGCACTTTTTTTCTTGTTCCAGCAATTGGACTGCAACTGCCTACCCACTAGATGAGGGACTGTTTAAGCAATTTACGAGTAGAATCTCCTTTCATCTCCATATCCATCCCAGATACTATTCTTTTTATTTTTTATTTTTTTGCTCCTGCACCCCCTCCCGCCCCAATACTATTCTTATACTCATTTTTCAACGAGCAAATTGAGACTGAGGGGGTTAAGCAACTTGCCCAAGATCCCAATCTAGTAATGAAGCCTTGTCCCAACCCAGGCAGTCTTGACTAGAGTCTGCATACAGCCTTATAATGAATGCTATTATATATTATGCTTTCCTGATCACATCGCTGTAATAGTCCCTTATGTTTTGTAATAATTACAATCTCTTTTATGTAACTAGCATAATGTATTATGCAAACACTTCCAGCTATAAGGACTGCACCTAATTTTCAGCATTCCGGAGAGAATTCCTGTCTCCCTCCTCGCATCTCCATCCCCATAATCACCCTTCCCCCAGGGGAGGGAAGGCAGAGGGTGCTTGGCCCCACAGTCTGGGTCTACACTGCCTGCCTTAATGGCAGCCCCAGCTCCCCACAGGAGGATTTCAGCTGAGGAGCGACAGAGCAGCCTAACATTCTAAGCAGGAAATTAAAAAGGGCACTGGCAGCGGAGAGCGTGTAACCTTTACAGTTCTCCCCTCTCGGCTTCCTGAGGGCCAGTGAGGCAGACTGTTTGCCTAATGAGATGTTTTCCTTCTTTCCGAACCAGCGCTAGGGGCAGGGGCTGGGGGTGGGGGTGACACCCGTCTGCCTGCAGCTAGGACACCTGGCTCCCGGTCCTGTGCTCTGCATCTGCCTGGTGGGAGGTCTTTGCACCGGGCACACCACCTCCGAGCCTCTCTTGAGAGCCAGAGAGAACAGCTACAGATCTGCTCCCGCCCCAGGGGGATGGGGCGATTAATGAGAGAACGTTTGTCAAGTTTGCTTTGATCCTCAGTTGGAAAGAGCATTTCAGCCCAAAGTACGAGGGAGATGATTCTTTAATAAGATCTTCAGGGTTCTGAGCCAGCCACAGTCACGTCCTGTTTCTAACCCAGGGCAGCTCATTAAAACCCAGAGGCTAGTTCTCTGCCGAGCTGGGAGTGGGAAGCCAAGATTCAGTTGTTTTCAGGATAGCTTCCTCTGCCCCCCTCAAAGGACAGGCTGAACGAGACCAAACTCCTCAGAAGGCCCTGGAGAAGAATTTAGGGACTTGAGGGGATCGCCTGCAGACAGTGAGAGCTGGGGAGGCAGGCGGTGCCCAGCCTGTGGATGTTCTGTTTTTATAGGGGTGGCTGTAGTCCCCTCCATTGCTCCTTCACAACTCGCATACACTGGTGTTTCTTGTCCGTAAGCTCCAAAAGAGCAGAACCCTCTTCTGATTCGATCTGTGCACCCGCATGCAGTGAAGGCTGCACAGGACCTATCCTCCGGGCGGGTAAAGGCCAGAGAAGGGCACAATCTGAATCCAAAAGTCTAAAAGTAATCACTATTGCCGAAACCGGTTTGGCTCAGTGGTAGAGCATCGGCCTTTGGACTGAAAGGTCCCGGGTTCAATTCCGATCAAGGGCACGTACCTTGGCTGCGGGCACATCTCCAGTAGGGGGTGTGCAAGAGGCAGCTGATTGATGTTTCTCTCTCATCGATGTTTCTCACTTTCTATTCCTCTCCCTTCCTCTCTGTAATAAATCAATAAAATATATTAAAAAAAATAAAATAAAAATAATCACTATTATAGCCAGCATTCATTGAGGGCTTGCTATGTATCAGGCCCTATGCTAAGTGTCTCCCCAAGGGTGTCATTTAACTTTCACAACACTCACATTCTGTAGTTACACCCCAACTCTACAAAAGAAAACATAGGCTCAGTAAGGGATTTGTCCCATGGGTGATAAATAGCAAGGTCAGAACTCGACCTTGTTCAGACTGTCAGCAGAGGCGATCAATACTCTGTACCAGACCATTCTGCCCTGCAGCTGTGCTTCTGTGGCTTCTGCCTCCCCTCACCCTAGTACCTACAGGGCAACGCAAAGGCCACTGGTTCTTTCTATGGCGGTTGTGAAGAGAAGAGCTGTGTTCGTGTGTGTGTGTGTGTTCGTGTGTGTGTGTGTGTGTGTGTGTGTGTGTGTTTAATAAGCAATCATAAGGCGTAACTGATGACAATTTTGCTTGTTCCTAATTTTATTTTTATTTATTTCTCTTGTCATATAGTTATGGCTAGGATCTCTGGTACATGATTGGAGGCAACAGGAATGAACAATCTTGTCTCTTTGCTGATTTTATAAGGAATGCTCCTGTTATTCCACTTGTTGGTTTAAGAAAATGTACCTCTATTTCTAGTTTACCAAATTAAAAAAAAAAAATGAATGGGTGAATTTTATTGAATTCTATTTGTGTCTAATAGGATATGTTTTCTCCTTTAATCTATAGTTATGTAAATTGTATTAATAGATTTCCTATTGTTAAACCATTCTCATATTCCTGGGATAAACCCAATTTGGTCATAATGTATTTTTAATACACATTGCTGGCTTCTGATTGTTAATATTTAAGACTTTTTTTACAACTACATTTGTAAAAGAGATTGGCTTATCATTTTGTCTTATTTTTAGTATCACAAAACAGACTGAAAATGTTTTCTTGGTTTTTATTTGGGGGGGTAGTTTGTATAAGATTAGAATAATTTCTTCTAATTGCTTATAAATTCCTGGTTGAGTTTGGTAGGTTGCTTTTTTGTTTGTTTTCTGTTAATTCTAACTCAAGGATATTTTTTTCATTGCTTTTTAGAGAGCAGGAGAGGGGGAGAAGGGGAGAGAGAAAGAAGAGAGAGAATCATAGATGTGAGAGAGACACATCATTTGGTTGCCTCCCAAACGCACCCTGAATGGGACAGGGAATTGAACCTACAACCCAAATATGTGCCCTTGACCAGAATCAAACCCAAGACCCTCCAATGCACAGGCCAATGCTCTAACCACTGAGCAAAACAGGCAAGGGTGGTAGGGTTTGTTGTTGTTTATTTCCGAGAGAAAGAGAGAGGGAGAAAGAGATAGAAACATCAATTATTAGAGCGAGTCATCGATCAGCTGCCTCTTGTACACCCCATACTGGGAATCGAGCCCACAACCCGGGCATGTGCCCTGACTGGGAATTGAACTGTGATCTTCCGGTTCACAGGTCAGCACTCAACTACTGAGCCACATGGACCAGCTGCTGCCTTTGATGGGTGTGTTAGTACATTTTAAACTAATTTAATTTCCGCAATAGCTCCACGTTTGTTCATTTTCAGAGCTTCTTAAATCAATTTTGGTAAGTTGTTGTTGTTTTTCCTAGAAAACCATCGAAAAGCATTGTTAAAAAGGGTATTCCATTAAACTTTTCTCTCTTTCTCTTTTAATTTCTCAGTAACTGAAGTTATGTCTTTATTTTCATGCTTAAGGACATTTTTCTATGTTTCTTTATTGCTAGAGGTTTGGCTTTTTTAATTAGTCTTTTTAAAGTTGCAGATTTTGACTAAGTTAAACCTCTCTATTATGTAATAAAATTCTACTTCATTAATTTCTGCTCTTAACTCCTTTTTATTTCCTACACATTTATTACATTGTTCTATCTTATTAAAGTTGTGTATATGCCTCACTAACTCAGCTTTTAAGAAAAGTTTAAATGTAAACACTTAAGACTATAAATCATCTTAGAAACATTGCTTTAACTGTATCCCACATATTTTGTGAATAGTATTTTCACTGTTCCATACTAATTATCTTTTAATTACAATTATATCCTATTTAACTGAGTTAAGTGGGTTTTTAAAAAAGATCTAAAACATGGGTTTAATTTCTCTTTCTTTTGTCTTTTTCTTATTTTTAAAAAATATATATTTTCTTGGGTTTTTTTTTTTTTTTTTTTTTTACAGAGAGGAAGGGAGACAGAAAGCTAGAAACATTAATTAGCTGCTTCCTGCACACCCCCTACTGGGGATGTGCCCGCAACCAAGGTACATGCTCTTGACGGGAATCTAACCTGGGACCCTTCAGTCCGCAGGCCCATGCTCTATCCACTGAGCCAAACCGGTTTCCGCTTTATTTTGTCTTTTTAACTAATTGCTTGTGAAAAGAGAATATGATTTGAACTCTGATTATTGTTTAGACTTGTTTCGTGGCCTGATAGAGGCAATTTTTATAAGTATGCCACTTGTATACTCTTCTTGAAAAAGGTACAAATGGAGCTGGGTTGGATAATATAAAGACCAACAAATTGAGATACATTAATTCAATAATGAAATAGGTAGAGAAGGACTGGATACATTGGTAGTTGAAACATGGGATGTGGTGAGGCAGAAAAAATAGAACTGGGTCGAGATTGGAGAAAACAGTGTAACATTGGAGAAGAAGCTCATTCAGAAAAATGCTGTAGACTTTCTCCTCTGAACTACGCTCAACTTCTCTGTTTCCCAAGCTGTAAAATGTAAATAATACTAGCATCTATCCAATAGAGTTGTTGTGAGAATTAACTAAGTTCATTCAAACATGGTAAATGCTAAAAAAAATTTAAAAATGTTAGCTATTATTATCAGGATCAACATGACAAACAACATTTTCCCACGATGTCAAAAGTATAATCTTCAGTAAAAGCCCCTGTTTCCCGTGGCAGAGACCAGGCTTTATCTTTTCCAAGTTACTTTACCACCTTAAAGAGCCAACGCTAAAGGAAGGCATCCTATGAGCAGTAGCAGAAAGCATGATCTTCACTCATTAACTAAGTTACGGCCACTGACAAAGCTCTGCATCAGTTCTCCCGCACAGATGTGCGCAGAGGGTGTTAGCTACTCCACCCAGATGCGCAGGGGGTCCCGGGTCTCCAGATCTAGAGTCCAGGAAGACCCAATTCTTTCTCACACGCGAGCAAGAGGACCTTTCGCAGAGCGGATGTACAGAGGGCCGGGGCCAGTGCAGATGTGCGGGCACATCTAGGTCCCGTGCAAACGAGCGGAGGAGTCGCGATCGCCTGCGCAGATGTGTAAGGAAGCGCCATGCTCCCTGGAGACCATAGAGACCCGGCTTGGTCTCCACGCTGGACCTTTGTCTCTCGCTCTAAAGAGGGCGGGCTGGGACTGCCGTCTTCGGCATCTGGGGCTGAGTGTCCCAGATCTGAGCGCAGGAGGCCGCGGGAGCGCTTACCCTTCGTCGGTTCCCTGCCGCTGCTGTTGCCGCTCGCTACCGGGTCCACCGGCCGCAAACCGAAGGCCCGGGCCACCGGACAAGGCGCCCCATACTCTCCCCTTGCGCCGAGAAAGCCACCGCCCGCGCCGCGCTTTCAAATCAGCCGGGTCGGCTCGTCCACGTTTCCCATTGGTCAACGCCCGGGCCGCTGATTGGCTGTTTCCTAAGTAACAAAATACCGGCGCCCAGCAGTGCGCTTGCGCACTTCCCGTAACCGATGGCTGGCTGGTTCGAGGCAGTCTCCGAGGCGGGACGGATTACACCGACCGGCAGTCATCAGCGCGGAACTGAGACCCGGGGCTGGGGGTGGTGGGGAACACGGCCCGTCTCTGTCGTCCCTGGGACCGGATTCATCACCAATTGCAGCAACGAGACATCAAACCGTTCTCAAACCTGCTTTTGCTGTGGGCATCCGCTTCTCCGAGCCGCTGTCCAGGGTTTCTTCCCGCCCTCGACCATCCCTAGAATGAATTCCGAGAGCAGCCTTGATGTGGAAAAGCCGGCGGAGGCAGAGGATGACGAGTCCACCCGCTGGGCTCTGCCAGTGTTAGGGGTGTCACGGACTGATTGTGGAATGAGGGTGACTGATGCCTTAAGGCATCGCTGGGTAGCCCCGTCCCCATCCTCCACAGCCACTGGCTGCTTGGATTCTGGTGGGCCAGCCTCATGCTGATACCCATCACCCGAGGCTGTGGGGGGTCAATGAGAGTTCTGTCTGATTGCCATCACTAGTGAAAGAGAGTCAGTTTACTAACCTGTAAAACGGAGCAAATATCGTGCTGTTCCTACTGACCTAGAAGACCATGGGTGAGACAGCCCTCCAGCCCCCCTGCCTATGTAAAGAGATAGCTTTCTAAGACTGATTAGGGGGCAATGGGTGATGGCTGCCAGCAGCCAGTTGCTCACCATTTCATTAACTTGATTTGAGGCATGCAAGAAAACAGGAAGCAAAATTCCCTCAGTGGACCTGCCATCAAGATAATAGAGTCACAGCCCAGCCGGTTTTGCCCAGTGGGTAGAGCACCAGCCTGTGCACTGAAGGGTCCCTGGTTGGATTTCCATCAAGGGCGCGTGCCTCAGTTGCAAGCTTGATCCCTGGCCCCGAGGCACGTGGGAGACAACCAATCAATGTGTGTGTCTCACATCTATGTTTCTCACTTTGTCTCTCTCCCTCCCATTCGCTCTAAAAGTTAATGGAAAAATATCCCTGAATGAGGATTAACCAAAACAAACAAACAAACAAACAAACAAACAAATGAAATAGTAGAGTCACAGCCTTGGCCACAAAACTCAGATCATCCAGATATGTCAATATTGTGAGCTCCAGCATAGCTCAGATCATCCAGATACACCAAGATTGTGAGTTCAATCCCCAGTCCCTCTACCCCGCTCCCCCCCGCTTCCTTTTTAAAATAAATTTAAAAAAATTAAAAAGATACTAGAAACCCTATTTACTAGTATATTTGGTTGATTTGGCCCAAACTCTTCATTAACCTACCTAGACCTCAATTGCCCTCTCTGTATAATGGGCTGGCACTGCAGGTTTGGTGAGAATAAAATGAGAAAACTATGCAAAGGTTATTATAAAGCCACAAGAAGACTAGTGTTCTTGCCATCTCCACTACCCAAGAGAAATGAAACTGTTAAAGAATGGTTTCCAGAGGTTTGGGACTGTGGTGGAGGGCTTCTGGGGTTGTGGTTGGGGTCTTTAGGAGCCTCCTGGTCTAGTTCTGGTTTGAACAATTAGCTGGGAAAGGTGACGTAAGTCAGGGTGAGGCAAGGAGCTGAGGCTGATTCTGCTCTCAGAAGGTCTGAAGGAGGAGTAGAACTTGTTTGGCAAAGGGAGCTGTTCCTCGGCTCTCAGAAGTCAAAAGAAAAGAATTTTTCAGGTGAGTCCACCGAGCCCATGATGCTGAGAGCCTTGGTAGGGCCTGGCCAGGCCTACTTTAGTAGACGCGAACAAAAAACCCTTGAGCTCTACACCACAGGTGCTGATCAGAGGAGACTGATCTGGCACTGGCCCCAAAAGAATGTCAAAACCTAAAACCCAGACGTGAGGATCAGGTGCAGAATGTCTGCCTTTTATGGTGGCCAAAGAGTTTCTGGGCTGATATGAGTGGGAGTGTGAAAAGCAGCTCTTGTGAACTGTGTGGAGAAAATCACTATTTGTGTCAGGCAAGACCACTAACTCTACATGCTCAAAGGAGACAGGAGGCAATTCCTTTTACCCACACCCTTATCACTGCACACACTTTGCATCTAGGTATGGTATTAGCTGGTTTAGATATAGATGAATTTTAAAAGGTCCTTGAACCAAATCTAAGACATCATTCTTGCCATCCTTAAATGTGAGCCAGGCTTTAGGATCTGGCCCAGCACAGGAGCCAAGCTCTATGAAGATGAAAAAATGTTCACTCAGTTTGTCAACAAGAAGGTCACAAATGTCCTTGGCAGAAGGAGTGGCCATATCCAGATCACAGCAGGAAGTGAGAAAATAGTAACAACTCTTTTAAGTCTTCTGGCTGTCAAAGAGAGCAGAGAAAGGAGGTAGTAGCTGGAAGGGGATGTGAAGTTAAGGGAGGATTTTTTGTTAATTCTCACCTGAGGGTATTTTTCCATTGATTTTTTTGGGGTAGAGAGGAAAGGAGGGGGAGAAACAGAAACATCGATGTGAGAGAGGCACATGGATTGGTTGCACCTGGACCAGGGCCAGGGATCCAGCTTGCAACTGAAGTATGTGCCCTTGACTGGAATCGAACCAGGGACCCTTCAGTCTGCAGTCCAATGCTCTATCCACTGAGCAAAATCATCTAGAGCTCAAGGGAGGATTTTTAAGAATAGGAGAGATTTAGCCGAGACCGGTTTGGCTCAGTGGATAGAGCGTCGGACTGCGGACTGCGGGGTCCCAGGTTCGATTCCGGCAAGGGCATGTACCTTGGCTGCGGGCACATCCCCAGTAGGGGGCGTGCAAGAGGCAGCTGATCGATGTCTCTCTCTCATCGATGTTTCTGACTTTCTATCCCTCTCCCTTCTGCTCTGTAAAAAATCAATAAAATATATTTAAAAAAAAAAAAAAAAAAAGAATAGGAGAGATTTAAATGCTGATGGGAAGGAGCTGCCACAGAGCAAGCAGTTGACGATGAATAGAGAGGTGTGATTAACAGTTAAATGAAGCCCTCCAAGAAGATGAGAGATAGAGTGGTCAACAGTCTCACTTTGCCCAGCTGGGTTTACCAGCAGGTGGGGTTCCGTTTAAACACTTGGACAGTCCTGAGCAAACAAGGATAGATTGGTCATACTGGTGAGAGTGTGGACGCAGAGCACAGTGGCAGGCTGGACCCTGGAAGGGAGCTCAGCTCCTTCATGGAGGCAAAAAGGAGGAGGAGAGAAGTGGCATAGATAGAGGGAAGTTTGAGGATTTTATGGTGGAAGCTGATGGAGTCTTCTTGGTGCTTCTGACTTCTCTGAGAGGCAGGAGATATGATCACCCATTGGACAGTTAACTTCACACTCCATCTGCTGCCTTTGTTGCTGGACTGAGACATAATAGGTGCTCAATAAAATTGGCTGAAGGAATCAATAAATGAGTGAGACTGGGGGTAGATGTTGCAGGTTGGGTACCCTTAGGAGCAGGCTCTGAGAGAGAGATCAGTGTGCAGGAAGTTTACTGGAGAATACTCTTAGAATGAACACCTGGGGGGGCGAAGGAAAGAAAGCAGGATCAGACATAGCAGGGAGCTGGGAGCTCTGAAGCTGGGAAGATTCTTTCGCGTTGCCCCGAGTTTAAATCCGCATTTGATCAGTCATTGGAAACAAGCTGCCTGAGAAAGAAGTAGGACGTTGAGCAAGGCAGCTCACATCAGCAGAGACAATCCCTAGATGGGGCTGGTAGCCAAGAGCCAGCTGCTGGCAGCACAGCCAGCAGCTGGGAGCATAGATCCACAGTCCTGGAGGAGACCTGGGCCGTGGAGCACAGCGTCCGCCGCAGGGGATGGACGTTTATGGAGAGGGAGAGAAGTTTGCAGCAGCTGCTTTAAGGTAGTAGAATGGTTAGTGTGGCAGGCACGTGTTAGATACTGAGTAAGCTATTGTCTTTCTTAGAGGAAGCTCTCGGTATGGCCTCGGAGACAGGTAGGTAGATGACTTCTGGGGGGGGGGGTTCAGGAAAGCTTCTTGGAAGAGCAGGGAGCAGGGAGCAGGGAGCCGGCTTGTCTATGAGCAGGTGTTCTGCAGGCTAGGGGCTAGCAGGACCATCCCTGGCTCGGGCAGGAAGGGGTAGGTTTGTATCTCTCCTGGCCTAGGCAGTTGTCCTAGTCCAGACTGGGGCTCTTCACCCAGGGAACACAGGGGCCTGTGCTGTGGGGCCTGGGAGGAAACCCTTGAATTTGCTCTTCACCATCTGGGAAAAGTCAGGCGCCCCAGCCCTGCACCAGCTGTCCGGGCAGCAGGCATTGTAGGAAGGGGTTTTTAGGGGAGGAAAGACTGCTCAGGCCGGGAAGTAGTGAGATTCAATCCTTCCCCTACTCTAGGGAATGGCCAGTCAAGAGGACTGTTCTCAGAAAGAGTAAGCCATGCGATCTTGGGCAATTTAATTCACCTCTCTGTATCTCAGTTTTCTCATCCAAAACATGGGTGTGACAATAGTAACTACCTTGTGGGATCATTGTGGAAGAGTACACAGTACAAAAGCTGCTGTTGTAACTTGGCTGTTGATGCAGAGATGAGTGTCCATGTGTTTCCTCCAGCTGCATATTCCCCAAGCCCTTGGACAAGAGAAGAGAAAATGCTCAGCTGCCAGGCTTCTACCACCCACCACATCCCCAGCATATCAGGGACAACATGGAGGTTGGGGTTTGAGGGGGCTCCTGTTTTGGATGGATGGGTGCTTATATTGCCAAACCTTTCCAAACATTATAGAAGTAAAATATAAAATATTAGTCCAACTCGCTGAAAAATAACCCCTCTTAACAGTTTGGGAAGTCTCTCCTGCCCCTCTAACAGAAGGTCCTGGGTGTATCTGTGTGATTCTGTGTCTTGAAGCTCTGGGTGGTTTCTCATCCACCCCTGAGTCCTCCATGCCAAGCTAGAGCCCGATG
Organism: Antrozous pallidus; assembly: GCA_027563665.1. Classification (NCBI taxonomy): domain Eukaryota; kingdom Metazoa; phylum Chordata; class Mammalia; order Chiroptera; family Vespertilionidae; genus Antrozous; species Antrozous pallidus. The sequence continues at coordinate 39,630,008 of CM050526.1, forward strand.
TGTTGGATGTTCAGTAACATGGAAATGAAATAGAGCGAGTAGAAATAGGAACTGATGGGTAGGTCAGGGCCTCAGGGGTATCCCTGTGCTCTCACTCCAAATTGGAGGCCACAGAGCAGAGGGTGAGGGAATCCACATTGGAGACAGGACTTGGGGCACTCTATTCTCAATACTTAGGTCCACATCCTGGGTACCCTAAACCAACCCCTCTCCTAGTGCCCACATTCACTTTGGAGTTCCCAGGGTGGAACAATCCGATGTCTTCATCTTCTGTGATGATTATTATCACCATCCCAGCCACTGAAGTCCAGCCAAAGAATTTTAAGTCATGGGACTCAGGAGACTTGGGTTGTAATAATAAAAATGCATTTGCATTGCCCTGACCGGTCTGGCTCAGTGAGCAGAGCATTGGCCTGTGGACCGAAGGGTCCTGGATTCAATTCCTGTCAAGGGCATGTACCTTGGTTGCGGGCACATCCCCACTGGAGGAGACAGCGGGTCGATGTTTCTCTCATCAATGTTTCTGACTCTATCCTTCTCCCTTCTTTGTAAAAAATCAATAATATATATATATATTTTTTAAAATGTATTTGCACTTTGCTTCATAACTCACCCCTACATCACAACAGCCTTCACATAAATATTTTTTATTATCTAGCCCCATTTTACAGGTGAAGAAACTGAGGCTCAGAGAAGGGAAGTATCTTCCTCTGAAACACAGAGGATGGCCAGGACCCAAGGCCAGTGCTCCTGCCTCTACTTGCTGCATGTCCGGTGGGTCCTGCTGTCTCTGGTTCCAGCTACCCTGAACTGACAGGAGCAGATTTGACTTGGGTCTCCGTTTTTCCAGCTGTGCAATGGGGGTTGCCCATTCTATGGCTCTCGTTCTCAATTTTAGTGGATGGGGCAAAGGGGTAGCATGTAGACAGTATGGGGGTGGGTAGCCCTCTGGCCCTTTTTCCGCCAGCCCCCAGCTGCACCTCCCTGTAGCCTTGCCACCCCTCCCAGTTCCAAGTATGTGTAGACTTCTCACTTCCACTTTATTATCACCTCATTTGTAGGATTTGAAGATTTGTTACCCGGAAGGGAGTGAAGAGCTCACACTTCCAGTTCCGCCTTTCAAATATACCTTCATTGCTTGTGAAAATAACCTTATTAACAGCGTCGAACCTGCTATGGCTAATGGGGGCACCCAGATAAATAAATGCAGAAGCAGCCAAGGCAGGAAACAACACTGCCGGCTGGAGGAGTGTAGCCTCTGGACCCCTCCGATTTCCCCTCAGCTGTTGGCAATCCTGGAACTGTTGTCAGGGTCAGTAGGGCCTGGGTGAGGCCCAGAGTAGTCTTGAGCAATTGGCCGCCACCTCTGGGTCCTTGCCTTCTGCCTCCTCTTCTGATGCTCAGAGATCCTCCTAGAAACAGCTCCATGCCTCCGCAGCTCCCCTGCCTCCTGGACGCTTGTCCAGGATTGATTCTCTGGGCAGCTCCCCTTCTGAGCAGTAAATGAAATATTGGTTACCAGGAGTGAGGCAGGAGGCAATTAACCCCTAGACCTCACCATGGTAGATGTGTTTGTAGCAAGCTGAAGAGGGGAGCGCTGAGCGCACCTGCCCCGCTTTCCTGCAAAAGTCATCCAATTAGGGCAGTCCCCATCGGTGGGCTCCCACATCTCTCTGGTCTCCAGGACCCCAGAAACCAGGGCAGCATCAGCCCCTAGGGCTGGCAACTGCCGGAGCTCAGGATAGTCTGACAATCTTTGTGTGGGTGAGCTCCAGGGGCACCCCGATCCTCACACATCCCTGGAAGAGACATTATCTATTAATTAACCACACATCTTCCTAAAATGGAGGCAATCTGGGGAGGCTTCTTCCTTGCTCCATTCTGCCTGGCCAACCTCCTTTCTGTCTTCCAGGTAGCCCTGTGCTCTAGAATGTTCCTGTGCCAGCAAAGCCCCTGGCTGAGGGGGGTGGGGAGTGGGGAGAGGGGGGACACAGGCTCTGCTTTTAGGGAACTTCCTGTCTGAGAGGGAGACACAGCTCCTGCACTCAGAGAGCCCCCAGTTGGACTAGGAGACAGGCGCTGTCCTTTGAGGACCGTGCAGTCCCAGAGTCTGGTCTCAGAAACCTAGTTTAATAGGAAAAGTACAATGTCTACCCTCAGAGCCACGGAGACAGGAACCACAGTCTCTGCATCCAAGAAATCCCGCCCCCCACCCCCCCCCACCCCCAGTATCAGTGGATATTCACCTCGCCCTCAACTCACTCAAAACACTGTCCTCGAGGATTCCCATTCTGATGGTGGAAACACAGACCTTGACCTTGGGCATCCCAAGTCTGCAGAGAAAAACCAGACTTTGCCCTTGGAGAGCCCCTGTCTGATGGGGAAGACATCTCCCCAACAGGTCCCTCTGCAGCTGGGATGCTGCCCGAGTGACAAGTAGCTGATGGCTGGCACTGCTGGACACTCCTGGTGCCCCACAAAGAGACAGTCCTTGGTTTCAGTCCAGGCCCAGCTGGCCACAAACTTTCTGCATGACCACGGGCAAGTCACACATTTTCTTCAGACTGATTTCCTCATCTGCAAAATGGAGACTTCAAGCTCATCTCTCAAAATGACACGAGGCTAGTCCAGTCACCAGAAAGGAAAGAAAGTTAGCCAGCCAGCCAGACACTCCCTGCAGAAGTGATTACCATGCTTTTTATTGTAGCAGAGGTCCTAGACCAGCCCGTGTGGTCTCTGGGGGGGAGTGGGGTGCCCCCAGGTGTGGTGGCTGGGTAATTATGGGCCAAAGTGGCCATTAAAAAAGTCACAGGGGGCTGTGGACAGAAACGGGGGCCAGGTGGAGAGGAGTGCTGTCTAATCTAATCACTCTTCCCAAGGAAACTCTTATGCCAGCCAGATCTGCCAGGGGTTTTATTGGGTTTGTGGGACCTGCAGATTTCAATCTCCAGACCCCACAGGGAAGGAACAAGTATTAAGCTAATTTTATTAAATGGCCACAGCTGGGAAGCAAGGGCGTGAAGGGAGGATAAAGAAAGTCATTCAAGTCTGCCAGCTATGACAAGGGTCTATACATGGGACCTGACTGGAAGGGAGCCCACCCCCTCCTTCCTGTCTCTCCAGCTGAGCCAGCAGGATGGGGGGTGGGAGAGGCCAGATGGGACCTTCCCCTCAATGTAGAGCCTTGGGATTCTCCAGAAAGCTTACCCCATGGCTGCTGCCCAGGGCAAATGCTGGTAAATACACCAAGCTTCTGCAGGGCAGGGGCATCAGGAATGGAAGGGCTGGACATGACGGGGGGGGGGGGGCGGGGAGATGCTGGGATGCCTCAAAGTCATCCTTCCTCAGTTTTGCTTTGGAGTTCCCAGACCTTTGTGAAATATGCGGTACCAGATAAGAGCATGGTCTTTGGTTCAGATACTGGCATTTGCTTCTTCCTAGCTCTGCGATCTTAACTCATTATTTAGCCTCTCTGAGCCTTAGTTTCCTCATTATTTCAGAAAAAAATATATATATATCCATTAGAGGGCATGAGAGCATTTCCTGATAACCTACTCCCCCTCCTCACCACCACACACACACGCACACACACACACACACACACAAGATATTCATACAGTTCCTATAGGGTGTCTGATACAGAGTGGGTGCTCTCTAAATATTAGCTACTATTATTTAGGAATGCCCTAACTGTGTGACCGCCATTACAGGAAGTGAAGGAGGTAGTAACAGGGTGAAGAGACTTGGTGTGCTGTCTCCAAGGAGCAGGGCTTCTTAGATTCAAGAGCAACCACAGAACTTAGTGACTATCCAATAAGCAAGCTATTTAACCTCGCTGGAAGAATTACATCCACACACCCAGCCTCCCAGGTCTCTTGGGAGACCTGAGTGACATACCTGGAAGCATTTCTGCAAACTTTAAAGTGATGTATAAATAATAAAAACTATGTCTCTCAGTCAAGCGAGGGAGGTCACCTACATTTCATCGATGAGAAAGCTGAGGCCCAGAGGTGAAGTGCTTGGGCCAGGGTCAACCACGTTTTAGTGCGAAGGCGTCACTAACCCAGAACCGAGTCAGAGAGGAGTGACGTGCCCAGGATCACCTGGGGAGGCACTGGATGAGAGCCCAGGTTTCCCGGTTTAAACCTTGCTGTGCCTTTGGAACGCAGATGCCACTTTCAAGGGTGAAAAATGGAACTTATCCACCGCGGAAGATGGTGACATAACCCGGTGGCTTCCCATTGCGGCTGCTCAGGCGCATTGTGGTGGGCACTGGCCCCTTGGCCCACCTCCTCTGACTTCCAGCAGACCCCTTCCCTGTCTGAAGAAGGACAGGATCATAATCTCCTGCGATTCCTCCCCAGGGCACAGGCGGAAATCCAACGGGGTGGAAGTGTTTTTATTATAGCTTTGGTCAGATGGGAAGTGACTGGGGGTCGGGCTTTAAAGGGTGCTGGGAAGCCATCCAGTCCCCATACCACCCCTTCCCCAGGTGGCACCACCCTCGGAGCCAGAGCCTAGCAGGCGGACAGCCCATCTGAACTCAGGAAGCGACTCTGCGGGACCAGACTGGTCCCCAGGCTTGGGCGGGCTGGCGGGCAGGGTGGGCAACAAACAGTCCTATTGTACAAATATACAGAGCGGGCTGCGGCCAGGAATTGTGCGCAGCCGGGTTGGGCAGCAAAGAGGCGGGCGGGGGACGGGTCATCCATCGCCAGGCAGGACAAGGAGTCCGGGGGGTAATCAGGGACGCGAGGAGCTTAGTCAGAGTAGATGATGAAGCCGGAGAACGTGCTGTATTTGTTGCTGTTGCCGCCATGCGCCTTGCCCCCGTCGAGCTTGATGAAGACCTCGTCGCCGGCGTCCAGGTGCAGGATCACGCTGTTGCTGGCGTAGTCATAGTTCTGGTCTGCGTCCTGGGCAATGGCACTGGCCCGCACCTGAGGGGGTGGGAGAGTAGGGGTGTGTGCCAGCAGGGAGGAGGGAGAGATGTGGGGTCAAGGATGAGGGGAACTGTCAGAGGTAAAGTGGCCACATCAGAGGGTCAGGAGGCCCTAAAAACTCCACTTCCAGCCCCATCAGGTGTCTGAGCCTGCCTCTCTCCCATCATCCTTACCCCCCTTTCCAATCATAATGTGTGTTTTAGGTGATTACAGAGGAGCCCGGGATTTCCAGGGGCTGGTGTAACCTGGGTCTGAACTGGGAGTAAGGTAGAGTCTGCTTCCTTCACTTCTCTGGTGCTTACCATGTGTCCTGCTAAGAACCTCAACCATGCCTCCAACCTGGAACCCCCTCTTGCAGAGAGGAATTCTCTGGACCCCCAGAGATAGATGGCCCGTCTCTTATTATTCCTTCATCTGCGCTTTATTTGTAATAAAGATTGCCTTCTTTTCTAGCCACACCCACCTGTTCTCATGTCGGAGGATGGACACAGTAAACACCTTGGCCCCATACGAGCAACCACCTTAGTAGCAGGACCTGCTATTCAGACTCCTGCTCTGAAGATAATTCTGGAGTGTCACACTGGGGCAGTGGGATGGAAGGTCTGCTAATTATTTCCCCTCCCAAGGCTCAGATCGGCCCTGCACACCTGCCTGCAAGGAGCTGTAGCTAAACCTGTGATTACCCCACTCAAAAAGGATTTCCTTTTATTATCATTTTTTAATCCGCACCTGAGGATATGTACCCAGGGATATATTTTTATTGATGTTAGAGAGAGGCAGGGAGAGGGAGAGAGAGAGAAAAAAAATCAATGTGAGAGAAACATCAGTTGGTTGCCTTCCAAATCCACAACCTGGATCAGTGTCCTGGCCAGAATGGAACCCATGACCCTTTGGTGCACAGGCAATGCTCCAACCAACTGAGCCTGAGCCAGGGCTCCAAGAAGATTTCAGACTCCGTTTCACCCCATGGTGGGAGACAGGAAGTAGGGGGAAAGAAGGGAATCCTTACATCATTCTGTGATCTTCAGTCTGATCTGATATACTTGCTGGTTCTTGTTCTGATGGAGGAGGGGAGGAATGGGAGGACAATGAGGCAAGGGAGCACCAGCGTTTGGGTTTGAAGCCTGCCACCATTGCTTTTGCAGGCTCTGACTGTAATCGTAGGATGCTGAGGGTGGGACATACCTTTCCACAGCTGAGGCCACAACAAGGCCTGAGCCACAGGACCCGGGGCCTCTCCAGGATGTCCTGGGTGACCAATGGAAAGAGAAGAACTATCTCCAAGGTTCTGGCTTGTACTGGGGCGACGCTGCACTAGAGGGTTCACTCAGCCAGGCTCCTCAACAGCCCCACTCCATCCTGCCCCTTTCCTGAAAGCAGCTCCCTGCCACCCCCGTGGCTGACAGTTCTGGCTGGACCAACCCAAATTAGGGGAGGAGCCCATCCTTCTGGGTGGGAGGCAGAATTTGGAGTCGGCGATGCTAAAGCTGCTGACTCAGCAGCAGTCCTGCAACAGGAGGACCCATCATGTTTGCACGCAGACTGCCCTTTAAAGCCAGCTCCTTCCAGCCATCTTCTCCCCGCTCAACCCCTTCTTCTCCAACCTGGGAAGGAATCATTTGGGGATCTTGCTGGAAAAACTCACAGTCCACCTAACGGTGGGGCAAATCAAATAAGGGGGAGCCTTGTTTGTCAAAAGTCAGTTTCTGTTTAGAAAATAGATGAGGAAATCCTGCCTCACCAATGCCACCTTTATAAAAAAGCCTAATGATGGTAAAAAAAAAAATGTCTTAATCTTGTTGGGGCTTTGAGCTAGTAGGGAAGAGCTCAAAGCAGGCAGCCAACTTCCGTATTGTTCCCTGGGCCCTAATCCTGGTAGTATTTATTATTATGCATGCATTTCATTATCTTTGCTAATAAATTACTACTAATAACAATTATTTTTATTACCCAGATTAATTTAGCCTTAACTCATTAAAACAGTGTGCTTGTTAATAGCAAAATCCATTAGAATACAGTCATCTGTCATCAGGAATCTCCTGATGATGTGTCAGGCATCAGAACTGTTATGCTTATATTTATTATTTATTCATCACCATGATTGTTGCTGTGATTATCCTAATTATCCATGGATGCAGGGAGAATTTATGCCCTTCCATGCCTAGATGGTGAGGGATCCCAGAACGGAACCCAGGGGTCCTGATGGGGGCTCAGGGAAAGTTTGGGGAATTGAGGTTGCCATGGAAACAGAGAAGCAAGTCTGTGACATGTCAGGAGGGGGCGCTACATAATCACCTCTTCAAGGGCTGCCAGGAAGGGAAACTAAGGCAGTGGTTTGACCAGGGGCCTGGAAGGGGCAGGGTAGAGAACCCAGGAAATATGTCCTTGTCCCCAGGTCAATGCTGGGAGATGTGCCTCCTATTGATAGTTAGCCTTGCCTGCAGGAGACACACATTGATTGGGTCCCTATTGTGCCAGCCACTGTGCTCTGTGCTGTCAGAAAGGCATTGGAAGCCATAGAGGATAGCTAGGGGCCCCTCTCCCATCATCAGCCAAGAGGTTGATCTCCAGTTAGGTCTTCATACCACAGCCCTCAATTTATATACCCTACCACCTCTCACCTTGGGCTCTAATCCAAGCCCCTGCTCATTTGTAATACTCACCTTCCCCAGCCTGTCCCCACACAGCCCCATCTCCCCCATCCCAATTTATCAACCTCATGTTCTCCTAGATGCCTATGAACTGAGGTCTTACAGGCAGCTGCAAGGAGCTCACCTCACCCAGGGTGCCAGCTCCCACCTAGAGCCTCCTTCTCAGGCTCCTCAGGTCCCCGTGTCCTAATGACCAGGGCTTGGTGCCATCAGGCTATGAAGTGGAGTCTCAAAGCTGCCCCCGGGGAGAGCGGCCAGGGGGCTTAGACAAGGACAGAGAGGCAGCTTCAGCACCAGGCAGGAAAACAGTGACTTCCCTCGATTCCATTTTGCCCAGGGAAGGACCAAGGCCTGATGCAGCTCTGCCCTCCTGAAGAAATTCTGAAAATCTCTGTGTAGAGAGAAAGCCAGAAAGAAAAGGATAGAGCCCATGGTTGCCCCTGGACTTAAAGGCACAGGGGTGCAAGCTCCCCTCTTTTGTTCCCTTCCACTGACCAGCCCCATCATATTATCCTCGGCTCACTTGAATATCCTCTTCCATCTCTGAGTCATTCCCTACACCTGACTTTGTTATTTTCTCTCTAGCCGCGTCCCTTCACCTCAGGGGACCAGGTTCACCATCCTCTCCTCCAATCAGGCTGGTTTGACCTGGGTCTCAGGTTCCAATAAATCCCTCCCACCAGCCAAGACATCTCGGGACAGGAGCTCCGATCCCTCCTCCACCACAGTCACCGCTGGGGTATGCTATGGTGGATATACTACCGTCTCCCCTGCACAGACCATGAGGTCTTGGAGGGCAAGCAGATTGACCCCCTGGAACCAAGCCTCAAATCTGGCTCCTAGTAGGGGCTCAAAACTAATACCATGTGGGATTAGTGAGATTAAATGAGTCTCTTGGATAATCTGGGTTTGATTCAAGGGCATGCACCACGGAGAGTGTGCCCCACTATTTGTCTTGTTTTGGGAGGTGGGTTAGTGAATGGTCTGAGGAATTGTTACAATGCTGGGTCTTTGAAATTCCTAGTTAAAGCCACCTCTTTTGTTCTACTAGTTTATGGTCCCACCTCCTTGTCAGGCTCTGCCAATCCCCTGTCCCGGCTGGAGGTGAAAGAAGAGACTTTTGAGTCGGTTTCACCTCCCAATTAGCTTCTTTTTTTCTTGCTTTGCTTTTTTTGTTAATCCTCACCCAAGGATATTTTTTCCATTGATTTTTAGAGAGAGGAAGAGACAGAGAGACACATCGATTGGCTGCCTCTACACGCACCGCAACCAGAGCCGGGGAACCTGCAACCGAGGTACATGTCTTTGAATCAAACCCAGGACCCTTTAGTCTGAGAGCCGACATTCTATCCACTGAGAGGGCTCACCTCCCAATTATTGAAGCAAGGACCCCTGGCTCAAGCACACACCGTCTTTGAGGCCTCTTCTTACCTCATCTCAGGGCTCTGCTGCAACCTCCTGAGGTGGGGCAGGGTCTAGGGCCCACTTGTGGTCTGGTGACTGCTTCCCTCTCCAGACAAGTTGGGCCCCAACCCCTCTGAAACCTTAGCTTGGTGCCAGCCAAACTTTCTTTGGGAAAGGAAGGAATTCCATTGATGAAGGTGACATTGCTGCATCCCTTATTGGTGATTAATAAGGGCCATCGTGGAGCTGTCTGCAGAATGAGCCCTCACAAGATACCGGGCCTCCGTTTTGGTTAGGAACCAAGGACAAAGAGGAGAGACACAGGGAGCCTGACAGACACAAGCGGGAGAGAGACTCCCAAAGAATAGAGAAAGGGGCGTGGGGTTAAACCCAGGAGAGGGAGGCCAGAAACCCAGGGAGAGGCAGATAGGACTGGCAGATACCACAGAGACAGGCATGAGAGCCAGAGATAGAAGAAAGAGGCAGGGAGAGGCAGGAACGGGCAAGAGAAGCAGGCAATGAGGACAGAAGAGTGTGTGTGTGTGTGTGTGTGTGTAGGGCGGGGGGACTACTTACAAGCACCTGGTCTGTCAGTTTTCTGCTGACTCCCACCCCCTAGCCAAGGTCCTCCTCAGGACAGTGCTGTAGTGGAAGGGGTTCCAACAGCCCTGGGTCTCAGTTAAAGGAGAGTGCTTCTTTAACTGTCACAACTCCCACCAGCCTAGCTTTAGTTCTGGCCTGAGCAGGACCCCTCCTCCCACAGAAATGCGTGGCCTGACCACCCCCAGAGACCTCAGGCCACTGTAGAGTGGCAGCACTGGGAAGAGAGGGGCTATCAAAAGGGAAGGGAAATGAGCAAAACTGTAGCTCTGAGGCAGCAGTCCCAAGAAGAGCACCATGCACGGCAGGTACGAAGATTGCATGCTCGATGCCTGCCAGCTCCGATCTCTGGGATGGGGATAGAGAACGAAAAGACCCCCCCCTCCCCCAACACACACTCCAGGAATCAGGAGTTGCAGCTGGGAGACCAAGAGGAGGGGGAGTTTCCACTTCTTTGCCCCGCCTCCCTTCTCCCCCCTCCCCTACTTTCTTGCCCCAGTAACTCTTACCCAGTGCCAAGGGGCAGCACAGTCCCTCGTTTTGCAATGGGTGTCAGATCGGCGCTGTGGGGCCTTCCCAAGGGCCGGGATTTATTGCGGTTAAGGCTTTGCGCGCCGGGCTCCCTTTGCCTCCGTGCCGAAACATCTACAGCTCGCTTCCCGGTGAGTGCGCATAGCTGTGCACCGGGGAGCCCGCGGGCGCCCAGGCTGCCTCCTCCCATCCTGCCCCGCACCGGTCACCCGCTGGTGCCCACCAGACTCCCAGCTCTCGGATGCCACTTCCCAAGGGCCAGCCCTCGTGTACGGGAGCCCTGCGCTCCCACTCGTTCGATCTATCTCCCCCATTTCCATGCCGCAGGTGCCCAGCAGCGTCTGCCTTGGAATCGGCGCCCAGGAATTAGGAGTGAGAGGTACCAGCCAGGGGCGACCGTACTCCGCAGGCGATATCACGCCTTCAGCCGGGCTCCTGTAGGGTTTTCACCGGCGCCCAACGACTCCGATCGGATACCCACGTGCCCCAGGCTCCAGGCATTCCCCGTCCCAAGGCCAACCCCGCGCCCCCGCCAGGCCCACCTGGCCGTTCTTGCAGAGGTCGGCCCACATGCTGGTGCCGTCGCCGCCGCGCATGAGGACGTGGTAGGTGAAAAAGTAGGTGCCGGGAATGTTGCACGTAAACTTGCCGCTGGTCGCATCGTAGTTGTTGCCTAGGTTGGTGACCACGTCGTCGAACTTGAGCACCTCGTAACCCTCGTGAGGGTTCTTGAGGCCGGCGTAGAAGGCCACGCGCGGCACCGTGGTGTAGGTGGCGGTGCTGATGGCGCCGCTGCCCCCCGCGCCCGGCAACCCGGGAGGGCCGGTTTTGCCCGGCTCACCTTTCTCCCCGGGCGGCCCTACGGGGCCCGGAGGACCCGGGTCTCCGGGAGGCCCGGGCGGTCCAGGCTTGCCGGTGCGGCCCGGCTTCCCCTGGGGGCCCTGCACCAGCGTGGAGGGCGGGGGCGCGCCGCTCTGTTCGCTCAGGGCGTCTCCGCCGTCGGGCCGCGCGCGGGCGCCGGGGCCCCGCCCGGGGTAGGGGTCGCACACCATGCGGCAGGTTCCGAGCATCTCATAGTGGCCGTCTGGGCCGCCCGAGCTCACCAGCACGGGGATGAGCACCACCAGCACCAGCAGCATCACCACGCCCGCCGCGGCCGCCAGCAGCGTCTTCCGGCCGGCGCGGAGCCTGGGGAGCGCCGGGCCACCCGGCCGCGCCGTCGGGGCAATGGTGCCGGCGGGCGGGGGGCGCGGGCGGGGCGCCCGCGCTCAAGGGCGGTCCGGCGGGGCTGCGGGCATGGGGCCGGACCCGGACCCGGGGCACCGCGCTGCGCTGGAGGCGCCGCAGAGCCTGGCCGCAGGGTCCTGCCTCGCGCCTCCCTCCCGCTGAGCCGCCGGACTGAGAGCGGCGGCCGCAGCCTCCAGCCTCGCTCCTCCCGCCTCCTCGCGCCGGGGCCACCGCCCCCTGCGCCCCGCCCCGCTCCTCCCCCTTCGCAGAACTCAGCGCCAGCGTGGGTGGGGCTTAAGGCGGGGCCGGCGCCTAATTGGGCGGCGGACGGGAGGGCTCCGCCCATCCATAGGGGCGGGGCAGAGGGGCGGGGCAGAGGGGGGAGGAACGGAGCCTGGAGAGGAAGGGAGAGTCTGGGGGAGCCACACGAGGGGGCAGGGGGGTGTGCGAGAAGAGACTCCCACAGGGAAAGGGAGAGAAGGGACCAAAGGACGAATGGAAGAAAGGGCCATTGGGAGAGTTAGAGAGAGCCGAGGGGACTGAGAGAGGAGAGGCCTCGAGGGTCGGCTACGAGGAAAATCGAGAGGGACCGAATGAGGCGAGAGCGGCCACGGACTGCAGGGGGCGGAGGCGGCGGCGGGGGGGGGGGGGGGGGACGCCGGGTCTGTAGGGGGCAAAGAAAGAAATTGAGGGGAGGACGGAGCGGGAAACAGGAGGAACAAGAGAGAGAGTTCTGTCGGGGGAGAAGATGAGGATGGGGAGGGGTCCATCCGGCACGCAGGATCCGAACACCACCCATGCAGGCGATCTGGGAGACCCCGAGGAAACTGGGTGCCTGTCAGGGTACACAGCGGGGTCCTGAGTGCTGCCGGCAGCCGCCTCTCCTCTCCCCTGGCCCCTGGCCGATCCTGGACCCGCCTTCACCTGGGAAGGGCAAACTCTCCACCCACTCCTCCCCTCCTCTGACCCTTCCTCCCTGGCCTCCAGGCCAGACCAGGCTGCTTGACCCTGGGAGAGAGGGACGCCTTTATCTTCCTCTGAGCATTTTCCTTATCTTTTTAGGCAGGAAGGACTGGGGGCCCTACGTTATTTCTCCATTCTGACCGGTACAAACATGGCTCCCTTTTCCAGCGTTCAAGAGAAAAGAGTGAGCTTCCCTAGCCCCTCAGCTCCCCCACCCCACCCCAGCCCTCTCAGCAGCCCCCTAACTCTTCTTCCCATCAGGCTGTATGAGACAATCCTCTTCCTCGAGAGCAGTAAAGTGTTTAGGTTGCATAAACTGACATGTGTCTGCTTCCATAAAAACATTTGTCACATTATTTGAGGCCCAGCTTGTGCTGCTCCACCTCTCCTCCCTCACCCCGCTGTATCCAGCCCACCAGGGAGGCTCTGCTAAAGGATGACTCTCCAGCCTCCTTCTTTCCTCCTGCAAGTTCCCTTCCCAGGCCACACTCTCCCCCTGCTGACCTGTCGCCAGCCGGGCCCTTAGGGTGTCCTGGCTTTCTCTGCTCACAGCTGAGATTGCTTCACCCCGCCCAGAGCTGGATAGGTGGACAGGGTCTGCGGGATTCCAAGTGGGGGCAGTGAAAGAGGACCTTCCAAGCACTGATGGCTGATCCCAGGTTAGAGTGACACCCGAGGCAAAGAAGGGAGCTAGAACAAGTCAATCAATACTGTGTGCGCCAGGCCCTGTGCTGAATGCTTTGGGCATGTGGCCACAATTGGTCCCCACACCCGGTCCCCACACCCATTCACAGAGGTCAAACCCATCCTCATTCCCATTTTCAGAAGCTCTGGCAAGTTAAGAGATTTGCCCAAAGTCACACAACGAATAAGTGGCAGAGTTGGGATTCAAACCCGCAGCCTGCTCCAACCTCCATGCCATTAAGGTTATTCCCTGCTCACAGGGAGGAAGGTGTCAGGTGCAGGTGGAGGGGTGCTCCAAGCAGCTGGTGCTCCCCGGGCTCAGCAGGAGGAGTCCTTAGCTGGAGGCTATCATTCAGGCTCCCTGTCCCCCTGCGGTCTCCCCAGCATGACTCTCCCAAGAGGGACAAGTGCGCGGCCATTAGCTTGTGATTTGTATACCCCGCAACCCCCTCCCCCAGTTCGCCAGTTCGCACGGAAACGGGTCCCTCCTCCGTTTTGCGGCTGGAGCTCGTTGCCCCCCCCCTCCCCCGCAGTCTCCCCAAAACCTGCCTGGGGAACTGCGGCCGAGGAGGGGCGGGAGCGCCCACCGCCCGCGCCCGCCCACGCGTCCGAGACGGCCGTCCCCCACCCCCGCCACCCCCAAAGGACGCCTGCTCCCCTGGCGCGCGGCGGCGTCTCTGTCAGCCCAGCCGGATTCTCCCCGCTTCGCTGGAGTGGAAAATAACGGCTTCAAACTTTGCAGAGGAGCTAGTGCCAGCACTTTAATTAACAGCCATCTTGGCCTGTGAGCCTGGGCCACCGGCCCGCGCGTCTCCCGCCGGCTCGCCAGGCCCCGCCCGGGCCCCGCGCGCGTGTCCCCGAAGGAGGCGAACCCCTGCCCCGGCGCCCAGTGCCCTCTGGAGGAGATGAGGACCTGGCTGATGGGGGCGGGGCGAGCCTCTCCCAGCTTAATACCTGAGGACCTCGGCACCCTACCCACCCACCCCCAAATTCTCTGAATCTGGCGCTGAAGATTCGGGAATCAGAGACCTAATTCTGTGTCCCAATCCCAGCTGGAGATTTTGGGCTGGTCCGTTGACCGAAGGGTTGACAGGGTAACATGGGATGTACCGAAGGGAAAGCGTGGACTCGGAATCTGACCCTTGTCATGAACCCAGTAAATGGTGGCTAAGAAAATCATTCCACGTCAAGGCTAAGATGGCTCTCCCACCACCCCAGGCCTGGGCTCTCCTGGCCCTGCCTTCTTGCAACTCCTGTGCGAGGCACCAGCAGCGGAGGGCCACTGTCTGTGCTTCCAGGTTCAGAGACGGGACTAGATGAGCGAGGAAGGAACCCTAGAGTTCTGGCTGGCAAGCGTCTTCCTCACCCACCTGCCAAGACTGGGGGTCCAGGTCCTCAGAAAGGGAAAGAGGTGAGCCTTGGGAAGGGAGGGCAGCACGGTCTGTAGCTGGGATGCACCAGGGCTGGGTGCTGAAGGCCCGGCTTTGCTGTCCCTCCTGAGTGGCAGCTCCCTCACTTCTACAGCCCCATCACTGGAGGAGTGGGGAGGGCTGTTGGTCCTTTCCGTGGTGTGTGGAGGCTGCAAGAAAGTCAGTGAGTTTTGCGTTTATGCATGGCTGATTTTAGGAAACTGGCTGCTCCGTGGTATTTTGGGGTTCTTTGAATGAACCTGAGTGGGTGCGGATGCATTAGAAACTGTGTTTGTGTTGGTGTCGTGTGTCTGTGTTTGTGAATGGTGAAAGGGGGTGCTGTGCCCTGGCTTGTCAGCTGGCCAGTCTGCATTCAGCTGTTCATTCAGTAAACATTTACTGAAAACACCGGGGAGGCATTGCCCGGTGGGAGTGGTGAAGTGTCCAAAAATAAGTTAGTCGTAAGCAGTATTCCTGAGGATCTCACGCTTTGGCAGGGATCACAGGAAGGAAGAAATGATAAAAAGCTATGATAATTATTGTAGCGAATACTTTTTGAGCACTTACTAAGTGCAAGATAGTGTTCTAAAGCACTTTATGTGGGTTATCTCATTTAAATGTAGCAACTTATTAGCATGGACTTAACATGATTACATGGCTTCTGTCATTTAACGTCAATAACTCCATGAGGTAGATACACTTATTTCCCCAATATATAGTGAGGACGCTAAATCTTGGCTGGAGGTTTGTACTAGGTGTTAGGAAGCACAGATGAAAACCTCCCCGCCTGCAGGGCTCCAGGAAGACTTCACAGAGGAGGTCACTTTTCCATCTACCTGTCCACTCGTTCATCCATCTTCCACCCATCCTAGAAACTCATAGTAAGTGACTGTCCACCATACGCTTACCATCACAAGACACAGTGATGATCGTGAAAAGACCTGTGACCTCCTGCGGCTCACAGTGTACGGCATGAACCTGGACAATTAAACAAGCAATCGCTCTCTAGGTTGACAGGTGAGCTGCCTGGGAATGTGTGGGGTGCTGTAGGGGCATGCAGCTGTGTCGCCTACATTCATCTGGAGGCAGGGTGTCAGGGGAAGCTTTCCGGAAGAGGTGACATTTAAGTTAAGCGCTGATGGGAGGATGGCAAGGTGAAGAGGATGGCTACCAGAGGTGGAGGAGAGAGGGAAGGAAGGGAGATTATTTCAGGCAGAGGGAACAGCATGTGCTAAAAGACTAGCTTGCAGTGACTTGTGGGCTGTGACAAGGAATGTATAATTTATCCCGAAGGCAATTAGAAACTACTGAAGGGTGTTGAGTGAGTGATATAATCAGATTCTTGAGATTAGAAAGATCAGTCTGGCTACTCTGGGGAGAGGGATTAAAAGAGAGTGAGAGTGTCCTGAGGAGATTAGGTGGAAGGCAGTGGCAGTGGTCCAAGTGAGAGCTGATAGTGTTCTGATCTGGATGGGATAAGGGTGGGGTGTAGACGTTTGGATTCTGGAAAGATCTTGAAATGTTTATGAAATGAATTAAGGAAGGATGGATGTTGTTGCTCTTACCTGAGTATCGATATGTGCCAGGCACTTTATATACTCTATTTTACTTAATCCTCACGGGAAGGCTAAGGAATAAGCATTATCATTTCCATGATGGAGATGAGGATGCTGAGGCTCAGAGATGTTAAGTAACTTGCCCAGATCACACAGCTGGTAAGAGGGAGAGTCAGGTTCAGTGGACATGGCTCAGTGGTTGAGCGTTGACCTATGAACCAGAAGGTCATGGGTTCGATTCCAGGTTAGGGTACATTCATTCCCAGGTTGTAGGCTCAATCCCCACCCAATGCAGGGCTTACAGGAGGCAGCTGATAAAGGATCCTCTCTCATCATTAATGTTTCTATCTCTCCCTTCCTCTCTAAAATCAATAAAAAAAAATTTTTTTTTAAAGAGGTAGAGTCAAGACTCAATATTAGGTCTGTTTGATCCCAGGCTTGGGCACTTGGCTCAGCAGGTACACACCTAGTGGGGAGAACAAGGAAAAGGCACTTTAGAGAGAAAGAATAGTTTGAGTCAAGGCCCAAGTAGTATAAAAGGCATATTTTATTTTTATTTTTTGTTGAAGATACCACCAGTCTATAGCTCTGGCTTGATCAGGATGAGGAGCTGGGTACACCAAGAGGCAGAGACAGGCTCTCAAAACTCAGTGAGGCCACCAACTTACCATGTATGTTTGGGGGTGCTCACCACACGGAAGGGCTTCTATTTCCTTCTTTAGGCTGGAGAGTTGTCTGGGGCAGCTCTGAAAGGCTGTGATTTCGTGTTAAAGAAAACTCTCCATGGACCCATTAAAATATCTTAAATCCCTTCGTGGCATTTACATTCAGACACTTCCAAATCCATCATGGGAAGAGCGTCCATAATTTCAGCCCCCTTTAGGGGAGGGGCACTTGGACAGAAAGTGTGGGAGAATGGAAGTTGTGTTGTGAATTGGCTTGGGGACGGGGTAGAGGGAATGGGGAATGGAACACACTTCAGTGAGCTGAGCCAGATTGGGACTCAGAAGCCCTGAGTCTGAACAGGTCTTGGAGATTGGGGGAGGGACCTTCTTCAGGAGCCCCTCCTCCAGCCCCAGATCCTGAGGAGGAGAGTGGGATTAAGGGGGCAGAGGCCAAGTACCAGGTCATAAGCAAGTTTTCTCCTGCTCCCTCACCAGAGAACTGGGGGTTCCAGGGTGATGCCAGCTCTGAGCCTCCTCCTCCCCACCACCTCTGACCTGCAGCTGCCTGCCACCCCTCCCACATCCAGCTCCAGAAAGGCCCCTGCTGTGGGAGGGGAGACCTCATCGAAGGGGCTTTCTCCCTTCAGCCAAGCCTGCATCTCCCAGCTGCATGTATAAGTAATGAGGCTCTGCAGTCCCAACAGGAACCAATATAATGGCAGGCGTGCGGGGGTCAGCCTGTGAGACAGATAGCGGGACGTGGTAGTGACAAGCAGTGCAATTATGCTGAGCCTCCTGCGAAGGCGAAGAGAGAAGGCCCTTCTGGCTGCCTGGTTGAATGCTCCCAGCCCCCTCCACAGGCCTTGTCTCTTCCAGACCCCCTAGCCCCCAGCCCCAACTTCTAGGCAAGGTGGTGGGAGGTAGGGTGGCAGGAGGAGGAGAGGGGAGAGGGCAGTGGAGGAGGGATTGGGGTTAGTGGGTAGCAGCCAGTTTTCCTGGTTTCTGAGAATACATCTCTTGATCTGAGGATGGATGACTGAGGAAGGCTTTTTTCTTTCTTGGAAGCCTTGTTCTTTCCAGGAAAAACCTTTTCTTGCATCCCCATCGCAGCAGACCTCCAACTTCGGGTCTGGAAAGGTCTTAGAGACCCCTCCTTTGACAGTCAGGGAACTGAGGCTCAGAGAGGGCAAATTGCTTGTCCAAGGTCTTAGGCCTATCTGAGGTAGAGCCAGATGGCAGCTCTTGGGGCTCTTTTTAGGACCCCACTAATGGGGGTCAGGGGCCAGAGGAGGAGGAACTGATTGCTCACCCCTGTGCTAGGTAGTCTCCACAGACCCGCTGAGGTGGGAGTAGAGGGTGGGCTCACAGCCGGGCGTAGGGGTTGGACACTGGGTGCAGCAGAATCCTGAAACCTCACATCAACCGGGGTTGCAGGTGGCCCAGCTCCCTTCTGTTCAGAGAGGGGGCTTTGAGCATTTTGTCTCCATACATTTGAGAACAGGAGTGACTGAGAGATGGTCTCTGAGATGACAGAGCCAGTGGTGCTTAGTAAATGTTCTCCTGAACAGGACCAGCTTCATGGATGTGCAGCCTGTGCAGTGGGCAAAGTTCCCACCCTCAGAAGGGATCTGCACTTGGTTTAATACACTTTTGTCATTGCCTTGAAACTCTTAACTGTTCTTGAACAAAGGACTTCACTCTTTCACTTCACCTTGGGCCCTGTAAATGATGTAGTTGGTCCTGCTTCTGAACCAGAGATAAGGGTTGTTCTTTTAGGGGCTCCCCTGGTCCCGGCTGGCCCATCCTCATCCCAAGATGCCCCAAGTGGAGGGGAACACAGAGCTAGGAGAAGCTGGCATTTAGTGGGCTCCCTGGGTGGGGGTCCCCATCCTGCCATGGGTGACTGTGGACAGTGTCTGGGGTTGGGAGAACTTGGCTGCTCCTTCCTGTCAGCCTCGATCTCACCCACAGGGCTACACTTTGCCTGTCTGTCCATCTGTGTGCTTAGCAGTGCCCTAGGCCAGGAGTGTGTGTGTGTGGGGGGGGGCGGGGGCTGTCGGGCCACAGGACTCCTGGTCCCAGCTGGACTGCCCTGCCCCTGGAAGACAGGGCCCTTTTGGCTACTCATGTCGACCCCCTCCCCTGCTGGGGCAGGAGGGGCTGGTGTAGGGGTGGGTTGGAAGGCTTAATTAGCAGCCCCAACCAGGCAGGCAGCAGGCGGTGGGCATGGAACAGGCTGACTTTTCCCTGCTATAGATCTGCGCTCCAGGAGAGGCACTAGCCGGCTGGCTTAGGCTTTGGCTGGGCTATTTTAGGAATATTCTTAACTCTTCCGGCGCCACTGCCATCACCGGACCTCTCTCCTAGAGCCCATGCCAGCCTCAGATGGTCCTCCGGAGCCCTCCTCCCAGGCCCTGCTCTTCCCTTCTGGCAGCTGAGAAGGTCACCGTTTTCTCAGGGGCCAGTTGCCTTTCACCAAGGAAAGTCCTCATCTCAGGTCTGCCAAGCCCCCTTGTTGGCCCTGCTCTGGGCCCTTTGTATCCTCGCCTCATTAGAGCTCTGGATAAAGGAGAGTAGCAGATTTGAGCATTGCCCAAAGCCCCTTCCTCTCATCTTATGGAACTGGGAAATTTCCCAGGAGATGGAAAGCCACAGTCCTGGGTCCACCCTCGGGCAGAGCCTCGCCTGCCTGACTTTGATGTCCACTCAAACAGCCAGAGCCCCATGGTGTCATGGGTTCCTGCTCTCTGTTATTTTTCTCCCACTCCAGTGTCTGGCTTCTTAGACAAACCTAGGCCAGGATAGAGGCATTGCCTGTGCAAGAATAAATCTGAAACTCTAGGCAAGATAGGGGAAGAGGCCTGACCTGTTTGGCTCAGTGGATAGAGCATCGGCCTGTGGACTGAAGGGTCCCAGGTTCAACTCCGGTTAAGGGGATGTACCTTGGTTGCGGGCACATACCCAGTGGAGAGTGTGCAGGAGGCAGCTGAATGATGTTTCTCTCTCATGATGTTTCTAACTCTTTATCACTCTTCCTTCCTCCCTGTAAAAAAAAAAAACCACAATAAAATATATATATTTTTAAAAAGATAGGGGAAGCTCACTTGGTGTCAGGGGTTCCTGTATCCGTGCTGGGCCTGCTTGAGCTGGGAGACCCAGGGCATCCAGGACTTGGTGCCCTCGCTCAGGCACATGCCTTCTGGGACTACAATTGGAAGCTGCCACCAAGTGATATTGGGAAACTTGACTTGGAGATCCAGGCTTATGGCCGATGACTCTTCACAAATGCCCAAGGGCCAGTGGTGTGCCTGACGCTGAGCTGGGCATCTGGTATAGAGGATCAATAATCAATACTTAATCTCTGTCTGAGAAGGTCACCAGGGTTGCCTGAGCCATGGTGTTGATGGACTGGGGCAAGTGAGCCCTCCCCACAGGTTCCATCTAACTCCCTTCTTCCAAATCCCCATAACCAGCCCAGTTCCAGCAGTGACAGGATTGGCTGGTAGTGAGGGTGAAGCCAGATGAAAATGCTTTAGTTGTGGGAGTTGGGGAGGAGGTCACTGAGCTGCAAGTCCTCCAGCCTCCAATTTGGAAAGATCCAGATGGATTTGGCAAGGTGTCCTGTGGAAGATTTTGAGTTCAGAGACACAATACCCTCTAGGGACTCAGGAGAATTCTTTGTATCTTTTAAAAATTAAGAAGACCCTCCCCTACCCCTCAGAGAGACATGAATCTGAGGCAGGAGGTTGCTGTGAATGGTGCCCCACCCATCAGGTAGGGATGGTGCATCCCCAGACAGATGCATGGATGAGGAGATTTCTGGCTCCACAGTTTCCATGACACACTGGGGAACACAGGCTAACCTTTGACAAAACCTGGGAGCCGAACCCAGGAGTCCTGGCACCTGCCTGGCCAATGCATCCCCCCCTTACTCCCCCATATTCCCTCCCCATCAGCTTCCAGGCCGGGAGCCCCAGCTGGCGGAGGATGTCTTGCTCTTCGGCAGCTGGGATTTGTAAATATTTATAGGAACATGGAATAGATCAGTGGCTGACAGGCCCAAGGAGCGGGCAGGGGCCCTACCCAGAGCTCAGTAGCTTCACTCTCCCTTCCCCACACCCTGACCTGATTTGAGGGAGCCCAGGATGACAGCGATGGGGGTAATCAAGCGGGGCATGGTGCTGGCAGCTTCCACATTCAGAAACACAAGCTCAAAGGAGGCCTGTGTCCTCTGCTCTGCTTCTACCCACAGTCACAAGCATCTTTACACCCTCACCCACCTCACGTGTGTGCTCACACCCAATGCCACACTGACCCCGCCCTCACACACATCCTTTCAACACTCACGTACATTCACTATCACACTCACGTGTGTAGACATATGTTTTCTAACTTCCACATCGGTGCTCACTTTCATGCTCACATCTTTGCACGCACGCCAGCTCACTCACAAACCCTTTGGAGCCCCAGATCCCAGCCACTCCCCACAGGTCTTAATCACAGGTATTGGGAGGGAGCCTCCCTAGTTCCTGTCTGAGGTGGTGGTGATGGTGTGTGTGTGTGTGTGTGTGTGTGTGTGTGTGTGTGTGTGTGGAGCATGAGGGAGTAGGCCCTGAGGTCAGGGGGTAAGGAAGAAGGGGAGGAAGGAGTGGATAGAGGTATGAACCAAGAGCATTCAAAGCTGATATCGGCTCAGAATGGAAGCAAGACAGAGACGAAGACAAGCCAAGGAAATGGAGACTGACAAGAGTCAAGGCAGAGAGAGCAGGAGCTGGGGACCGAGCCCCCCCTCCCCGAGAAGCTGTCACATTGCTGCTCCACTGGCCTGTGAGACCAGCAGCACCCCCGCAGCTGAAGCCTCTCCCCTCTGGATCTTGTCACTGTGGCTTTGCTCTGCCGCTTGGGCAGCCGGGAGTGATGACAAGCAGGGAAGACAGTGCCCAGGGCGGCTGAGTGGGAGACAGAGCCCAGGGCAGCTGGCTGTGCCTCTCTGGCCCGGCTGCTAACTCACCCATCAGTGCCCATCTCATCACCCACAGGGCCCGGATGAGACCAGTGACTGGCCTGGCTGCCCTTACCTCACAGCAGGGGGAGAGGCAACTGAACCCCCCTCCGGAAAGGTGGGTGTGCGAACCAGACCTTGCCCAGACCCCTGGCCTCTGGAGCTGGGCTTGGAAACCGCGAGTTAAGTCTTTGCTCCCGGCCACCAGGACCCACCAGACGTGGGTGTGCATGAGGCAGGGCTTGGGGAAGAAAGCTGCTGCAAGAAACCAAACAGATTTGGGTATAAACTTCCTATTTTGACCCTTTACTGTGCACAAGGATGATATCCCCACACCCTGTGTCCCTGGATGCTGTGTTAAATAATTGCCCTTCTCGCCTGGGGTCTGTCTCAGGGTATTCATTCTGGGGTAATAGTCAGTTTGTATTCTGCAATTTGAAAACAACCATTTCTATAAAATCAGAAAGGCAAACAAATAATAATAATAAGGAGAAGAAGAACAAGAAGAAGGGACAATTGCATTGTCAGCTGTTTTCTTATTCGTTTTTTATCATCAGTGCAGCGTTCCACCCCTGTCCTGATTGATTCATGCTTTCACAGGTTCATTCATGTATTTACTCAACCATTACTCAGCCAGGTGCTCGGCCCTGTGCTGTGTCCCAGGACCCAGTGCAAAAGCCATACAAGGTTCTCACCTATACTGTGTTTATTTATTGTTATTAAAAATATGTTTATTGATTTTATTTTTTTTTAAATATATTTTATTGATTCTTTACAGAGCAGAAGGGAGAGGGATAGAAAGTCAGAAACATCGATGAGAGAGAGACATCGATCAGCTGCCTCCTGCACGCCCCCTACTGGGGATGTGCCTGCAGCCAAGGTACATGCCCTTGCCGGAATCGAACCCGGGACCCTTCAGTCCGCAGTCCGACGCTCTATCCACTGAGCCAAACCGGTCTCGGCTGTTTATTGATTTTAGAAAAGAAGGGAGAGGGAGGGAGAGATAGAAATATCAATGATGAGAGAAAACCACTGGTTGGCTGCCTCCTGCACACCCCTTACTGGGGTTAGAGCCTGCAACCTGGGCATGTGGGAATTGAATCATGACCTCCTGGTTCATAGGTTGATGCTTAACCACTGAGCCACACTGACTGGGCTGCACCATGTTTAGAGTTGATGGGAAAAGAAGACAAACAAATGCACAACAAAGCATGATGCCCCCATGGGGTCAGGGAAGCACTGGGGGACCCAAATCCTCTGCTCTTCTAACTGAATCTAAAAAATGACACAGAATCCCTTTTTCATTCCAGGAAAGACAACATTTCCTTCTCCCCTCTCTCCTGCCTCTGCAGGTTTGCCCTCCTGGGCAGCCAGGCCATCTGAAAATGGTAGATGCTGAAATCTCAGCTTGGATGCTCACTGGCTGGGGACCTCAGGCAAATCATTCATCTCTCCTAGTCGCAGTTTCCTTTTCTGTTAAAATGCAGTAACTAATACCCATTGCTAGTACCATCGGCATCAAATGAGGATACGTATATGAAGATGGTGCCTGGGACAAAGCAGGGCCTCATCTCATGCTTGCCCTTCCCTGCCCCTTCGCCAGGGGTATACACTGAATCGCCCCTCACTGGCAGGGGGAGGAAGCTTAGGGGGAGTTTGGAGGTGCAGGAGGTCCTAGCATGCCATACACCATGCATCTATGCTTCATGTCATCCTACCGAGAAGTCTGGTTTTGCCCCACAGGGACTCTTACTTGGGGGAGGAGGGAGGAGAGGTCTGGCTTTGCCTCCTGGGCCACCTGAATATTCCAGAGAAACATCCCTTTTCTTCACCATTTTCCTTCCCTGTGGCTTTCAAGTTTATAAAAGCATTATTGTGTTGAAACCTGTATGGCTTTGTGAACCAATGTCACCACAATAAATTCAACAACAACAATAACAACAACAAATTAAAAAGAACATTACTGTATGTGTGATGGTCATGAGGTAGCGGTGATGGTGATGATAGTGGTGGTAATGGAGGTGATGATGGTATTGGTGGTGATGGAGGTGGTAATGGTGGAGGTGGTGATGGCGATGGTGGTGGTGGTGGCGACAGAGATGATAGTGGATGTGACGATGGTGGTAGGAACTCTTTTCAGAGTTTGAGTGCTAGAAGAGAGCTCAGTCCCAGCTAATCTATTGAGGACCCTCTGTATGGCGTGACCTGTGATGCTGGGATGTTATCTCACTTTATTTCCACAGCAATTCACAGAAATTAATGCTTCCTTTTGCAGGTAAGGACACTGAGGCCAGAGATAGCAACTGACTTAAACCCTGGTTCCTTTGACTCCTAGTCCCATGCTCCTTCTCTAGGCCATCATGAGGCCACCCACATTTCACAGGAGGGGACATGGAGACCCAGTACGGTTAATTGATTTGCCCAAGGCCACTGGGCAAACGGCAGTTTGAAGCAGGGGCTGGCTGTTTTCTCTAGGTCTCAGCAGCCTGCCCATCACCAAGGGCTGGTATCACTGAGGAGCACACCAGTGTACTACCCCTCATAGCCCTGACAGAGGCCCAGAGCCCAGGCCTCCTAGGACAGGTTCGGTATCTGCTGTCCTCCTGACCCTGGACACTGTCAACTCTAGTCTCCTCCTCCAGCCTCAGAGTAAGAGTGACAGATACCCAGCTACTGCCTGACCAATTATACTTGACATCCCCTCCTGCAGATCTGACCATGGGCCTCCTTTGGCCTGTGCACAACACTGCAGCAGCTCTGACTGGCATTGAGGAGGAGGGACAGGGGCTGCTGGCACCCTCTACACTTACCCCTGACTGAGCTCTGAGGTAATGAGCTTGGGAGTCTGGGCATATTGCTCTCTTTATCCTTTTCTGGTCCTGGGCCTTAGTTTCTTATTCAAAACAATGGTTAGTCCCTTACCCCCTTACAACCCCCCCTTCCCAATCCCTTGGAGTTACTGAAAAAGGGAAAAGGAGAGAAAGAATCAAACCCAGGCTTCATGTTGTCTATAGACTTCCTCCCGCAGGAAGCCTTCTAGACTCATCTCACGCAGCTCCCCTCTCCCTGACCCCTCTTACCATCCCTTCAATCTCAAACTGTGTGTCTGGCTCTAAGTCTCAGTCATGGTGGCGATGAGGGTGGAGGTGGCAATGGTAGCAGTGATGGAAATGGTGGTGATGGTAGTAGTGACGATGGTGGAGGTGGTTCAGGTGATGGTAATGATAGTGAAGGTAGTAGTAATGGAGACGATGGTGATGTTGATGGGGATGGAAGTGAGGGTGGTGGGGATGTTATCTCTTGGATGATCAGAGTGAGGTAGGGTCTCTAGCACTCAAACACTACCTTCCTCTACATCTTCCTCCACTGCTTTAATAGCAGCTACTCTTCATTGTCACCCATAGAACAGGTGCATGCTCAGTACTTTATAATTAACAATCCATTTAACCCTCCCAACAATCCTGTGAGGCAGGTACTAATATTTTAGAGGTGAGACAGCTGAGGCACAGAGAAGTTAAGTCACCTGCCCAAGTTCATACGCCTAACCGATAGCAGAGGCTGGACTCCGCCACATCCCCACACCAGAGACTTGACTCCTGCCTTCTACTTTTGCCACCTGAACAGAGCTCTCCACTTGGAGGGCAGCTGTCCGGTAAGTGTGTGGGGAGCTGGAGGTCGGGGTCTTTGGTCAACCCCACTATCAGGGGGTTTCCACGGCCCGGCCGTGCCATTCTCTCTTCTTGCCTCCACCTCGCTCAGGAGCGCTGACAAAGGAGAGGAGGATTGTGGATGTGGGGAAGGGACTAGATTCCACCAGATGGTGGTCACTGAATTGGGGTGGTGGGGGCGCTCTGCCTGGCCCATGCAGGGCACTCACTCCAGCCCCTGCTAGGGCTCCTGCCCTTGGGAGTTCCCTCTGCCAGCCTCCCTCCCAGGATCTCATTATACCTCTAAGAGAAACTGACAGCCTCAATATCTTACTTTGCAAATATAGTTTATTCCTTCAATAAAGCCGCCTGCGCAGGGGAATGTTTAAGCCCTGCTCTCCCCCGAGAGCCTCATTTGAATTTCTAAAGTCTTTAGTCGGCTCCTCCAATGGGGCAGCTGAGTAATGAACACGCCGCGGTAGAGCAGGGGATTCATTTCCTGTCCGGTCTGATCTGCCAGTGACGATGGACTGGGCCATGGAAAGAAGTACTGGCTACCTGGATGCTGGGGTGGGGGGCAGGGAGGTCTCTGAGCACCCAGAGACCCACAGGTTCTCTATGTCCAGGGGCCCCTACACAGCATCCGTGAGGCCAGGTGCTCCCCCAGAGGCCCAGCCCACCAACACCTGGAGAGGAGGCCTCCCCTCCCATTGGCCCCCTCACTCCCGGGCAGCCCCTATTACCGCCCCCATGGGAGTCTCTAATTAAAGGACTGGCACGCCCCTTGGGGACTCATTAGGCCCGCTGTGCAGAGAACATTTAATCATTGCTCAGAGCATCGATTGGAAAATCAATTTCTTTGTCTCTCCGCACGCGCGCTGGAGAAGTGGGGGGAGCGCTGACCTCCTTCTGCTGCCATGTAAAGTGCTGCACATTTAATCAGGGAACAGAAATCAATTAGCCACTTACGAGGTTGGCTTTAGTTACCGAGTCGGCAGGGCCCGTGCCCCAGCTCAGCCGCTGACAGAAGTGAATCCCCGCATACCCTGCCTGGCAGGCTGCTCCCAGGCATCCCACCAGCTCCCTGGGTTACCCTCCCTTACACTGGGCCCCTGTCAGAACCCCCAAGAATCTCAGTGACATCGTAGGAAAGCTCCCCAAATCTCAAGTTCACAGTCACAGCCTCCCTAGATGTCCCCCTTCCACTCGAACCCAGACCTGGGAAGCTACCTGGAGACCCAACAGAGGCCCGTCGAAACCTCAGCTTGGCCTCCTACTGGTTTCTGTGATGTCTGGGAGGTTTCTTCACCACAAAATGGGGATAATAATAGTACCTACCTCACCAGAATGGGGTGAAAATTCAGTGACATCATCTAAAGTGCCCAGGAAAGAGCTGAAGCTCAGGGAAGAGAACTGGGCACCAGAGGGGTGGTCTTTCCAGCCCCACAGTCAGCCAGGCCAGGCAAGGGACCATGTGGCTGTGAGCTGGTGGGCTCTGGCCACTTGCTCACTCCCCGCTCATAGCAAGGAAGGTGGGCCCGCTGCCCCCTCACTTCTCCCATTTCCCTATCCCTCCTGACTTAGCTCTGCACCCATTCTCCCCTCCAATCTGTGCGCCCCCACCCAGCCACCCCACCTAGCTGCTCCCTCACTCCCATACCCACCCCACACAGCTCTGGGGGTACAAGCTTCCCAGTGACGTCTCACGCCCCCAGAGTTATACACACCCAATTACACAGAGTTGTACACAGTCTGCATGCCCCATTACACACAGCCGCGCGGAGTTCCTCCCGCAGTGGCGTCCCAGGGCGCCAGACACCGCCTTCTTCATACACACAGCCGCCCCCGCTGCTCACACACGCAAGCACCCTGCCCCGTGTCTCACACACATGTGGGCTCACCCAGGCTCACCCTCGGACCCCCATCCTGCAGAGTTGCATCCTGGCGGCACACGCACTCACATGCACACGCACACGCACACACATTCTGTAATAATATTAGACATGCCATTTCTTTTTCATGACAGTTCCAGTGGAGATGCTCAGAGCTGTCACTTGGATGAAAAATAATGCATAATCCCCGTCTTCCTTCCTTCCTCCCCTTCCCTTTCTTTCTTCCCTGTTTAATGAGATCCTAAAAATATTCCTTGCTGTCTCGGCGAGGCTGTGGGCTAAGTGTGAGTCAAGCCTCCCTCCCTCCTCCCATCCCGTTCCTTCCCTCGGCCCCTGAGTGGGCCGCAGGATGAAGGGCCACAGTCAGTGTCAGGGCTTGGTGATGCCAGGTCAGGCACAAGCGCTCTCCCCCAGGCCTTTGAAGATCTCTGACTCCTGCTCCTCCCCGGCCCCCGCTAGCACACCTGAGCCGGGGATGAGAGAGGCAGGTGAGGCACCCATGGGAGCAGAAAGAAAGGCAGAAGCCTTTCTCAAGTTCCTGGCCACCCTTGGCAGTCTCCCCTCAACTCCTGATCGCTTTCACAGGAACCACCCCGTCCATCGTCCCTCCCACCTCCCGAGGGATTTAGCCAAGGTCGCTTCTTCACCTCCCTGCACGCCTGTGTCACTCTGCCTCCCAGCACTCAGAGAAGGAGGAAGGGTCCCCTGCGTCCCCCAGCTTTTACTAACACCCGAGCCTGGCTCTGCTGGGAAAACGGCAATGCTCACAACCTCCTCCAATTCATCCTTCAAGCTCCGGATCAAAGTCACCTCCTTCCTGACACTCCCCAGTTCACACAGAAGCAGCTATTTGTTCACTGCGTACAGTGACACCTTTTAATGATATTAATTTACTGAGGAGAGGCAATTGCAGGTCGTGCCTGATGGGATCTTGGTCTCTCCGTGGGATTCTCCGCCCTGTATTTTGTTTCCTTGTTTGCGTGTCACTCCCACACTATCTGAATTCCCTCCGGCTGGGAACCTGGCTTCCTTGAATGAAATGATGGAATGAATGCATGGGTGGATGGATGTGAGGTGATGCAGAGGGAAGAACTCAGGGTCATGAGTCAGGGGCCTAAATGTTTACTCAGTTTCTATGACTTTCACTGTGACTTTGGGAAGGCCAAAAGCCCTCTCTGGGCCTCAGTTTCCCCATCTGTAAAATGGGAGAGCTGGGCCAGGTGGTGTCTAGGATCTGTTGCCGCTCCCTCTGGCAATCTTCTTTCTATCATTCTCCAGTGTCCTATGGAATTATCCTGTCCACAGCCCTTACCGTTCCCTCCACTGTGGGTGAAGGGCTGGGGTACCACGATGAACATGGCACAGAGCTCTCAATACAGCAATCCGGAGCTTTATTTTCCCACCCTCGCCTCTGCCTCCACCTCTCCTTTTGCTCCAGTCTTCTTCATTCCTCTTCCATGTCTTCCTTTTATTCTCTGTCCCTTCTCTTGCTTTTGCTGGCCTGCATTCTACCAGTTAGATGCTCAGAGCAGGTTCCCTCCCCACTTCCCTTCTTTGACCTTCCCTTCCTCCCACCCCACCTACTTCAGGAGCCCCCCTCTCCATAGGCCTCCCCATCTCATCCCAGCAGCTCCAGTCCCGAAAGGTTAAGCTAATAGCAGCTTCTTTCCCATCAGCTGCTCTTGTTTGCTCTACATAATTGCAGGAAAGGGGGCTGGGAGAGGGCCCACTGAATGGTAGCGGGTATACAGGGAGGGGCTGTGCAGTCTGGTTCCTGGGAGGGGCAACTGGGGGAAGGTGGCACAGAGATGGGATGGTAGGCTGTGTGGGAGCTGATCATGTGGGACAAGAATTGGGCAGGAGGCCCAGCTGTGGCAGAGTTGCCCAGAGAAGGGGGCATAGGGTCTGGAGAAGAGCTGTCAGAGACATTCCTGCTCCTGGGAAGAAAATAATAACAATAAGAGCCAGGAATAACATTTTTCAAGCATGTAGCATGTGCCAAGTCCCGTACCAACACTTTACTGGCTTTATTTCATGATCCTCACAATGGCCCTAGGATGCAGGGTTAGCCCTTATGCCCATTTTGCAGAAAACTGAGGCCTCAGGAAGGTAAAGAGTTGTCTGAGGTCATGTGTTGTTAAATGGAAGAGTCTGCTCTTATTCATTCCTTAGGCTCAGAGATGAGCGTTTGCAAGAGGCTATTGGTCCAACCCGTTCATTGCTCAGAGGAACAGAGGGGAAGGGATTGTCCCAAGGCACAGAGTAAGTGACTGACACATCTGGGCTGAGGACTCAGGTCTGATGCAGAGGGCTTTGCTCCCCTTCTTAGCCTCAGTCCCCTTCGAGACTCTCTGTGTGTGGGGTGCTTGAGTGAGGGGTGACAAGGTAGACAAGACAGGGGATGAGCTGAGTGGGCATGTGTTCACAGTGGAGGGGTAACAATGCCCCTTCTCTGCCGGGGAGCCGCAGCTCTGGCCTCCTGCTGGTGTAAGTATCTTCAATAATTTATCAGGGACAGAGCGGAGCCCAAAGCAGTGATCAGAAGCTGAGGTGGGGAATGTCACAGCTGGTAGCAGTGGATTTAGGCCAGTACCAGAAAGTTGGAGATAGGAAGTCAGCATGCCTAGGTCCTCAGACCAAGTCCTCTCAGGTGCACACATGGGGCCATGCTGGCCTCCACATTCCTGCCTCCCCTCTCAGGCCTGGGGCACCGGATATCTGCTCCAATCAGGACAACCTGCCTCTTATTTTCCTCCCAAGGGATGGTTACTCTTGGGGAAGGCATTGTTTCCCCCCACTTAGACCTGGCAGCTCCCCAAGGCAGAGACTGTGCCTTTAGATCAGACAGGGGCTCCCAGGGCAGAGCTTGAGTCTCTCCCGTCAGATCACACCCCCTCTGGCCTCTGCCTTGTAATCACATGGTCACAGCAGCTCTAACATTGGCCCCATCCTAACCCATCCCCAGCCTCACCTCACATAGTGAATAATACTGTCCCTTCCTGGCTCCTGCCTGGGTACCCAGCAGCCTTTCCTTGCAGAGAACTGCTAGGATGGATGCAGCTCTGTGCCCAAGTTGGCACTCTTCCTCCTGCCTGACCCCTTAGTGATAGTCAGCACAGCAGCTCCTCCCATTTCCCTTCATCCTAAGCTTCCATGAGCCCCTGGCTGGTATAACCATTTCTCACCCACTAATTCACACCATTAATGGAACCCCTGGTAACAATATGTGGCAGGTTTGGTGAGAGGGGGTGACTGAGAGGCCACCTTTCTTGAGGGGGAGGGGGTCTTCCAAACTCTGCTTGGGCACTTCCAGTCCAGGGCACCCAGCGTCTCTGGAAGTAGGGACTCTCTCTCTTGTGGAAAACGATCTGCTTTCTGGAGAAACTGTCCTCACTGGAAGCCAAAATTCTTCTGTGACTGCCCCATGCAAACCTCATGCTCTCTGCACATTTGCTTGCAAGTCTGCAGCTTGCTCAGAGCTGGGGTGTTCCAATCAAGAGCTGCTGCCCACAACCTCCCATGGGTTCCCCAACACCCACATCTGCAGCTCGTTGCATGCCAGGGAGCATGCTCCCACCTCTCATCAGCATGGGAGGGGGCGGCTGTGAAGGGCTAGATGAAGGGATGGTCTCATTTGTATTCTGAGTGGCCAGGCTGGACCAGAGCTTTCTCCATGAAACCCCATTCTCTCCCCAGCTCCATCTTTCAAAACTTCTCCAAGCAGCATCAATAATGGGAATCAATTGATCAATGAGTGTCTTGGCCTTGAGGCCCACAGCCCCTGTGAAGCTTTGCTGCATCCCTAAGCACTTCAGCGCCCTCCCCACTCCACCCCCCAGCCCCCATGCATCACTCTGGGGATGTGGTCCTGTTTTCCCATCTGCCACCATCCCAAAAGTCCATGCTCCAGGACAGCTTTGCTTTGCCTGACTAGGGAGTGTAGCCTGGGGCAGGGAAACAAGGATTGATTCTGAGCTCAGAATTGCTTGAGTCTCATTAGGCACCATGCAGAGTGGGTGAAGGGATGCCATGCCTTCAGGGTGTGGGAACTTTATCCCAAACTCCAAATATTGACGACTCAACATCTTCCTCTTAGTACTGACTAGCCAAGTGACCATTCCCAGCAGTACTAACTACCCATTAACCCAACTCCAACCTCCCAACATTGATGGCCCGTGCCCAACCAACTGTTAAATGTCAGCAATCACCCTAGCTGGCTTGGTTCAGTGGACAGAGCGTCGGCCCTTGGACTGAAGGGTCTTCGGTTTGATTTCAGTCAACAGCACGTACCTCAGTTGCAGGCTTGATCCCTGGTCCTGGTTGGAGCTCGTGTGGGAAGCAACCCATCAATGTGTCTCTCTCACATCAATGTTTCTCTCTCCTCATCCCTTTCACTCTCTCTAAAAATCAATAGAAAAATATCTTTGGGTGAAGATTAACAACAGCAACAAAATGGCAACAATCCATCACTGACCAGCCATCCTTGATAGCCTTGGCTGGTTTTGCTCAGTGGATAGAGCGGCAACCTGGGGACCGAAGGGTTCCAGGTTCAATTACAGTAAAGGGCACATGCCCGGGTTGCTGGCTCCATCCCCATTAGGGGGTGTGCAGGAGGCAGCCAATCAATGATTATCTCTCATCATTGATGTCTCTCTCTCTCTCTCTCTCTCTCTCTCTCTCTCTCTCTCTCTCCCCCCTTCCTCTCTGAAATCAATAAAAATATATTTTAAAAAATAAAGACATAAAAAAATTTAAAAAAGATATGTTAATACTTCCTCTCAATACTCCTCAACCATCATCAACGTCTCTACCTCAACATATAGTAATGACCCTCATTACTTATCTTCCCAAACTGGCCATCCTAAAGTAACCACCCCAAATCGCTCTCCATTGGCCATCTAAGATTCTACCCAACAAGGACACCCCCCCCCCCCCAATCACTATCACCTTTGGTTTCTGCTGGGCCCTGTGCAAGTCTTCAGCTGTGTTCTGCACAAGGCTGGGCTGCTCTGACCCTGACTGGGCACCAATCTGAACTTCCACCAGCTCCTGTGACCCTGTGAGCTGTCTGGTCAGCCAGTGGTGGAGCTGTTGACTCTCTAGTCTCACCCCTCTCCATCTGGCCTGGCCCTAACGACTCCTCCTAGCTGGCACTGACCAGCTGAATGGAGTTTGAGTGGGAAGGGTCTTTCTCACTGTCTTAGGGCTGTCCTCAGAGAAGCCTGACTGCTGCTTGCTGGACACCTCCATCAGCCCTCTCTTACCCCCAAGTCAGGGTGTTAGTTGCTAGCTGTGACAGTTGTGAAGGGTCATGGCTCTGGGCTGGGCTGATCTCACGGGGAAGCCCTAAGATTGCTGTCTTTGATGTGAGCAGTACGTGGAAGGAGGCACCTCTTCCTGCCTAATCACCTCCAGAAGCCAGGATTCAAGGTAAAGGACTTAAGGAAAGGCTCTGAGAGGGGGTAGAGAATGGAATAGGATAGGATGGACTGGATCTAGAGGCTGAGTGACAAAAGATTACTCTGTCCCTGAAAGTTCTGGCCCAGCCCTGGCCTAAGGGTTGGAGACTCTGTCCAACTCATTCTCTATGAAGCCCATCCAGGGACCTTCATGTGCCAGCTGAGATCTCTTGCCTGCTGTCAACCTGGAAGCCAGACCCTGTACCCCAGGTCAGAAACTGGCTCCTGGATTTGACTCCATCACTAGAACTTTCTGAGCTGGTGGAAAGGAGACAAGATGTTGCTTTGGTTCCTTCCAGTTGCAAGAGTCGCAGAGGCATAGGTCTAAGGCTGTCCAGGCAGCAACCATGTGATCTACTGTGGAGGTGGGGATGGTGGAGGTGGTTAATACATGGCTTCTGATGGCTGAGCCCTTACTGTCCAGTGGAGGAGATGGGATTCTCACCCAAGAAATCACAGGACATCTGGAGCACTCACTGAGCCTCCACATGAAGACATTCACACACACATTCTCTCTCTCTCTCTCTCTCTCTCTCTCTCTCTCTCTCTCTCTCTCCCCCCCCCCCCCCCAGGAGTTAAGGAGGCTGTTGACAGGAAGGTTTCAGGGGGAGACGGGTTAGTCTGGAGCTTCAGGATTGCACAGGCCATGGATTCAGAGAGAGGAAATGGTAAAAGCATCTCAGACAGAGGGAATAGCCTGTGCAAAGACGTGGAGGGGGGACGTGGGGGCATGGGAAGCATGTGTCAATTCCAAGGAGTCTAGAGTGTAGGCAGAATGGGAAGGAAACTGAAGAGGAATGATCAGGGACCTTTCAAGTGCTCGTTCAATGCATGAAGGTTATGTTCTGAGCCCCAAATCTGAGTATGAGGTGTGATTGGTTGTGTGTGCTTAAGGGACTGATGGGGCAGAATGTTTGAAATCTGGGTCACCTCGGAAAAGCAGGTATTTTGGGTAGTGCAACCTTTTCCCCTTGCGTTTTCTCCCACCTCTTCCCCAGGTGCAGGCCATACCAGGTAGATTCTGGGATCATCTTCCAGGAACCTGCATCCCCAGCGGCAGGTGGATTGAGGGCGCTACTTCCCCAGGACCTCGGTCCAGGCCCTGGTACCTCTGAGGCACAGCAGCCCGGTGTCCTGCCTCCTGATTTTGCCCTTCTGCCCTAGGCCCTAGTTAAATCCCAACCCCATTCCTGCTGGTCCCAGGGCTCCCCTCAACAGGACAGAAATCAATGTGCAATTTGCTGCTATTTGTAGATCTCCTTTCCATGCTGGCCCCTGACCCCAGCGGGTCCTGACCAAGTTCAGCCCTGCCTCTGTCCTCGGGCAAATAAACTGGCACTCTGCCCAGCCACGCGGAGCCTGGTCCTGGTTACCTGGCCGTAGAGGACTGATGAAGGGGGAGGGGGGTGTCATGGCCCAGGGGCAGAGGCCAGGGCTGATCCTCTCTCTGGGTCAACTCCTGACAATCCAGGGGAAATAAGGACAAAGCAAAGCAATGGCCCAGGAATCTGTATCTCTAAGAAAGCCCTCCAAGGGATTCAAAGCAGGTTGATGCAAGTATTGCTGGGAAACTCACAGCATTAGCTGCTGTTAGCCTTCCTTCCACCTGCTAGCTATGTGGCCTTATTTATCGTCTCTGCCTTGGTATCCTCATCTGTAAAATGAAGACAATAATAGCTTTGGCCTCCTATGGGTGGTCCAGAGTATTCACAGAGAAAATGCAGGCATGGGGCTTAACTCAAAGCCCACCACTGGACAGGCACGCAAAACATGATTGAGGATCACAGCAAGTGAGACTGAGGGCTCCGAGCACCAGCACACTGGCCTTCCCTGGGGTCTGCGGGTGGGTAAGCCTGGAACCTGCCCGGAGCAGAGTGCCCAGGCCCCCTCGCACTGCACTCCGGAGGCCCATTGCCCGGCTCCTGGCTGGTAAGTGAGGGAGGTTCTCAGGAGGATGTAGAGGGGTGGCCTTGTCCCCCAGGAGTGGAGGAAAACAAAACTTTGATTCCTTGGGGGTATTTGACCTGCCAGTCAGGATGCTGCTTGAGGAAGAGATAGATGCTTTCCATTAAAGGGGTCTGGGAGGGCCCCCAGCAGGAGCTTAGACACCCCCAGGTGGTCAGTTCCTCCTGTTACTGGGAAAGCCATAGACAGTGTGGGGCAATAGGGGGAGGGGGACAATAAGGCAGAGGTAAGCTGGTGGGGGCAGGTAATCCACTTCAGAACCACAGCCTATCGCTTCCTCAAAGGTGCTCCAAGCCCACTACTCACCTGGCACTCGAGACACACAGGGCATAAGTAGTAACAACTGTGGATTTCAGCTCAGCTTACTGGGGTTTCTTTTTTCAACTTTCTTGAAATATAATTTACATACAACAAAATGCACACATTTTAAGTGTTCAGTTTGATGAGTTTTGACAAATTTGCACACACACATCACCACCACTACAATCAGGGTACAGAACATTTCCATCATTCCAAAAGGCTCCCCGTGGGCCCCTTCCGGGTCGATCCCCACCCTTTCCCCAGCCCCAGGCAACACGGATCTGCCTTTTGTCACCATAGATTCGATTTGTCTGTCCTAGAGTTTCGTATAAATGGAATTATGTAACGTGTACCCTTGGTGTCTGGCTGCTCTTCACTTTCCATAAAGTGATTCATCCATGTTGTTGTTTTGTCAGTTTACAACTTTTTATTGCGGAGCAAGATCCCATTGTAGGAATATATGACAATTTGGCTGCCTACTGCTAGGCATTTGTCTTCTCTCCCGGTTTGGGCTCTTGTGAATAAAGCTGCTATGCATATTGTGTGTACAAGTCTCTGTGTGCACACACGCTTTCATTTTTCTTGTGTAAATAGCTAAGAATGGGTCTTCTGGTAATTGCGTGTTTAATTGGCAAGCTATCTTCTAAAGTAGGTGCGTCATTGTGCCAGTACATTGGCCCTGTCGGTGTGTGGGAGTTCCAGTTGCTCCCCAACCTCGCCAACACTTAGCTTGGTCAGTCTTCAAATGAGTGTGGCTTTAATTTGCATTTCCCTGGTAATGAATGATGCTGAGTATCTTTTTCATGTGCATATTGGCCATTCTAAGTATATACATTTTTTACCATTTTAAAGGTGCAGTGTTTGTCTTCTTATTATTGAGTTGTAAGAGTTTGCTGGATACAGGTCCTTTGTCAGACATATGTATTGTAAATATTTCCTCCCACGCCTGTACCTTGCCTCGTTATTTTCTCAGCTGCCTAAATCTTGATTTTGTTAGTTCCATGTGTACAATCTTGAGCAAGTTGCTTAGTCTTTCTGACTCCTAGTTTCATCATCAATAAGTAGTAGGTACCATACAGAAGTATTAACTCAGTTCATGTATGTAAAATGCATGTAAAGTGCCTAAACCCAGGGGAGGCCCTCAACTCATAGTGGCCAGTACTGCTCTTAGTCTCAGGCAGTTAATGGCCTCTCCTTTACCTCCCCGGATCTGGCCCTGATGGAGCAATATCTCTTTTCAGTCCATCTGGATCCCATGGGCAGCCAAGGCAGGGGCATAATTGGGGCAGGATGACTAATGTCATCATTCCATGTGAAGCTGGGCCTCTGTCTGTCCTGGCTGTTGGCCAGACACACAGATTTAGGGGCCACAGGAGCTGGGCTCCAGGGTCCACCATGCTGAAGCTTTAGAGGGTGAAAAAATATCTCTGGACCCGTAATTGTTGCACACCCACAATTCCTTAGTCTCAAAATCTGCACAAGCAGCCCCATCATGCCACCCCATCACAGTCCTTTAGGCACTTGCACAAACTCGGACACTTACACCAAAAGCGAAACACAGTGATCATCTACTCCCAACCTCCATCGCCACTGATCAGGAGTGGCAGGCTCACTGGCCAGACCATGTATAATTCAGAGATTTGGCCCAAAATAGTTCTTTCGAGCTCAGTCTCCTGGATAGAGGAGGAGGAGAGCAAGAGCAGTAAAGGGAGTGGGGACAGTGACCTCAGCCCTGGTGAAGACCTTAGAGCCGCCTCTTGCTGCAGGAAGCTGGGCCGAGCCTGGGAGGGGGCAGCTTGAAGGGCCCTCCACAAGGCTTGCTTGCCAAGTTCGGGGGCCTTTTTTCTCCTTTCCCTACTCCTATCCCCACATCCTCCAACCTGAAGAGACAGGGTCCGCCCAAGGGCAGCTGGGAGAGCAATCTGGTGAGCTGCACTGCCCACATCAGGCCACTCATACCTGCATGTCTCGGGCTCCCTGACACTTCCCCAGGGCCCAGTGTAAGAGGGACACTGCTCGGTCCTCAGGCATCTTTTCCCAGGCCTCCGGACTCCACTCACCAATCGATCAGTGAAGTCCTCAAATATTTACTGAGCACTCGCCCAAGCAAGGCTGTGTCCTAGGACATCAAGGGCACCAGGGCTGTGTGGAGAGAGGCTCACAACTTGCTGAGAAGGCAAGACATTCACAGATAGGACAAGGATCAGTCCAGGAGGGACAGGCCACAGGAGTCAGGGACAGGGGCTACAGGAAGGCTTCCAGCTGAAGGCCTGCCTTGATCTGGGCCTGCCTGGTTGGAGGGTGTTATTCAGGGAGATGCACAGGCAGGAGGGAGTGGTGTGAGGTGGGCTGGAAGAGCCCGGCTATCTGGATGTTAATAAGAGTGGCTGACGGAAGAGGGGGTCATGAGAGGATGTCACGGGGCTGGCCTGATGTGTCCTTCAACCTTCCATAGTCAACAGGGACAGGACTGCACCATATTTAATCCCCTGGGGGTTCCCCGCAAGATTCTGTCACATGGTTTTAACTACATTGCCTTGGAGTCTGCCTGCTTGGGTTCAAATCCAGGCATCACTACTTCATTGCCCCATGACCTTGGCAAGTGACTTAACTGTACCTGTTTCCTTGCCTGCTGAGTAGGGGTAGGAAGAGTCCCTACCCCGGTGTGATGTTGAAGAGATACATGAGAAGTGCAGATGTGTTCCTTAGCCTGGAAGCCATCCGGATGACCGCCTCTCCCATGTTCTCCCCCTGCACACAGGGAGAAGCAGCAGTACGGAAGGTCTTCAGGCCCAGGTGGCTGGTGGGAGAGAGTGCCCCTGCCAAGGGGTAAAGAGCTGGTGCTGCAAGATAGAAAACAAGAGGGCTTCTTGGCAAAGGAAGCCTTTGGGGCATAATTTGATTCCAGGTATCTGACCCCAGAACACCCAGTGGCAGAGGGGACTAGTGGGCCCAGTGGTAGGGAGGCTGCTGTGGGAGTCCCAGGGGCTTTGATTTTGCTTCGCTGCGTTTTCTCCCTGAACAGTCAGCTGTGGGTTGCATTGACCCCAAGTTCTGGTGGCTCCCTCCCTCCTTTCTCCCTCAGTCTCCATTCATCTCTTTGGGCTTCTGGCTCAGTCTCTCCATCACTCTCTGTCTCCACCGCTCTTAGTTTCGCTAATTTTGTCCTTTCCCTGAGTCTCATCGGCCCTTCCTCCTCCCTCCTTCCAAGTCTCTCTCAAGCTCTGATTCCACCTTCCCTATCTCTCCTTTGCTCTCCAGGGACCACCCTAAAACTCCACACTCTCTCCCTGGGACTGGAGGCGCTTTGGCAGGGGGAGAAGGTCCCTGCCTTGGAGGGGCCCAGCCCAGGCCAGTCATATCGATTAGGGTTTTCTTCAGCGGGAGGTAGACATCAATGACTCTGCTCCAAGCCTCGCCAGCGCTGCTAATATTAGCCCAGGAAGGCAGCTCACTGATGGATTAGAAGAAATTAAGAATTCAAAATCTGTAATTTGAATTGGAGGGCTCTGCTTGCTGACAGCTAATACTACCCCAGATATTAATGAGTGAAGGAGGGATGGCAGCACTGGTTTTCCTCTTTGACAATATAATTTTCCTCATGATCTGTGCCTTTGAAACTCCCACCCCCAAGCAGGCACTTGCCTGGAGGGCCAGGGTCCTGTTTGTCTCAGATCTTATTCCCAGATCCTCCTATAAATTCCTGGGCTCTGTCCTCCTAATGCCCAATGGAGCCCCGGGCTCCTGCCTGCTGCCGCTCCCACCCAGGGAGAAGCGAGGTGAGGCTGGGGAAGACAGGCTGTGGGTGGGACACAGGCAAACCTTGCTTTCTGCCCCTCCTGGCTGTGCGTGGCCCTGGCAAGTGCCCGAACCTATCATCTCAGGACTCCAGTGTCTAAAATGGAGATGATAACCGCTCCCACCCTTGGGGGGCTGGAGGAGGGGTTGTGGGGTCCAAGATGCAAATGATGGTTACCTCCTTTCTCTCTCCCTCCCTGCCTCTTCTCCCTGTGCACCTCGGCTGTGTGGTCCTTCAGAAGGCCCAGCAACCTGCCCACAACCAAACCACGCCTAAACCTCCTTCCTGCAAGAGGTCCACCAGGACTTCGTCCGATTGAGACTAGTGGCTCCTGAGTCTGCAGGGCCTCACTTCTTCACCATCTTTTCTGCCAAGGCTTGAAGTTCCAGGTTATTCCAGAAAGGGAGTGTCCTGTCTCTCACACCAGAGTGTCACCTTCCCAAGGTGGCACTGGCCCCGAGCCTGGCACCTAGTAGGTGCTCAATAGCTAGTGAATGAATGTAATCAACACTTTCTATTTATTCCCTTTGTTCCTACCTCACTGTCCCTCCACCCATGCTCACCAAGTGCCTGATAAATGCTTGGTGATGACTGGCAGATGCTGGACTCTGCCAGGGCCTGGCCACTTCCCCTTGTGGTCCCAGGGCCCCTGTCTTGGTGGGAAGGTGTAGGGGACACATTCACTCCTACTGTGAGTAGCTCCCCAGAGCACATTCTCCAAAATTGCAGCTTTTAGCAATTTTCTGAAAAGTGTTGCCATTGGGTTTGTTAAGATGATGGGGAACAGTCTTAGGGAAGGCCAGTGGTGGGCCTTTCACTGTACCCTTCCTCCTGACCCTTCCTCTCTCTACCTGGCAACTGGCTGAGCTCTGGCTGGTCAGACAGGTTCTGCAAGGCCTGGAACCCCCAGGTCCCCACAGGATCGTCCACCAAGTAGTTGGGGTTGGACTTCTCCAGCTCAGGAATCCCTCGGATGGCTTCCCTGCAAGCTGGGAGGGGCCTGTCATTTAGGACCAACTCTCTCAGTGACAGTTGGGGAAACGGAGGCTCCAAAAGATGAGTGTGCAGTCAAATCCCAGCAATTTGTCTAAAAGGGAGAGAGCTGGCAGAGTGCTCCCCAGAGCAGATAACACCAAATCCCTCTAGAAGGCTCTGCAGGATTCTGGAAAATCAGATGTTCTTTCCAACTCTGCTTCCTCAGGCTAGTCCTGTTTGAGCAAAGGTTTACTCCCAGGTGGGCTGGGGCTGGGGGCAGAGAGAGAGACTGTCAGAAACACAGTGTTTAAGTGAGTGGGAGCAGCTTAGGGCAGGATACAGGGCTGCTGGAATCCTGTCCCCACATCTCCCCCACCCCCCCACCTGCTTGTCTGGAAGCCACCCCAATCAATTTTCCTTTTTCTGCTGAGGTGCACCCAGATCCAGGAGGAATGTCAGGGAGGGGGTGTGGCCTGAGGGGAGTGGCCTGGAAGCATCTACTGCCCTTCAAGGTTCAGGGGCCAGCAGGCTCCAGCCTGACATTCCCATGCTGCCCCTGCAGACCAAGGGCCCTCTGGTGCCCAAATCACCTTTTCCCAGATTCAATTAAAACGGTGTTTGGAACAAGGCTGAAATAATCACATAATCATTTTCTCCAGTGAAGTTACTAGCTGGAGCTCAATTGGAAAGCGGAGCTGGAAATTGAACCTGAGGGGCAGTGACAGCACAGGGCCTGGAATGGTGGGGGCTCTTTATGGGGATCAGAGGTTCCTGTCTGTGATCATCTCTCTCACCGTAGGCATGGGGATGTTACCACCCCCACTCCTACTGTCCAGTGCCATCTCCCTCCCTTCCTCAGGTCACAGATGTCTCTGAGGGTTGCAGGGCTCTCAGGCCACAGCAGGCCAGAGCCCTTGTCATTAGACTTTCTCAATCCACAGGCCTCACTAGGGAGGCCACATGCCCAAGTCACCCAGAGAGGTTGAGCAAAGCTAAGACTTCAACTAGTCTCCAACCAGAGCTCTGTCTCCACCTCAGGTTTCCCATCTCCCCATGTAGGAAGCCCCAGTACCCACAGCTACATCCTCCCTACCCACCCACTCCTGCCATGTCCACTCCTCCCCCCACATCTCTTATGGTTCCCTGGGTGGGTCCCCCTGACATTCTCTGCAGAAGGGAAGGGCTTACCTGCTTGCTGTCTGATCCAACGGACCATGCATGCAGTGGAACCCCTGAGCACCCACACATGAAAAATGCCTGCACTGGGTTGCCCTGTCCTTTCCAGTGTCCTCCCTCCCAGCACTAGACTGGGAAACAGAATATCG
This sequence comes from Antrozous pallidus, assembly GCA_027563665.1. Lineage (NCBI taxonomy): Eukaryota > Metazoa > Chordata > Mammalia > Chiroptera > Vespertilionidae > Antrozous > Antrozous pallidus. The sequence goes on from CM050526.1 coordinate 39,671,005, forward strand.
GCCTCTTGTGGTGGCTCACTCACTCCTTCCTCCTTCCCTGCCTTCAGCAAATATTCCTTAAGTCCTAGTCCACATGAGGCCCCAGCTGGGTGCCAGGGATGAGTAGGAACAGGCAGAGCAGCAGCTGCCCTCAGGTCCCAGTGGCAGATGGGAACAAATGAACAACTATGACAATAGACCAGGCGGACCCTTACCTGCTTCTGGGGAGTCAGAGGGCTTTCTGGCTGAAGTGAGCTCTAAACTGAGGCCTCAGAGCTGCAGAGGAGTGTGTTTTCCCAGGATGAACTCGGAGGCTAGGAAGCAAGACACAGCCAGGAGTGATCTTGGGCAAGTTGAAGTCTCAGTTTCCTCATCTCTGTTTGCCTCATGGGATTCTGGAGAAGAATGGACAGGGATGTACTCTGAGGGATGGAAAATTCCATTCAACGGAGTGTTGTTAATGGAGGGCATTGGTCCTCCACCCCAGGCAAGAGGACGGAGTCGGAGGGAGGAGGGAGTTGGCAGTCAGGGTGGGCGGGGGAGGCTGGAGGTGGAAGAACAGGAATTCTGGATTTGCTCTGCAGAGCCCCTGTGGTTCCTTGGGATTGGGAGCCAGTGACTGGCATGGCGAGTGCCTTGGCCACAGGACTGGGAGCTGTGGGTGTGGGAGAAACTACAGAGTTGGCAATTGTTGGCAGGGCTAAGCCTGTGCCTGTGATCAGTGTCCCGCTTCCACATAACAGTACCTTTTGGGCATTGGACTCTCCAGGCCCTGAGAGTCAAGGTGAGATTCTAAGGGGATCTAGTCCCCTCCTGCACCTCTCAGCCCATCAATACCTGCTACGCCCTCCCTGCCTTCAGCAGGGTTTGTGCTAGATGTGCCATTCTGGAACTGACGGGCTAGCCAAGAGAGCGACCTTTCTCCCAACCCTGCAGAACACCCCTCCTCCCACCAGGGCTCTGGAGGAGACCCAGCCATGGGCAAGCTTTGTGCCTCCCTTACCAGTGGCACCAACCACTGGGCATCCTGTCCCGTGGATCCTCCTAAGGCCATGCCTGTGGCCCCAGGGCCTTTCCTGCACAGCTGGCCTGGTCAGCAGCTGCAGGGGTGAGTCACATCTCTCATTAGAGTTTAATTAATCAACTGAGTTAATCAGACAGCTGGGATGTGCTGTGGTTGCAGATGGGGGCAGGAGAGAGAGAGAGAGAGAGAGAGAGAGAGAGAGAGAGAGAGCGCCAAAGCACAAAGGGCTGGTTCCGGTGAGCTGGGGCTGCTAGGGCCAAGGTTGGCGGGGGAGCTTGATAGGGTGGCGAAGGAGGAAGGTGCTGGCCACGTCCACCCGAGGTCTCTGGAAAGGAGGGTGAATAGGCTCCGCAGAGACTGTGATGGCCCATTCTGAAAGTGCGTTTTGCTGGGTGCCAGAGATAGAGCCTCGGGGAGGAGAATGCAGAACCTCTCTCACCCCGGCTTCCTCTCTCATTTGTTATCTGGCCATGTGTGTCTCTGAAAGATGTTTGAAACCCTTATGGAATGGAGTGGGAAGTGAAAGGAAAAAAAAAAGGTAGCTCCTCACATCCCCAGTGATTCAGGAATTGGGGAGACCAGATGTCTACGGGACCACAGACAGAGATCCAGACTCAGAGATAGAGAGACGTTGGTCTCCCCGGTTGAGCGGCTCAGACTTTGGACATCTGGACTGAGGGGGTAGGGAGGGGCCAGAGGGACCAGAGCCAAGGTTGGGCGGGAGTCCAGGAAGAATATTGGTAGGAGGGGAGCACTGGAACGGAATTTACATCGTGATTCGCAAAATGTTGTTTCATCTGTTTTTCCCCACATCTGACCTTGGAATTACTTTGGGGGCAGGGGAGTGAACAGGAAGCGTGAGGGTAAGAAATGGATTCAGAGAGGACTCATGGCCATCGCTTTCCCGCCTCCCCCTGCACCCCCCCCCCCCCCCCCCGCCAAGGGCTTACAGTTTCCACAGGGTGACAAGCTAAGTGCAGTCTCGGATGGCCCAGGGCCTAAGGCTGTGGGAGGTAAGGGTCCAGAGCCTAAGCATGCAAAGGACTATGGGAGATGAATTCAGGGAGGGCAGGCATTTCTGATGAGGCTGTGGAAGGCTTCGCAGAAGAGATGGCATGTGAGCCAGACCTTGCAGATGGGTGGGATTTAGGGAGTAGAAGTGGGCAGGGAGAGGAGGGATGCAAAGGCAGGGAGGGTGGACTGCACACAGCACGGTTAGTCCCAAAAGTTGGGCTGTTCCTGTTTGTGTGTCAGGAGGAGAGGGCTTAATGGCACAGGGCTCTTTGAATACCAAGCTCAGGAGTCTGAAACTGAATTTGGTAGTCATGGGGAGTCACTGCAAGTCTCTAATGCGGACACCAGAGCATTGTCTTCTTTCCAAAGTGATTCGGTGTGGGGGACCACCGGGGCAGCCCCGGGGATCGCCCCTAGGCGAACCAGAAAACCCCACTACAGTCCCCTAAAGGCAACCAAGTGGAAAAATACCCTTTAGACAGAATACAAAGGGAGGTCACTGTCTTGAGATATTTACAGAACTGTTGGAGGAGGCTGGCTAGCTTAAACACAAAATGTACCAAGAGATAAGGGAGGACACGATTACCAGGAACTGACCTGTATGCTTTGCTATGCTGATTAAGGGCTAGAATAAGGGAAGCTTTGTGTAAAAACATTTATAAGGAGTAAGAAGAATAAACTCGGGGCGGCAGTGGCGCAGTGCTGACCGTCCTCCCCGCATATCAGTGTCTGTGTTTTCATTCTCACCCCCTCCTTCAGGTCCTGTTCACCTGGATCAAGCCGGCAGGTACCGGCAATTCGGCCTTGCAGTCGATGTTGATGGTTGACCTGGATCAACCCATGATTTTGTGCATTTGGGATTCTCAAAATAAATCCACTTTTCATCGCCAGTCACAATTCGATGCAAAAAAAGACTCTTTTGTGCCATTGGAGCAACATTTTACTGATGACTTCTTGGTTTTCCATTTGTCTTTCATTCAGTTGATGCGGCACCATTTTCCTTCCTTTAAAATCTCTCCCATTGATTGTAAATGATTGGAAATTGTTTTCTGAGCAATGTTCAATCTTTCTGCAAGTTGTTTTTGAGTTTGACAAGCATCTTCATCCAATAATGCTTATAATTTTCGGTCTTCAAACGTTTTCGGTTGACCTGGACGTTTTTTGTCTTTCACATCGAAATCCTCACTTTTGAAGTGTTTAAACCAGCGTTCACAAGTATCTTGAGATGGAGTATGTTCACCATAAGCTTCCCAAAGTATGCGATAACTTTCAGCAGCACTTTTCTTCAAAATAAAGTAATGAATTAAAACTTCCCTTACCCGAAACCAGTTTGGCTCAGTGGATAGAGCATTGGCCTGCAGACTGAAAGGTCTTAGGTTCAATTCTGGTCGAGGGCATGTACCTTTGTTGTGGGCACATCCCCAGGAGGGGGTGTGCAAAAGGCAGCTGGTCGATGTTTCTCTCTCATTGATGTTTCTAACTGTCTATCCTTCTCCCTTCCTCTCTGTAAAAAATCAATAGCATATATATATTTTTAAAATTCCCTCAAATGCTCTTTTTTTGGCACAAAATTTGACATTTTTAAGCATAAAAATATCTATGATGTTAACACCTTCAGAAAATTTGACATATGAAGTTTTTGAAGCTTGTTTTCAATACAACAAAATAGCATACATATCAAATTGCATATATATCAACATATGGTAACTCCATCTAGTGAAAAAAAATCCACATTATTAACCGGTATACCTAGTACGTGTGAGTATATGAGTATGTATGTGTGTGTGTATTAGTGAGTGTGTTTGTGCTAGGGCAGTGGTTCTTACTCGTTAAGAAGTCACAGATGCTTTTAAGTTTTGACAAAAGCTCAGACCCTTAGCTTAGAAAAACGCACATTCTCAAGGGAGATGATGCCTTCAACCATGGAAGACAGGCGGGGTGTTAACAGAGCTCCTAAAGCCCATTTGCTGGAACTTCTAGGGCTTAGATCCCCTAAAATCGCAGCTCTTCCCCTTAGTTGAACTTGCCCAGCAGTAGCCACCAAGGAAGGGGTGGCATTGGAAGAGGCTTCCCTGCCCTCCCTTCCTTCTCCTTTCTCTGTTCACACATGCTCACAGCCTCCAAAGCATACATGATCTGTGTAAGAAGCTTTTCCCCTATAAGCTTCTTCTTCTTCTTTTTTAATACTTTTATGTTTATTGATTTCAGAGAGGAAGGGAGAGGGAGAGAGAGAGAAATACCAATGATGAGAGAGAACCATTAATCAGTTGCCTTCTGCACGCCCCCTACTGGGGGGATCGAGCCCGAAACCCGGGCATGTGCCCTTGACGGGAATCGAACCTGGAAACCTTCAGTCTGCAGGCTGATGCTCTATCCACTGAGCCAAACAAGCTAGGGCTCCTGTGGGCTTCTTATTCCAGATCTCTGCTGGTCCGATATGATAGCCACTTACCACACACGGCAACTGAGCACTTAGGTTGTGACTAGTGCCACATGTTAAAATAACATTTGTAACATACTGATGGAATGAAAAATAGAATTTACATTAATTTCCCTTGGTGGGTTTTTTTTTTTTTTGGTACTTTTACTTTTTTTATATGTATTTATTAAATTGATTGGGGTGACATTTGTCAACATGAACAAATGTGTGGGTTTCCATGTTACAAGGTCTGTATATTGCACCATTTATTATGTGGCTTCCAGAACACTTAAAAACACATATGTGGCTTGCACTATATTTCTATTGGACGGTGCAGCTCTAGATAGCAACAGCCCCTCACCCCTGTATAGTGTTCTGTATAATTTTATTAAAAACCTGTGAGATGATTTGAATGTCAAGTACAATTGAAAAATAAAGAAATTTAATTCTGTGAGATAAGAGGAGTGGAGGTTACAAGCCTTCATCTTATAGGTAAGGAAGGTGGGGCTCTGTGAGGTCAAGTGACTGGTCAAGGTCATATAGCAGGAAGGGTGTAGGCCAGGTTTTCCTGATTTTGAAACTGAGACCACTTTCTCTTTTTTTAAATGTATTTTTATTGATTTCAGAGAGAAAAGGAGACGGAGGGAGAGAGAGAAACGTCAATGATGAGGGAGAATCATTGGCCAGCTGGCTCCTGCACGCCCCGCTCTGGGATCGAGCCAGCCTCTGGGCACACGCCCCGCACTGGGATCGAGCCGGCCTCTGGGCACACGCCCCGCACTGGGATCGAGCCGGCCTCTGGGCACACGCCCCGCACTGGGATCGAGCCCGCCTCTGGGCACACGCCCCGCACTGGGATCCAGCCCGCCTCTGGGCACACGCCCTGACCAGGAATTGAACTCTGACCTTCTGGTCCCGAGACCACTGTCTGAGACAATCCAGAACTGCCCCTTTCTCCACCTTGGTCCTGAGCCGCTCATTTCCTCCAGTCCCTGCCGAAGCCCCTTCCCCCTTTCCACACTGGGACCCTCCTGCTAAACCCCCCCCCCCCCCTGCCCGGGCAATCCCATTAAGACACGCCTCCACTAAAGCCAGAGTCTAATCAGAGCTGGTGCCTTTGCCCTGTCTTTAAAAACATGCTCCTTTGTGTCGGCCTGGGAACTGAAGGGTCCCAGGTTCCATTCCGGTTAAGGGTACGTGCCCGGGGTTATGGTTCCCAATCGGGGGCATGCAGGAGGCAGCTGATCAATGATTCTCTCTCATCATTCATGTTTCTATCTCTCCCTCTCCCTTCCCCTTTGAAATCAATAAAAACATATTTATAAAAATAAAATCATGCTTTTTTGTACCTGCTGTCATCCTCATAAGTGCCCCAGGGCAAAAGAAGCTATGGCCACGGCTCCCTGGGACACACCCCCTTTCCCTGCACTCGATCCTCGGCTGGCCCCCTCCCCCTGGGTTCCAGCCCTTCTGCCTCCTGCTTGGAGGGGAGCATAGTCAATGAGGCTACGGAACTGTTTCTTTAACTTCCCCCCACCCCCTGTCCATAGTCCCTGGAACATGATAAAAATACCCAGCATTGATCTTTTTTTCTTCCCCTTCTGCTGGGGTAATGTTTACCCAGGTGTCAATCAGGAGAAGAATTTGGCTTCCTAATTTCTCTTCTCCTCCCTGGGGGCTGCGTGTCTCCCCGCCTCACACGGACACTGAGCTGGAATCAAGGTTACTAATAATCCCCCAGCACACACAGACACTGAGAGCACATATATTAAAGTCACATATTGATTTATATTTTCGGGTCCCTCTGCCTCTCTGCCCAGCCCCAGCCTTCCTCTCTGCCAAGGAGGAAAAAGAATTACACAGCTCTATTTATCACCAAGATGTTTAGTGTAAAGAGCATTGTGTCCGAAGGTAATTCCCACCCCCACTGCCCTCTTTGGGGATATATTTTAAAAATAGTGTGGCAATCGCCTATTCATAAGCATTTATCTTTTGTTGTCTCTTCTTTTACATTTCCCCTGAAGGAAGTGGTGAGAGATTTAAGGTAGACCATTGGAAGGACTTCCTGGTTTGACAAATGGCACCTGCCATCCCCCCAGGAGGCTGGTGGGGTTGTCTTCCTAACAGAGATAATCCTGTTGTTGGGGTGGGGGTGGGGGGGTAGGAGCCTGTGTGGGAGGTGGGGCAATGGACTCAGTCACTTCTAGGCGTCACCCACCATTTCAGAGAGCATGTCATAATTACTGGCTCATCACCTACAGCCCCATTCCAACAGCTGGGAAAACCCAAAGGCTGAAAAGTGAGTTTACGTTCTATGGGGGCTCTGAACTTCCTGTCAGCCTGATGGAATGAAAGCTTCCCCCGGGCCTGGGTGGCTCCTGCGCTGAGGAGTGGAGATGGGGCGTAGGTGTCCGGAGGGACAGAGGTGTGGTGACGGGAACCAGCAGGACAATGTGGAGATCCTATTCTTTACGGGGAGGGGAGGGGAGGAAGGGCTCCTGGAGCTCTAAACGCAGGCGCGGTCACTCTGTCTGGCGGAGCAGCCATTTAAAAATGGACTGACAATTCTCAGGGGGGAGAGGGTGTGAGGGGTGCGGGCAGAGACTGGACAAGGATCTTATTCCTATGATGAAGACAATGGCGGGGGTAAGGGCATGGGGGAGGTGGGGGGGTCAGGTGGAGGGGAGCTATGGGGGAGGGAGAGAAACACCTGTAATAATCTGAACAATATTTATTTTAAAAAATGGAAGAAGAAAAAAGCCAAACTCTGACTTTTAGCTCCTTCGAGAGGCTCTTGGAATGGAAGCAAGGTTGCACGCGGGAACTCACACACCAACTCTCACCGTCTCCCTAATGCCTGGAGGAGAGGCTCCTTCTTGCTTCCGTAATCACCTCCTTAGGGAGAGGGCAGTCCCATTTCACACACGGGAAAACGGAGGTTCACTCACCTGCCAGCATCCTACAGCTGGGACAAGGTACGTCCCAGCTCCTACCTGGTTTCCGAATTCTTCTGCAGGGCGCACCCCTCAGGCGTAGCCTATGCTGACCTCCAGACCCTCCAGCCTCCTCCCCCGGCCCAGCCTTGGGTCATGGCTCTGAGCCCACCCCCAGGCCCAGTGAACGCCCACCCTTGGTCCCAAAGCTCCTCTTCTGGTTGTGCTCAGATACACCTGGGCTGGGGGTCAAACCTTGCTCTGGTGGATCCTGACCCCATCCCACCACCTGCCCAGCCTCTGCCAGGGACTGGGGGGGAGGGGGGAAGGTTAGAGGGAGCTGGCTGCCCCCCTGCTTTCCCTTTGGCCTTTTCCAGCAGCTTGATGGATTGAGTTGCTTCCAACCAGTGTCCCTCACTTCGTTCTGGGACATATTTTACCCCTGGCAGGACTGAGCACTAGTGTCTGTGGCGTGCCGCTCTGTGCCAGTACCTTGCGGGGCCCTGTTCCCCTAGCCCCCACAACAACCCTGCAAGGTGAAGGTGGAGCCCCATGTTACAGATGAGGAAACCGAGGCTGGGGAGCACACATATCTTCCAGGTCACCCAGAGAATAAGCGGTGTTGCTGGACTGGGTCAAGTCCGTGTGATCCTAAGTCCTGACTTTGGAGTTCACTCCTCAGCTCCCTCCTGCCGGGCTGCCCCCATCAGACAGCGCTGGGAGGGCGGCGGGGCCAGACAGCGCAGGGCGCGGCGGGAATCAGCAACGAGGACCCTCCAGGACAAGTTTCCCATTGAAAATCTGTTCCCCTCGCGGCCACGGGTGATGTATGGCTGCCGCTGATGAGAAACGCGGGGAGGGATGGAGGCAGCAGCGCAGGCGGCGTGGCATTGCGATTCCGCGGGGCGCGGGGCGCGGGGCGGGGGGCGCGGAGCGGGGGATCGGGGCTGGGCGGAGCGCGTAATTGATCTGGAGGTGCCAATTTGCAGCAACTAAATATTTGGTTTCTGCCTCTGCCCGCGCCTCACTCTGCTCAAACAAACTTCAACTAAAAGTGAAAAGCGAGGGGCAGGGTGGGGGCGTCGCGCCCGGTCCCCCAGGCCCAATCAACGGTGCGGAACCCCCGCCAGGCGCAGGCGGGAGAGTCTGGACCAGGGTGGGGAGGGGGCTTGCGGGGCGGGCACCCCGTTCTGGACGCTGGCTGTATTGAGGCAGCGCTTGGAGCTTGGAGCTTGGAGCGGCGGCTTCACCTCAACTGGCAGAGCAGGGGGTGCCCTCTCTGTAGGGAGCTGGGGACACAAATAGGGCTAGCCTCACAACCCAGCCCCCACGTCCACGCCTGTGTACTTGGACAGGAAGCGGGGAAGAAGCTTGGGGCGCTGCACCCCTCCCAGTGCACCCACCACAGGAACTTTGATGGTGGCCTTGCTGGTCAACAGCTCTCACTGAGAGCTTCCTGAGGCTGCAGGGCGCCTGGGGCCCTGGGTGCGGGGGGTGGGGGGTGGGGTGGGGGTGGGGGGGTGGGGGACGCGCAGCCCCTCTGGCTTGTCTGCCCACCTGTCTACACTTGGGGTGGGAGAAGTGAGGAGGGTGAATCCAACCCAGGTTCCACCCCTAGTGGGGCCTGAAGGAGAGGGCTTGGGGTTAGGGGAGACAGCAGTGAGATGCTGGGAACTGGGAAGAGGGCCTGGGGAGGTGGCCACAGCCAGGAGCAGGAGAAGGGATCTCTGGGTCACTGTTGTCTTTTTGGGGTACAAGACAGGAGCAGGAGAAGGGATCTCTGGGTCACCGTTGCCTTTTTGGGGTACAAGACAAACATAGCGACAGAGGCATTCACTGGGTAGAGTTAATCCATAGGGCAGTTTCTGTCCCTGGAGGATCTTCCAGTTCTTTGTGGGAGTGACCCCAGGACCGGGAAGGGGAGCTAGTCGTTGGTGCTGGGAAGCAGGGGCATCCCAGGGCCTGCTGGGTGGTCTGTGGGCGGGGGGGGTAGTTAAGACAGTTCTGGGGGGATCTGGTGAAGGGTGGGTGGAGTTGGCAAAGAGGTACCCAGGTATGGGCAGATGTAGACAGATGGAAAGTGGAGGGGATTCCGATTCCACTCACGTGAAAGGTTCTTGAGGACTGAGGTTGGGAAATAAGGCTGAGGTGCTGGGGGAATAAATGTCCCCTCCCACGTTTCTGTGCCCACCTTCTGGAGTGAAAGGATTGCTTCCACACTTACCCCTGCACTGAGCGGCACTGCTGCTGGCCCAATCAGCGGCAGACGGAAGCCCCTTTCCTCTCCTTCTGCCCACGCCCCTCTCCCCCCATAGTCTTGGCCCACGGCCAGGTATGGAAACACAGGTCCTGCCCAGGGGGGCCCCAGTTCCTAGTAACCAGATGGCCCTGTAGGACTCTGGACCTGGGAGGCCTGAGCGCCACCCCATTCCCAAACACAAACACAAACACAGGGTGCTGGGGGAGATCGGTCTCACAACCCCTCTGCCCCCCTTCTACTCCAAGCAGTTGCCTTATCCCCTCCCCCCAACCCTGCTCATCAGCCCTCAGCCCCCAGTTCTCTCTTCTCACAGGGGAGCTGCATCCATACACCTCCCGTACACCACCACTTCCTCTCCCAGCTCCTGCCAGGGCTGCCACATTCCCTGCCTCAAGCCCCTTCCCAGCCTGCGAGCTGGGTGCTCACTCCCTCACATCCTCTCCCTCCGCTCGCCTGCCTTCTCCCTGGGTGCTGAGCTGTGGAGCAGAATGATTTCCTGTAATTGGCCAGCAATCCGGCTGCCCGACTTGTTCTATCGACATGCTGGTTAGCTGGAAATTGTATTGGAATCTGAGCGACAGGGAGGGAAGGGGAGGGGAGAGGAGGGGAGAGGAGGGGAGAGGAGAGGAGAGGAGAGGAGAGGAGAGGAGAGGAGAGGAGAGGAGAGGAGAGGAGAGGAGAGGGGAGCGAAGAGAGGAGGCTCTTTGGGCCCCAGCTCAGTGCAACCTCAGCTCTGTGGGTGGGATAGAAGAGCCACCAGCCACATCTCCCCTTTTTGGGAAGGAGCAGGAATACAACCCACAGTGCTTCCCCACCTCCTCCATTTTGCTCCTTCTCTATGGCCGTCTCTGGAGGTCTTCCCTGCCCCCCTTTATGTGCTCCTATGGCCCAGGTCATCATTGCCACCCCATTCCCTCTCCTGCTCCTACCGCCAGTTCCTTCTGGCCTAAAGGTCCTAGCAAGAACCGGGGGTGCCCAGCAGACATGGCTACCCCTCTCATCCAATTTCTAGCCATGGAGGCTCATCATGGAGTGCCCGAATCGTCCCCTGTCTCTCCCCAGAGAGAGGCTAAACATCAGAAGAACTGACAACTCCTAAAGAGCCAAGGTATAGTTAATGGGGCCATGCAGGTAGTGAGAGGGCGCCCAGAAATTTGGCCTTTATGCCTGCTGGTTTGTGTACTGCATGGCTCATCCTCTGAGCCTCTGGGAAATCCTAGCCTGGCCTCCCTCACAGAATCTGGAGATTTCAAGGAGACAACCACAGGAATGTGCTTTGTAAACTGTAAAGCTTTGCGAATTACCGAATTACCGAGGGCCAGCCCGCTGGTGGGATGGGGCCTGTCTGTCCCCTTCCGTCCCCAAGAGGCAGGTGCATGTGCTGCCCTCACTGGTGACTTCATTGCTCCGTGTCCGGGTGGTAAGGCCCCAAGCGGGGAACAGGGTGCGGTGTCCAAGCCCAGCTGAAGGGTGGGGGCTGGGGCTCTTGCCCTCGGAAGGGTGGGGAGGACAGGATGGGGACACACACAGCTTCTTTTTATTTTTAATACATATTTTTATTGATTTCAGAGAGGAAGGGACAGGGAGAGTTAGAAACATCAATGGTGCGAAAGAATCATTGATGGGCTGCCTCCTGCAGGCCCCGCACTGGGGATCGAACCTGCAATCTGGCCGGGTATTGAACCCTGATCTTCTGGTTCATAGGTCAACCACTGAACCACCCCAGCCGGGCCCAACGCAGCTTCTTAATTAGCGTCCAGGACCCCGGTCGTGCCTCTGCCCCCCTCCCCACCCTTGTCTCCTCCCTGCAGCCCCTGCAGCGGCGTGGTGCTTGGTGGAGGCGACCCTGCAGGGAGGGAAGGCAAGGATGCCCCTGAGAGAGAGATAGTAACTTCTTCGCCAGTGCCCACTGCAGAGGTCGGACCCCAACCCGGGCGGGTGCTGCCACCTGCTGGCCGGAGGGGATGCCGCCTGCTGGGGTGTAGGGCTGGGGCTCCAGGTGGCCTGGCTCTGGCTGTTCCCAGGCTGTTCCCAATCTGTCCCAGGGCCTTCGGAGCCCCCATACGTGGCCTAACCATGTCCTCACGCCCCTCGGGAAAGTAGGCCTTTTTCTAAGGCCACCCTGGGCGTGAAGAGGGGGTGAGGAGGGAGGCGTGAGGACAGGACGTGGGGTTGTGGTGGGACCAGGGCACTGGGAGGACCTTCCAGGCTGGCCATCCTCTGACATTCTTGCATTAAACTCAACAGACAGGGTCACAGGAGAAAGTAATTCTTCGGAATTTGGCGGTCTGCAAAGGGTTTCCGCGGTCATTCATTAGGTCCTTTGACCCAAGGATCATTCCTACCCGGGAGGAGACACAAGGGCCAGGCCACATAAATAGGAGACAGACCAGGTCACAGGCCCAGATCGGCTCCTCCTGGAGGAGGCTCAGGGGTACAGCGGGCAGAATCCTGAAGCTTGGCTACAACCCGAATGAGATCCCTCCACTTCTCTGGCCTGGAATCGGAATAATCAAAGTTATGTCACCTCTAGAGTGTTGCACATCTAGCAAAGTCCAACACATTCCACCCATTCATGGAGAGTCATCTTCTCAATGGCTGGGGTAATAGGATACTTTGTTACCTCAATGCGGGGTCCATACCTTCCCTCCCTTTACCCCTCCTGCCAGGTCCCACTAAACCCAGCAGGCAGCTGCTTTCTGTCTTTCTCATCCTGCCTCTGCCCCACCCCGGAGCTCAGCATCTCCTGGCCCAGCCTTTAGCCCTGGGGGGTTGCGGTGAGTTAATAAGCTGGTCTCCAAGGTCTGAGCAGCTCTGGGAAATGGGGCACTAAATATGGCCACCAGAGCATCACATTTGTCATGCTCATTTCTGGCCTTAATAGGCTGCCGGCCGCAGGATCACATCAGCAGGTCTGCCGGCGCTGGCCAGGGAAAGCTGATGTCCACACTGGTCTAATTGGCTCGGGGAAGGAAGATGGAGTAAGGGGGTGTGATGCTGGCCCAGCACCTCCACCTATCCTTCCTAGGGGCACATAGGGACCTAGCTGGAATCCTCTGGGGGCCCCAGGAGAAGGCAGGGGGGCTACTGTACCTTCTGGGGCCCAGGCTTCTGTGTGAGAGGAGGCTACGTGGTATCAGCCAAGTCTGGGCACCTTAACTGGGCCATGGTGCGAGGGAGACAATGGCCGTGCAGGGTATTTCAGATCAACGCACTTTATTAAGCACCAGCAGCAAGGCAGGCTCTGCACCAGGAACAGAGATGAATAAGATGATCCCTGCCCTCAAAGGGCTTACAGTCTAGTAGGGAGAGCAACCAGCTTTGGGCTGATTTCTACATTATGGATTCAGATAAAACATGATGGTGGTATCACAGAGCACCTAACCCAGCCTGGGGATTCAGATAGCCTGAGCTGGGAGCCAGTTATAGGGGGAAAATGACACACACAATTCCAGGTGGGGGAATAGCACAGCGAAGGCACAGAGGTCAGAAACAGCCTGGCACATGGGGACTCCCACGAGTTCAGAGCTAGGAGTTCACGGAATGGAAGGTACAGAGTGGGGGGAGGTGGTGAGCAGGGTAAGGGGAGAGCTGGACAAATGCCCAAGTGGGAAAGTGGGTCATCCCAGAAGAGGCCTGGCCTCTGCCAACTGCCGCCTCACCCACAGGGAATCCTCAGAGCATCCTGTCCGAGGCACCAACCTAAGGGAGAGTCTTGCTTGAAGATGATAGTCCTTGGTCCAAAGTGATTCGCCATGGTCCATGAAGGAGGTTTTGGCCCCAGTGGAGCATGTGCTCAGTTCCTTGGGCCATGGTCCAAGCCCAGGGAACCTCCCAGCTTTAAACACTGCTGGGCCACAGGGCGATAGTGTTCCTCACCCCCACCCACAAGAAACTGCTAATAGTCTCCCATGGCTGCTTCCATGTCCCATGAAATAGGAGACAAGACCAGGTCACAATCTCCAATCTGCTCCTCCTGGAGGAGGCTCAGGGGTACAGTGGGCAGAATCCTGAAGTTTGGCTGCAACCTGAATCAGATGCCTCCACTTGTCTGGGAAACGGGGCACTAAATATGGCCACCAGAGCATTCACATTGGCATTGGTGGACTCTCTGAGTGGTTCTAGAGGGAGGAGCCCTAGGGAAGGTAGGGAGGAATATCTACAGACAGGCATGTTTCTTTGCCTCAGACAGAATGTACCCCAAAGAAGGGGCAGGGCTCCATATATGTATATATATGGAGAGAGAGAGAGAGAGAGAGAGAGAGAGAGAGAGAGAGAGAGAGAGAGAGAGAGCTGAAGAAGCTGAGAGGAAACAGGATGCATTCATTACCTAGCTTCCGAGGAGATCCAGGGGCTTCCTGCCTTTGAGAGCCCAGCTAGGGGGAAGGCAGGAGGTAGCGGGTGAGCAAGTAGAGGAGGCTAACGATGCCGGCCAGACCTGTGAGGACCCCGAGCCGCAGGGGCAGGTACTCGAGGGAGCGCTCCAGCTCGGCGTGCAGAAGGATGACCTGGCGCTTGGTGATGCTCCACTCGCCCGAGTTGTCCAGAACGTGGCGGGCCATGCGGGCTTTGTCCTTCAGGGGCAGCTGAGCACTGATCCGAGCCTCTGCGTCCGCGAGGTTCAGGTGGTTCCGTCGCATCAGGCGTGCCAACTGCGTGTCCCGATCGCTACGGACAGGGCAAACGGGCTGATCAGGCTTTGTAGGCCCTAGCCTCCCTCCCCACTAACAAGTTAAAGGGGTGGGCAGCCCCTTCTCTCAAATCAACTTAAGGTCCCACAGCCAGGGAAGGGGGCCTGGCTGCTCACAGGCGCCCCCCACCTGCCCCTACTCTGTGAGGACTCTGGGAGCATGGTGGGCTTAATATAAACAAGGGGGGAAGGCTGCAAGAGCTGCCTTCTGCCATCTGGGGCCAGTCTGCCTCACCACCAGACCCAGTTATAAGACGGGAGGATTCCATCGCCTTCATCGGTGACCTTTACTGGAAGGCCTGTGCCTGCAAGCTCAATGCCTTCTGCTCTTCCCCTGGGGGCCGGGCCTGCCGCATCAAAAACAGCTTTCTGGGCCACCGCGAAGACCCTCTCCCTGCCGCCCACTCCCACTCCCGCATATTTGGAGCAAAAGGACCCGGCTGGAAATGGTGGCTGGTGTGCTTGATGCCATCTGTGAAGAGGGACGGGCCAGCCCCAAGTTGCTTCTAGTGGAGGAAAGACTTGCAAATTGGAGGCCCCCAGTCCTTGGGACAGGACATGGCACTGCACATTAAGCTGAACAGCCCCCAGTCTCCCCACTCCAAAGGAAATTCAAAGGATACTTCTTTGGCCCACTAGGGTATTACCTGGGTCCTTCCTCAGGAAACTCCCTGCCCTGCCTGTGACTGCACAGGAACTGCCCGCTGTGCTCCAGAACAGGGTAATCTCCAGTACCCCTCTGGCTCCGTGACCACCTAAGCCCCTCCATGGGATCAAAGGAAAAGGGCCGCAGCAGCGGCTTTCTGCCTTTGGGGCCTCTCTGCTTTGCCACAAGGCCTGAGACCTCCCAGTTATAAGACCGGATGATAGATCACTATAATTTGGGCCTCTCTTAGGTCTGGGCTACACCAGAAGGCCTCCTGGGATGTGAAGAGAGACCTAAGGACAGATAGGACCTGACCACTAGCCAGTTCCGTTCCGATTCCACTCAAAATGCAGAACGAAATGCTGCAGAAAGTCATCTCTGGATGGCTGATCAGGGAGACCTTTCAGAAGAGATGGCATTAGTAATGGCCTTGAAAAGTAAGTAGGACTCTGATTTCCTTTGTTATGGGGACAGCATGGTGTCATGGTCACGGGACCAATCCCTGCCTGGCTGAGAACGAGGACTATATCAAACAACAATCTCTCGGTCTAGGGCTGGGAAAACTGGGGTGAGAAAAATGGAGATGGTTTAGGGACCCCTGAGTGTACATCCTTTGGAAGGTGTGGCCTAGACCGGAGGGCCTCTTAGAATGTGACCCAGAAATAATCCCATGTGGATAGTTTAAGGATTAATACTATTTATAATAACGATATTTTTAGCAAATACTTATTCCACTATCATGCTTTGGCAAATGCCCCATGCTATTTCATTTTTTTAAATATATTTTTTATTGATTTTTTTTGACAGAGAGGAAGGGAGAGGGGTAGAAAGTCAGAAACATGGATGAGAGAGTAACATCGACCAGCTGCCTCTTGCACACCCCCCACTGGGGATGTGCCTGCAACCAAGGTACATGCCCTTGACCGGAATCAAACCTGAGACCCTTCGCTCCGCAGGCTGACGCTCTATCCACTAAGCCAAACCGGTTTTGGCTGCCCCACACTATTTCAAACGCATCAGGATTAGTGTGACAGGTAAAGGAATCCATGAGGGAAACCTCATTTGTAATCTACATTGTAAAGTGTTGATTTTTATGAAAAGCAAATAATTACTCATTTATTCATATCTCTGGCATCTCTTTTGAGCCAGACACCCACATGGGCCAAAATTGGGGCATGAATAGCACCCAGGACTTTGGCCAAGGTTCCCTGGCTGGTAAGTGGGGCTGGGGGGATCGCCAGCAGAACGGGAAGACTCTACAAACCCCCACTTATCTGCCAGGAGCCACAGCTATCTCTGCCGTTAGCCAACAGGCCCACCTCGAAGGAAAGTACAGAAGGAGGAAGGCTGCAAGGGTAGGTGACTGCAGATGCAATCTGTTTGCTCACCTTCACTCAAGATCCTTTTTATTTGGATCCCTTGGTACAAAGTTCCAATTGTATTAAGACTCCAAGGCAAGAGAATTCCAAGTCTTCATGGAGTTTGCTGGGCCCCAGTTGCTAGTCTTTCACAAATGGGCCAAAGAGCCCAGAGAGGCTGCAGGTTTACAGGGGGAGACACGGGCCCAAGCGGGAGCTCGGAGGGAGCCGGTGCCTCTACACCAGGCTCAGCAGACTCAGATGAGGTTTTAAATGACAGTCTATGGGGGGGAGCAGGGGGGCAGTGGGGAGGGCGGGCAGGGTGGTGCTCAGGGCACTGAGCACCCTAGGCCCCATCTCTGATGTTCCAGAAACCTCCCAAGCATTCGTCTCCTGAGAGCCACTCAGTGCCCAAGTGCCCGCAGAGCCAAGTGCCCACTCTGTGTCTGCTTTTCTTGTGGGCGGCATCCAGGAAGTTTCTGGGAGACAGACACTCATCTGTTCTCTCACCACCCTGGGACTATGACTCATTTTTTTCTGACAGTTTGATCCTCCTCTGTTTGTCAAACCTGGATTCGGTTTGCTTCATATCCTGAGGGATTTTGAGAACAAAGCTCCTTTCTTAGCTGGGCTCTGACAGTTCGCTCTCTGCAACTTTCCGTCCAAAGGTATTGCCAGTGGGAGACCTTGGACAAATTCTGTTACCTCTCCCATGTACCCCCCCCCCCCACACACACACACGTTTTCTCTTCTAGAGCTCAGAAGTATCAACCTGAATTCTTCACGTTGAAAAGTAAATTGGGTGAAGTAGTAAGTGTGGGAGCTGTTTGGCAAGTTGAGGAGTGCTGGAGGAGGGCGAAGGGATCCAGTGAATAACATGGTAGCCCAAGGCAAGGCTTGGAATCTGAGCTGAAGTGCCTCCAGCAGCCAGTAGGGGGAGCCCTTCCCAAGCACTAGAGAATCCTGGGGCCCATCCCTTCCTATACCTACCTGGGGTGGGGGGTGAGGGGTGGGGCACAGGGGGAGTATCTGGGTCAGACACAGAGGTTGGTTTCTGTGGGCTCTGGGCACTGCTCCCCCTACCCCCTGTGCTTCCGGGCCGCCCTGTGGGGAAGGGGCACAGTGATGTGGGCCATTTCTCAGGTGCATGCCTTACTCCAGGGATCCTCCTTTCTAGCCTGTTAGGCCAGGCAATGCCACGCACTCACCAGTATACCACCACTGTGTGCTTCATGTACTTGAGCAGTTTCTTGGTCTCAAACAACAGAGGGATATCCAGAATCACGTAGCGGTATCCTGGAGAAAAGGTGGGAAAGCCACAAGGTCAAGTCTGCAAGCACACACTGAGGACTTACTATGTGTTAAGCGTGGGAATTGAGTTCGCCACTGAAAGCTCCCCAAAGACGGGGAGGCCTTCCAAGGACAGGCATAACCCGACAGCCCGCCAGTTCCGTTCAGAACAGAATGCTACACGACGCTGTTTTTGCCTGGACGAGCAGGTAAGACCTTGTGGAGGGAACGGCGTTTGTACTGGCCTTGTAAGGCTTGTCGGACTTCTGATACCTGAAAACTGAGTGGGTGAAAGTGAGGGTTCCAGAAATAGGGAACAGCAAATCACAAGGAAAGCAAGGTCCTATTGCTTTGGCTGCGGTGGAGGCCTGGAGCAGTGGGGGGCAAAACTGACGAGGTGGTCAGGCAGGCACCAAGCATTGAGTTCACCTTGAACTTGAACCCAGAGTTATTTCTGAGGAGGGAAATGACACAGCCAAAACTGTAGGAGACTGGGGAGAGTTTCCAGGAGTGACTGGGCCCTTTCTGCTCTGCTTCCCCAACCTTTGTTTAAAAAAAAAAAAAAAGTTTTTCCCCATCAGCCAGGTCCAAGCCTGGCTCCCTGCTGAGGAGTCCCGTATGGCCATCTCTACCAATTCTCCATGAGAGACCTACATGGGGGCGGCGGCAGCAGCACCCCGACTGGAAAGAGGCTGATCCTTAGGGTCAGAGGCAGACCTCCAGCCTGGGAATGCAGGGGTGGGTCTGGAGGTGCTATGGTGGCTAAGGCTAAGCCCAAACTAACTCCAGGGGGACAAAAGCACTGGCTGGCCCTCCTCCTATTACAAGCCAGGGCCAGTCAATGGTGGCACCCTCACCCACAGGGAGCGGCACATCCCTGGGCTGCCCACCCACTGACACTGTGGGCTCCACTCTCTCAGTTCTCTTTAGGCCAGGGACCCCGGAGTAGGTGTAACAAAGCGGGCGGGGATCCAGGAGCCGTCCGAGGAGCAGGCACTGCTCTGCCTAGAGACCCCTGCCTGGTTTGGGTGGTGTCCCACTGCCAACACTAACACCTACAGCGTCAGACACACATCACGCACCTATTCCACGGGTGCCCAGGGTGACACAGGGAACAGTGACAGCATAAGCTACTGCGTTTCCTGTTCCCTAGAATCTATTGCTCAGGAAACCTTCTATTCAATAAGCGGGTAAAAGAATGGGCTCCAGCTGAAACCAGTTTGGCTCGGTGGATAGAGCATCGGCCTGTGGACTGAAAGGTCCCAGATTTGGTTCCGGTCAAGGGCATGTACCTTAGCTGCGGGCACATCCCCAGTGGGAGGTGTGCAAGAGGCAGCTGATCGATGTTTCTGTCTCATTGATGATTCTGACTTTCTATCCCTCTCCCTTCCTCTCTGTGAAAAATCAATAACATATGTTAAAAAAAAAAAAAAAAGAATGGGCTCTGATAACATGCCTGGGTTTGAAGCACCCCACTTTCTTACCATGTCACTTTGGGCCCCTTAACCTCATCTGTATAAATGAATGAAAAGACTAGAAGATGGGAAGGACTAAATGAAGGAAGTCACGTAGACCACACCGCACCCCCTCCCCCAGACCCTCATTAAGTGCTCCATACATGATGGTTATTATTCCTACTCTTCTCTGAAGAGGGGAGGCTTGCAGTAGTGGCTCCCCCAAAGTTCCCCCTCCCCCAACTCAGAACAAGAGCCAAGGCCAGATCCCCTCTGGGCCTCTTATCTCTCTTTCCTGCTCTGCTCCCGTCCTTCCTCTCCCCTCGCTGCCCTTTCTCCTCTGCCCTCTCGGGAGCTCCTGGCCAATTCTCTGGCTCACCGGCAAAAGGGCTTTTCAGCTGTCACATCCCTCCTGCTTGATAAGCTCTGCAAACTGTCCTGACTCCATTAAGACATCCGCCTGCTACACAGAGACCTCCCCAACAGCTGGTGATCTTATCTGACGTTTGATTATACCAACTCTGACAGTTGTATTTGTTACAGTCATCGGGGAAAAGCTGGGACGGTGGAAGCCACAGCTGTCGTCCCCATTTTTCACCTTATCGAGCTGAAAAGAGCTCTCTGGCTTTTATTTAAGCGGAGGTGCTTGGCGAGAGGGGAGGCTGGGCGGCTGACACTGCGGGAGGACTTTGGAGCAGGTGACATTATCCGACGCTTAATTTCATAAGGGGAAAGCCACTGTTCTCTCAAAGCCCTGCAGATGTACTTGCAACTGGCCCGGGAGTGAACGCGAAAGGGCACAAATGAAAGGCAGAAGGCTCTGCGCCCGGGTGGGGGCAAGAGGGGATCCTGGCACAGACACAAGAGGCAGAACAAAAAAAGAATATACAGACTCTCCTTGAGGAAGGAGGGAGGGAGGGAGGGAGGGAGGGAGGAAGAAAAGGAGGAAGGGAGGCAGGCCTGCGGTAAGGTACTGAGATGCAGAGCAAAAGCTGGTCCAGCAGGGAGGATGCACCATGGATGTCTGTGAAGTCATCCCTTTCCTTCTGGAGAAATGTTCTGGCCAGACAGGGGTGGGGTTCCCCACTCTGTACATTGAGAACCTGATGCCTGAGAAGTAAGGGATTTGGCCATGATCACAGAGCAAAAGCTAGAAGGAAACCTAGAAGCCTCGCTCATACCCTCCAGGAAGGAAAGTCTGGGCATCATGACTGACAGTGGGGAGACACGCAGCCGGGCCTTCAACGCTGAGACGCAGACTGGAGGCCACATATGCCAAAGGCCGCAGGGGCCCTGGGCCAGCCTCTCGCCTGATCCCAAGCCACTGCCTCTGCTCACCCACTTCTCCTGGCGGCCGACTCCATCGCGGACAGTGAGGATTAGGTCACCCTGCCCAACACCATCCTGAAAACAGGACCTGAACTGTGTGGCCTCTGGTTGGGGAAAGGTTAGCAACAGCTGCGGAAGATTCCTGCCAACTGACCACAGACCCTGCTTTTCAAACACTCTCCCCTTCTTTCAGTCCAGCACGCCGCACATGCCGGCTAACTCCCCTAAGCTCTTCCTCAAAGGCTCGTCCTCCACTCAGAGCCCTCCCCCACCCGCCCGGCCATCCTGGGTCCTCTCCAATTTCCTGTCTGCTAACTCACTTTCCCAGGAGGCTTGGCCAGCACCAAATCCATCTCTGACTGTGGTTTCTATTTGTGGGGTGACGGACAGTCACTGATGTGGGCTCTTAGTCACCCTAATAGCTCTGCAAGGTTGGTATTATCAGTCTCACGATGCAGATGAGGAAACAGGCAGAGGGGTTGGCTCATGGACAAAGCCAAACAGCTAGAAACGGTGAGGGCCAGGCCTTAAACTCAGGTCTTATGACCCCATTACTCATCAGCTGTTATTACTCCCATCCCTGCTAGAAAAATCAACTTACTTCCTGGGGCTCATGGCTCAAAAGGGTCTCTTCTCATTAAATTGTCAACCTCCTTAAGAGTTGAGGGGCACGAGCTTCTTTCCTCTGGGGCTGGTACGGGGCTCTGCATTGGGGGGGGGGGGGGCAATAGCGTGGACTCTACAGCCCGGACATCCAGCCTCCTCCACCCCTGCCAACCTTTCTGCAGAGGAGAAGGGCCCTGGCCCGGCCCTGGCCCCTGATGTGCAGGAGAGGGCTTTGCCCTCACCTGTCCCAGGCCCTGGGTCTTACCCCGAAGGAAGTACTTGAAGGTCTCCTTCATCATTTCCTTGCGGATCTCAGGGTGAGTGATGGTGTTGAGCAGATGCCGCCGGTCGGGCTGGTTAAAGATCAGGTCCCCCAGCACCTGGCGATTGATGTCTCCATTCTCCAACAAGACCTCAGTGCCAAAAACCTCCACGATGCGCCGGTGGGCGGGGTATCCTGGCTGGACAACTGCGGCAAGAGAGGAAGGCTGGGTCACTCTTCGGAGCCTCTACGCCAGTCAGCGGACCCTCAGCAAAAGGACGGGGGGCGGGAGGGAGCCAGGGTTGCTCCTTCCAATAGAAGCAGAAATGAAATGAGGGGAAGGAAGAGAGCAAAGTGCACAGAGTCCCTCAAGCTGGTCATGGGGTGCAGTGAAGGTGGGGAGGCATCTAACGAGATGGAGGAATAAAGAGAAAATCGAGAGGACAAGCATGAGGCAGGGAGCAGGACGTCAGACAGGGTCAAAAGGGAAGTCTGCCCCAACTCTGAGGCCTTGGAAGGGATTATAAAAAGGAAGCACAAGGGAGATGCCATGTATCATCCCACACGCTGACCCCTCCAACTCACCATGTCGGGCGATGACATCCACATCAATCACTGCACAGCCCAGCTGCTGGAACACCTGCAGCACTGAGCTCTTGCCTGAGGCAATGCCCCCTGTCAGGCCCACCAGGAACATCCTCCCAGGAAAAGGGTGGTCGAGAAGTTGGACACTCACTGGAGGAGGAGGAGGGCAAGCTCAGCCAGTCAGGGTGAGCCACCACAGGGATGCCAGAAGGACCTGCTGTGGGACAAGAGCAGGCCTGATCAGTGCCGGGAGAGGAAGGCAAAGGCAGGGGAGGGAGGCCAGGCTGGCTGGAAAGTCAAGCCTAGAGCTAGGGGAGCTCTGGGTCCATCCGGAAGCAGAAAACCCTTTCAGGAAAGGCCCCCAGGATTATTTAAAAAACGCATAAAGAAGACAAACTAACACAGTCTAGATTCAGCAAAGTGCTGAGGAGGCAGCACAAGGTCAGGTGCTGTTAGCAAAGTGTGCTTTCCGAGGTGGCAGTAACGACGCAGGCACGCTGCCAGCAGGAAGGGGACACTTTCCCGTGCCCACAGAGCAACTCTCCCTCCCCAGCCTCCACTTTGTTTTAAATTTATTTGAGGGGGAGAGAGGATGAGAAGGAAGGAGGGAAGGAGGGAGGGAGAGAAAGAAACATTGATGTGAAGGAGAAACACTGATCGGCTCCTACTTGCTTGTACCGTGATGGGGAATCAAGCCCGCAACCTGGGCATGTGCCCTGACCGGGAATGGAACCAGCAACCTCTTGGTGCACGGGAGGACACTCACTGAGCCACACCAGCCGGGGCCCCAGCCTGCACTCTCTGGGCTGGCACACCTAGGCTCTCAGAAGGAAAGGGCCCGCCTGCCTCACCCTAACACCAGCAGGAGGAGCATCTGGGAGGCTATTCTAGACCGAGATGAGTAACCCCTCCTCCTCAGCCAAGTGGACCAGGTGAGAACCAGTGGGCCAGTGGCCGCCAGGTCAGGTGTAGAGAGGTGTGGGCCCTGCCAAAAAGGAGTGCGAGGAGGGATGACAGGCTTGGGTGGGGCTAACTTTGAGCTTGGTGTGCCCTGCAGCTCTCAGACTGAGCAGCAGCATACGGCACAAAGGTGAGGAGCACGGACCTCTTCAAATCCAGTTCCTCGCTTACATGCTGTGCAACCCCAGGCCAGTCACTTGCCTCTCTGAATCGCAGTTTTCTCATCCATAAAATGGGGATGACAGAACCTGTCTCAGAGGCTCTTGTGCAGACTGCATGAGGAGATGTTTATGAAACGCTTGGTACACCGCCTGATACAGCCAAGGAAGTGAGATGGTGATGTGGGGTGGAAAGTGGGGGTCAGATCGCAAGGGGGGAAAAAGTTTTCATAAAATTATGTCCCCATTCCTGCAACCTCAAGACTGTCTAACAATAGATTAGACGTTGTCCTGACACCCCTACGTTGCAGGTTCGATCTCCAGTCAGGGCACATACAAGAATCAACCAATGAATGCATGAATAAGATGAATACGTGTTCTTTCTTCCTCTCTCTCTCTCTCTCTCTCTCTCTCTCCCTCCCTCCCTCCCTCCCTCCTTCTCTCCCTCCCTCCCTCCCTCCCTCTTTCCCTCTCTCCCTCTCTTCTCTCTCTCCTCTCTCTCTTGAATTATCTGAAGTGCACAGGGTTACCATGTCTTGAACTTTGTGGCCAGACCGAAATAAATTTAGTTGAAAGTCAGGTCTTCCCACCCTTCCTTCAGCGTCAAACCACGTCTCCAGAACCCTGAAATCTGTCACGACTTTTTGTTGTTGTGAAACAGCAGATTCACTGTCCTAATTACATTTTGCTTGAGCTTACACTGGAAGGAATTTGCTCCCCTGAGGACACACCAGGCGACAGGAGAGGCGGCGGCCCAGAGGAGGGCTGAGTGGGTGGGCGGCCCGGAGCAGCCCAGGGACCAACCTAAAGGTTTAAATCCACCCCAGCTCGTCCGCCCCCAGGGAAGCCGGGGCGGAGGGAGGGAACTATCCACCAGCTTCATCACCCAAATGGAGAGCGCCAAGCTATAAACCACTGACAGAGCATTTCTTCCCGGTCTCAGACTGGAGGCACCTCCAGGGGTCTCCTTCCAGCTCACAAAACGGGGTGAAGGATAGGCGCCGTTGTCGAAAAAAGTTCGTCTACTCCGCTGAAGTTGGACAGCCTTTTAGATCCCAACTTCGTCCTGTGGTCTCTAAATCCATGAATCTGCCACTCTCCTGCTGGAGAGCCTCCGGAACAATGGGAATGGGACTTGAGAACAGGTCGTGGCGGAGCCAAAGGCAGAAGCTAGGTCTCCACAGGGTCCTGACATCCCAACAGGGAAAGCAAGCCCCCGTCTGGGGTCAGTGGGGCTTTGCCAGAGTTGGGTGAAAGGGCCTGGAAGGCCATGTGGCTGAGACTACATCCTGCCGATCCACAGAACCAGGACCCTGGCGACATCGACTGAGTCTGAATCCTGGGACGGCGGTGCCCGGGCAGTTCCGCTGCATAACAGGACTTGGGACAGACTCTAACTCTTCGCTTACACAGCAGAGATGGAGGATCAGAGAGGGGAAGGGTCTGCCCAGAGCCACAGCTGTTCGTGAGGCTGGATAGAATTCAAGACTCCTAAGGCTTGGGTGGATGGGAGGTGGATGCTGGGGGAGATCAACTGAAGGACTTGTATGCATGCATATGAGCATAACCAATGAATGAAAGACACTGGGGCGGGGAGGGGGGAGGGTGGGGATATGTGCTGGGGGGTAGGGGAGGCTGGGGGGAGGGAAAGGGGGAGGGGGAAAGGAAAACATGTACTACTATTAATTATAAGTTATACTGCAAAAAATCAATAAAAATATATTTTAAAAAAAGAAAAGAATTCAAGGCTCCTAACTCTGAGTCTAGACCCCTGCTTTTCTGTATTCAGGGAACAAAAATTAATCTACCTTTAGTCTAGGACATAATAAGGATGGTGAGTCTCTCTGCAGGCAAATCAATTCAGAGCCAAAGAAAAATGATTTCTTGATCATATTGGTGTTTTCCCTCGCAGAATAAGGGTGGGGTCTTATGGACAGCAAACAGGGCACAGATGTGAATTCCAGGCTCAGCTCAGCCCAGGCTCATGGGGTAACCTAATGAATATCTGCCTTTCTCTGTGCCTTGGACCATCTGCAGAAACAGACTAACAGCTGCCTGGCCCCCATCAGGAAGGCCAAGGGGATGGTGGAGCACAGGCCTGGCCCATGGACTTAAAGGGGCTGGACTAATACAGCTGTTCCTGTCCAGCAAACCCCTCCGTACGCACCCTTCACTAACCACTGACTGAATCCCTGGGCTTTGCATCATGATGCCAGGGACTCTCGGGCAACCAAAGGAAAACTGGAGAGACAGACAGTAACAAAGGTAGCCTGCTGACAGGCAAGCAAGAGCAGCCATGTGGTACTCACCCTGGGCCTGGATGTGTGTGCATGTGTGTGTGGACCCTCTCACAGGTTTGCTCACGAATCTGCCCAGGAGCTGAAACCGGTTTGGCTCAGTGGATAGACTGCCGGCTTACGGACTGAAAGGTCCCAGGTTCGATTCTGGTCAAGGGCATGTACCTTGGTTGTGGGCACATCCCCAATAGGGGGTGTGCAAGAGGCAACTGATCGATGTTTCTCTCTCATCGATGCTTCTGTCTTTTTCCCTCTCCCTGCCTCTCTGTAAAAAATCAATTATATATATATATGTATATACACCAAATCTGCCCAGGATGGAGCTGCAACCAACAAGAGCCCACTGTCCCTCAAGGCTTACCAAGAACATGAAAGCTTCGGTTCCAAACTGCTTCTAAGTCCCACCCAAACCTGTCCCCGCAGCTCCTCTCCAGGCACCATGGAGAAGTGACCACCTCTGGTAACCTTTGGTAACCCTCTTCCTGCTCCGGCTCAAGTCCAAGCTCAGAATCTGCTCATTTCTCCTTATTCCACGGCCATCTACACAGAGGAACTCCTCAAGCTGGTTCTGATCTGAATCCCCTCGGAAACGTTAGAAAAGGTACCGAAACCCAGGCTCCACCCCAGTCCACTGAATCTAGGGTGGGACTTAGCATCCCAGCCAGCCAGGCCCCAGAGCCACTGTTAAAATGCAAAGCTGCGGGCTGGAAGTGGGGAGCCTGGGTCCCAGCCTCTGAACTCTGCCACAAAACTACCTGTATGGCTGCAGGAATCCTTCTCACCAGCCTGGGTGTAGGACTGTGAGTTTCGGGTAAGCTGAGCCCCAAACATCTGCCTCTCTCTGAACCTTGGTTTTCACACCTGTAAAGACAGAACTGGACTACCATCGCTAATGCCAGCATCAGGTCCTGGGGGAGGCTGCGAGTCACACTCTGAAAGTGCTCTTCCCAGAGCAGCCGATTAACGCTCTCCCAAATAACCGAAGAATGGCATGACCTTGGGGCCTGGGAATCTTCCTGCTCAACACCCACAGTTGTTCACAGAGTTACTTTGTGCTTTTATTTGTTTCACTATTTCCAGCACATTAGATAAAATAAGCTCCATGAGGCCGCAAGCTATGCCATTTTGCACCCTTTGTCTCCAGCCTCCAGCACAGTGTCCGATGTCTGATCAGGTGAGTGATATTGTCAAGTTACTCAACCTTTCTTCGATTTATCTGCAAAATCGAGCTAACGGCACCTACTCTCAGTTGCTGTGAAGAAGAAATGGGTTAACACATTTAAAGTGCCTAGGATAGTACCTGGCACACATTAAGCACACAACCAATGTTCTTTATTAGTTATGAAAGACTGTTTGATTAGCTATTTATAGAATGAATGACTGAATGACCAGGAAAGGGGAGGGGAAGTACTTGGGGTCACATTCTCCTGTCATTGCCAAAGGGGAGGCTGAAACCAAACTCCCAGCCTACTCCTTTTTCCACCCCGATGTGCTGCTTGCTGCTAGTAAATCCCTTTTGTGGGGGAAAAATGGAAACAGACAAAACACCCAATGGGTTAAACAGAAGAAAGAATTGATAACTGAATGAATCCTCTTCCTTTCCTCCCTTGGGAGAACTCAGGGCTTACGCTGGAAGTGAGTTCTATGCTTTGCATCTCCCAAACAACCACCCAAACCTGCCTGTGCTGGGCCAGGCCCTGGCTCCTCATTAGCTGGCAGCTTCATTTCTTCCGCCTTTTGCGGCCTCTCAGGATCTAATACTGGGCATGACTGACCAGCCATGAATGGCTCTTCAAAGGATATGTATCTGTTTTGCTCCAATGATCAATATAATCATCCATGAATATGAGTCACTACCTGTCTAGGGACCCAATTATTTTCTCATGGAAGCAGCGGTTGCAAAAATATATTGTTTTCCAGTTAACTAGAAAGTGCTATTTTTATCCATGGTTTCCCCATTGCTAGTCTTGTATGATTAGTGAGACGTTGCTGTTTAAACCCGAGTCCAAGTTCCCCTGCCTGCTAGGTCTATTTCGTTACCACCTTCTCCGGCTGCCAATTATTTGAAGAGGGCCCCAAGACAAGGGGTTGCAGTCAGTAGTCCTCTTCCTTCTCCCCTTGCCAACACCAAGGGAAGGGCAGAACAGGTCTCTCTCCTTGAGCCCTCTCTAAGCACCAACCATCACTCCGGAGAGCTTTTATGGGGGAGCAGGGAGGCCGTTTGGACTGGACAACTATGCTGGCATTTAGGCAGAAGGAGGATCAAAGGGACCGTCACCTCTCAGGAACTTCAAAGCCACAGGGACCCTCGCTGACATCTCAACTCTGTCCCTTAAACCAGCCATGTGGCCTTGGGCAATACAACAGCATTGTGGAGTTCTGCTAACTGGCGTATAAAAAAGGATTCATAATGACTGCTCACGGGGGTTTTGTCAGGATTCAATGAGGTCACCTCATCTTCCGCACTCAGTGTGCGACATGTCACTGAAGTCTACTCTATTTCCCTACGGGCACCTTCATCCTTCCAATTGCTTAGGCCCCAACCCGAGCGTCCGCCTGGCTCCTGGCTCACAGCCTCTATCCAGCCCATCAGAGCCCCTGCCGAAGCTGCCTCCCACCTTTACAACCAGGCCAAACACCCCTTCCCATCTACCACCATCATCTTGCTCCCAGGTTACTGCAGCAGCCTTTGAGTGATTTCCATGTTACCTCCTTTGTTCTCCAACAATCTCTTCGCGATACAGCAGCTAAGCTGGTGTGTCCCTTAAAAATGCAAGTCTGATGAAGTGACCGCTATGCTCAACATCCTCCAATGGCTCTCCTCTCACTTAGAGCGCAAGTCAAATCCTGATTCACACAGGCCGGATATGAACCAACTTTATTTCTTTTTTAAGTATATTTTTATTGATTTCAGAGGGGAAGAGAGAGGGAGACAGAAACACCAATGATGAGAATCAGTGATCAGTTGCCTCCTGCATGCCCCCTACTGGGAAAAGAGCCCATAACCCAGGCATGTGCCCTTGACCAGAATGGAGCCCGGGACCCTTCAGCCCACAGGCTGACAACGGCTCTATCCGCTGAGCCAAACCGGTTTCGGCTCTTTCAGTGCTTACAGCCATGGAATGAAAAAGTTGTGCTCCTTCTAGCAATTACGCACAGATGAATGTGTGAACGGAAACCAGTGCTTCCACTCAGCCTGTGAAAAGAAGCATTTCAAAGAAAACTTTCTTTGTTTAACAATTATCAAAACTAGTACCATATTTATGTTTTTGATCAATTGTGTATTTTAAGTTGTAAAAACTCAATCTCAAGGAAAATGTTTAATATTATGACAACACAATTTTCAAAAATGTTTTAATTTTTGTTGCAGAGAAGTAGGAGGACAAGCCAAAGGCTTTCAAGCATAAAATCTATTATGCTAGAAAAAAAGTTCTGTAGAGAAAATAAAATAGAAATATGAGTTCAAGGATGAAAAGGGAACGATGCAAAATTTCAACTATTAAATAAAAACTGGTTCGTAGCCGAGACCGGTTTGGCTCAGTGGATAGAGCGTCGGACTGCGGACTGAAGGGTCCTGGGTTCGATCCCGGCAAGGGCATGTACCTTGGCTGCGGGCACATCCCCAGTAGGGGGCGTGCAGGAGGCAGCTGATCGATGTCTCTCTCTTATTGATGTTTCTGACTTTCTATCCCTCTCCCTTCCGCTCTGTAAAAAATCAATAAAATATATATTAAAAAAAAAAAAAAACTGGTTCGTATATTTTTTTCCCCAAAGGATGAGGGAAATCAAATCACTATGGTATTTAGATTCCACTGAAGATTTAAATTCCTATTTTATTTTTTAATGTCCATGTTTATAATTAACTATAAATTATATCCCTTGCAACTACTGAACCTTTCAGTGAAAAATTTCAGCTACTTAAAAATGTGCAAGTGTATTATGAACAGACTGCAGCGAAACAAAGCTAAGCTCCCTGTTTGCCTGCCTTCAGCTATGGGCCCCTGTCTTTTCTCCTTAAGGCACAGGCAAGGAAGACTCTGAATCCTTTATGTTTTATACAGGGCAGATTCTGACTGCTCAAGTTAGGAGATGTGATGGAATTTAGAGCCCTGCTAGAAAAAGCCACCCAACTGGCCTGTCCACTTTCTATTCATCAGCCAGCTCTCTCTCTCTCTCTCTCTCTCTCTCTCTCTCTCTCTCTCTCTCTCTCTCTCTGGCATTTCCAGGCCTTTGTTTGCACCCCGCCAAATCAATCTGATTTATGCAGGTAAAAATCACCAGCTCATATTCAAAAGCTCCCATTTCCTCAACTTTAGGACTTAGTCAAAGTTAATCTGGGTGACAATTTTCCCATAAGTAAGGGAGGGAGAAAAATCTTTGAAAACTTCATAAGCAAACTCAATGTCAAAGGTGCCAACGCCTCCATTTGGGGAGCTGGGAAAGGAAGATAAGGCAGGCGGTCCAGCCGCCCTCAAACTATGGGCCAAGAGAGTTTTCTCTAAAACTTGACAACACGTCTATCCTCCTGGGGAAGAGAGCAGTTTGAAAAGATGATCACTCAGAAAAACAGTTACCCAGCACAAAACTGTCCATCCACCCTGACACAGGTATCATTCTCATGTGTTCGGATGGGCAAACTGAAAGTCGGAATAGTACCCAAAGTCACAAAATTGGACACGGCAGAGGCTGGATTCAAAAATGAATTTCAGCCGAAACCGGTTTGGCTCAGTGGATAGAGTGTCGGCCTGCAGACTGAAAAAAAGGGTTCGATTCCAGTCAAGGGCATGTACCTTGGTTGCAGCATAACCCCAGTAGGGGGTGTGCAAGAGGCAGCTGATTGATGTTTCTCTCTCATGGATGCTTCTGACTTTCTATCCCTCTCCCTTCCACTCCATAAAAAATCAATAAAATATATACAAAAAAATAAATTTTAGACCTGACCACAAAGCTCTAAAGTGAAGTGGCTTGGACTAAACCTGGGTTTGAACCCACGTTTTCCACCCTTTTCTACCTGTAAACCTTTCTCCACAGCTGTAAAAGCAGCAAAAAGAACACCTTGCTCAGCAGGGTTGCTGTCAAGGCAGTGAGCCATAGATGTCAAAGCGTTAGATCCGGTGGCTGCTACAGAGTACGTGCTCAATAAATTGCAACCAAGGCTTGCAAAAAAGGCGCCTCCTCTACACCACGCAGCACGCCTGGGGCCCCTCGGGCGGTGGGTCTGTGCGCCCAGCGCCCGGCCCAGATCGGACACAGGCCGAGTGGCCCGGAAACTGGATAAAGCAAGGCAGGCCCGCCGCATCCCGGGGGCCCAGCCACCGGCCCCCCCCGCCCCCGCCCACGCCCACGCGGCGCGCTACATACCCGGGGCCTCTGATCCGGCCAGCGCCGCCGCCGCTCGCCCAATCTCCGAGGCGCTTACTGGGTGGTAGGCGGGGCTTCATCAGCGCGCGCTCGCGAGCCGGAAGTCCAATTGGCGGAAGGGGCGGGGCTTAGGGTGGGCGTGCTCGGGGATAGTGGGCGGTGGGAAAGAGAGGCCCTAACCTCTGGCCTGGGTGCAGCAGGAGAGTAGGTAATTCCTCCTCGGGAGCCGGGTCCCACGCGGGAGAATGCCGGGAGAGACTGAAAAGCAGGCCTGGCCACCATTGGCTCTGCAGCCTCTGGCAAAGGTAATGACTGCTATGGTTAACTGAGCAACTAGTCTTAAGTGCACACTCACTGACTCTTCAGTCCTTGAAGGGGATGCTGTCACCATCCCCATTTTACACAAGAGGAAACTGGTGTTTAGAGATCGGTCCCCCCGTCTTACAAAGAGCCAGTTGGTGCAGAGTTCAAATTCTGTTCGTAGAAGCCTAACAAGTCATTTAGCCTCTCATTCTGGCTCCTCTGCGAAAGTGCAAGTAATCGCCACTGTGTTGCTTGTTGAAAGAATCGGAAACCCATCTTTATCCACGGTTTTGTGTCCATGGTTTCAGTTACTCATGCTCTACCTCAGTCTGAAAATATTAAAGGGAAGATTCCAGAATTAATTCATAAGTTTTAAATTGCGTGCATTTGAGTAGTGTGATGAAACCTCACGTGTCCTCCATCCCAACCGGGTTGTGAACTATCCCTGTACAGCTTATCCACTCTGCCCACCTGTAAGTGACTTGGTAGCCATCACAGTTACCAGATCAGCTGTCCCAGTATCAGTCCTTGTGTTCAAGTAACCCTTCTTTTCTTTTCTTTTTCTTTCTTTTTTGCAGTGGATAAATACTGGCTATCCTACCTAATAAGAGAGTAATCTATGGTAATAAAAGCATGATATGCTAATGAGACTGGATAACCTTCCGAAGGAAGCTGGGGCTGCGAGGGAAGCCCGGGTCTCGGGTGCCAGAGGGAAGCCGGTACCAGCAGCCAGGGGAAGGAAGGCCAACTCTTGCACGAATTTTGTGCATTGGGCCTCTAGTACAATTATAAGTAAATTACATTGAAAAAAACAAAGGCAACAAAATCCACCCCTTCCTGATTAATTTACCACATTTTACCGTCATCTCTGTGCTTGAGGTCATTGACAACTGTGGGGTCTGTCTCATGGAGATGGATTTGATGGGGGCTCCCCATGTGTCTCCTTAGTCCACACTCAGGATGTGGCCCAGGCAACTTGAGGTCAGCATGGTGGGAGCGTTTACACCAAGAAACTGACACATGTTATAAATGGGGCTCCTTTCCCCATGGAGCCTATTGTTACACATTTACCACCACACCACTGGCACAGACAAGTGTCCTTTGAGAGGCCAGCTTCTGCACGCTCGCGCGCGTATACATGTGCATGTGCCTATGCCTGTGTTCTCATGATGACTTCTACCCACTTCCTGGCTGAAAGCCCATGACAGCCCTCCTTCATGGCCTGCCTCCCACAGAACCCTGTCCTTTATAAAGTCAATGGGCAAGGAAACCAAGGAGGACAGAGTGGGGCAGGTGAGGCTGGGCCCAGCAGCCCCCAGATGCGGTAGCCAGGGTTTGAGGGGGTCTCTGGGAGATACATCAATGGCCAGTTCTAAGAATGTCACGTACAAGCAAAAGTGACTGGTGGACTTATTGCGGGCCCTACTCCCACTCACTGTTTTAGGAAACAATGAAACAGTGTTCTTTTTAAATTAAGCAGCATTTGGGAATGATTCTACTTGAACTAGATTCAGCTAGTCCTATCTAATAAAAGAGTAATATGCAAATTGACCGAACCTCTGATCAAGCCATGCCCACCAACCAATCAGGAAGAGCAAATAAACCCCTTAATGGCTGTGGCCACTGAGAGCAGGATCAAACAACTTACAAATAACCTAGGTTTGTGGTTTTCAATCTTTTCCCTACTCCAGACATGTCAGAGGGATACCCAAACTCATGGTGGTCATGGCAGAGATAGGGATAGGAACATGCCTGCCCCTCCCCCCCAAATAACCAGACTCTTCCTGGGGGCATCTATACTAATTAAAGGGAAATATGCAAATTGACCGTACCTCTGTGACACTCACAAGCCAATCAGGAGTGACTATGCAAGTCAACCCAACAAAGATGGTAGGTTAATTTGCATGCACAGGCACAGAATGAAGACTGAAGGTTCTGGCCCAAGCAAAGACTAAAGACTGAAGAGGCTTGGCTTCTCCATTGCAGCCAGAGTAAAGGTCTGGGTCCCGGGTGCCGGAGGAAAACTGGTGCTGGCAGCCAGGGGAAGGAAGGCCTATTGCACAAATCTACGTTCAATGGGCCTCTAGTATTGTTAGGAAACCCCTGCAGATGATTCTGTTTTTCCCAGAAACTGCCTCACACCAATGTGAGCTATTGGTGTACAAATGGGGGCTTTGTCTTCTAAGTAGGCATCCTTGTGGTCTGATTTGTCAACAGCAGCTGCGTTTCGCTCTGGGGCGTTCCCAGGGGAAAGGCGGAAGGGCTACTGCAGGAGCTTCATCCCAGGCACCTCCCAGGAACTGAAGTTCTGCCTTTACAGTTTTAAGGTGACACCTCGGGGCTTTTTCAGCTCAAACACTCGTCCTCCATTATTCAGACGGCAATAATGATCCTAGCTGGCTCTCGCTGCTCACATGAGCGCTCTCCATCCTGACAGTGACCTGCGTCTCCGTCACCTCTGTGTCCTTAGCATCTAGCGTGATGGCTGGAATAGAGCGCTGCTCCAAGTTGCGTGTGATGAACAGTCCTCTTGAGTCTGCTAGAGGTGACTCCTTTGACTCCTGGCTCTTTGACTCTTGGTCTTAAAATTAAACCTACTTTCTGTGTGTTTATTTTAAATAAATATTAATGTGCAATTAAATTTATACTGTACCTCACAAATACCATTAATATTTATTCTTTATTGAATAACTTCTAAAAGATCTTCCCAACGGTTGTCACCAGCTCGAAGATAAAGTCCAAATGCCTTACCCTGAAACTTAAGGCCTTCTGTGACTTGACCCCTGACCCTTGGCCAGACATGTGTCACCAGATGTTCCCCTTTGGGAATGGCCAAGGAGGTTGTTAATTTAGTTATTGCACCAGACTTTGTGTTAAAACAGCAGGTTCCAGCGTGAACTCATACTGAGAAGCCGTGGAACTTTGGGCAAATCACTGAACTTATTGTTTTCTCATTGTAAACCAGCCCTGCTCTGCACAGGGTCAAACAAGGCAGTTGACTGCAGTGATTAAAAGAGATCGTGTATCAGTGCATTTTGTGGGCAATAAAGCACTGTGCAAACATAAGGGGTAA
Source organism: Antrozous pallidus (assembly GCA_027563665.1). Classification (NCBI taxonomy): domain Eukaryota; kingdom Metazoa; phylum Chordata; class Mammalia; order Chiroptera; family Vespertilionidae; genus Antrozous; species Antrozous pallidus. The sequence goes on from CM050526.1 coordinate 39,705,006, forward strand.
CAATACTGTGTTCCTGCCTCTGCCCTTTGCTTGAATCATGTCCACACCCTGAAAGCTTTATCCCCTCTTTCTTACCATTCACTCATGTACTCACGCATATACCCCAAAATATTGATGGATGTAGCAGGAGCCTGAACGTACTGTTTTCTCGTTGTAAAACAGGAATAACTGTGTGCTGGCCCCGATACATAGGTGAGGAAAATCCAATCTATTCTCTGCCCTCACAGAGCAGAGGGTCTTATGGGGGGAAATGGTTACAAACTGAATAATCATATAAACAAAAGTAAAATTACAGCCGTGACTTAAGCTCAGGAGTGGGTCCATAGGGCCTGCCCTCAGAAACTATAACAGGGGACCCAGGATTTAAACTGTCTCCAAGGCCAAGTTCAAAGTACCGTTTTCTCCAGGAAACCTTTTCTAACAGTGCCCCCAGAGAGCTGCACCCTCACCCTTCCCCCAGTTTCAGTTAACTTCTCTATCTAGCTCATTTCCTCATACCCAGCCAGGCCTTGTTACTTTGTTTTCAAGTGAGCCTGGCTTTCTGGATTTCACCGTAAGTGCCTGCTGGTCAGGGAATGCCTGGCACTCTCATTTACCACAACACCAAGCAGAAGGCAATCTCCATGTCATATGAGCTTTAGGCTCATGTGTCAGGGATGTCATTTAATAATGGCCCCAAAGCCCAAGAGAAGGGTACCCTTCCTGAGAGTGAGCTCCAAAGGAGACAGGAAGCTGCTGAAGACCACCTCCCCATCCCTTATTTCATGGTTGTGCCCACTGGCCCTGGTCTTCAGAGGAGAAAACTCCCTTCCCTAGAACATCCAGTCGACTTCCTGGAGTGCCATCTTGCTCCAACAAAAATTGGATCATATCTCTCCCCAGCTAACAATCTTCAGGGGTTCCTGAGTCTTCAGGACAAAGCCCAAACCCTCAGCATGGCATCCACACCCCTTCATGGTCTGACTCCAGACTAGCTCTCCAGCCTCAACTTCCAAGATGCTCCTCACACTCTAAGCTCCCTGCATATCATTCTTTCACTTTAACATATTTTTAAAAATATTTTTATTTGGAGGGAAGGTAGGGGAGTGGGAGGTAATCAACCGAAGACCTTGTATGCATGTATGCATAACCCATGGATGCAGACAGTTGGGGGGATGAGGGCATGGGAAGGGGTTGGAGGAAGTCAATGGGGGGAAAGGGGGGCATAATATAATCTTCTCAACAATATATTTTTTTAAATCAAACCTATTTGAAATGCTTAAAAAATATATATATATGTTTTTGTTGATTTCAGAGAGGAAGGGAGAGAGAAACATCAATGACGAGACAATCACTGATTGGCGTGCCCCATAGGGCATCGAGCCCATGCCCCGGGCACGTTCCTTGACTGGGAATCGAACTGTGATCTCCTTGTTCATAGGTCAATGCTCGACGCCTCAGCCATGGCGGCTGGGCCGGTCACATCATTCTTGTTTTAGTGCCTCAAAAGCACCTTACGCGTAGGCAGCTAGACTTTCACACCTTCAGCCTAGAATATCCACCCATTTGTCTGCTTCCCTTCTAAAAACTCAGCTGTCTTTTCCTCCAGGACCCCTTTTCCCAGGTTAAGAGTCCCTCTTCTAGGCTCCTGCCACATCCCATGTTCCCCACTTTTGTGCGCTATTCTGAACCTGTTAGTCTGTGTACTGACCAACGCGTGGAATGAACCCAGGGCACGGACTTTGTTGTCTTATCCCTGATTCCCTCACTCCCCCCACAGGCCTAACATGTCATGACTGCTCCAATGTACTGAATATGGGTCTGGTGTCTTCGCTGGTCCATCAGGAGAAAGGGTACCTGGTCTGTTGGGAGCACAGCAAGGGCCTGCGTCTGTAATTGACATCATGAGAAAGTTGCTCTTTGATGATCACAGTAGTCATGCAGACTTCTTGGGAAGGGAAATACTTCATTAGGTATTGACTGTCCCAGACACTTTACTAAGTGTTTGTGTGCAATGTCTCATTTTATGGATGAGGATATTCAGGTTCAGAGACTTGCCTACGGTCATTCACTAGGGAAAGGCAGAGCCAGAACCTCGGGAGGCCCTGGCCAGGTAGCTCAGTTGGTTGGCATGTCATCCCAGTATGCCAAGGTTGTAGGCTCAATCTCTGGTCAGGGCACATACAAGAAACAACTTCGATGTTTTTCTCTCTCTCCAAGATGAATTAAAAAAAAAATTAGAATCAGGTAGCCAGATTCTGAAGCCTGTTCTCTTAACCACTATATTCTGTCCCCAGTAACAATCATAAAGGGATAATGGAAGTATCTATATGAGGAGCAATTTTCAGAATGTTGCAGAACTTCACAGGCACACCCCTCAGTCACTCTCTGGGCCCTGCTGTACCCCACTTCCTTCTTGTAATGCTCCTGTCAGAAGGGGTGAGTAGGAAGAGCCAGAGAGCTAACTGGGAGAGTCCTGTAATTCCAGTGTGATGAGGTACTCAGAAAGCCAGGAATGTTTACTTAGAAAAAAATAAGAATTTTAGGAAACCAGCTATTAATTGTAGAATATGTAACAACTACCTAGGATCGTGGTCAGCAAACTGCGGCTCACGAGCCACATGCGGCTCTTTGGCCCCTTGAGTGTGGCTCTTCCACAAAATACTATGGCCTGGGTGAGTCTATTTTTTAAAATATATTTTTATTGATTTCAGAGAGAAAGGGAGGGAAAGAGAGATAGAAACATCAGTGATGCCCTAGCTGGTTTGGCTCAGTGGATAGAGCGTCAGCCTGCGGACTAGGGAGTCCTAGGTTTGATTCCTGTCAAGAGCACATGCCCAGGTTGTGGGCTCGATCCCCAATGGGGGGAGAAGTGTGTGCAGGAGGCAGCCAATCAATGATTTTCCCTATCTCTTTTTAAAATATATATTTTATTGATTTTTTTACAGAAAAGAAGGGAGAGGGATAGTTAGAAACATCAATGAGAGAGACATTGATCAGCTGCCTGCAACCAATGTACATGCCCTTGACCGGAATCGAACCTGAGACCCCTGAGTCCGCAGGCCGACGCTCTACCCACTGAGCCAAAGCAGTCAGGGCTGGGCGAGTCTATTTTGAAGAAGTGGCGTTAGAAGAAGTTTAAGTTTAAAAATTTGGCTCTCAAAAGAAATTTCAGTGGTTGTACTGTTGATAGTTGGCTCTGTTGACTAATGAGTTTGCTGACCACTGACCTAGGGCAACACAGGATTATATGTCTCTACATAAACCCAGAAGGCAGACCTTAGCCGACTTCCCACCAGTGAGAGCTGTCTGAAAGAGGAAGGCTGTCTTTTATTGTTATTTTTTAGTCTTCACCTGAGGATAAGTTTTTATTGATTTTAGAGAGAGAGGAAAAGAGAGAGAGAGGAGAGAAACATTGATTGGTTGCCTCCCATATGTGCCCCAACCAGGGATAAAACCCACAAGCTGGGTATGTGTCCTGATTGGGAATCAAACCCTTGACCCTTTGGTGTACAGGCAGGACAACACTTCAGTCAACTGAACTACACTGGCCGGGGCCAGGAAGGCTGACTCTCACGAGGGAGTGGGAAAGAACAAATACGAATACTCCTGGGACCTCCAGAGAGCATTTATGTAGAGTCCCAATTTAGGAAACTTGACATTGCCCTGTGACTGTAAACTCAAAAGGCACTATAATCACATGTGGTAATATTCAGTTATCAAGTAGTCTTTTTTTTTTTTTAAGTTACATGTACTCAATTTCTTTCTTTAAAAAAATTTTTTTTTATTTTTTAGAAAGAGAGGAAGGGAGAGAGAAATATCAATGAGAGAGAAACATCATAATCAGCTGCCTCCTGCTCATCCCCCACTGGGGATAAAGCCCCCAGCCTAGGCATGTGCCCTGACCGGGAATGGAACCTCTTGGGTCCTGGGTTGATGTTCAACCACTAAGTCACACTGGCCAGGCTCAATTTCTTTTTAAAAACATAAGATTAAATTTTATTATTCAGAAACCATGAGTTCTACAAAATCTATGTGAGTATTCGAACTTGAAAAATCCTAACAGAGAGGGAGTAAGAGCCTCTCTCGGGTCCCTTCCAATTCTAACATTCTCAGAGGTGCTGGACTCCAGAGTTTTGGATTTGTGTTTGCATTCTGAGCTTGGTCATGTTCACACTGCTGGACTGCTTCCCAGAAAAGGCTCTCTGCTGAGCAGAAACAGCTGTTTGCAGTAAAATACAAGGCAGCATCTCTTAAGCTCTGAACTGCAAGAATGGCAGTGTCCACAGAAACCCGCCAGCTCCTTCACTCACAGTCATCACTCCTCCTCGGCCATGCTTCATTAGCCTTCAGTCAACCTCTGGGTATCTTGAGAGAAAAGAAAATGCAGAGTTGGGAATTGGAATACCTGATGTGGGTTCTGGTTCTGCAACTCAGTATCATTGTGAATTTTTTTTTCCCCAAGCACAATTTTCTTCAAGTCCCCTTCCCCATGTATTTCACAAGGTCACATAGCTATAATACGTGAAATTAACACATGTAAACTTTACTATTAGGCCCAAACCAGTTTGGCTCAATGGATAGAGCGTCAGCCTGCAGACTGAAGGGTCCCGGGTTCGATTCTGGTCAAGGGCATGTATCTTGGCTGCGGGCACATCTCCAGTAGGGAGTGTGCAAGAGGCAGCTGATGGATGTTTCTCTCTCATCGATGTTTCTTTCTATCCCTTTCCCTTCCTCTCTGTAAAAAATCAATAAAATATATTAAATTATTAAAAAAATAAAGTTTACCATTAGTATCTCTGACCTCCTCCACTCACCTGCAGCTGCAGGTAAGGTGGTGTGTGTTGACAGTCTTGGCCCTGCAGAGTGGGTGTAGGTGACAACCCTCAGCCTGAGCAGGTGTCTTTGATTGCCTTTCAAAGCCAAATATAAATAATTTAAGATTATCTGCTTTGGAAACTACTTCTGCTCTTGCCACTAATATAAAAACTAAGAGTTGACAATATTTAGCTCTTTTGTTCCCTTGAATCAAATGGGAACTGTTTCTTCCCATGTTGAGAGTTTCCCAAAGGCAAAGATCACTTCCCTTTTTGGCCAAGGAACTCTGGTGTTGTCTTTTCCCAGCCAGTTTGGCTCAATGGATAGACCGTCGACCTACGGACCAAGGGGCTCCAGGTTCAGTTCCGTCCGGTCCGGAGCACATGCCTGGGCTGAGGGCTTGATCCTCAGTAGGGGGCGTGCAGGAAGGAGCTGATAAATGATTCTCTCTCATCATTGAGGTTTCCATCTCTCTCCCCCTCCCTTTCTCTCTGACATTACTAAGAAGATATTTTTAAAAAGAGATGTTGCAGTTACTTTCTAATAACGGTTGTCCTTGGGTAAATGTATCAAACAATGGGACTTTTGTGGTGATAAAGAAGATGGCCTAAGGACAAATTAAGATTTATATACTGATTTTGCCACTTACTAGCTATGTGACTATAGTTTACCAACCAATATAGGCCACATTTCTTCCTGTATGAAAAAAAAAGGGATGGAGCCCACATTCTAGGCTTGTTAAAGAATTAAATGAGCTCTAGCTGGCTTGGCTCAGTAGATAGCGCATCGTGGACTGAAAGGTCTCGGGTTGCCAGCTTGATCCCCAGTGTGGGGTGTGCAGGAGGCAGCTGATCAATGATTCTCTCTCCCTTCCTCTCTGAAATCAATTTAAAAAATATTTTAAAAAAGAATTAAATGATACGGTTGAAAATCTTTAGCATATATAAGTGCTCAATAAAGAATAATTGTGGAGGGTTGCTACGGAGAATGAAAGGGACATTGTAGGGTGGAGAGGGGAGAGGCCACAGAGGAGATAAATGGTGATGGGAACAATAAAATAAAACAAAAGAAAGGGACACTGTGTGCGGAAGAGCTTGGTGGAGACTGGCACCTGGAGGTCCTAAAGCTGCAAGGTCTAACCCGGCAGTCAAGTCTCCTGGCTCAGAATCAGTGCTCCGCACACCACAATCCACGGTCCCTCCTGAGGACTCAATCTCCCAACCACCGGAGGCCGTCCAGAATCCCGAGGTAGGAAGGCGGCCTGGAGCCAACCTGGCTTCTTGCAGGAAAGCCCTCTAAGAAGGCTTGATGCATTCAGGCCGGTCACACATGCGGGCCTCAGACCTTCTTACTTTCTCGGGAAAAGGTAACGGTCCTTAACGGCAAGTCAATAACGGTCTCCAATCGCCCGGGTACTAGCAAGGGCAGGCTGAGGTCAAACCTTGGATTTTGGAGCCTCCACGCCCGAAACCCTCAACTTACACCGAACTACAATTCCCAGCATGCCACACGGCGACGGCCATCAAAGCGAGGCCTAACGCCCAGTGTTTCGAATAGGACGGCTTCACCTCATAATTTCTGGGTATTGTAGTCCACCTTGTTCCGGTTTCCCGGGAATGGGCCGCGCCCACTTACGCCTCCTTTCGCCACGAAAACTACAAAACCCAGAAGATAGCGCCAGTTCCCCTCGTCCAATAGGAACACCCCATGTAGCGAGGCGCGGAGGCCGGCTCTTGGAACTCAAGATGGCGGACGAGAGTGAGACAGCAGTGAAGTCGCCGGCCCCTGCGCGACTGCAGGTGATGGAAGGGAACGGAAACGGCCATGAGCACTGCAGCGATTGCGAGAACGAGGAGGACAACAGCTGCAACCGGGGGTAACGAGATCCTCGGAGTCGAATTCCTGTCCAGTCTCCCACCACCTGGGTCTCTGGGGTGCGGGGAAGTCACCGGGAGCTTAGTGTAACCCCACCCCCATATTCTTATTGGCTGAGGCATTAAGATTCTGCCTGGTGATTGGTTGCTCTCTTTGTCATTTACCACGGGTGGGTGCTTAGTATATTAAGGGCCGGGGACAGTCAATACTTTTATTATATAAAAGTTCTTTGTGTGCTTCAGACGCATCCCAGGAAAGGAGTCTGTAGGATGATGGTTTTCGATGACACAACACAGGTCAACGTAACAGTATAGTTCAAAGGGAACGTTACTTATAGAGGTGTTGTGTGAACAACGTGATTAGCAATAAATAATAAAACACTTGGCTGCACTTCCATTTTCAATGAGGAAGTTAACCAGGCTATACAAACCATAATTATGTTGTAAAATGTCACCACCAGAGAATCTAAAAATATAAACTCACCTTATAAACCCTACACAACTGTGTAATAATGTTTTGGTATTTACAGTGTTTGTTGCTCCAAATAATTCACAGGTTTCCTAAATAATATATAATTAGGTCTTCCAGCATATTGGTCCTGTTAACTTTGCGAAGTGGCCTCAAGCTTCAAGAAATTGAGGGATGCTGCTTCTTGGACAGTGTTTGGAAGTGGGTTTAATACTGCGTCTCCTGTACTGTAGGGTCTTGCCTACAGGTAACTGTCTGTTCCTCGGGCAGAAGAAATGTATAAGGTGTTTGAATGTTGAATTCTGTTTCCAAATCGGTTTTCACTCTTGTAAGCCACACCCTGTCATTCCTCTTCACATGGTTAACAGTGCTGATGCTCACTCTGTCTATAGCTATATTTATACTTATGTAATTTTAATGGAAAGTCATGAAAGACTGTTCTGGATGTATAACTTTGGCCGAATCTGTGGTCTGATTTTCATAGCCATCTTGTTGTTTGCAGTATTGATGGTATTGCTGGAGGTAAAGGTAGAAGGTTGATGTCTTTGGATAAACTTTAAAAAATATGTATTTTATTGATTTTTTTACAGAGAGGAAGGGAGAGGGTAGAGAGTTAGAAACATCAGTGAGAGAGAAACATCGATTCTGCTGCCTCCCGCACACCCCCTACTGGGATGTGCCCACAATCGAGGTGCATGGTCTTGACCGAAATTGAACCCGGGACCCTTGAGTCCGCAGTTGATGCTCTATCCACTGAGTCAAATTGGTCAGGGCTGGATAAACTTTTTAAAAAAATTTCAAGAGAACATAGGATTATTAAAGTTGCTTATAATCCACCTGTGATAAACCCTTAGGTTAAAAGATCTTTCTGTTTCTCAGCCAACATTAAAAATGGGAAAAGGGTAGAGGAAAAGGAAGCTTGTCTGTTTTGGTTTCATAAGACTGTTCTTTTGCTATAACTCACACCAGATCTAATGTAATACAAACCTTCTTTTGAAGTTTGGGATTCCTAAGAATGGAAGAGCTGAGAAAGAGGAAATAGAAACAGAAAGAAGGGAAAGTGCAGCTCTTCTGAATAGAGATCCCCCTCATAGGTGAGAGTTGTTGAATTAGAAAGTCATTTCAGAAGTGAAAGTACAATTTCTTTGTTCTGTGTGTAGTTGCTTTTACTTTTATTTTTTTTCCTGCTCAACTGTTGCTCTGACCAGTGTCTAGAGCTCATTAATGGGTTTTGTTCCCTGTAAGCTATGAATCATTTTGCAAAACTGCCCTGGTTTACTAAGGTATAACAAAGTGGTAGCCTTAAAAAACATTGAACAGGTTTCTTTTATTGCTGGTTGTTTTGTTTATAGTTATAGTCTGGGTGAACAAATTAAGTTTATTAGCATCTTGAACCTAGTGGTCTTTGTAGTAAATGAGTTTGGAGGTGGCAGGTGGAAACCAAAGGACCCAGCCTGGCGGACAGAGTCTGGTTTTGGCATTTGGATTCTGAGGTGGACTCAACATTTCCCCTTTGTCAGAGTAAACGGTGTGGGAAGAAGCGTGTGGCACGGTAGGAAAAAGCATACACTTTGGAGTCCTTCAAACCTGGGGTCAGCCTGGCCAGTGGGGCTCATCTGGCAGAGCCTGGTCCTGTGCACTGAAGGGTCTCAGGTTCGATTCCTGGATAGGGCACATGCCCCAGTTATGGATTCTGTCCCTGGTCAGAGTGGGTATGGGAGGCAACCGATTAATGTTTCTCTCTCTTCCCCTCTCCCTTCCTCTCTCTCTAAAATCAATAAAAACATTTTAAAACAGCAACAAAAACTTTGAGTAGAAACCTGGTTCTGACAATAATCTATGACCTTGGGAGAGTGACTTAACCTTTAGTTGTAGGGATTAAATGACAAAGCATTTGGAATGAAGTCTTCTTCCCCTCCCTCATAGTCTTCAAATCTTCCTTCTCCCAGTTTGCCTGGCTGCCCTTATCATGTACTATATTTTTTGTCACTTTTATCATAACATTAGTCCAGCATCATAGTGTCCAGTCTATGCCTCACCTGACTCTAAAGTGCCTGAGGACAGGATTCATGTCTCTGAGATGCCTGTCTCTTAGTGAGCCTTAATATTTGCTGGGTGAATGGATGTTAAAGTGTTAAAGGTCTTAGCCCAATGTGAGTGGAGTTTCATTTCTCCTCACTGAGGGGAAGGATGTCAGGTTTTACGGATACACTTTCTGCCCTCAAGTCCCATTGTAAACCTCACTACAGATTTTGTGAAATACCTGTGGAAATCAATGGTCCCCCAATTTACTGTGGAAGTTTTCCGGCACTTTTTGGCTTCTTGAAAATTTTATTCTTGTATTATTTAAAATGTTTTCAAAAGTGATATAAAAGTTGAAGGGGAATATCTCCCTTTGGTGCTAATAATTTTAAAGTGTAATACGCAATTAGTTCAAACTAACCCTTATTCTCTTAGGCCTTCTTCCAGGATGGGCTCACAGTGCTTTATATTAATGAAATGAGCTACATTCATGCCCTGGAATAACAGGAAATTCAGTTGTGCTAGTTTCTTATGTTCCTTTGTGTATAAGTTTAGTTGTTGACTCTTCTTGTCATGTATTTCTTCCCTAATTAAACATTTGGTGAGTCTGAATTTCATATGTTCATATGTACATCTGAATGTATAAGTGCACATGCATACATATGCATTGTGTGTGTGAGTGTGTATACATCTATCTGTCCGCAGTTTTCCTGTCCGCTATTTTTTTTTTTTAATTCACTCAACAGAGAAAAGGAGGGCAGTGTTTTTACCCTGGTTACTTGCCTGACAAAGTTAATTACTCTCAGCAATCAAGAGGAGGGTCAGACTTAAGATCATCGTTATGCCACACCCCCCATCTATATGTGTTTGCTTGTTTGTTTTTCATGAAAGGCTTTCCACAAAGTATCACTAAAGAATAAACCTTACCAGCTGGCAGGTTTTGGTAATATTTGGTACCAAATAGGTAATATTTATCTGGCTGTTTTGGAACAGGAAAGAGCTTTTAAACTCTTTGATTCCTGGGAGTCTTTGGCGTTTATTTTGCAGTGTCATCTATAGCGTTGAGATGCTGTTAAGCTGTGGGACCGGAACCTTTAATAAGGGTCTCTTTTCCATCCTGTTCTCTTACTCAGAGGGACAGGTTAAGATGGGTTCTGAAAAGCTTTCCTCCTTCCTAGTTATGCGTTATCCCATATGAAGAAACAACAGAAAAGAATGGTCTTTTTAAAAGGAATTCCATAAGCTATCCTTACTTGCTTTTTCTTTTCTTTTTTATTCAGAACAACTCCAAAGAGTTGTTCTTTCCGTATTTATTTGATGGCTTATATAAGTGCATTTAGCTCTTGGAAAGAAGAAATCTTTTAGTTTCTTTTTTTTTAATCGTTTCCTTCAGCTTTTGGTTTTTCAAAACTAGATCAAAGCAGACATGAAAAGAGAAGCCTCATCATTGATATCAAATAAGTGTTCTAATTTTATTTCCCAATTAAGTGGCAATTAAAAAGAAACTAATCAAGAGCTGCTTCAAAGAGAAGAGACTGGAAAGCAGAAGAAATGAAAAATAAACTAGAGCCTATTTCAGGGAGGCTGCTGCTCCAGGCAAACAAGTTTTGCTGATTTTTCACATTGTTCAGTGTGCTCACTCCAAAATTTTGCAGCTTTAATGTGCTCACTCCAAAATTTCCCAGCTTTACTAAATCTGTAGTTAACCCCTTCCCTGTGAAGTTTATCAATTTTAGGACCATAGATTTAGTAACTTGAGGAGGATGCTTTTTTAGCTTTTCCTCTTTAACTGTTTATTTTAAATCTCTACCCTGCTAGCCTCTCTTGTAATTTTTCAAGGAGAGTGCTTAGTAATTGTTGCATTAGGGCACACAGAACGTAGTGTTTTCTGTTGAGGGCACACACACACAAAGAAACTAAAATTCTTCAGTGGGGTTAGTCCTTCAAACGTTTTCCTGCTGCTACTGACTCCGAGAGGCAACTGAGGAGGATTGACTGTTGTTAAGAGACCAGTAAATGTTGTATTTCGTTGTTGTTACCATGTGCTAGGCACTTGGACATCGCCGAGCCCTGTGCGTGGATTATCTCAGCTAGCCTTCAGTTATGACTGGTGTAGCTTATGTAATGAGGCCTGGGCTTTGCATCTTTACTCTCCATGTGACGCCCTGAAGGACCATTATGAACATACAGATTTCTTTTCCCGACTGCACTGACTTTACATCCTGACTCAGCAAGGCTGTGAGCCCTGGCTTTGGATCCATTCAGCAACCCAGGGACTTACCGTAACTAGGAGGTGGCTTAAAAATGACCCCTTTAAACTCTCCTTTGTGTCAGGGGTGGAACTTGCTTCCAAGGCCAGAGCTGTAGGACAGCGGTTGACAAGAGCATTGGGCAAACCTGTCCGCCTCCTGCAGGCACCGCCTCTTTCTCGCCTCCACCTCCTCTTAGTCGCTGCCCTCCGCTATGGCGACTCGCAGCCCCAGCCTTGTGGTTCGACATCATTAGTGCTATTAAATATTTTCTATGCCAGAGGCTGGGTATACCAAAACAACCAATATATAGTCCTAGTCAAACCATCTTGAGTTTCTAGTATGAAGGCACCTCATGAATTAGTGATGATGAACCAGGTTATGACCTAGATTTATTTTGTATACCTAATCATTACGTGGAGGATTTGGAAAAGGTGTTTATTCCTCATGGACTAATTATGGACAGGACCAAGCGGCTTGTTCCAGATGTGATGAAGGAGATGGGGGCCATCACATTGTCGCCCTCTGTGTGCTCAGGGGGGGCTATAAATTCTTTGCTGACCTGCTGGAGTACATCAAAGCCCTGAACAGAAATAGTGATAGATCCATTCCTATGACTGTAGATTTTATCAGACTGAAGAGCTACTGTAATGACCAATCAACAGGGGACATAAAAGTGATTGGTGGAGCCGGAACCCGTTTGGCTCAGTGGATAGAGCGTCGGCCTGCGGACTAAAAGGTCCCCGGATTGATTCCGGTCAAGGGCATGTACTTTGGCTGTGGGCACATCCCCAGTAGGGGGTGTGCAAGAGGCAGCTGATGTTTCTCTCTCATTGATGTTTCTGACTTTCTATCCCTCTCCCTTCCTCTCTGTAAAAAATCAAGAAAGTATTTTTAAAAAAAAGTGATTGGTGGAGATGATCTCTCAACTTTTAACTGGAAAGAATGTCTTGATTGTTGAAGACATAATTGACACTGGCAAAACAATGCAAACCTTGCTTTCCTTGGTCAAGCAGTATAGTCCGAAGATGGTCAAGGTCGCAAGCTTGCTGGTAAAAAGGACCCCTCGAAGTGTTGGATATGGACCAGACTTTGTTGGATTTGAAATTCCAGACAAGTTTGTTATAGGATATGCCCTTGACTATAATGAATACTTCAGGGATTCGAACCATGTTTGTGTTATAAGTGAAACTGGAAAAACAAAATACAAAGCCTAAGATGAAAATTCAAGTTGGGTTTGGAAACACCTGGAGTCCCATTGAAATCACCAGTAAAGTTATCCGATGTTCTAGTTCTGTGGCCAGCTGCTTAGTAGAGCTTATTACACGTATCGTATTAGAATTTTATCTGTTTTGTAATTTAGAAATGTCAGTTGCTGCATTCCTGAACTCTTTATTTGCACTATGAGCCTAAAGACTATCAGTTTCCTTTGGGTGGATTGTTATTTGACTTGTGAATGAAAAATCTCTCAAATCACACCACTATTGAATAAAAATACTGAAATTGTATCTGTAAGAAACATTTAAAGAGAAGATATATTAGTTTTTAATGGGTATTTTAATTTTCATATATTCAGGGAAGTACAGAAATGATTGAACATTGTTAATTATATCACTCTGTGTTTAGAAAAGTAAAAAACAGTCAGGTTTTGCATCTAAGACAGCACGTAAGAGATATTGTTATATCAGATAAACCAAATGTCCTGGAATTCTTTAAGTCGTGTTCCAGTATTATTAATTGTTCACATTAATTTTGGTGAATCTTTATCAACAGTTCCTTTTAAATACAAATCAATAAATTCCAGAATAACAAAATTAAACTCTCCTTTGTGGACCAGAATTTTTTTCAGAGGTCATTCTAGTGTGTGAAATAGCTGCCATTATTGAGTAATTGCTCTGAAAATGGTCTCTGAGTAGCATTTGACTTGACCTCGGAGTTGCCAGGTCTAGCTCACCACACCAACCCAGAGGTTATGGAATTTACATTTTTTTAAAGTATATTTTATTGATTTTTAGAGAGGAAGGGAGAGGGATGGAAAGTCAGAAACATCCATGAGAGAGCGACATCAACCAGCTGCCTCCTGCACACCCCTTACTGGGGATGTGCCCGCAAACAAGGTACGTGCCCTTGATTGGAATCCAACTCAAGACCTCTCAGTCCACAGGCCGACGCTCTATCCACTGAGCCAAACCGGTTTCTGTTGGAATTTACATTTCTGTCTCATTCCCATTTTAAGCTATTGAGTATATTAGAGCTTAAAAAACAAACACAGAAAACCCACAGTTTTCCTTTATGACAGGAATTGGCTTGTTCATCCTCAAAGTTCTGTCCTCCCAGAGAGGACGGAGGGTGGCAGGAAAAGCAATACTTTGTAATCCCTTCCCACAACCTGCTGTTTTCACAGGCCTCCTGGGGTACCTTGATGCCGACCGAGTGTTTTTTTCTGTCGTGCAGGATTCACAAGCAGTTTCTTATGTAAATAACCGGTTGGTGGAAATTTGCGGAGTTTGCATTACGTGATCCCGCAGTCACACAGTAGAGAGAATAGGCAGCGATTCCTGATTCATACCATGTGGCTTCTGCTTGGGCATCTTGTAAATGCCACTTTGTTCACCCTTCTTGAGCCTGCTGAGTACTAAGAGGATTGCTGAACGTATCATATCTCATGAATAAACTGATCTGCAGAAGGATTTCCTGATGTCTAAAAGTGGGGTCAAGAGGATATTAGAGGCTAGGATTTAATCTAGTAAGTGTCTCTGGAAATTTTGAGTTTTAGCCCAAAGAATTAATTTCCAGTTTTTAGGGGAGAAAAAGTGACTGAAAATTGTGAATTTTATTTCCTGGGCTCTTTTTTCCTGTTGGTCTTGTAATTAAAACTAAACCCGTGGTCTTTAAGACACTGGAACCATTTGATGTAGTCATAGTGGAGATTTTTTCGTTTTAACTCTTACAGAAATAGGATAGGTGCTAAGGAGAGAGAAGCAGCAAATAAGGAAGTTGATCATTCAGAATCTTAACCAGTAGCTCTAATGAGCTCACCATGTCCACTGCTTTCATAGAACATTAATATGGCTGTCCTATGGAAACATCACTAATGACGTTTTCTGGCCCTCTTTTCAGCTCTAGCTATTCCGAGTTGTATTTGAGTCTGTTATGCCTGGAAAGCACCAGTCAAGCATATATTTGTTGAGTTTTTAGCTGTGTGCTCAGCACAACTGGAACAGCTGTCTAAGGTGTGGTCACAACGCTTAGGAACTTGTTAATTTCATTGGGAAGCCAGGAAGCAGCACATTACTATGTATAAAGTTTTAGGTTGTGTGGGAGATTAGACTCTTAATCAGGCATCGAGGGGACATATAGTAGGCAGAGGAGGGGGGGCTTTCCATATAGAAACATGTGATGAAACAGTGTTCTTTTGGCTTTGGAGATTCTCGGGTAAATCCTCGCAGGGAATAAGACTAGTGTTGGGAGGAATTGGCCAGGTCTTCAGAGATTGGTGGCCTTTCTCTGGCTACTGATTGGTTAGTTGATGACCAATTTGCCTCCCATCTTGGGTCTCGGTTTCCTCTCTGTATAAACAAGTGAAGGTGGATAGCCCTGAGGTCCCTTCCAGCACGGTGGGTTAGCTCCTGTCACACTGTCTGTTCCTCAGCCACGCACTCGGAGGGCATTTTGTCGTTCAGTGGGATTGCGAGGAGGTCCCGGTAAGATGCTTACAACCACTTTGTCTGGAAGTTTGCTGCTCCTGTTGTTGGTCTGTCAGCTTGCCCTTCCCTCCCACCCACTCATAAGCCCTGGCCCTGCGTTCTGTTTCTAGAAATAAGTACTGAGGTTCATTTCCATCGCCTCCTCCAGCCCTAACTTTCTACCACAGCATCCATAGGATTTCTTATTTGTTTGAATTTAGAATATTTTGGCCTCTGGGTCTGTCATTCTGCTAATTCGTCCCATGTTTGTTGCGTTGTTTGTTAATGACTGAGTTGATCAACTTTGCTTTAGAACGTAAATTTCAAAAAAAAAATTTTTTTTTAAATTTTTATGTGAACTCCCACATTGCAGACACACATCACCCCCCTCCCAAAAAAAAGGGCAAATTTCACTAATTCTCTGCTCATTATTTTGGAACCAAAGTTAGATTTTGATTTTTTTGTTTTCCAAGGTCTGGTCGATCTCTTTGGAGTATGTTAAGGTGACCGGCAGGCTTAGAGAAATCTGAGAGATTTCTGTGTTAATTTGTAGAATCCCAGCATGCCCTGGGACACCTACCCAATCCCTATGAACTTCAGGTTCCTTTAAACATGATGCCCAGTTCTTAGAGAAAGGGCTAGCCTGGCCTCTGGGGTTCTCTGGTTTGGTTATCCACAAATCCAAACTGAGGCCATTCTTCTGTGAAATTACACTGGCTTCCTAATGTTTCTTGAAGGTCTGCTTTCAAGGTCTCTGAGCTTGGTGTCTTGTGAGTAATCCCAGTCACCGTAACAGCTAACCCTAGTGGGCTCCTCGGGGTCTCTTCTCCGTCTGTTTGGGATGTTGGCTGTGAGAGCGTGGTGAGCTCATACGTGTTCTCATGGATGTGGCTCAATGCCTGGGAGCTCGGCAAAAACGGCTTTTTAAGAAAACTCGCTTTGTTCTTCAGCTGTCTCTGTGGGCTCCATGTACAAGTTGACTGTTGCTCAGTAGCTGCTTGTGCAAAGTCAAACCAATACAGGAAGTGATTTTAGTTTGGGTCTTGGAGTTTGCCAGCACTAGTATCAATAATGCATAAAACAGAAACAAGAGTTCAGCCCAAGATCCTCCCACACAAATGGAGTTACTGAGCAGGTGGCTTCATAGAAGGGTCTCCACTGAAGAGCAAGAGCAAACAAAGGCAGGAAGGTAGTGTTTTAGTGATGTCTGAAGTTGGAGGAAGTAACTTCTCTCTTATGTGTTGAGTGAGTATCCAGTTGGTTACTACATAACAGTGATTCACCTTGACCTTTTGATTTTTTTCCATAGAATTATATAAAAAAATTATCCTAAACTCATGTACAGAGACCAGAATTCATTCCATATGCTAAAATGAATAAGGATTTGTAAATTGTATCAACAATGGGATGATGGCTTGTCTCCTAATATCAACCAGTTTTTAAACCTTCTAATGCTGCGTAGAATCCTGAGATTGAAGTGAGACTGTGGAATAAGAAAACCACAGAGTTGTCATAGGCTGCAAATGGACCTCTGTGTGGTAACAACATTGAGTTATTAAAAGAAAAAATTATCTTCAGGGCATAAATGACTTTATGCTTCATGTTCGTTGCTATGGCCTTGGGGGTTTTGCTGAGCATCTGGTTTTAAGGAGTTCATCTTGTTCCTCCTCTGAATGTTATCAGTCTTTCTTCCATGATATGCCTTCTTTATCTCATTAATGTAATAGGTGGGAGGGTGCACTTGCGTTTAACTTCATGACCTTACATTTGGCATAAAGTAACCTCCAGCCTTCACTGGATCTTCCTGATTTCCCAGTCTTTGCATCAGGAACCTGATGCGAGAACTTGGCCAGACAGGTGGCAGCAGCTATTCCAGAGCAGGGGGAGGTAAGGGTGGATGGACAGATGGGCTCTGAGTGTCAATGGCCTAGGGCAGTGGTCGGCAAACTGCGGCTTGAGAGCCACATCGGTTTGCTGCTCTGTTGACTATTGAGTTTGTCGACCACTGACCTAGACTCTCGATTCCAGTAATTACAGGCTGCTGTTGTTCCTTGTGATTAAGCCCCGATCCCAGTCGTAGGCAAGCCTACCACTGGCCTAGGGAAAAGTTGGGCTTGATACTTTCCAGCATAAGAAGCTGCTGCCACTGTAGGCTTTCAGACGTGGAGGAACACAGGGAAAGCCGCTTTCACAGTGGTGAGTCCCACAGCTGTAAGATTTTAAAATGATGCAGAAAGGTGAAATCAAGGAGATCCAGTAAAGACAAGGTAACTTTTGTCCATGTGTAAGGATGTGAAGTCTGGATTTGAGGGTTCCTACCAGGATTCGGAAGAAGACATTCTACAACAGGAATTGGCAGCATGTGGGTGCAGATTGCCTCCTCCCTACACAGTATGAAATTATAATGATCCCAAGGCATTTTTAAGACCATGAAGGCTTTCTGAATTATAAAATAAAGCTTAAATGGTATTTACCATAATGTATAGGAAATGTATTTTATACTGCTTAATTTTTTAAAAGTTGGTTTTCTAGAATAGACAGCTAAAACAATATCCTGAGTTTACCTGATTCTACAGATTAAGGTTTAGTGTACTCTCAGATTGAACTCCTAATTTTGACTTTTTTGTTTTGTTTTATTTTCAAATAGTTTTATTACCCACAGAATTGTAAGTATTCAAGAATCTTGATCAGATAATTATGAGGAGTTATAAAATATATAAGAGATAATTATGGTTCATAAATCTTATTTGTCAATAAACAAAATAAGGAAGAGAAAGTTTCTTTCATGTAAAGCATAGTCTTACTTTGAAGTATTTAGGGGTGTGTAATGTCTATAACTTACTGTTGTAGTGTACCCCCATCTTACAAAGGACGCTTCAAAAGTTGAATTATGGAGTCATTTATTAAAAGCCGGCGGCATACGAGGTCTGGAGCAAAAGCGCTCCAGACTTCGCAGCCCTGAACAGCTCAACACGTCTGGTTTATATTGGCAGAATATCACAAAAGTATTGATTACATCTTTGGGTCTGGAATGAGGAACCTGCTTTGCAAAAAGCATTTTTACAGAAGCAAAAATAGAGCAAGTTAGTATGTAAGAATCGCTAAATCAACCGAAGCACATCATCTGTGACCACCTGGGCAATTTAGAATGATTGTGTTATCCAGATTTTGGGATCACTGAGTCAACAGGAATGCACTATCAGTAACTACTTGAGGCAATTTAGGATAATTGTGCTTTCCTTATTCCAGTACCACTGAGTCAACTGAAACTCGGGTTATCGGTAGCTACTGAGATAATTTGGAATAATTGAGCTGCCTTGGTTCTCAGAAGAATGTGCTTCAGCAACACAATGACAGTGAGACCACAATCAGGGAGGTCAAACCGCCAGCGAGGGAGTGTTGGGGGAGCATGCATAGTCCCCGAAAATCAAAATAACTTCCTATTGTTTTAGCAAACAAATAAGTACAGAACCCAAACAGCAGTTTCTACCTGAGATAATTGCTACCATACTTCATTACTATGAAATAGAGTAAATAAGATGGATAAATGGATAGAGGGATAGATGGACTGATGTGATAAAATAAAAATAACAAGATTAAAGAATCTAGGTTAAGCCCTAACTGATTTGACTCAGTGGATAGAGCTCTGGCCTTTGGACTGAAGGGTCCCAGGTTCGATTCTGGTCAAGAGCATGTACCTTGGTTTCGGGCACATCCCCAGTAGGGAGTGTACAGGAGGCAGCTGAATTGATGTTTCTCTCTCATTAATGTTTCTAACTCTCTATCCCTCTTCCTTCCTCTCTGTAAAAAATCAATAAAATATATTTAAAACAAAAACAACCAAAAAAAGGAATCTAGGTTAATTAGAGAATCTAAGCGATTGACATGAATGTTTGCCACAAAATTCTTTTAACTCTTTTGAATCTTTGAAAAATTTTATAGTAAAATATTGGAGGGGCAGCTTTATTTGTTCTTCAATCTCAGACGATCATTTTACAATGAGAAAACTGGGTGCAGAAATGTTGAATATGCCTAAGACCACCCAGCTAGAGGGGGCAGAGCTGACCCCGAATCTAAGGCTGCTACTTAAGGAGAGGTTATGTGGTGAAGTAAAAATAATACCCAGTTCCCATTAATCTTTGGGCCGAAACCGGTTTGGCTTAGTGGATAAAGCGTTGGCCTGTGGACTGCAAGGTCCTGGGTTCGATTCTGGTCAAGGGCATGTACCTTGGTTGCGGGCACATCCTCAGTAGGAGGCGTGCAGGAGGCAGCTGGTCGATGTTTCTCTCTCATCGATGTTTCTGACTTTCTATCCCTCTCCCTTCCTCTCTGTAAAAAAATCAGTAAATATATATTTTTTTAAAAAATCATCTTTGGAACCCAAGAGTTCAAGGAAGCAGTCTTTTGTTAAAAGACGTGTTTGAGTCACCCAGTACCACTCCTGGCATGCAGACACGTTCAGTCCTACTTGCCTCCTTGCTTATTCCTTCAGCAGTTTCTTGTTCTAAAGTAGGACTAGCATATCTAAATGGGTCAAAAAGACTTCTGAATTATTGACTCATTACAGAAAAAAAATTAGACTAAAGATACTATGCCTTGATTTGAAATCTAATTACTCTTTTTAAAAAAGTCCCTAACATTATGTATTTCCAGGTGCTGTGGCCCAAGAATACATCTTTATTCAAAAGATGTAAAGTCCAGGGCATATGCGCATCTCTGAAGAAGAAAAAACATTGCAATTACTAATTCATAAAAGTTTTGGGAAAATTTTGAATTCATTACGCTTAACACTTTTGCACCTCTAGGCTTTAAGAGCAAAAAGAGCCAACAATGGCTTGGTTCCTCATGTGTTCTTTGCCAGATGTTTCACTTGCCCTGACCAAAAGGCAGAATCCTTGGATGAGCTTCCCTCAGGTGGGGACAGACCCAGTGTGCTCTCTGTTCCAGAGGATTCCCAGCGTGGGTGCCAGCACCTGTAATTTTTTTGTATAGGGGACCCATCTCTGAGGACGGGGAGAGATACTTGAGGTTCGAGGCGCAGGGAACAAAGACAGAATCCAGGCCAGTCAAAAGGAAGAGCTTTTAATCTTGCACTCCGGGGCGAGGTCCACCGGTGCTGAGGGCAGGGCCGGGAGCCGTGCTGGGCAGGAGCCGAGGCGCTTTTTATACAGGTGTTCAGTGAGGGCGGGGCCGTGAGCTGAGGGCGGGCAGGTTCCAGGAACAGAGCCAATGCCGGGAGCACGGGTTCGGGGAAGGGACCGGCGTTTGTGTCGCCCTCGGTCTGGTGCACTGGTCTGTTATCTGCATCACCATCGGTTGCATGCACCGGCTTCTGGAATTCCTCTGACCTAACTTCCGGCCTTTTGGGGGTAAGGGGCGCCGAAATCATCCTGGCTACTTCCTGCTGACCAGGGGTGAAGGGGGGGCGGGTGTTTAAAGGCCAGGGTCAGGCAGAGGCAGAGGCAGAGCCGAGAGCAGCCGAGTGTAGGGAGGGAGTAGGAGCTGGTTTACAGTCACCTGTGACATGTCCGCCATCTGGGAGCAAGTGAATTTGAGGAGACAGGGGGCTGGGGGGGAAAAGACACCGATGAGAATCAGGGGCCCTGTCAGGGGTAGGATCCCGGTAGCTAAGGGGCTTTGGAACCGGCCGAAAAGAGAGTTGTCCCGGAGTGTCTTACACGGAGCTCTTCACTCAGCTTGGTCAGGGGCTGCACGTTTTGTGTTGGGGGCCTGGGTACGGGCCTCCTGGGCGGGGACATATTCCCGGGAGATGAAGATGGCACCTGAAGGGTACCAGTCACCCTTAACGTAGAGTTTTCCCATAACGCCCTCAACCCACCGCTGGTGCCAGGGGTCCTGGACCCTG
Organism: Antrozous pallidus; assembly: GCA_027563665.1. Classification (NCBI taxonomy): domain Eukaryota; kingdom Metazoa; phylum Chordata; class Mammalia; order Chiroptera; family Vespertilionidae; genus Antrozous; species Antrozous pallidus. The sequence continues at coordinate 39,725,969 of CM050526.1, forward strand.
ATGTTGAAGGTGTCATTCTTCCAGAAAAAGGGGCCAAACCCGACCTCTCTATAAGGATCATGGTCGACACAGTGACCCCAGCGGCAACCCCCATAGGTATTCACGTCGCTATTACAGCTGAACGGGTACGGCTGGTCGTAAGCAAAGCAGGCATATGGTCGGTCCCTGTTGTACACTGACCACAGGTGGACAGGAATCAGGACCTCCTCGGGGCAGCCGGCCAGAGGGCAGTCCTGAGAGCCCACCTGCCGGGTGACTGGAATCTTGCCCCGTTCGTCGGTTTCACGGACCTTGAACCTCCACACATAAGCGGCTGGGGGTGGGTTGCCCAGGGCCGGGAGGAGGAGGAGGAGGAGGAGGGGGAGGCTGGCTAAGGCGGGCCTTAGCGGGGCCCAACCCCTCACATTTATAGAAGTCATGCTGCTCCAGGGCCCCTGGAGTCTGGAGAGGCGGTGCCACGACGGATCGCCAAGTAGTTTGGCCGCGGTGGGGGCTGTGAGGGTTACTGTGAGGCCCCGTCCACCTGGGCTCCAGGGCCTTGGCATGTAGGTTCTGGAGGACTGAGTCCCCGGCTGGGGGCTGGTCCTCGGGCGCCTTGGTCGGCTGGTTCTGGCCGGGGCAGAAGCCTGTCAGCGTGTCCCCGAGCAGCTGCCTGAGTAAAGACGGGGATGGATGGAAGACAGGTAACCAGGAGAGGAGGGTCAGTGGGGAGACGATGGTTGAGCAAGAAGGGTCTCCCATGTAGGAGTTCAAAAGGGCTTAAGTAGGGGGGACTCCCTGGTGTAGCCCGGATTCTGGTCAGGGCCATGGGCAGGAGGTCCGGCCAGGAGCTGCGAATTTCTGAAGAGAGTTTAGTTAGATGGTCTTTAAGGAGGCCATGGACCCTCTCGGCCTTACCCGATGATGGTGGGCGGTAGGGTATGTGCGGTTCCCAGATGCCAAGAGAGGTGCTAACCTGGGCTGTGGAACAGAGGAGCAGAGGGAGGGATAGGAACTCAGATAGAAAAAGGCCTGGACACGTGGGACCGCAGGCCACTGCCGGGTTTGCTGGCAGAAACGACTGCGGTCAGCAAGGATGTTAAAATCGAAAGTGACGTTCTCGGGCCATTTTCACCTGTTGTCCATCCAATTGGTACTGAGGCCACGCCGCGTTACAGAAGTAAGTGAGGCGTTAGGATGCAGACCTTGGACAGGCCTGCCTTACCCGGGTCGGGGAGCAGGCACCCTAGAGGTGTGCTCGGGTCAGGTGTTGAGAATTGTGATTACCCAGGCTTGATTCCTGAGGTCCGTCAGTAGCTGAGGTGAAAGGGCCAGCGTCCCAGTCATGCAGACGGGTGCAGACGGGACCCGATGGACGGCAGGGACGTCTCCGCTACCTCCCACGGCTCAGAACCCTCCTGAAGGCCCGGGGCTGTGCCCGGAAGGCGCGGTTTATGGACAGACACCAGACAGCTGTCAGGGATCGGCGTGGGCTGGGACTTACCGCTGATGCTGCAGAGGCGGGGGAGAAGCCGGAGGATCCTAGAGAGAGAGGAGAGGGGGCACCCCGGACTGTAAACGGTCAGCCTCCTGGATTTGGGCACCAAATGTGAGAGTCCAGGCCAGTCCAAAGCAAGACCTCGGGGCGAGGTCCACCGGTGCTGAGGGCAGGGCCGGGAGCCGTGCTGGGCAGGAGCCGAGGCGCTTTTTATACAGGTGTTCAGTGAGGGCGGGGCCGTGAGCTGAGGGCGGGCAGGTTCCAGGAACAGAGCCAATGCCGGGAGCACTGGTCCGTCACGGGTTCGGGGAAGGGACCGTGGAGCATCTGTGTCGCCATCTGTCTGGTGCACTGGTCTGTTATCCCGTCACCATCGGTTGCATGCACCGGCTTCTGGAATTCCTCTGACCTAACAGATACTTAGCAGAATGCTCGAAGGGAGAGAACAATCTAGAAAGAAAAGCCAGCTAGGTGAAACATTTGCCGTGAAGAAATCTCAGGTAGGACTTAGAAGTGGGAGCAGGAACCTCAGAAAATGAGTGCAGATTCCAGCCTTCTTTTAAAGGACCACCTCTGCCCCCCCCCTCACCTCTACTCATTTCCTAATACAGCTTTGTCTTCCTTAAATGCCCATTTCCTCTCCTTACCCCCAGACACACAAGCCTTGCCTCCTCTCTTCCACAGACAGTTCCGTGAGTGAACCAGCGTAAGTGACCAGCGGGTGCTGGCCTCCCAAATCAGGGACCGCCTCGAGAGCCCACTGCGGGCTGCTGCCTCCTGGGGCCTCGGCGGACTGGCGGGGGCATTCTTGTGCTGGAAGCCGGTTCCGCACTCAGGCCGCCTGTTAGTTAGCGTGGGTGTGCCGGTGACTGGGGGAAAGTAGATGATGCGCAGGCCATGGGCAGGGCGGGGTGGCCGCGTGGCCGGGGTGCGCCTGTGGACAGCCAGGGAGGATCTGCTGAAGTTGCAGCCACAGTGTAGGCGAGAGTAGGGTGGGCTGCAGTGGGAGTGCCTGAGCCAGTGCTCACTGAGAGCTTCGCCTAGAGTTCCAGGGGCGCTCTGGGCAGGCAGCTTTGTGGTTGGGGCCGGGTGGCAACCACTCCCTGAGAGAGCTCCCGTGTTCCATCCCTTTCTTTTGGCCTCTTCTTCAGCCCTTTCTCCTCACTCCTATCCCCGGATCCTGCACCCAGCTTGTCCCTCGCCTTTGCTGCAAATTGCTGGGCGCTCACCCTCCGGACCCTGGACCTCCTAGCTCCACGCCTCCACCTCCCCTTCCATCCAAGAATTAAAAATTAGTTTGGGGCCTGGAAATCCAAGGGGGAGCCCAGAGGGGAGGTTTGAGCCCACAGCCTAGGAAACCAGTAGATGGTGATTAATTTTGACTTTTTAATGAGAGAATTCCAAGGAGGGTGGCAGGGAGATGCTGGGCATTACTCCCAGGCTAGCAATGCCAACATCAATTTAGACACGGCAGAAACCAAACAGTAATTTCGAATGCAAGCCGCAAGGTGAACCTTAAAATTCATCAATAAAGTGAGGAAAACTCAGATTCAAAACTGTTTCCTAAGATCGGCAAGAATTGGGAGAAACATTTCAGAGCAAATGAATTGGAAATGCCCAAGAAACAGTATAATGTGTGATTTGTGTCTCGCTGAAGATACTGAGAGAGAACACAGAAAGTCAGAGATGGTAGAAAACCTAAATGTGGCTAAGAAACTGGTGCTGCTGCGCTCGGCGGGCGTGTCGCAGAGAGGGAAGACGGCACGAGTAAGTCCCATTACCACGTTCACACTCACTCAGCTTCACGGGGTCTGTGCAGGAGCGGCTGGTGCTTCCCGTCCCCATCCCTCCCTCCCGCTGGGTTTTCACTGATGGTTTCACCCGTCTCAACCAGCTGACAGTTGTCCTCAATCCTGCAGGCCTGGTTTAGGCATTTTTCATGATTGTGTGACTATTTTGGACACAGCAATGTTAAATTATCTTTTTCTTTGTTGCTTCCTTCATTTCCAATACTGCCTCGTGCTTTAGATTCAGCCAGGGAAACTCATTAAAGCTAATGCACTGGGAAGGTAGGCGTGGCGGTGAGGAGGGGTGTCCAGTGAGGCTATTGCTGGCTGTCATCCTGTCAGATGTAGGGCTCTTGGTGGTGTGAATGCCCTGCTAACAGGTATCATTTGCCTTTGGTGCCAGCAACCTGACAATATAAATAAAATAATCACAGAAAATAAAAACGAGAATAGAAGCAGTCCTTCCAAACAAATAGGACATTCCTCGCACAGCACCCTCCCTGGGAGCTGATGGGGTAGGAGGAGAGCCGTGTTTTCAGGTGTCCTCCACATGCCTCTTCTGGGAACCTGGGTGATTATTCTGCTCCGGAGCCAAAGGCTCGATTAAGGAAGGTCTGGCTCCACGGAAAGCTCGTTGTCAGCCCAAAACAGATGATTTTTTAAACCCTGCATTGGTATTTGTTTTACAGTGGTTTGAGTCCAGCCAATGATACTGGAGCCAAAAAGAAGAAAAAGAAACAAAAGAAGAAGAAAGAGAAAGGCAGCGAGACAGATTCGGCCCAGGATCAGCCTGTGAAGGTAACAAGGAGGCTCTGTTTTCTTGCTACTGAGAGTTGATTTTTCAGATGAGAAGGGTTTGGGGTAACGGTGTAGAAATGATTCAGACTGAAGTCTCCATGGGTATTGCTTAAAGATGGAGGACTTGGACCCCTCCGCTGCCCTCTGCCGCCCTAGACCTGGGTGATGAATCTGCTCTCACACCTTACGACACAGCAGGTTGGACCTGACTCCAGTATGGTGTCCTCTGAGGATGCACAGGTACATAACTGCAGGTCGCGCTGTGCACGGTGCTGGTGTCGCTGTGCCAGCCCATTACCTGGAGCAGCGGTTCCCAGCCCTTTCCATCTAAGTCCCCGCCACTGTGGGGATATAAGGCCTGTCCTTTTTAAGGCAGACCTTTATGTATTGCAAGCTTTCTCTTAACCAGTTAACTGCTATGATATTTTGAATTTAACTTTAAAAGGTCCACCACTTATGGTGTACAAATGGTTAATGCATAGTCATTGTAATGAAAGTCATGAGTCGCACAGTTTCCCAGTTCCAATAGCTAGAACCACTGGCCTAGAGTTTTCAACCTAAGACTGGACCTGGAGGTATTAGCAGGATTGTTTTGTTTTATAAATAAAACATTTTTTAAAAACCCTACTATTTCGTGTTACTAGTATCCTTCTTAAATATAGTTTTAAAATCTGTTTTTAGAGAAAGAGGGAGCGAGAGAAACATGGATGTGAGAGCTCACCTGGTTGGCTGCCTCCTGTACACACCCCAACGGGGACGGAGCCCGCAGTCTGGGCGTGTGCCCGCCTGGCCTGTTGTTGTGCAGGATGACGCCCCACCGACTGGGCCGCACCAGCCAGGGCTAGTCCTGTCCCCGTTAGAATAGATGCCGGGGGAAGTGCATGACATACCCATAACACCTCTTTTAGAACAGCCTCTCAGACAGTTCATAAGCCTCATGAGAAATTTGGTCTCATTCCAATCTACCTACACTTTGTTTCACGCCTCAGCTGTTACACTCCAACTTCAGTCTTCTATCTTATTGAGATAGGACTTCAAGTAATTTTTTACTATTTTAGTATCCAGCCCCCATGAAAAAAAGACCATCATATTGACCACAGCGTTGGCTAGGTTCTTGCCAGGCACTTGCACATCCCTGTAAGGTGGGTGGGGGCTTCCGTTCTGAAGCTGAGAGCGGTGGCTTACCTAGGTTTTTCACTCAGGAATCCTAGCCTAAGCCTGTGCTTTGGCTTTACGATTTTTATTTTTATTTTTGTTTGTCTGGGGGTGGGTATTTGGGTGACTCCATGGGGGTAAGAGGGTGACCTAGAGCCTATATCAAAATGGTTCTCTTTGAAATTAGAAAATATTAATAAAACACCATTTATATAGCTCTTCCATTTTCCTCTTTATAAAAGTGAAGTAGTTCATTGTAGAGAATTTAGGGGGGAAATCATAGCAAGAGGAAGAAAACTAAAATCACTTGTAATCCTGTGGATGAGAAAGGGGCCACATACTAAACCTGACAAGCTCAGAGGCCTAAAGTAACCACATAGAAGGGTCCGAAAGGAAAACTTTCTAACTGGCCCTGGCCAGTGTTGCTCAGTGGATAGAGCGTCAGCCTGCAACCAAAGGGTCCCAGTTCAATTCCAGTCGAGGGCACATGCCTGGGTTGTGGGCTCAGTCCCCAATAGGGGGCGTGTAGGAGGCAGCCAATCAGTGTTTCTCATCATTGATGTTTCTGTCTCTCTCTCCCTCTCTGAAATCAATAAAAATGTGTTTTAAAAAAACCAAAACACTTTCTATCTGAAAATGAGTCGTGGTGGGTAGTCATATTGTAGTCCAGTGTCTTCCCGGGAAATCTTTACTTTAACTGCGCTTATCTTACGGTGTTTGGCATCTATGTTTATGATGACACGCCTTTTGCGAGTTCTCTCCCTCCTCCTTCCTTCCCCATTGCACCCGAGCAAAGACCACAAAATCCTTCATTGTTATTGTTATGTTCATTGTTAACTATCCTGTACCCGCAAATGTAAAAGAAGTGTGTGTTTTTTGGGTTTATCCAGGCCCAGAAATTCCCCCACTTTCTCCTGCATCCCTAACCTGTCACCATTGGATTTCATGTACCCTTACACTTCTTCCTTTGATTGTAATTTATAAAATAAGGCGCATAACTGCCCTTCTCTGGAGCGTTTTCTCAGTCGGTTGAGATTTTGCTTCCTGGCATTTGTCATCAGTTTAGCTCAAGTAAATTCATAAAAATTCTCCACAGGTTTAAACGTGTCTTATGTTGGCAATCCTAACTCCCAAGGCAATGGCTTATTGTCTTCCTTTCCTTCACAATCTAAGGGGTGGGGGGAAATAGTGTTAGAAAAAATTATGCATATTTTTATAATTATAAGCATGACATAAGAACCAGAAGTCATCAAAAAAAATGACGAATTACAACGTATCTATAAAAGGTCAAAAGACAATTTTGTAAAAAGATAAACAATAAACTGGGAAAATAAATATATGAATCAAACAATTTAAAATGAAATGAGTAGACAGTTCACAAAGTCATTATATGAAAAGATGATTAAACTCAAAATGAAAGAAATGAAAATTAAAGCAGGATTTTCCCCCTAGATTGGCAGAGATTGAGATTTGGTAAATTTTTTATGAGAGTCTGGAGAAGCATGTTCTTCTAACAACATTTATTGTTTTATTAACCTGCTTTTAGGGGAAGGTTGACTGTGTTATAATTTCAAATGTACATACCTATTAACCCAGCAAACCTTCTTTCTTAAAATTTATCCTGCAGGAATACATATCCAAATTAGCAAAAATAGACGTACAAGAAAGTTCATTGCAGCATACTTGTAACACTGAATCACAAACCCACCAACGTGCCCGTTGGTGAGGGGTTGGCTGAATAAACTGTGGCCCGTGCACAGCAGTTAGAACGGGCCGGTCTGTGTGGCCACAGGGCCGGTCTCTTAGACATAGTGTTTAAAGAAGAGCAGTTTGTAGGATAATGCCATATGATCCGATTTTAGTTTTTGAAACTGTGTGTGTGTGTGTGTGTTTGGAGCTTGCATGTAAAACAGTCTGAAATTATATTTGCCTCTTCTGCCTCTCAAATTAAGATTGTTGATGACAAGGATTATATTTGAGGGATGGGATTTTTACTTTCTATATGTATTACACATTCCTGCATTATTTGGAATTTTACACTGAACATGTATTCTGCCATCAAACATCACAAGAAGGGGGAAAACTCTGCAGGAAACACCCATCCATCATATTGCTCATCATCAACAACTTTCTCCAGTTGTACAATATGTGACCTCTGGGATTGGGACAGGAATCATACCCCTTCAATATATTGTGTTTTTTTAATTGATGATTTCAGGAAGAGGGAGGGAGAGAGAGAAACATCAATGATGAGAGAGAATCACTGAACAGTTGCCTCCTACATACTTCCCACCAGGGATCAAGCCCGCAGCCTGGGCATATGCTCTTACTGGATCTTACTGGATCTTACTGGATCTCACTGGATCTTACTGGAATCAAACTGTGACCTCCTGGTTCCTGGGCTGAAGCTCAACCACTGAGCCACACCAGCCAGGCAAGCTGTACTCCTTTAACTGATGAACCTATAATTAATCAAAAGTACTGCCGAGACCAGTTTGGCTCAGTGGATAGAGCGTTGGACTGCGGACTGAAGGGTCCCGGGTTCGATTCCGGCAAGGGCATGTACCTTGGCTGCGGGCACATCCCCAGTAGGGGGCGTGCAAGAGGCAGCTGATCGATGTCTTTCATCGATGTTTCTGACTTTCTATCCCTCTCCCTTCCGCTCTGTAAAAAATCAATAAAATATATAAAAAAATAAAATAAAAAATAAATAATCAAAAGTACTTATTAACATAATGGGTCTTTTCTCTCCCCGACTCTGTCTTGTCTAGATGAACTCTTTGCCAGCAGAGAGGATCCAGGAAATACAGAAGGCCATTGAACTGTTTTCTGTGGGCCAGGGACCTGCCAAAACATTGGAGGAGGCCAGCAAAAGAAGCTACCAGTTCTGGGACACGCAGCCTGTCCCCAAACTGGGTATGTGTGTGCTTTCTTCATCAGTAGAGGGTGGGAGGCAAGGGGTGTGCCTTAGCTGTGCTAAGGGTTCCATACTTACTCTGGGAGGGCTATATTGTCCTGGAGTGCCTTGGGGGATATTTTTAGAGGGTAGTCTTGACAGTGCAGGATAGAAAAGGCTATTGTTCAGGGACCTTATCGTTGCACAGTAGCACACTGAAACGAAATAATGGTTCTTTTAGTCCATCGTCATCCAGTACGAATCTACAAAGAAAAACAATGCGTTGGCACATGCTGAATGGGGGTGTCTGCCCATGAGTCTGTCTTCCCGCATAGATGTTATAGAGAGCCTGTCTTGTTTATCGGGGCGGGTCTTTAATCCTGGGATGGCGAAACCTTCAGCCTCTTCCCCTTATCTCTGGCAAATGCACGCTTACAAAATACAAAGCAATTTGACATTTTACTTAATGGTGATGGTTCAACAACTGGAATACCATATGCAGGTTTGGTTGGCACCCCTTATAAAGGTTGTAATGAACTCTTAAAAGGTGGGATAGCTAGAAAATCTAAAAGGACTCCAGAAGAGACTGGACATAGCGGAGTTAGAAATAACCTGAGACTAAGCAACAGCTGACCTTGATGGCTGGCTTCAGAGGGTGGCTGTGGACAGAAAGTTTCCGGAATGGTTGGGCCCATTTATAGCCCTACTCCTGTTTTGTGTGTGACCAGGAGAGTAAGTCTGTGGAAAAAATCGTATTTTTCAACACAAAAGTGGATGACCTTCAGGGTGTTCCTGTTACTGCTCCCTCCAGAAACAGTGTGACTTGGCAGTGTGTTGGGTGGGGAGGACGAGGCAGCAGGGGCAGGGCCAGGCAGGGCCAAGGACTGGTGAGGGACAGCTGTGCCCAAGGAGGTTTGTCTGCTCCAGGGGTGGGGAGTGGACAGTTCAGAGCCTGGCTACTCACTGCTTCTCAGACCAGCAGGATGGGCATTGCTTACGGGTGTGTGGAATTCAGAGTCTCAGGCCCCGCTCCAGACCTTTAGAATCAGAACCGACGGGGGGGTTGTGTCCACTTTGAAAGTTTCAGAAGCTCTGCTCTAAAGCAGATGCAGTTCTTGGGCAATCTAGATGAACTCTTTGCCAGCAGAGAGGATCCAGGAAATACAGAAGGCCATTGAACTGTTTGCTGTGGGCCAGGGACCTGTGGGGACGCCGTACCCCACAGGCAAACCTGCTGGCTGGTCATGAGCCGTGAACCGGCAAGGAGGCACTATTCCACCTTGTCTGTGGGGCTGCCGCAGCCAGCTAGGTCCCGGCCCGCTGCCTAAGCCCTCGAGCAGGGCTTTGGGGCACAGTGACGCTGTTCCCGGGGCGTCACTGGTAACAGGTCCGCGCGCTCTCCCCGCTCGTCAGCGAGCAGGAAGAAAGCAGAGAGCCACGTGCTCGGCCCCGGAGTGAAATGCATGGAGAGACGGGCTGTGGCTGGATATCGTGCCTTGTTATCGGATGGGGTTTGGGGTTGATTTTATTTTTCACTGGGAATTTGCAAATGGGTAACTTAACTCCCTTTTTTACACACAGTGGAACCTGGGGATGAAGCGAATAAAGTAATAGGCTTCTGTTTCTCTTCAGTCAGTTATTCTTTGTTTTTTGCCTCAGTTTCTCTACCTGTGATTACAGAAAGTGCTGCATTTTTGCCTGTCTGTTTTCAGAAAGTTCATGAGGAAGCCACACGGCGGGTCACAGGCCCGCTGCGCCCAGGAGGTGCGGTGCGGTGCGGTGCGGTGCGGTGCGCTGTGGGTGCGCGTGCTCCTGTGCTCTGTGTGCGGGCTTGTGGAGGAGCCGTCGCTCTGAGCAGCTGACCAGCTGACCAGCCTGCCTTTAGGTCCATCGCCAGTTCAGGCCTTTGTTTCGGGAATCGGCCCGTAAAGTGCCGCGTTACTGTGTCGGCTGCTCCGCGTGACGGAGGTGCCCTTAGTGTTGTGCCATTTCTCGTAGTTGCCTCTGTATTTTCCACTGAAATGGGCTGATGGTTGTAAAATTCAAGTATTTCAAGTGAGCCATGTTTTCACTACTCCCCACCTTGTTGGGACTGATATAAATTGTTTTCTTCTAAAGAGACCTAGAATTCTTTAGAAGTTTAAAATCACCCTAAATTCCCCATTTAAAGGCCTTCTAAACAGCAAGTGTGTTAGGCTATGTAACAATTCTGTGTGCTCCCAAATAAAATTTTTTTTTTTAATATTTTATTGATTTTTTACAGAGCAGAAGGGAGAGGGATAGAAAGTCAGAAACATCGATGAGAGAGAGACATCGATCAGCTGCCTCCTGCACGCCCCCCACCGGGGATATGCCCGCAGCCAAGGTACATGCCCTTGCCGGAATCGAACCGAGGACGCTCAGTCCGCAGTCCGACGCTCTATCCACTGAGCCAAACCGGTCTCGGCCCAAATAAAATTTTTAATCTCTTTTTCAGATCATATTTCATTTTTATTTTAAAACTGTTTTTAAATTTATTGATTTTTAGAGAGGGATGGAGGGAGGGGGAGAGAGAGAGAGAAAGAAACATCAATTTGTTGTTTTACTTATTCATGCATTCATTGGTCAATTTTTGTATGGCCAGGGATCTCAACCTTGGCCATATCAGGACAGTGCTCCAACCAACTGAGCTAGCTACATCGCCAGGGCTCATTTTACTTTTTAAAATATACATATTTTTATTGATTTCAAGAGGAAAGGAGAAGGAGTGAAAGAAACATCAATGATGAGAGGGAATCATTGATCAGCTGCCTCCTGCACACCCCCCACTAGGGATGGAGCCCGCAACCGGGCCCTGTGCTCTGACCGGGAATTGAACTGTGACCTCCTGGTTCACAGGTCAATGCTCAACCCCTGAGCCACACCGGCTAAGCACTTTTAAAAATATATATTTTTATTGATTTCAGAGAGGAAGGGAGGGGAGAGAGAAACATCAGTGATGAGAGAGAATTATTGATTGGCTGTCTCCTGCACACCCTCCACTGGGGATCGAGCCTGCAACCCAGGCCTATGCCTTTGACTGGATCGAACCCAGGACTCTTCAGTCCACAGGCCAACACTCTGTCCACTGAGCCAAACCGGCTAGGGCTCATTTTACTTTTAAAAGCCACCTTTGTCCATTTCATTTGCCAGCTGTTGCCACAGAACTGGTGCATTCTTAGATTTCATGAACAAGCGGTGAAGCAGTGAATAGAAATGCCTGTTGCACGCAGGACCTGGTGACCGGCTAAATTAAAAGATTTGGCCGTGAGATTATTATAGTACAGTCATGTGCTGCACAGTAATGCTTCAGTGAAGAATGGACCACACAGCCCGGCAGGTGTGGGTCAGTGGACTGAGCATCGTCCCAAGGACCAAGAGGTCCTGGGTTCAATTTCCGGTTGGGGCACATGGCTGGGTTGTGGGTTTGATCCCTAGTAGGGGGCGTGCAAGAGGCAGCCCATCAGTGACTCTCTCATTGATGTTTCTAACTCTCCCTCTCCCTTCCTTTATCTGAAATCAATTAAAATATATTTTTAAAAAAGAAAAGAATGGACCACATATACAATGGTGGTCCCATAAGACTGTAATGGAACTGAAAAGGCCTTATCCCCTAGTGACATTGTAGCACAACATATTGCTCATGTGTTTGTGGTGATGTAGGTGTACAGACACCTGCACTGCCAGTGTGTAAAAGTGTAACACGAGTAGTTGTGTGTAGCACACAATACTTGATAGTAATAACTGACAGTGTTACTGATTTATGTATTTACTAAAACGTTATTTTAGAGTATACTCTTTCTACTTACTAAAAAAAAGTCGTTGCTGAAAACAGCATGTGGTACTAAGCTGACAGCGGCCTTCTACATCTTGTGTTTACCACATTTCTTCATTCCATCATTTTCTCTTGTGCTTGATTTAATGTCATGTTGTTTTGTGCAGTGTTGTGCTCCACAGGCTTGCAGCCTAGGAACAGTGGACCATACAGTAGAGCGAGGTGGGTGGCAGGCTCTGCGATCTAGGTTTGTCTAAGTGCACTCTGATGCTCGCACTAGAAGAAATCACCTAACGATGCGTTTCTCAGGACATGCCTCTGCTGGCAAGGGGTGCATTACTGACTGTACCATGGGGAAGACCACTGGTATCTTACCCATGAAATCATTTCGGAAAGTAATAATAGCAAAAAGATTCTGAAGTTAAATGTATTTTGGAAAAGAAAGTTCAATATGAGGAAAAATAGACTTGCAACTAGATAAGATGAGAGTAGAAATCCTTGGTACTTTCCAAGGACCTGGCCCTTGGCTTTGTACTCAGATTCTACATGGCAGTAAGTTGGAAGTGCATTGACTTTTATTAAATTACTTCCCAAGTGCCACTTCATGAATAAACCAAAAGGCCAGTTTCTAAACTAAGGAAGAAAAATGTCGGCTCTCTCCTAAACAAACCTTCTGGGGAGCCAGACTGTAAATAGGTATCGGCTGCTTCTCTACTATGTAATCCCCCAGTGTTGCCTGCAGTTTCCAATTTGTGACCCTAAGATGTTTGTCATGTTTTATTTCTTGAATATTTTCTCAGAAGGTGGTACATCTTGTAGAGTCAGGGACCTTGCCTTTTCCTGGCTGCATCCTAGTGCGTGATGTCTGATGCTCGTTGGTGTTCAGTGAACAGGAGTGGAAGAGTTGCAGGGTTAGTGCTGAAGGTGTTGCCCTCAACTCATAGCCAGGGTCCTGGCCCCAGGGTCCCGCCTGGCGCCTCGATGCCGTCCTCTGGTTCAGGAATGGGCCCGGTACATGGTTGTTGCTGTTGTCACAAAAGAGCTTTGTTACAGCTTCTGCGCTCACCGAGGCTGATGGGCCAGGGCCGCGACTGCACCCTCGCCAGCCAGGAGGCAGGAAGCCAAATTAGTCAGGGCTAATGTTTGTCGCTCAGTAACCAGGGGGAGATAGAAAGGGATTTCCAAAAAACAACCACCTTGGATCCCAGGGATGGTTCTGAAGTTTTGCCATGAATTGGCCTCAGTCAGGGGCCAAGGGAGGCTGGAGAGATGGTCTGCAGTTGCCGAGCACAGATTGTTCTTCAGCTGGGGACGCCTGGGGACAGGAGGAATTGTTCTGGTTGGTTTTTGAACGGAGCTCCTTCCCGCCCCCAGGAAGCAGAGGTGAGGCTCACGGCTGTGTGCTCTTCTTCCAGGGGAAGTAGTGAACACCCACGGCCCCGTGGAGCCGGACAGAGACAACATCCGCCGGGAGCCCTACACCCTGCCCCAGGGCTTCACCTGGGATGCCTTGGACCTGGGGGACCGGGGTGTGGTGAGTAGTCCCGGCAGCCACAGGTGTGGGTTGGGCACTTCCACAGGGAGCCCTGCAGTCAGTGGAGACAGCTTCTACTCAAGCCTTCTGCAAGGACTCTCCTAGAGCTGAGCCCAGCAGGTCTGAGCAGACCCCCACATCTGTTGCCTCTGCGGCCTGCCCAACACCACAGAATAGCACTTGGCTTCTCTGGCAGGTTGAGAGTTTACCCCTGTAGCTCTTCAAAGTGGCTATCCTTTTTTCAGGCTTTCATTTTTTATTTTATTTTTTAATGGTTTGAGAGAAAGAGAGGAATGGGAGGAGAAAGGTGGGGGTGGGGAGGGGAGGAAAACCGAGAGAAACATCTGCTGGTTCCTCCCGGATTCAGGGCACACGTGCCGAACCGGGTCCTAGGCCTGTGCCCTGACAGGAATCGAACCGGCGACCCTGCGGTGCGTGGGCTAGTGCCCACCCACTGAGCCGCACTGGCCACGTTTTGCTTGTTCGTTCGTTCGTTCGTTCACTCCCTTTTCTTAACGAGGAGGTGTTAATTGGGTGACATTCTTGGTTGTCACTTCATGTACTTAGTGTGGCATGCTGGCCCTGTGGCTCAGTTTTCTGTTACACTGTGGTGCGCCTGTGCCCATTTCAGGAGTCCCTGCCATGCCTGGGATGGAAAGGATTTGTGAGTTTAAATAGTGTTTGGTAGTTTGCCTTGTCCTTCTGAAAAGCTTGGAGCCCCAGGGTGTCAGAGTTGGCCCCCATCTGGCAGAATACCTCTGAGACACACCTGTTTCCCTACAGCTGAAAGAATTATACACCCTCCTCAATGAGAATTACGTGGAAGATGATGACAACATGTTCCGATTTGATTATTCCCCGGAATTTCTTTTATGGTAAGTTTAAGGGCTTTCTTACAGTTCTGGGCCAAGCCAGAGAGCAGAACCACCACAGAGCCTCAGATTTTCCATCTCCACTGAGCCAGCCTTTGAATGGCAAGGTAATTTCTGAGTTCTGCCTCTCTAGCAGACTTGCTTCTAGTGGAGCTTAGCATCGAAGCCTTATTTAAGATAGAATGACTGGGTGAGGGAGGCTTTGTGGAATTGTTACCCGGAAGAAAAGGTCATCTACTCTATGCGGACTTTATGTAAGAAGGGGAAGAGCAATGAAAGCTATTGATATTTAAGAAATTAAAAAGGGGATCATTTTCTATCCATTTTCTGAGTACGCTCGGTTGTATGGAAATGGCCTTGAGTGGCTGAACCATCCTGGGCCACATTTAACATCCAGGAAGGTAGAGGATGAGGCTGAAGTGTAGAGAGGCTGGAATGGAGAGGGGATGGAGGAGGGAAAGGAGACCAGAGCAGAAAAAGGGGAGTGATGGGGCCCGGAGGGCAGATGCACACCAGTGCTGCAGGGGCTCCCTGATTGGCTCCCAACCATGGGGCTCACTGGACTCAGAGCCAAGGAAGGGGCCAGTTCTCTGGCTTAAGCTGTCAGAGTGCGTGAAGACAAAGAGGTTGGATTGGTTATAAAACCTCAGAGTGACAACCTAGGGTTGGGTGGATAAGTAGGCCAAGTGGGCTGAGCAGCAACAAGGGACTATGACTCAATTCCATTGTGTCCGGGAGCGCGTGGCCCTAACGGGAATTTAGGTGCTAGCCCGCAGGGACGCGGTAGCAGAAGGTTAGAACCAAACTCAGCTGTGGACCCCAAACAGCCCGCCCTGCCTGCTGGCGAGCAGCACCACAGCCCCTGTCTCTTCTAGGGCTCTCCGGCCGCCTGGCTGGCTCCCCCAGTGGCACTGTGGGGTTCGAGTGGTCTCAAGTCGAAAACTGGTTGGGTTCATCAGCGCCATCCCAGCGAACATTCACATCTATGACACGTAAGCACCAGCGCCATCCCCCCACTCCCACATCCCTACCACCCTGCTAGGTCTGGGAGGGAGAGGGAG
Organism: Antrozous pallidus; assembly: GCA_027563665.1. Lineage (NCBI taxonomy): Eukaryota > Metazoa > Chordata > Mammalia > Chiroptera > Vespertilionidae > Antrozous > Antrozous pallidus. The sequence goes on from CM050526.1 coordinate 39,741,342, forward strand.
AAACACAGGTACCCATACCTTCCACTGAAGAGAGCGGGAAGGTCCCATGAAGGGAGGGAGCTCAGGCCCTGGGAATAGGAATTCATAGGAAGAACTGTCTTACTCTCAGCTGTTGCTGATGCTCTTGTCGGGGACCTACAGGCCAGTGCAGACCGGACCGGGAGCCCAGCGGTTGCACCGGCATTAGCACCTGTTGATGTGCTTGAGCAGCTTCAGCAATGGGCTCTCCTTCAGATAGTCGTGGGGCCTTCGTTCTCCCTGGAAATGTCAGAACCACCTGCCATCGTCTTCTAGACTTAGGGCTTGTGGACTCTTGTTGGTGTCAAAACCCTTGCGATCCTAGAATACCCTTGACTTCTCTGTGAGCTTTTCTATCTGCTGGGGAGGGGCTCCCGCAGCGGAGTCATCGGGGAGATGCTGGCAGTGCCTTCGGATGAAGCAGTTTGCTTGAGTCCCGCTTAACCTCCGAGCAGCCTGGGTTGTGGTGAGAGCAGCCCCTTGCCTGGTGCAGCAGAGCACGTGCCGCTGCTGAGCCTGGTGCAGCAGAGCACGTGCCGGTGCTGAGCCTGGTGCCGGCGGAGCACGTGCCGCTGCTGAGCCTGGTGCCGGCGGAGCACGCGCCGCTGCTGAGCCTGGTGCCGGCGGAGCACGCGCCGCTGCTGAGCCTGGTGGCGGCGGAGCACGTGCCGCTGCTGAGCCTGGTGCCGGCGGAGCACGTGCCGCTGCTGAGCCTGGTGCCGGCGGAGCACGTGCCGCTGCTGAGCCTGGTGGCGGCGGAGCACGTGCCGCTGCTGAGCCTGGTGGCGGCGGAGCACGTGCCGCTGCTGAGCCTGGTGGCGGCGGAGCACGTGCCGCTGCTGAGCCTGGTGGCGGCGGAGCACGTGCCGCTGCTGAAGGCCGGTCCCTGCAGGGAGGCTGCACGTGCGGGTAGGGATTGCCTCACCTGTTCGAAGCCTGGTCACGGTTTTCCTCCCCTTTAGAGAGAAGAAGATGGTGGAGATCAACTTCCTGTGTGTCCACAAGAAGCTGCGTTCCAAGAGGGTGGCCCCTGTCCTGATCCGGGAGATAACCCGGCGGGTTCACCTGGAGGGCATTTTCCAAGCTGTTTACACGGCCGGGGTAGTCTTACCGAAGCCGGTTGGCACCTGCAGGTACGTCTCCCTGCCGGCACTGGAAGTCCGGGCACGTCGAGTGGTAGAGCTGGGTCACGGGCGGTCACATCTCCGCCTCAGCCCGGTGCTTGCCCGAGAACATCCTGCTCCTCTGGTGTCTGATCAGGGGCTGTGGGTGCCCGCGGGAGCGGGTAGGCAGCACGGAGGAGTGCAGTTAGGGAGAACAGCCTGGAAAGTACATCGTGCCCTTTCCAAAGCGATTAGCCATTCTCAGCTCCTGTTCATTCCTGCCATTTGGAAATAAGAGGTCAATCTGCTATGGTTTTTGTTTTGGGGTTTTTTCGTTTTGTTTTGTTTTTTGTTTTCGATGGTATATCACAGAAAGTCATCATCTTTACACATGCCCCTTCCAGTTTTTTCAGGTAACATCAACTCAACCACACTCTGAAGCATCAATGTGATCAAAATATTTTTTTAAAGTTTTTTCTTTCAAAATATTATTCACAAGATGTGGCAAAAGTTATCCAAAGAATCTCATGAATCTTCAACCAGCTTCTCAGTTTCTCACACTGGGGATACATTATGTAGCTACTAGAGGCCTGGTTCGGGAACTGGTGCACCAGTGGGGCCAGTCTGGCCTGCAGGATCAGGCCAGACTGGCTCTCTGACAACCCCTGAAGGGTCCCAGATTGCAAGAGGGAGCAGGCCAGGCTGAGGGACCCCTTCGGTGCACGATCGGGGCTAGGGAGGAACCCAGGAGGGCTACAGGGCGTGTCCAACCCGTCTTACTCAGTTCTTTGGTTTTGGTTTTTAAGGACAAGCCCAAATCTGGGTTTTTATGGCAAATGTCCGCAACTTTTAAATGGTTGGCCCAGTTTTGTTTTGAATATTGTGTGGGCCAAAGAGAGCGTGTCTGATTGCCCGTTACCCAGGGAGAACCTCTGACTCAGAAAGTTGTTTGAAACAGTCAGTCTGTGCCTTGCAAACTTCAGAATAAAAACACCGGGCGATGCGGTAGAGGGAGGAGGCGGCTAAATGTCTGTCGAGAACTCTAAGTCCTTTATGTCTCTCCATTGACTCGGTTCCAGGAGCGGGGCATGCTCTTCCCAGACAGCTACTGTAACAGGCGCTGCTTTGAAATTGAGAAAGCAAAATGGAGAAAGAGAATCCAGGAAGAGCTCTGGCAGCTCCACATTGCCTGCCGGCGGAGGGTGTTGGGGAGCCAGCCGGGCAGTGCCGCTGGCTCAGATGTGTGTCTCTTGTGCCACCTGCTGGCCACCTCGGGATCTCCATGCCATTGTCTCTTTTTTTTTTTTTTTTTTTTTTTGGTACTTTGCCATTTTAGTTCTTAAAAGTTATCTTGATTGTTAAAAATAGTCACTGTTCTCTTAATGGGACTTGCCAGAACCCATTGAGGACAGGACAATTGTGTCCCCACAGGTACTGGCATCGGTCCCTCAACCCACGGAAGCTGATTGAAGTGAAGTTCTCCCACTTGAGCAGGAACATGACCATGCAGCGAACCATGAAGCTCTACCGACTGCCAGAGGCCAGTGGCGCCGGGGCGCTGGGCAGGGGCAGGAGAGGGGCAAGGCGGAAAACGGACTCGGCCCATAGTTTCCAGATTCCTGACTTTCCGTTTCCGTTGTTTTCTCCCGCCTGTGGCAAAGGCTTTATTTTAGTTTGGCTTCCTCAGTTCGCCTGCACCGGGGCTAGCTTCTCTGTTGGGCTCAGAGAACACCTCTTTTCTACACTTTTAGCCTAAATAGAAAGACGAGTCCACTCTCTGAGCTGCAGTACCCCCCAGAGCCCAGTGTAACTAAGCCAGAGGGTGTCTGCTGCCCCTCTGCCAAGTCAGGTAGAGGCCGGAAGCCCAGCTTTTAACTCCAGTGCCTCCATCCAGACTTTGCCATCGGAGGATGGGCACCCTGGAGGGAGCTGGTTTTCTGTTTGGGACCTCAATTTGCCTTGTTTCCCAGCAAAATAAGTGCTCCGTGTGCTCTCCAGGGGCATGTGGCTTCAAGGTCCTAATGCATCTTCAGACCGCTCCTGTCCCCTCAGGCCTCTTCAGGCATCACAGTTATTGGGTGTTGGCCTAGAGAGGGCTGCCTGCCCGGACTGGGTTAAGCCACTCAACTGGATTAGTCCCCCTGGGATCGAGCTCACCCATCACTGGATTGGGGTCATTCGTGTCCCATTTTGAGGGACTGTGGCAGCGGCTAGACACCGTCCTAAAGCAGCAGATTTGGGGGGGCCCAGTTTTGGTTATGGTGACAGAGTTGTCCTGATTTCTGGCTCATTGGAAATTCTTAAGGTGTGTAGCAACCAAAGAATGCCTCTGGGTCTCCCCGCGTGGCTGCTGTAGTGTCACTGCGAGAGCTGCCTTTACAAACAGGTCAGCGCCTCCCTCGCAGCTTCAGGATGAGCAAGGAATCTTAGCAGCGATGAGCCCCGAAACTGCTCTTTTAAAGCAGTGCCTGCACCGGGAAGCAGTTACGTCAGGCAGTGCCGGTGGATGTACATCGTAACTCCACCCCGTTTTCGGATCTGCTGACCCCACCTTTACGGATGGAGTCTTTGGGAATATTCTCTCAGCCCTCGTATAACTTCAGAGCATCACAGGGCCTCATTCCACTGTTTGAGGGTAAATTCCGGGAATTTAGTGCTTTTCTTCTGAATTTAACTTGCATGAGTGTTCCTTTGAGGGACTACTAGTACAGTGCCATCCAGGTGGATAAAACAAGCACCCACAGATCTGGGCCTAGGGGTTCCATGGGGCCTACAGCTCAGAGCCCACCTGTGAGGTGCTCTCAGTCTGTAGGAGAGAGACAAGTGTAGGACGAGATTCAGTTCAATGGGAGATGTTGAGGGCTCAGAGGAGAGGAGCCCAGAAGGTTTTCATTGAAGCCAGGGGTAGCAGTGGGCTGGTCCTACCCCATCACGCCCATCGGTGGTCTAGTTTCCTCCCGTCCTGGCACCGCTCCCATGCCCTGGGCAGTTCTCTCCGTGGGCTGTCCTGGCAGCATGTAGGATGCTTTAGCGCATCCCTGGCTTTTGCCTGTCGGATGCTAGCAGTGCCTCTCCTGCTCGTTGTAACAACCAAAAACGCCTTCCGGTTGTCAGATGTCCTGGCGGGAGCCGGGGCAGAACTGCGCTTGGAGAGCCGCTGGGCCGGGTCAGAAGGCACAGTCAGAACAGCCGCCGGTTCAGGGACAGGAGATCTGTGCTCTGTGTTGAGTTTGGGGCACCGGGGGGCGGGGGGGGGGTGTTTCTTAGGAAGACGGCCTGGGCATGTGCATAAGAGGTGAAGCCACAGCCTTAGCAAGGAGGGAAAAGGCCAAGAGACGCTGGAGAAGCAAGACTACCTGAGCGGACATGGTCAACGGGGGAGGGCGTTGCCAAGGGTGACAGGATTCTGTGCGAGGGCCTGGGTGGACAGACCCAAAGTCGGGTAACGGGAGACTTGACATTTTTGGTGCCTGTAGGACTTGAGAGGAGTCGGGGTGCTCACAGTCGGCATCTGATGCTGTTGTGTCTATCCTCCTTCCAGTCTCCCAAAACAGCTGGACTGCGACCAATGGAAAAGAAGGACATTCCCGTCGTGCACCAGCTCCTCACCAGGTACCTGAAGCAGTTCCACCTCACGCCGGTCATGAGTCAGGAGGAGGTGGAACACTGGTTCTACCCCCAGGAGAACATCATTGACACCTTCGTGGTGGAGGTGAGTGGGGAGGGTTCGGGCCTCTGACCACTCACAGAGGCGTCCCCCTCAAGTGGCTAGGCTTCCTGGCCGCAGTGACTGAGAGCCAGTTGACGGGCATGTTGGCACCCTAGACTTCCTTGGCTATCTGTGCTTGCTCCTCCCTAAAGACAGGAAGTTGTAGTTTGCATTTGCTAAAATGATCCCTCTGGCCTTGCTGTGAGCCCTTCTCCCTCCCATCACCCCTAGTCCCCATTGGTGACAGAGAACTGAGCCCCTCTTAGGTGAGCCTGCAATCCTTGCCTGTCGTGGCTTGAGGTGGTGCTGGTCAGGCATTGGGGTCACATATCGGGGGAATGAGCCACAAGGAGTCTCTGGGGAAGCGCAGGCCAGGAAAGAACTGACAGATTCAGCCCACATTCTAGCCTGGATTTTCCCTCTGGCTCTGTCCTCAAGTGCGCCAGCCAGTGTCTCTTCTCCTCCCTGCATATTCTGTTTCAGTTTCCACCCAGTTGTTTAGGGGGGCAGAGCTGCCTGTGGGTGACGTGAGAGCAAGGGAAGACCACTTGTTCCCAGACCACAGGATTCCCATGCATGTGTGACATTGCCTCCTTTTCTGTCTTCCCTTCAGAATGCAAATGGCGAGGTGACGGATTTCCTGAGCTTTTACACGCTCCCCTCCACCATCATGAACCACCCGACCCACAAGAGTCTAAAGGCTGCTTATTCTTTCTACAACGTTCACACCCAGACCCCTCTCCTGGACCTCATGAGTGACGCCCTTGTTCTCGCCAAAATGGTGAGCAGCAGGCTGGAGGGAGGGTCAGCTCTGGGGCAGGGGCAGGGGCAGTGGCATGGTGAGCACAGCTCAGGGTTGTAGCTGCCCATGGGCCAGGAGCTTTGAGCCTACCTTGTCCTCTTGCTCTGCTTAGGGAAGAGCCCAGCAGTTGTCAGCCAGCAGCTAGAAACTAGGAGGGAGCAAGGAGCATCCACATGGAGTGAAGGCATTGAACTCCTCCTGATTTATTTCAGTGAGTTTCGTTCTCACGGGAGGCGCTGCCAAGGAGCCTGATAGCCAGGCCGCTGGGGAGGAGCGGGGTCCTTACGACTCCCCAGCGGGAACGGGGAGACGGGTCTGTCGTGGCGAGTCATTGGAGCTGACTAGAGCATGAGGGAGGCCCAGGTGTCATCCCAGAGCCATCCGCAGTCAGCCCTTCATTGCGGGTCTGCCTGCCGGGAGCCGGCTCGCGGTGGGGCAGCTAGACCAGCGGTTGCAGCCTTTCGGACCTCACGGACCTCTAGAGGTCCACGGACCACTGCTTGGCGACTGCTGAGCTGGACGGTGGACAGTCCAGTCCCTGCCCTGAGAGCTGCTGGTCACAGTGGTGAGGTGTAGGAAGTGTCCTCGTCACAGTCTCCGAGCAGCACTTCCGGTTCTGAGATCACAGGGTGTGCGCTGGAGGCCGAGTCGGGGTGTCCCAGGAGTGAGGAGCAGTGCAAGGGCTGCAGGAGCTGCTTCTCCGAGGAAGGGGCTCCGGGTTGGTGGGGGTGACTCCGTATTTCAGGGAAGTGTGGCCTGGGCTCCGAGTACACCGTGTGCTTGGAGGCTCCCTGGGAGAGGCAGGCAGGATGGCCTGGGTGTCCCGAGAGCCGGCACTGGCGAGCGGCGCTCTGGAGTTGGGAGTCAACACGGAAGCAGCCAGAGCTTGAAGGAAGTCGCCCTGTGGCCACCTCGGTGGTTCTGGCAGGACAGAAAGGGCAGGAAGGTGAGCAGCTTTTACCTCTCCTCACCTGTGCTCTTGCTCCTTGCCGCTGTACAGAAAGGGTTTGACGTGTTCAATGCGCTGGATCTCATGGAGAACAAAACCTTCCTGGAGAAGCTAAAGTTCGGCATAGGGGACGGCAACTTGCAGTATTACCTTTACAATTGGAAGTGCCCCAGCATGGGGGCAGAGAAGGTATGTGAGCTGGGCCTGCCCAGGCCGGGAGTGGGCGGAGCAAAGGCAGGGCGTGGGACCCAGCATCAGTCTGGGCCCTTGTTGCCTGGTTTGGCCCCTGAAAAGCCCCTCCCTCGAATGGCCGGACTAGTGTGAGGGTGGCAGAGGTTGGGCCAGAGCCACAGGAGCAGGAAGGCTGTCTCCAGCTTCTCTTCCCACCGAGAGTCACTTCAGCTGGCGGGGGCAGGGCACTGGGACTATCAGGAAACCCTGCAAGGGAACTGCCCACTGTTAGCCAGGAAGCCGAGGGTCTGAGTGAGGGTTCCCCTCTGCTGGGCTGCTGCCCTCACCCCAGCCCTTCTTCCACCGCCTCAGCCCTTCTTCCCGAGCCAGCTGCCGAGGGCAGCCCGGGGCCACCGTGTGGTCAGCAGTTAACAGAGTAAGTGCTGGACAGAGGCCTGCTGGCAGTGCTCAAGGTGCAGGCGCTGCTCTCAGCATGTGGGCAGCAGAGGCTGAGCATGAGCCTCGGCTCGCTGTGAGTCGCCCACAGCCAAGCAGCCGTGGACTCGGGTCCATGGGGGAGTGGGAGAAGCTTCAAACAACTGTCAACTCAACTCTGCCTCTCCGATTGGCTCTCCAGGTTGGGCTGGTGTTACAGTAACCAGTTGCCAGTGAGATTCTGGATGAAGCCACTGAGAATTCAAACCAGGAAATGGAACCCCACCACTTGGTCCAATTTTCACAAACGTGAGAATCCCTGGCAAAGGGAACAGAAGTGAACCGGCTTAACCAAACCGCCACTGAACTTGACAATTGTTTTGCGATGGCGTAGGCTGCGTGAAGTCACCTCTGGCCGTGTCTGGTCTCCGTTTTCCAGTTAATCACATCCTTATGCAGCCGTGATCAAGGGAATGTAACTGCTGAAAACTAGCTCGCGATTGGCATATAATGGAGTTAACGGGTGAATAATAAAAGTATATATTATATATATATAAATATTTTAAATATCTTCCATGTTCCAAATGTACAAGGATGTTCAGTCTCTGACGAAAAGCTGAATCCAGATCATTCCTGAAACCCAGACTCCAGGACAGTGCCAGACACACATCGCCAGTGAGTTGTTCTCTGGAAGCCCACTGGCTCGTCTCGGGGGAGCAGGAGAGGGTGTGGGCAAGTCTGTCCAGTTCCCCTTCTGAATTGGCTGGACTGGTTGGCTTTGAGAAGGCAGAGTAAGGTGAGGGACTGTGCCAAGCTTTGGGGAGGGCCTAGGTCTCAGATTGCTGGCGGAGCCAGTCCTACCCAGAGGCTTTCCTGCGGCCCGGGGCCTTTCGGCATTCAGAGTCGCAATGGTGGTCGTCTGCGGAAGCAGCTTTCATTAACAAGCCCCCTCTCCGTCCGCGTGGCCTGCCCCGTTGGGAGTCATCCTGCCAACTCTTTAGCCAGCTGTTGCCAATCTTATAAGCATGAGTCCATTTCCAGGGGTGACTGGCAGTTTGAAGGGGACCTTTGACCTCCTTGTAGCATTTGGGACTTTGTGGAGACCGTGTCAGTGCAAGGCCTGGTTAGCTCATCTTAGAGCCAAGAGCCAGCACCGTCATGCCCAGGGTGGCTGGGCAGGGCCCGTGTGGGTTCCCAGGCCCCTGGCCTGTGCCTTCCAACCCAGTGGCCATCTCTTGCGCTCCTTTCCAAGACAGCCTGCAAGGAATGGCAAGGAGTGGTGGCTAGACGCCAGTCTGAACTTAACAGAAGTGATTTCATGTTGCCATTGTCCGAGTGTGGTTTTCCCTGACGGTGTTGGTGGGTTTTGTGGTGGGGGTGACGATGGTTATTGATGCTGCCAGTATCCCCACAGTAGGGGGGCCTCCGGTCACGTGGCTGTTGCTATAGGCATTCCCATTCCTCACTTGTGCTCAGCCAACTGGCTGAGGGAGGATTTGGCTGTAGGATTGTCAGCAACCTGCACCCAGGTTTGTGTGTAACTTTTGCTCTAGGAGAAAGGAAGGCGTGGATAGTGTGGTGTGAGGTTTCCTGGCTGCTTCCACCTCTCGGCTGCTTGTCGGGGGAAGGAAGTCTTAGCCAGGAGGCCAGACTCAGCCTGGTCTTACCAACTGCAGCCATGCTCTGCAGGCTAGCAGAGCCGTTTGAGGCTTTGGGTTTTGGTGAGTTTGGCCAGAGGTTCATTCTGCAGTCCCCGAAGCTGGAAGAAATCATGTGCTTGGCATAGGGGCTGTGCCACCTGCTGCAGTGTTGCCTGCTCTGGTAGGCTGGATTGGGATTTCATCAGGCCTCTAGGGGCCGCCCTTCTCCTGTTGTCCCTGCTCTGCAACCTGCAGGCACCAAGGATCGTGGCTGACCTTTGACTCCTTGACTCCAAGATACCAAGATACCCAGACCAAAGAAGCTGCTGCTCTTAGCAAGATGTCCGCTGCGTTCCGCAGACAGGAGGAGTCAGAGAGGTGGAGGCTTGCCTTACAGCTTGAGACGTCAGACACAGCACCCCGAGTCCCCGGCAGCTTCTAAGGATATCAGAGAACACAGTGCCAGCTCTTTCCTGCAGGCCAGGACCTGAGACTTGGAAACGCTCCCTGTCTGGGCCAAGTCCTAGCCTGACTGCCTCCGAAATTGGGGTGCACAGCAGCCCTGGAGTTTGCCTGGGTTGACCCAGGTCATAGAATGGAAACTGAGAGGCCTGTGGCTCCTCTGGAAGAAACTGATCTCCTGCAAAGGCCCCAGTGTCTCCCTCCAAAAGCACGTGGCCCCTCCTGGGACTCCACTGTCGTTCATGCTGGGGACGCTGCCCCACCCCCAGCACCCCCCGCCAGGTCTTCGGGAACTGGCTCAGTGGCTGCTGCTGGACTCCTTTTTGTCCACACGGTTTCTGGGCTCTTCACCAACCCCTTCCAGGACTTCGGGTCAGAGAACCACTGTTTGGGATTCAAGACCTCCCCCGAGGCGTTCTGCAGGACGGCGGAGCCATGGCTGGCTGGGAGCAAACCAGGGAAGGACCTGGGACCTGCCTCCGGGTGTGGCCCTCGCACTCTGCCGCCTCCTTTCCTTGCTGACACTGGGCTTTCAAACACACGTGTCTCTACATGTTTATCTCCTGCCTTCGGACTGACTCTGCATTTGATCCCCGACTCCCTGGCAAATCCCCGTGGCCTCCCTGTCTGTCGGGAGCGAGCTGCGTAGAAAAAGCAGCCTCGGTTCTGCACTGAGGTCTGCGTAGGGCTTGTTACCCCACACATGCCTGCGCTCAGAGATGCTGCTGTCTGGTTTGAAGGCTGGCCCATGAGCCACTTCGCCGTGCAGGTTTGTGGGAAGTGCCAGCCTTTTCTGCACCTCCCTTCTAGCTGCCAACGCCTCTTGCTCGCTGTTCGCTGAAGCCCGAGGGTGGTGTCCCGCTCGTCTTTACTTCGTTGCTCCAAGGTGACCAGCATCCAACCAACCCAAGGGGTGTCCCGACGGCCCGTGCAGCTCCAGGAAGCTGTGGTCAGGGAGGGCGAAGGGCATCAGACGGGAGGGGCAGGTTTATGCTAGTCAGTGCCCACCTGCAAAGTGAGGGGGTCTGCGAACACTGCCCCTGGGGGGGCTTTGTGGTCAATTTCATTCGGTTAGGTGAAAAGTGCGGGTGGCTGCAGGTGCCGCATCTTGGACAGGGACGGGGAAGCTGCACCTTTCTGTCTGGGCTTCGCTCTGGGCTCGGGGCGAGGCCCATTTCCGGGGCGGGGGGAATACCGAATGCATTGTTGCGCTGATACAGCTCACTCGTTTCTAATAAAGGAAGCAGCTGAATAAACCTCCTGCCCTCCTGGTTTTGCTGTGGACAGCAAGTGGCCATGGAACCGATGGCAGCCCGGCTTGGACTAGAGTGCCCCCCTGCAGTGGCAGCACCCCCCCCCGAGTGACAGTGCCCCCCCCCCCCCGTGGCAGCGCCCCCTCCCCCCTCCCGAGTGGCAGCGCCCCCTCCCAAGTGGCAGTGCCCCCGCCCCAGGGGCAGCGCCCCACAGAAAAGGCTGTTGTGCTCACAGCTCTGGGCAACTTTTGAAGCCTCACAGCAAGGCTGCCCCCTTTCAGAGCAAACTTGGCGCCTCCCCCCAGTCCTCTCAGGCGCCAGCCAGGAGCCAGGACTGGCCCAGCTTCCCTCCCTGTAAGAGGAGCAGCCGGGCCGGTGCCAGCCAGCACCAGGCACCGCGGCAGGAGCAGTGCCCTCGGGTCTGGGTCGGTGGCTCCGATGGGGGGCGCAGGCACTGCCCTGCCCACCGGCCCGATGCCACATCTTCCCTGTGGGCCAGCGGTCTGTGGAGCCACCAGGCCCACTGCCACCTGAGCCAGCTTCTGAGGGGCCTCCCCATCCCCTTCTCTCGACCCACGCTCCTTCCGGGGCCCCAGGGCCGGTGCCTCAGCCCTTCCCCGGGAACTGGCCCTGAGCTGCCGCCAGGTCCGCACTCCGCCCTTGCTCGGTGCCGGGGCTGCCCGAGCCCACATTTCACCCGAGGCCGCCTCTCTGACAGGTTCGCCTGGACCGTCCGTCACCTGTTGCCTCTGCACACGCCTCGCATCTCTGCCTCCAGGCCTTCATCTGAGTCTGGGTGCTGGTGGAAGGTGAACCCCAAGTCTGGGGTTTGTGTACTGAGTAGACAGAGGTCTTGAACCCCGCTGAGCCTGGAAAGTGAGGGTCTGTCTGGGGCCCCTCAGCCAGTGCCCACCCCTCAGACCACAGTTCCGCTCTGGCAGGAGCTTCCCAGCTGCCTCCCCTACCCGGGCCCCGCCGGTCGCTGGGCAGCTTGTGATCCGTGTCCTCCAGTCTTCGCTGCAGCCCCCTGCAGGGAGACCTCTGCGCCCCGGGCCTGCGCCCTGCGGGGGGGAGCCACGGGGCTGCCCCCTCCCGGCCCCCCCGCCCCCCCCCCGGCTCGCGGTGGCAGTGGTACAGGCAGCTTGCTGCTTTATTTTAAAACAGTCTTGCTCTGTCCACTCAGGGCTCTTCTGTGAAACGAGCTAAAAACCTACTTCTCGGTCCCCGGGGCTCCCCCTCCGCTGTCCCCGCCTTAACAAGGGAAGGAGCTCAGGTTCGAATGCTGTGAGAGCCCAGGAAGCCCCAAGGAGTCTCGGGGCAGCTGGTGCCGGTGGGGGGCCGCTGGGGCTGGACTCCTCTCGGGCAGAGGGCTGAGGCCCTGTGTCCTGCTCCCCCGCTCTCCTGGCACTGGCAGACCTGGCTCTCGATAAACAGGAAAGGTGGCCCGGCTCCTTGAGTCCTCGGCCATCTCAGGCGCAGGGAAGAGAGCCCTGTTCTTCAGGAGGCGCCGGGGCCTCGGCGCCAGGCCGGACGGCACCCTGCCCTCTGCTCCGGTCCACCGCACGGAGCCCTGTCCGCGGGTCAGTCGGGCCCTCGGCAGTGCTGGACTCGGATATGGACAAAGACGGTGGCTGGTGACAGCGAGGCCCCGTCCTTGGAAAGCAGGTGGATGTGGCGGTAGCCTGTGGGAGGGTGCCGGGCGTCAGATGGGCGGCCCACATCCCGTCTCTGGGGGCTGGGCCCCGCCTGGGCCTCCCGCTCTGGTGAGCAGCACCTGTGGGCCCGGACCTCTCCCTCCCCACCCCCACCCACCTTGCTTCAGGCTGCCGAGAGGCAGTGTGACCTGGCCCACAAAGTCATTGGGGGACGCGGTGTCGTAATCTTCCACCACAAACCGGACCAGCACCAGCTCCGGAGCCCGCAGCCGGAACTGCAGCGTCTGCCCCCAGTGGGGGTTGAAGCCTAGGCACAAACGGGCACGGCGGTCAGCCAGCGGGCCTCCCAGCGCCTCCCTGCACCCTGCTGTCCCCCACACACTGGCAGGCCCACCCACCATTGTTCAGCACGTAGGTGGTCTCCTTTCGGGCGCAGTCCATGGGCACCCCGTGGATCTCAACACGCACCAGGGGGTCCACAATGGAGCTCGGCTTCTCGGCGTTCAGCTTGGGCAGCTGCTGTGCTGTCAGCACCTGTGGGGGGTGAGGAGCCTCAGCGGGCCCCGCCCGCCACGCAGCCCCCAGCGTCCCCGTCTTCCCCGCTCCAGGCGGGTGCCCTGGGCAGCCAGCTCCGAGCCCAGGGGAGGGCACGGCCCAGGCCGCTAACCTGGATGGTGAGAGTGGTTCTGGGGGGTCCCGGGCTCTCGGGGTCGAAGTCTGTGTCGGGCCGCCGCAGGCAGGCGGGTTTCAGGACGTAGCCGCACCGCCCGTTGATGAGGAAGCGCCCAGCGTTGAGGTCCATCTCGTAGCCTGGCGTCTGGAAGTTCAGGGCCACTGTGGACACAGGGGGGTCAGGGCGGGCTCTTAGTGGACCTTTCTTCACCCTCAGGTTCAGGAGCCTCACTGCCCCCTGTCCCCGCCGCCGCCCCCCCCCCCCCCCCAGCTAGGCACAAGACTAGCCCCTCTCTAAGGGCCCAGATCTGGGGAGTGCTGCTCTGTACCCACGTGACTTGGTAGGGAGGAAGGGGGGTGTCGTGGCAGCCAGGTGATCTAGATTCTATTGTCACCTCGTATCTCTCTCTTTTTTTAAAATTGATCTCAGAGAGGAAGGGAGAGGGTGAGAGAGAGAAACATCAATGATGAGAGAGAATCATTGATCGGCTGCCTGCTGCACACCCCTCACTGGGGATCCAGCCCGAAACCCAGCATGTGCCCCGACCAGGAATCAAACCGTGAGCGACTTCCTGGTTCATAGATCGACGCTCAACCACTGAGCCCCTCCAGCCAGGCAACCCGGTGTCTCCGGAGGCTGGAGTGTGGGGCGGGGGCATATCAGAGAAGCCTCCCCCGCGGGGCCAGGCCGGGGCCAGAGCTGAGCCCTGCGGTTTCTACACCGGCCCCACGGGGACCACCCTCGCCTCCCTTGGCAGCTCTGCATGGGATTGCAGGGGTATGTGTGCATGTACGTGTCAAGGGGGCCATGGGGGGGCGGTTCTAACTTGTGCTTTCATAAAAAATGTGAGACTCCGTGGTCAGGAACAATGACCCAGGAGCCAAGAGGTCACTGGTTTGACCCCCTGGGGGGGCACGTGCCTGGGCTGCGGCTCTATCCCCAGTGGGGGGCATGCAGCAGGCAGCTGGTCAGTTTCTCTTACTGACGTTTCTACCTCTTTCCCTTCCTCTCTGAAACCAATAAAAATATATTTTCAAAAAAGAACAAACAAGACTGACTTGTTCTTCCTCGCCCTGCTCAGATGTTTTAATACGTGTTATTCCCATCACTGCTGGGGCCTATGACGAGCCCCGAGGCCACCCCACAAGCAGCCACGCACCCAGCTGGCAGCCTGCGTTCCACATCTCCTGGGGGCTGTAGTTGGCCGAGTTCATCCGCAGCCCCAGTGGGTAGACACGGGTCAGCTGCCGGGTGTTGTGCCTGACAAAGCTGTTGCCTGGTGGGGAGGTGGGGGTGCTGTGACAGGCGCCTGGGGTATCCCTGACCTGGTGTCAGGGATGTAACCCCAACTCCAGGGACAGACTGGGGACAGAGGCTGAATTTCCACCCCCACTGCCCCTGCCCCAGCTCTTCTCTCGGACACACTGGGTGTGGGGCCCTCCTGAGGAGGTTGCTGGAGTCCAGGAAAGGGCAGGGACCGCTCCCAGCCCCAAACCCTGCATTCCTGCCTCAGCATCTGGAACACTGGCCCCAGGCTGACATCCTGTGTGTCATCGCTCGTCCCACACACCCCTCCAGCCTCACTGGCTTCCTGGAACCCTTCCTGCAGGTCATGCCTCCAGGCCTTGGTGCAACCTGCTCCTCCTGTCTGGACACCCCTCCCCTGTCGCCTGGCTGCTTCCTCCTCACCCGTCCACCACGTGTCTTCCCAGGCCTCACTGCTCAGCAATCCTTCCCTGACCTCACCCCCTCGTGCTGGGCTCCTCCAGCCTCAGTCACGGCCCAGCTGATCACCCTGCACGTAATTACCAGCTCCGACCGGCCCATCACCAGGCTGTGCGCCCAGTGAGGGCTGACCGCAGCCCTTCTTCCCTGGTTCTCTCCCTGCTTGCCGGGCCTGGTACTGGGCACTCATTCTCTGGGGTCTTCCTGACCTCTTCACCACCCCCCACATCCCTCTCAGCCTCCTTTCCAGACCAACTTCAGGATGCTCCCCCAGATCCTACAGGCCCCCCGATGCCAGCTCTCCTGGCTCCTACCTGCCTCTCGAATGAGCTTCTTGGCCTTGCGCTCGCTGAGGGAGCTGACCTGGTAGGGCTGGGGTGGGACGGGGGCAGGGCGCAGGGTCCGAAGGCGCGTGGCACAGCAGTACACAGCCAGGGCCGACAGTTCCGGGGAGATCTGCTTGGCCTAGGAGATGAGCCTCAGAGGGTTCCTCTAACCACAGCCCCAGCTCCTCCCTTCCCTCCCTTCGCCACCTGCCCAGCCCACCCCGCTCACCTGCCGCTTCTGCTCTGCGGCCTCCACCCTCTCTTCCTCCTCCTCGTCCTCCTCGTCCTCCTCCCGGTCCGACAAGATTCGACCATCCTCATTCCGAGCAGCTGGCAGCTTCTTCCCCTTCACCAGGACCCGGCCCTTCAGCTGCTGCAGAGACCAAAACGGAAGGGTTAAGCCGGCTGGTCAGTCATTCAGCCACCCCGGTGTGAGCGGCAGGCAGGGGGTGAGAGGAGGAAAAGACACACAAAGATGAGTGTTTTCTGATAGAAAAACCGGAAACAAGCCAAGAGGTCATCAACAGGGGACTGGCTAATGAGGCCCCTCCAAACATCAGAACCCACACAGCAGCCGCTAAAACGAGGGGGCAGCTGGGGATTGAAAGACAAAAAGATCTCGCCTGGAAGAAGTGCAGAACAGGAATCACAGGCCCTGGGTGGTGTGACATTTGAGAGAGAAGGTAGCTATGGGGTGGGTATATATGCATGGGGAAACTCCTAAAGATACTTTGTGTGAAACAGGACAGGGGTGAGCCCAGTAGGGAAACCCATTTCCCACTGAATACCCTGTGTACAGTTTTGTTTACCGTACGTATGTTATTTTCATGCTAATAAAAGATCAAGAGACACACATACCAGGCTGAGTCAACATTTTTTGCATATTTGGAATAGGGAGTAGGAGTGTTTTCTCAATGAACCAGAAAAGTACATGTCCTGAGGGAGGGGGGGGAAGATAAAATGCTCTGGGGTGCCCTGACCAACCGGTTTGGCTCAGTGGATAGAGCGAAAGGTCCCAGGTTCGACTCCGGTCAAGGGCATGTACCTTGGTTGTGGGCACATCCCCAGTGGGAGGTGTGCAGGAGGCAGCTGATCAGTGTTTCTCTCTCATTGATGTTTCTGGCTGTCTATCCCTCTCCCTTCCTCTCTGTAAAAAATCAATAATATATATATATATATATATATATATATATATATATATATTTTTTTTTTTTTTTTTTTTTTTTTAATGCTCTGGGGTTTGGAATGAAAGGAGGCAGGACCACCTCTGGCCAGAATGCTGGGAAGTTTCTCAGGCCCCAAGAAGAGGCAGCTGAAGCTGCACCAGAATTACAAGCAGGTGGCGCTAGGCAAGCAGATGGCTGGGAAGGAAGCTCCAGGTGGAGACAATGTCAACCAAGACCTTCAGGGTGGGACCCGCCCTGCCCAGCTCACAGGGATTCTGTGGGCAGGGAGGCAGGGAGGAGCGGGAGGTCAGGGCCAGGTCACTGCCAGGAGGGAGGGTAAGTGGGTCTAGTAAAGATGGGCAGCAGGAGATTGATAAAACCACTGGGTGGCAGATGTCAGATGAAGGCAGGAGCAGGGGGAGGTCAAGGCAGAGAGAGGTGAGGGGCACTGAACAGGGAAGTGGCATGAGCAGGGGTGGATGGTGGAGCCCAGACAGACCCTTCTCCCACCTAAGCTGAGGCTCTGGGAGCCGCACCTCTGGGGATGGCAGCTCTTCAGGGTTCTGGGAGTCCAGTGGCTGTGTCACCAGCATGTCCCCCAGGATGGTGTGAAGGTGGCCGGCCATGACAGCCTGCTGTTCCAGCCCACAGTGGTTCTCAAGGGACAGGATGACAGGGTATGGGGACAGCTGTAGGGGGAGAGGCAACAGCTCAGAGTCACCCCCCCTTCTTTCCTCCTCCCATCCCAACCAGAACCCCTACTACATGCAGCCCCAGCTCCTTCAGAGGAGGGAGGCTAAACCAGGGCTCTGAAAACCCTCCGGGTAGGGGAGACTGAGTCAGTGGGATGTGGGACACACGCTGCACAGGGAGGGACAGAGGTCAGATATGGGGCCTCGGGAAGGGGTGGACTGTCTGGGAGGCTGAGGGCAGCTGCAGGAATATTTTATTTTATAAATGCTCTTTATATGTTAATGGCATTGACCATGCATGCCGTTAGTATGCAAACTCCCCCTCCCCCTTCGTCATGTGTTGGTGGTAAGATTTGTGTAGCTTGACTGAAATTGCGGTGTTATGTAGACACCATAGTATGCCAAGCTTCTCTCTCTCTTATTGGCTTACTCTTTGGCAACAATCATTAAAATGTCCTCCAAAGTTTCCTTCTGGAGATTGTGAGACTGTAATACATTTACTGACTGTGAGGGTGGGAGAAGGAAGCCCCTCACTCAGCTTTATTCTACCCACTGGCTGGCTGTCCCAGCAGCACCTGGTCCGGGGATTCTCTGGGCAGTGGTTTCTTTAGGGAGGACTGAGGGGGGCTGGGCTCACCGTGAAGGCGTGGTCCCGCACGGCCTGGACCACATCTCGGAAAAGGATCTTGGAGGTGAGCGTGTGGCCGTGGTAGATGACCGGCTCCCCACCCGGCCCCTCCCAGCAGTCCAGCTCCACACAGCGGCATCCCTGGGCGAAGGCTCTGGACGGATAGGCACGGGGTCATATGGTCACGGGGTGGCACGGTCAGGGAAACAGGTGGGCCCCAGGAAGCCCACAGTGGGAGCTGAGCCCCATTTCCCCCCGCAAACCGGGCCTCCAGAAGTGTTCACTGCCACCTCCCCTCCACCAGGTACCTAACGTAGGCCTCCGTGCTGCTGAGCCCCCCGATCTGGGAGTCGGTCAGATAGGTGTTGTGGGAGGAGGAGATAAAATAGTGGGCGAGGGGCTGCCCCATGTCCTGGCACATGCTCGTGTGGGCCGGGTTCAGGGCATCCCCCTCTGGTGACAACAGGTACATCATGAAGCCGTCCAGGGTCATCAGCTCGTGCTGCTTGGCTGCAGGGAGGGGCAGAAGACAGCATCAGGCCACTCAGGGGACCCAGTCCAGCCCCAAGTGCGCCCAAAGCTCACCCCACTTAGTAGTGATGAGCTACCGACTGGACTCTACAAAGTGATGCCGTTTCAATTCAGGCACCCCTGTGAGGAAGGTACATTACTGGGTCACTTTACAGATGTGGCAGCTGAGTCTGGAAGTGGCGAGACAACCTCCTCAAGATGGCACCCACCGCCCACTTATCCGGGGACCCAGATCTATCGGACACCAGCTCCTCTGTGAGAGGCCACCTGTCTCATTGAGCTCATAGGTCTGGATGAGCTGCTGGGCGTGGGCCAGCGTGACGCTGTCCTCGCCCTGGTCCTCCAGGAACTCCAGCAGCTCCGGGGCGCTCAGCACGCGGTCCTCGCCCGAGTACCGACGGAAGATCTCCTCCAGCTCCGGGCGCTTCAGCAGGCGCCGCAGAAACTCCTCAATCTCAGTCCCCTCCAGCCGCTCGTTGTTGGAGTGGTCACACTCCTAGAGAGCGGAGGGCGAACTCAGAAGAGGGGACACGTGGGGAGGCTGGCCTGCACTGACACCCCCATTATCCTCCATGGCCGGGAAAGCAAACGTCTCCCGTTCACTGGTGGAGAAACAGCTAGGGAGCCTCCGGGCGCCTGCAGGGCTGGTGCTCAGGAAGGTCTCGGGGGTTCAGTGCCTGTCACTCCGGGCCATGACCTGCTCTAAGAATCAAGATGTGGGGGGAGTCCAGTTGGTGGGGCTCAGAGGTGGAGGTTCGACCTATGACCAGGAGGTCCACGTTCAGGGCACAGGCCCCGGTTGTGGACCCAATCCCCACTAGGGGGCGTGCAGGGGGCGGGCGATCAATGAATCTTATCATCGATGTTTCTATTTCTCTCCCTCACCCTTCCTCTTTAAAATCAATAAAAATATATTAAAAAAAAAAAAGATGTGGGAGGAAACCAGTGTCCCTGGGGCAGGCCTGGGCTCCTGTGCTACAATCGCCCTCCCATCCGTTACCATCCTCAGATCCACGTTCACACCAGCGGCCAGTGAGCGGCAAAGGACGGAGGATCCACATGAGCTGTGGGGCCCGGGGCACAGGAGCTGTGGTCCCGTCTTTCAGGGCCACAGGCTGGACACTTTGTCGGCATCCCCACAGGGGCCTGCCATGTGCTCTGACTGGGCCATGGATGCAGAGCCCACCGTGCGCCCCGTCTGCGCCCCCACAGGCGCGGAGGTGCCGCACGGGCCACAGTGGAGGAGCGTGTGCCCGTGGACCCGGGAGCCGACTCCTCCCTTCGCTCCTGTGTGCAAACCACACATGGTCACCTGGGCAGAGCGTTTTAATTGTAAAGAAATGAAAACGACAGCCCTGCTCTCACTTGGGAGTGGGGGGGAGGCCCAAGGTCCTCCCTGCCCCTGGGGTCTGCCTGAGGGGGGAGGGAAGCCCCGGGCCAGCACCCCCATCGGGCCCATGGCCTCCGGGGAGGGTGAGAAGGGCAGGAGGCCCAGGTGTGGCCTTTCTGCTGCAAGAGGCCCTGTGGGCCCAGAAGCTGGATGGACAGGAGAACGGGCTCCAGTGGGCAGGGAGGACGGAGAGCAGAGGCGGGGGCGGCGCCCACCTTGAAGAGGCGGTAGGCGTACATGTCGTTCATGTCCACGTTGACCATTCTGAGCAGGCTCTTGATCTCCTTGAAGCTCATCTTGCTGTCCTGGTTGGAGTCCGCCCGGTGCAGATAGGAGTGGATCCAGGTGTGGGGGCTCAGGAAAGACCAGCAACAAGTGGGCACACCCCAGCTGGCCGGAAACTGGCAGGCTGTCACCATCCCCTGGCTTGGGGGCTCCCCAGTGTCCCCCGTGGCCTGGGGGCTCCCTGAGCACAGCGGCGGGCTGTCCTCCACGGGGCTGGGCTCCCCAGAGCCAGGAGGCCACATCCCCACCCTCAGATTTTAAGACAAGGGGCCAGGGGCTCAGGTTCACACTGTGGACCCCGAAAGAACAGGCCCGCCTCCCTGCACGAACACCCCCACCCGCACCCCCCATCGGCCCCGGGCAGGATATTGGTCCAGGCGCTCCCGCTGGCTCATGGCCTCCAGGCGCGCGCGCAGCTTGGCCAGGCCGCGCACCCAGCGCTGCGCCTCCTCGGCTGTGGGCGCCGCCAGGTCCAGGTTCTTCCGGCGGCCCTTGAAGGCGATGGTGAGGCAGCGCGCCGGCGCGAAGGCCCCCCCGAAGCGCCGCAGGCCCTCGGACTGATGGCCCTCGCGCACGGCCTCGATGTGCTGCACGAAGACTGCGCGGGGTGCCCACGCGCGGCCGGGTCAGCGGGGGCCGGCCGGGTGGTGCCCCTGCTGTCCCCGGCGCCCGCCCGCCGCCCCGACTCACAGATATGCTGCGACGGGGCGTGCGGGATGCGCCGCTGGAACCACACGGTCAGGCCGTCCTCCTGCAGCCGGTACAGCCGCTCCTTCTGCCACGTCCGCGAGCGGATCTTGCAGAGCCGGGAGCCGCGGAGCATGGCGCGCACGTCCTCATCCTCCGTCAGGCCTGCGGGCGGGAGACGGGGTGCACTGGAGCCGCGCCCCCAGGCCCTCCTTCCCGCCTTCTCCCAGGAGAGCGGCGCCTCCCGCTCTGAGCCCTGCAAACCCAGCCGGGCCTCTGCGCAGCGGAACATGCCCCCATGCGGGTCGGACTTGAGGCTCCGTGTGCCCCCCGGGTCCCCCTGCGAGGTGTGCCAGTAACAGGCCCTTCCTCCCCGCCAAGCAGTGGGCTCTGGAGGCCCGGACAGAGCAACCCCTCCGGCGGGACCGGGACTCAGGCCTCACGGTCACCCCTCCTGCCACTCTCCGCCCCCAGGCCCCCAGCCTTCACGTCCAGAACCTGTCACCCACAGCCTCTCCCCTTATTTGAAATCCTGACCATCAACCACGCCGTCTCACTATCTAACCTAAATCTCTCCTGGGCAACCCGAGCTCCTCACCTCTGCTTTCCCAGAGACAAGGGAGGCCAGCGGAGGCCACTGTTTCGGGGCCACAGGTTAAAGCCCCCGGGCCCTGCCCTGGCGAACCAGAGCTGGTCCCCAGGACCTTACGTGTGCGCTGGTGGGCCCGCTGGAAACACGGTCTCCGGTGATAGCTGGCACTTGCCCAGGCACTATGACAACCCATGTCACCCCTCCACCCACAGGTCCTCTCCTGTTAGTGCCCACCGTCCCTGTAAATGTTAGGGGCAAAAATAGAACATTGGGGACTAGCTATGGCTGTGGGAAATAGCAATCACGCCCTGTTATCCCAGATTGCCTTGTTCAGGTTAAAGGACACTAACCCAGCTGGGAGCTGTACACCCTCACCTTCCGGAACCTCGGAGTCGACCTTGAACCTGGGAGTCAACCTTGGAATGAAGGTTGTTATCATGCCAAGATTAACAACCTTGTTACCCAAACAATGGCGTCCCACCCCAGGCGGCAGAGCCGATTTCCCAGGCCTGTAATCCCTGCTTCTCCAGGTAATCTTTGTCCTCCCACCCCCTGTGAACAGCTGGCTGCGGGAGGGGGAGGTTTGCCGAGCAGTTTGTGGACGACCTGCTGCTCTCCCACACTGTCTGCGTTACTGGAATAAACGCTCACCCCAGATTCAACCCTGTCTCTGCTGAAATGGCTCAAGTGGTGACAGGCCGCCTGGACCCCTGGGTTGTCTGGTTTCATTAAAACAAAATGCGTATAAACACCTACTGCAACCCCCGCCCCCCAACCCCCGTCTTAACACACAGGAAACATGCTCAGTCTCTGGCCAGAATTCTTCCCACCCCCACCTCCCAGGGGCCGGAATTCTAAGGAAGTGGTGGAAATATTTGCCCTTGGCTATGAACTGAACTTTTCAGCTCCCATTCTCCTCCTTCCCCCTTCCCCACCAACACCTGGGCACAGGGGATAGGCGAAAGCAGAGTTTAATTAGTTGTTTGTTTTATATTCAGTTTAGTTTACCTAAAGAGAAGTTCACGCATTTCGTCTCCGTGCATAAAATGGAAATCTCAGTAGTACCAGCTAACAATCCGAAATTCAGTCCAGATTCGGCCCATCCCGGTGGAGCCACACCCTGCTTGGATTTGCCTCCACAGGGGTCAAAACCAAAGGTTCAAGAGCAGGGACAATAGGAGGGGTGGGAGCCAGACAAACAGCAGAGCCCCGCCTTTGGGGAGGAGAGCCCAGTTTCCAGAGAACAGGAATCTGGATTTGTGTGTGAACCCTCCAGATTTTTCAATGTTGGCAACTAAGTCCCACAAACAAAACCCCTGAAATACTACTCTGTGGGCCGAAGGAAACATCATGGCCGGGGGTTTCTCTTCCTCCCTTTATTTTACTTATCAAGCCCCCCAACTGGGTTTGGCTTTGTGCCCTGTGGCCCCAAGGCCCCTGCTCACCCACCTGCAAACTCTGACCTAAGGAGCCAGGTCTAAACCTCTGGGCTTTCCTCTCTCACTCTCTCCGGGAGCCTCTGTGCTCCCCGCCTTTCTCTTCCTCATTCCGAGCGCCTCACGCACGGTCCAGCTCAGACACGACCTCCTCTGGAGAGTCTTCCATAATTTGCCCTCAAATGGGAGTTGTCCCTCCCGGAGCACCAGCAGCACTTTTTACTTCAATGAAGATAAACAAACACCCCACCCGCACTGTCATTCCAGTGGATGGACTTTAATAAACCCAGAGGCGGGGAGGAGACCAGGCCCCTAACCTCAGTGCTTGTCCTAGAGCCAGATCTGCAGGCACTTTTCTGACAGGGAGGCAGCCGGACAGACAGCTCCACCTCCAGCCCTGCCCCTTCTCTCCCGAGTTCAGAGCAGAGGCCTGTGGGTCTGGGTTTCCCAACCCTGGCTGGGCCTCATATCTCCTGCGGGAGGTTGCAAAACCCACGGCCCACAGGTTCTCATCGAGCAGGTGCAGGCTGGAGCCTAGGCGTCTGTGTGTGAAAACCGGCCCGTGACTCTGAGGGCCCCTGTGATCGAGAATCAGGGTGCCGGGGGCAGGAGAAGTCTGCCATCCTTGGAAGGCTAAGGTCCCCCTGAGGCCAGCCTTGGGGCTCTAATGGCCACACGGTGTTTCTCAGGGTTTAGACGATGGCCCTCCGGAAGGGGCAGTGCCCACTTGGTGCCCCCTCACCTGGAAGGAGAGGGGGAAGGTAGCATGTGCCAGGCCAAGAGACTCACCAGACCCTCGGACACCCTGTTCCCATGTCTGGGGAACCTGTGAGTTCTCTCCCCCTGAGAAACAATGGGATAGGCACGGGACAGTCAGGGAAACCTGCAGGGTCACCACAACTGAGCCCAGCCCTCCTCCACCTGCTCCGCTGTGGGGACAAGGCCTGCGTTCCCACCACTGCCAGACTGCCTGCCCTGATCTGGCCAGACCTCTGATGCCAAATCCATAGTTGGGGAAGGGATGGGGAGGGGGGATAGGGAATGACTAAGGCCGGAAATGGAGGTGAGTCACGCAGCGCCTGCTCTGTCCAGTCTTCTGCAAACAGGACATGAAGACAGAAAGTCTGGACTCTTGACCAGCCTCCCACTGGGACAGGTTCCCATGCTCAGGGGACCTTGCTCCTGGCCCTCATCCCCGGCCCCCACAAACCTGTTGTGGGAAGGTGTGACATTCCAGTCTGTCCACCCAACTCGTACTAGTCCCTGGGCCACACTATCTCCCAACCACACACCCCGTGGAAAAGCCAAAAAGAAAGCGGGAGCAGGGCCAGGCTGGGCTGGGACTGAGTCCTTCGGTGGGTGGCTCTATTTCCCCATTGCTGAACCCTGGGGTAGTGAGGGGTCTGGGGTGTCAGACAGGAGGGTCAGGACCAACAGAAGTAAAGGGGTGAGGTCAGGAGGAGTCCCCAGGCCCTGGGCAGAGATGCTGGGAGGAGCCTGGCTCTCTGTCCGCCTACCCAGTAAGCATTCATAGGTCCGGCCAAGCCCAAACCTACAGATGTTCACCCACCACATTCCTATCTGCTCGGAGCAGGTGCGCAAGCTGCCTGCCTTCTGCAATTTTGCTGGTTCTCCATCTATCCACTCTGCCTTCCAGCTGAGCTGGGCAGCACCTACCTCGACTGAGTAGGTAGGGGAGTAATCATGAAATAATAGCAGTGAAAACGAGGATGAACAGTAGCCAAAAGGTAGGAAGGACCCAGGTGGGTGGCCGTTGACAGATGCATAGATAAGCTGTGTGGTCATGGGCATGTGGACAGAAGGGCAAGACGCAGAGAGCAGGGTGTGTGACAGGCAGGAGTGCTAGGTCTCCAGTGAGGGTGTGTGGAGGTTTGGAGGTGATGTGTACATACAGGGTGTGTGCACTGGTGTGGGGGGGAGGGAGGAAGGAAGGTGGATCAGCTTGGGGAGGAAAACAGGCTACGTGTGTGTGTGTGTGTGTGTGTGTGTGTGTGTAGGCCAGTGCACACTCAGGAGGGGCACATGGGGCTCCAGAGGAATGTGAGACATGCAGGGAACAGTGACAGCCGACAGCTCCCTGCCAATGGGGGAGGGGGCGGAAGGGCAGCTTTTCCTGGTGGCTGGGGTCATGAGGCTCTGGGAGGGGACACACAACTGGCAAGGGTTCCCAAACACCTTCCCAACTGAATCCTCCAGCCAGCAGGCAGCCCCCCAGCACCCCAAAGTCCAAACATGTCCCCCTTGTCCTCACTGGCTGCCACACCCGGGGCTAGAGCCCAGCAGAGCCCACAGCCAGAGTCCATAACATTCCTTGGAGAATCAACCAAGTCAGGAAAGGCAGGCGTGCTTCCCCTGCCCCTGGGCGGGACTCGGTGCGGGGAAGGTGGCAGCACCCTTGCTGGCGGGGCCAGAGCAGCCATGAAGCCTGTGCAAGGGCAGGGGTTGTGGGAGGTCACTCCCCAGAGCTGAAGGAGAAAAGGGGGAAGGAGTAATCATGAAATAATAGCAGTGAAAACGAGGACAAACAGTAGCCAAAAGGTAGGAAGGACCCAGGTGGCCGTTGACAGATGCATAGCAGCCAGCCCCTGAGTCCTGCCTGGCATGCTCCTGCTTAGCCAGGAGGGCTGCCCTGCCCTCCCCACCACCAGGCCAGGCACCTGCCAGCACTGGGGGGCTGCTCTGAAGACCCCCCCACCCAGGGCAGCCCCACTCACCCCGCAGGGAACATCCTGGGCAGGCCATCGGCAGAGCCCTCTCGCCCTGTGGCACTTGGTGGTGTGTGCAGGCCGAGGAGGGCAGGGAGCAGGATTCTGCCCACTCAGTGCCCTGCTCACTGGGCGGATTGGGGACAGGGTGGAGCATTAAAGGCACAGAGTCAGACAGGGGCTCTGGGGAGACAGGGTTGTCAGATAAAATACAGGATGCCCAGTTAAATTTGAAATTCAAATACACAATTAATTCGGGCCAAGTGATACTAAAATATCATTTGTTGTTTCTATGAAATTCACATTTCACCGGGCATCCTGTATTTTACTTGGCGAGCCTGTGAGGGCACCCCTGGAAACTGGAAGGGCCCCTGAGAGGGAAAGGCCCTCCCAAGCGAAAATCACCCACTCATTGTGCTGAGTTCGGACTCTGAGCCAGGCTGTCGGGGTGCACATCCTCTCTCGGCTACTGCCTAGCTCTGAACCTGCTGAGCCTCAGTTTCTTCATTTGCAAGATGAGGCCCCCAGTACCGTCTGCCTCATGTGACGTGAGCATTAATCGAGCTGTGCGAAATGCCGAGCTGTGTTATAAAGGTGTGATTAGCATTCGCTCTTCCTGGCAATCAAGATCCACCATTAAAACCAGCCTTTGGCAGCGGGCAGCAGAGGCTGTGTGCCCTGGGCCCGTGACTTCGCCCCCTTCTCCTGGTTTCTCCTCTGTAATGGAGAACAGCAGCACCTTCCCCTCGGCGGCTGGGGGGGCGGGGGGGGGTTTAAGGAGGGTCTGGGCTGATGCAGGCTCTGCCCGGTGACGCCGTCAGGTGCTCACTGGGCTCTTCACACTCTTCACTGTCCCTGACTTCCTGGAG
The DNA here is from genome assembly GCA_027563665.1 of Antrozous pallidus. NCBI lineage: Eukaryota > Metazoa > Chordata > Mammalia > Chiroptera > Vespertilionidae > Antrozous > Antrozous pallidus. The sequence goes on from CM050526.1 coordinate 39,767,265, forward strand.
GCAGGCCACGCCAGCAGCCATCCTGGGCAGGAACAGAGAGGGACCCTGAGCTTCACAAATGACTCCCCTTCAGCGTGGGGGGCTCTTCCTCTTTCCTCTCCCTCGTCCTGGTCCCTCTCCCCCACCTGGTCCTAAAGGCCCTTTCTTTTCCTTGGCCTCGCTGAGCCTTTGACTCCCGAGCCACTCCCTGCCTAGTCTCTCTCTGGAGCTGATCTAAACTAAAACCTGTTCTCTGTTCACAGAAGGGGTGTGGCCCTGGCCTAAAGGCCATCTCAGGACGCCCCTGAGGGTGCTGACAGCCTGAGGGGTTTCTGCCCCACCCTGGCCCTGGCCCCTGAGGCGGGGAAGGGGCCTTCCCCGCACATTGGCCATTCCTCCCCGCAGCTGCTCAGCAGGACGAGGCAGTGGTGAGGAGGAAGGGCAGCCAGGTGACATTCTGACACCCACAGGGCTCCTGACGGTGTCACTGTGACCGAGCGCCCGTGCAGCCTTACTCAGCCTGGGCTCAGCTGCAATTATCTGTCCACAAGTGCCAGCCACTAACCTGCGCGCTCCCTGAGGGTACGGCATGGGGTTATTCATCTCCTGGGCCCCGGGCCCGCACACAGATCGGGCTGAGCAAACGTGTGTGGAATGAAGAGCAGACAGGTGCGCAGGGCATCACCTCTGCTTCCCACCCACCCAGAAGCCCTGGAGGGGCTGACTCTTTGGGCTGTCTCAGGGGCACCTCGGCTCCCACAGCCTCACCCCCCCATCCCCAACCATCACAGCTCCATAGCCCAGAGAATGACACTGTCGCCCAACAGAAACACCTTTCCAATCTCAGCCCCGGCTATACCCCAGGACAGTGGTCGGCAAACTGCGGCTCCCGAGCCAAGTTTTACCGCTCTGTTGACTAATGAGTTTGCCGACCACTGTCATAGGAGTTTCTGGAATCCATCTCTACTACCCCAGCCCCAGTCTGTCTGCCCAAATGACCCTCAGCCTCCCTCCTATGAGTCTCCCGGTTTCACCCCTGCCTTCATCCAACCCAACCCAACTTGGCACAACTCCTGCCTCCAGAGAAAGTCCCTAACTCTGTAAGGAGGGGCCCTGAAGATCTGGCCCTTCCTGCCCCTCCCCTTTGCCTCCCTCCAGTCCCTGGCCCTCAGAGGTCGCCCAGCATCTCATTTGTCCCCTCCCTCTCTGGGCATCTGACCTCCTTCCTGATGCTCAGCTCTCTAAGGGCCAGGACGTGCCTGTCCTATTCGTGGCTGAATTCCCAGGACACGGCACACTACAGGCACTCAATGACTGTTTGAGAGCACGCATGGCTGACTTTTGGAGGGAGGCAGGGATCATGTTTTATGTCTGCATAAGGAGGATGCCAGGCTGGTTGCTCAGAACATAGTGCTCAGTAAATTCAGGTCAAATGAGTGAGAGGAGGTAGAACAAGGGGGGGGGGGGGACGTAGGGAATGGTGGCAAAGAGAAAGCAAGACTGGCAATGGGGACCCGGAATTCTGCTCCAAGATTCACACAGGTCTCCTGGGCAGCCCTGCCCGTCTGTCCCCCTCAACCCCACAGCCGATCTCTCCATCATTAACTGTCCTAACAGCAGTTCCCAAGACACACCAGTTCCACAGCGCTTCACATTTTACAAGATCCTTCCATCCACAGTCCTGTTTTCCAAGCCACTCGACCGCTAGTCAGCCCTCCTTTGCCCGGCTCTGGGGTGCCGGTGGCAGTGTGGTGAGCGCCCCCTGCATCCAGCCTTTGCCCTTTACCTCCTGTGTGGTCACAGACAAATGCCCTGACTCTCCAAACCTGTGAAACGGGGCTGTACCATCCACCTGCAGGAAGTGAAGACTGAATGACACCATACATGTAACTACCCCGGGGCTGCCTGTCTCAGAGATGCTTGAGAAGTCACAATGACATTCCCTTCTCCCCGGGATTTCCCCCAAATCTGAGATGGGGATCCTGGCTTTCTGATACTGAAGACAAAGTTCTCCCCAGAGAGACAGTCCTATTGTTGCTGCGGCCCCAGAGGGTGAGGGGGCTGCTAGCCTGGGGCGGGGGAGGGCTGGCCTGCAGGCCGGTGTCTCCAACTCCCATACCTGCCGAGGGCTGCCAAGAACCCAAGAACCCGGGATACCCTAAAAGGCACGGGGTGTTGGAAAGGTGGGTGAAGGACGCCCCAAGTCTGTCTCCCGCTCCACTCTCCGGATTCTTAGGGACCCGTTCCGTGCCCCATCCACACCCCTCGCCCCAGCTCCCACTCCAGCACGCCCCGCGGGCGCCTCCTGCTGGGAAACAAAGACCGTCCTGGGCGCCAAGCCCGGCCCGGGGCCTCGGGTGACCGCAGGTGCGACCCCAAGCTGGGACGGTGCTGGCATCCACACCTCGCCACGCTCTCCCCGCCGCCAGAGCAGCCCACCCACGGCCCCCTGATCACCCGGCCCTCCCGGCTGCCCGCGGGGACCGCCCGTGCCACCGCACAGCCCCCGCCGCGCCCACCCGCACGGCCCGCCGGTCACTGACCCAACTTCTTCAGCGCCCGCAGCCCGGGCCTCCGGGTGCCGCCGTCCTGGAGAGCCGGCGGGGGCGAGGACGCGACCGACGCCGCGACCTGGGCGGGCACCGGGGGCTCCCGGCGCCGGCGGCTCCTCCAGCGGCCGCACAGCATGCCTCGGCGGCCCGGGCCCGGGCCGGTCTGCGCGCGGGGACAGGGAGCGGGCACCGCTCTGGCCCGGCTCCGGCTCCGGCTCCGGCTCTGGCCCCGGCCCCCGCGGGCGCCAGGAGAAACTTAGTGGCGCTGGGAGGGAGCGGGAGGAGGGAGTGCGGGAGGAGGGAGTGCCGGAGGAGGGAGCCGGAGGAGGGAGAGGAAGGGAAGAGGATCGGGAAGGAGGGACTCCGGGAAGGAGGGCGCGGAGGGAGGGCGGGCCGAGCACCGCGGGGGAGGCGCGAGGCGCGGGCGGAGGGGGTGGCGATCCCAGCGGGAGCTGGGCCTCCCCTGAGAGTGGGGAGCGGCCGGTTCGAGCCCCTCCCTTTTGCCCCGGCTCGTAAGTCCCCATTCGCCGGACGGTCCCCGGATCCCCTCCTCCTCGGTAACCTGAGCCTCCCTAGAGCACGGGACCGGGCGAGGGCAGCCTCCCGCACCAACACCTTTCCGGGACCCCGAACTCGGTGCGGACTCAGGCCCCTCTCCCCCCGCTCCTCCTCCAGTCCCATTGGGGGGCTCAGAGGAGAGCCAGACAGGGGACGGGTGTACAGGGGGGCTCCTCCCGGACCCCTTAAGGCCGACAGGGCCCTGGGAGCGGAGCTGTCGGCAGGGCAGCCCGAACCAAGGAGTGGGGAGCGGGAGGAGGTGGTGGGTGGGCGGGCTCTGCTGTGCCCTCCCGCACCCGGCCCGGGGGGGCCCTCCGGCCCGGGAGACCCCTCAGTGGTACAAGTCTCGGAGCTGCCTGGTCTGGAGAGGAGGGGTGGCTCCAAGACCGCAGTGGCTGGCAAAGCTAGGTTCTGGGTTCGAGGCTTGGACGGGTTGGCACTCTCACCTGCTTGGTCGCCCCGGAGCAGCCCCTGCAGGCTGCGGGGATGTCGGTGACATCCACCGTGATTAGCGTGGAGTGCGGCCCGGCGTCACGTATTCACTTACTACATGTACAGCCACCTGCATGCGTGTGCACGGAGTGGGGGGACAGCCACCTGCATGCGTGTGCACGGAGTGGGGGGACAGCCACCTGCTTGCGTGTGCACGGAGTGGGGGGACAGCCATCTGCATGCGTGTGCACGGAGTGGGGGGACAGCCACCTGCATGCGTGTGCACGGAGTGGGGGGACAGCCACCTGCATGCGTGTGCACGGAGTGGGGGGACAGCCACCTGCATGCGTGTGCACGGAGTGGGGGGACAGCCACCTGCATGCGTGTGCACGGAGTGGGGGTGCCTGCATAGCAGGCACGTGGTTTGTTTCGAGTGCCCTGGGGGGCGAGTTTGGGGGGGGAAGCCGGTCGCACAAGGTCCCTGGCAGCAGCCGATAGCGGGCCGTCAGGACCCAGGTTGGCCAGCTCCTTGCCCCGGGCTCCCCCATTCTCAGATGTCCTCCACCCAGAGGTTCCCCATTCTGGGTTGAGCCCCCCCCCCCCTTTCTGTATATTCTACCCGATTCTGGATACTTTCTGAATGTCACGTCTTCACGTCGGCACTTTTGATCCTGCAATTTCTTCCTCCAAAATGACCTTCCTCATTCTTCTCCTGGCTTACCATGCTTTTTAAAATTTGATTTGAGGAAGAGAGAGAGAAATTATTTATGCAATCACTGGTTGATTGTTTTTAATCCTCACCGGATGATATTTTTTCCATTGACTTTTTGAACGGGTGGAAGGGAGAGAGAGAGAAATATCGACCTGAGAAAGACACATTGACTGGTTGCCTCCCAACGTACACAACCGGGCTCTAACCACTGAGCAAACCAGCCAGGTCCATTGGTTAATTCTTGGATGTGCCCTGATGGAGGCCCATGGGGAGGACGCTCTAACCACTGAGCAGTCCTGCCAGGCCTCCTGGTTTAGTCCTAACCCTTCCACAACTCAGTTCCGATGCCCCTCCTCCAGAACGCCTTACTCCAAGGCATGACTCCCTGTTTTATTTTATTTTTTAATGTTTGTATTGATTTTAGAGAGGGAAACATCAACATGGATCGGTAGCCTCGCCTATGCACCCACAACCTGAGCATGTGCCCTGACCAGGAATCCCGCCGGCCACCTTTCGGTGCCCGGGAGGCCGCTCAACCAATTGAGCCACACGGGCCGGGGCATGACGCCCCGTTTTATCCACAGTGACTGTCAGGTGTCTGGAGACTGGGGTTGAACAGACGCTGGTTTCCACCAGGGGGCGAGAGGACGCCGTGCAATTTTACTATGTCCGCCAGGAGGCGCTCCCGCCCGTCTCTGACAGTCAGGGTAGGGAAGCCGGCCCCCGGATTCGCCCCTCCTGATTGGGAGAGGCACAGCTATTTGCATACTCTTGAAAGGGATGCGCTGAGTGGCTAGAGTATAGAAGCCAAATTTGAAACGGGCTCTCTCATTGGCTCATATTCCCCTTCGCAGCGTCTCGGTTCGGGCCGACGGAGCCGGGAGGTCAGTAGGAAGCCTTCGGCTAGTGGCGAGAGAGGACCCGGGTGTCCGGGCAGGGGTCTCCGCGGGGTGAGTGTCAGGCTGCCGGGCCGGGGTGCGGGGCCCGAAGGGGAGGACTGTTCGCCTGCCTGCCTCCGTGTGGCTTCCCTGTCGCCTGTCTAGGAGTTGTAGATGCACATCTGAAGGGGTACTGCGACCCTAACCACCTGCCTCTCCACCCCCCCACCCGGCCCTCTCCGCCCACCCCGGCCGCACCACACCGCTTGGGGTAGGAAAGGACTCTCTTCAGCCACAGCTTCTGACCTCCTCTGGCGTCTCAGGTCCCTAAAGAGCTGAGTTTGCCCCTCTGGAAAGTGAATCAGAGTGGTTTGTCGAGGTCTGTGCTGGGGTGGAGCCTGGACGCCTGCTCACACAGAGGCTTGTTCTTGCAGAGTTGCGCAAAAGTAGGGTCCCAGGGCTCAGAGCAGCTGGAGATGGGCACCGAGAAAGAAATCCCGGAACCGGACTGCCAGAAGCAGTTCCAGGCCGCAGTCAGAGTCATTCAGAACCTGCCTAAGAACAACAGTGAGTGTGTGTGTGTGGGGGGGACCTGCATTTGGGGGTCACGACAACTGGGGTCTGCCTCCCAGGAGACGCTATGATCCCCTTAGTTTTTGCAGACAAGTCTGCCTGGGTCACTCGATGGGTCCCCTCTGCCTACTGCCACTGGTAGATTCCTCACCATCTGTCTTCTCCTAGGGTAGCGCCCCCCCCCCCACCTCTATCCTCTTGGAACTGGGGGTGATGCTCTGCTCTCCAATCCCCAACTTCCTGCCCAGGTTATTACCGCCCCTCCTATGAAGAGATGCTTCGATTCTACAGCTACTACAAGCAGGCTACCATGGGGCCCTGCCTGGTTCCCCGGCCTGGGTTCTGGGACCCCATTGGACGATATAAGTGGTGAGCTCCCCACCGGCTGGGCAAACAAGCCTCCATTGTCAACTAGCCTCTCACAGCTCTCTGCCCCCAGGGATGCCTGGAACAGCCTGGGCAAGATGAGTAGGGAGGAGGCCATGTTTGCCTACATCACTGAGATGAAGGTGGTGGCACAGAAGGTAGGGATAGGCTGTGGGCTCCTCTCTGTCCCCAAGACCCCCACTCTTCCATTGTTGCCCCCATTATATTTCCTGCACGTTGACACCCCATGGGAATTACCACCTTCAGGCTGTTCCCCCAACCTTGTCTCTGGTCTGACTAGGCATGAGTGGAGGGTCTGACAATAGGAGCAGAGGGGAGGGCCCAGCTCAAAGGGATAGGAGGGCAGAGATGGAAGGGGCCAGCTAGTCCCCAATAAACCTCATCCCCTACAGGTGATCGACACAGTGCCCCTGGGTGAGGTGGCAGACGACATGTTTGGTTACTTTGAGCCCCTGTACCAGGTGATCCCTGACATGCCGAGACCCCCGGAAACCTTCCTGCAAAGGGTCACAGGTCAGGACCCCCAGGATGGGAGCTCTGCAGGTGCTGAGTCACTTGTCAGGTTCAGGCTGAGGGGGCCTCAGGGGTAGAGGCTCCGGGTGATGTCCCTGTAAGGAGCCCAACTACTGCCCCAATAGGGTGGGTCTCAGGCAGAGTCTGTCTTCACTGGGAGGCACCAGCCCCACCCCTGGGTGCTATGTCTCTGCAGGACTTGAAGAGCAGGTACTGAATGGAGATACTGAGACTACCCCAGAGTCTCCCTGCCTTCCCAAGGAACCAGCACCCCCAAGCCCAGGTCAGTGGTTGGGCAGGAGGGGCAGAGACCAAATACAGGCCAAGGTTGGGGGAGACCTCCTGGTGTGGTGAAGGGGAGAAGGCTGGATGCCCTGCTGTGCCTGTCAGGCCTCATGCCCACAGACAGACACCTCCTATGTTCCAGGGGAAGCCAGGAGGAGGTTTCTGAGACTTTTGTTCTAGGACCTCACTTCTGGGACCCATCTGTGCCTCTTGTGGCAGTATCTCTATTGTCCCTGAACAGGTGCCTCCGCCCAGACCTGCACTCCCCCCTCCCTCCCCCCCCCCCCCCCCCCCGCCTTCCTCTGGTCACTAACCTCCCTACACCCTCCCCAGAGTCTCGGCCACCCAGGGATCCGGACCCCGAGGTTTTCTGTGATTCCCTGGAGCAGCTGGAGCCTGAGCTGGTGAGATAAGCCCTGTATCTTCCTTCTCCCACCCCACTGTGCCCTGGCTGCTCCCCTGCTCCCTTTGGACCTTGTGACTTTATCCCAGCAGGTCTGGGTGGAGCAGAAGGGCGCCCCTGGAGGAGAGCCTGACACCAGAAACAGCCCTGTGCCCCCAACAGGGAAAGGTGAATCACGGCTTGACCCTTAACCCCCTATGCCTTCCCCATGGTCCTAATGCCCAGGCCTTTCCCTGGCTGCCCTCTTAGGGCAGAAATAAAAGTCTAGTTCTGGCAACTGGAGAGAGCAGCCTCTGCCCAGGAAGGGTTGCCAAACAGCCGGACCCTGGATGGGCAAAGTCCTTGCCTGGCCTCTCCCTGAAGGCCACCAGGAGCCATCAGGCACTGAGGAAGGGTAGCTGGGCAGGAAGTGCTAGCCCCGTACATAGCTGGAGCTACGTGGCTTTGGGAGTCAGACTTTCTCTCTCTCTGGCCTCCCATTTGGGACTTTCAAAAGACAATAATGAGTGCTGCCCTATCCCCTTCCTTAAATATCATCCCTCTTATCCCTCTGAGCCAACAGCCCTTGAGGGAGATGGTATCTTCTAATTTTCAGATGATAAAATGAGGCTCAGAGAAGTTAGTGACTTGCTCAAAGTCACACAGCTACTCCTGGCAGCCTGTTACTCAGCCATGTGGATGGACTTTACAGGAGTCACACGTGATGCAAGGGATTGTGTCCTCCTCTTACTTTTTCCTGGACCTGCCCAGCCTGCCCACGCCCTGCCCCTGGCTTGAGTTGCCCCCTGAGTCCTCTTCCCTCTGTGTCCGTTTTCCACAGAGGGGCTGAGAGGCAGCCTGCCAGGGCCCCAGGAATTGGACTCCTGGCTGGTGGGCACAGTTCGAGCGCTGCAGGAGAGCATGCGGGATGTCCAGGGGAGGCTGCAAAGCCTGGAGAGCATGCCTGCCCCCCGCAAAGAGGTGAGCCCCACGGCCTAGGGCAGGATTGGGGCAGAGCTCTGAAGGCCTCTGTCCTAGGCTCTTTCTTCATCCAGCCACTTCTCTGTCCCCACATCTCCACTGCCCACGCCTTTGCCTCCTCCAGAGACTGGGAATCTGAAGTCCTTCCTCTTTTCCTACCCTTTACCTCTCTGCTTGAAGAGACACTGAGCAGGAGGACTAATTCCAACAGCTGGAAGGGCCAAGATGTGTCTGCTCCTTGCATTGGGGTTGGGGGTCCCTGTTGTTCCTCAGTTAAGACTTTTGTTCCCAGATTTAGGGTTTACTTCCAAACAATTCAGCCCTTGCATTGCTCACTCCCCCCCGGACTCCAACATCTGCTTGCCCCTTACACCTCAACTTCTGCCATCTGGAGCCCATCTATGTGCCAGATACCATTAGTTGCATTATCTCAGTCCACAGAACAACCCTATGAAATGGGTTTTCATGTCCGTTACAGATGAGGAAACTAAGGCTCTGAGAGGTTGAGAATGCGGCCTGGAAGACTCGCAGAGCTGCTGTGAGGATTAGATACTTGGTTACTTCCCCTGAGCTCAGCACACACAAGGACCTCCCGGAATGGAGTTCATTGTTATTAGTATTAAGTGATGGAGCTGGGAGTGGCCCTAGCCCTGTCTGTCTCCAGAGCTGGCGCCCACCATTAACTCTGAGTGGGTCTGTTTTGGGGAAGCCTGGGATGGTGAGGGCAGGGGAGGGCCAAGTTGCTGGATGTGGGAGGTCATTTGGGTGACCCCTAATCCCCTTGGCACAGTGAGTATCAACCAGGATGGCAGGAATTGCCTCACATTCACGATGGCTAACATTTCAACACCATCCCCACCACCCTCTGAGGCTTTTTATATTTTGTTTACCTTTTACTAATTTTATTTATTTATTAAAATATATTTTATTGATTTTTTTAGAGAGGAAGGGAGAAGGATAGAGAGTTAGAAACATTGATGAGAGAAACATCAATCGGCTGCCTCCTGCACACCCCCCATTGGGGATGTGCCCACAACCAAGGTACATTCCCTTGACAGGAATCAAACCTGGGACCTTTCAGTCTGCAGGCCGATGCTCTATTTATTGAGCCAAACCAGTTAGGGCTACCTTTTACTGATTTTCAGATGCTAAAGATTTTAAAGATTTCCACTCTGAAATACTTGGGTTTGCATCTCTAAAAACAAGAACATTCTATTACCTAATTTCATCACACACAATAATTCTTTCATATCATCAAATGACCAATACAAATTCAAATCTCTCCCGTTGTCCCCAAATTGCCTTTTCCAGCAGCTCTATCTGTCCAGCCCAGTCCTTTTAAGACGGTTTTAACCCAGACCAGTCCCTTTGTCTTGCTACTGACTTGCTAATGAGGCTCAGCCAGTGGTCGTGTAGAGATGCTCTGTCTGCAGCCCGGCAGGTGGTTTCCATGACCGATTTCATCACAGGTGATGTCCTTCACAGCCAGGAGCACACGTCCATGTCCCGCCGTTAAGGACCTAACATGGACCACTAGCATGGGTGAAGAGGTGACAGTCTGGTCCCACCATTGTAGTCAGCTTTTTCTCTTGGAGCCAGCGAATGTCCAGTGCTCTGTCCACATCTGTCACACAGGTTTTGACAACAATTGATATCCTTGCCTGAATCAATTTTTTAGTAGTTGCAAAAAGGTTTACTTTTAAATGATATTATTCCTTTAAAATTAGCTATTACTTTTCTGTAGTTTCCTTGATTATCTAGGATTTCCCTGAATCACAGTGCCTTATGAAAAGGCAGCATATGAGCTTATTCTCTTTCATTGTTTTGTTTTTTTAAAAATCCTCACCCAAGGATATCTTTCCATTGATTTTTAGAGTGGGAGAGGGAAAAACAGAAATATCCGTGTGAGAGAAACACATCAATTGATTGCCTCCTGCATGCGCCCTGACCGGGGCTTGGGGAGGAGCCTGCAATCAAGGTCTGTGCCCTTGACTGGAATCGAACCAGGACCCTTTGATCCGCAGGCTGGTGCTCTATCCACTGAGCAAACTGGTTAGGGCTAATAATATTTAAAACTAAGGAATTTATTTAAGAACCACCTCAATGGTGACAAATTTCCAGCTTTCTTTTATTGAGTATCAGTGTGGACTCGGATTTTAAAGATTCACTATTTCAATCAACTGCAGTCATTCTTATTAATGCTCAGATCGGCACAACTTTGGTCGGTGGAGACCCTTTGAAGTTGGGTCCTATCATGATTTCATTAACCCTTAAAAGCGTCCTTGCTTTCTGGCACAAGATGTCCCACATTCACCTCTGCCTTTCCTGCTCCAGACCTGGAATCGGTCACTTCTCCAAGGAGTCCTGGATCCTTTTAGCAAAAAAAATATTTAGAGATTAAAATCTGAGCACTGTGGGGTCCTCATTTGAAATATGTGGCACATCCTTTACCATGTGACGGCCTTAAGGCCACAGCAGGGCCATTGCTTCGTGGCCCAGAGGAAACAGCCTAGAAGCCAGCCCTTCGCCTGGCAGCCATTTCAGCCTGCAGCCCTCTTGGCACCTGGGACTGCCCTGGGAGGGGGTGTGACGTGAGCTGGAGCCCTTGTGTCAGGGACACACCAGGAACCCTAGGATCCCTTCCCCGCCAGTGGTGCAGATAGGGGGGTAGGGCTGCTCTGCTCCCCTCTCGATGTGCATTAGACTCTCCTACTGAGTTCTGGAAGCAGGTTCCTGAGGAGGGCGGCTGTGCTGAGGCTGGGCTGGCCCCTGACTCCCTCCCTCCTTCTTGGCAGCAGAGGCCCCCGGCCCGGGCTCGGCCTTGGCCGCTCAGGCTCTCAGCTCCGATGCTGCTCTTCTTCCTCCTGTGGCCCTTCATCGTCCAGTGGCTCGTCAGGCAGTTTCGGGCCCTGAAGAGGTGATTCTCAATGGAGGTGTCTGCAGCCAACGGAGGAGCCTGTGCCCCCAGTCCTGCTGTGCCTGGAGCCTTCCTAGGGGAACAGCATTAACCCCACCCACCACCACTAACACTTTGCCTCGGCACCCCTCCCCTAATGGGGAGCGCGGCAAATGGGACCCCACCTTTCCCAGCAGCTCCACGAGGATGCTTCGTCCACCCCAACCCTCAAGCCACCCCAGGTTTCCTTGGCCGGCTGCAGCTGCAGTGCCCACCCCGGGGTTCTGGGTTGGCCGGTGGCTCGGGGGCGGGGCTGCCCAGGCTCAGCTCCTGCCTCCGCACGCCCCGGGTCACCTGACTCTCCCAGCCCGGGCCCTCCCCGCGGGGGCGCAGCTGGCGGGGCCGGGCGCGGCTCTGGGAGGGAGGCCTGGCCGAGTTGGGGGAAGGCCGAGAGCAGGCCCCGGGCGGGGCGAGAGCTCCGTTTGCCAGCCTCCCTCTCCCCACGCACACTCAGGACGTCTTCACTGAAGATTCACTTACAAATGAATGTTTCACTAAATAAAACAATCTTTTGCCATCTACGGAGTGAGGCGGACATCGAGTCCCGAGCGGCCGAGGCAGTCCCTCCCCTCCTCCCCCACCATGTCCCTTGGCCCACCCGGGAGGCCACGGCGACGTTTCTGAGGAAGGCTGACCCCTCCGTGGACGAGGGAAGGGACAGAGCCGGGGGCCTGGAAGGGAGACGGAGGGCGGGGCGTCCGGGAGGGGTGAGCCGAGTCGCGGGGAGGGTGGGGGGCGGAGAGGCGCGGGCCACACCCGCCGCAGGGCAGGGCCTCGGGCTCGGCCCTCCCTCCCCGTCGGGGCCCAGGAGACCCGGCGGGGCCCCGTCACCCCGGAGACGAGTGGCTGCTCGCCGGGGTGGGCGCGTAGGGCGAGGGGGTCCAGGCTCCCGGGCCCGGAAGTGCCCACTGCCGGCTGACCCTCAGCTTGGGCCCCTTCCCGTGACCTCCCCCCCCCCCTCGGGCTCTCCCAGGGAACTTTCTGGAAGGCCAAGACCAAAGGGGAGCCTTCGCCCGCCCTGAGGCAGGGGCGGGACCTGCGCCAGGAGACCCTCTGGTGCGGGCCAGACGCGGGATGGGCAGACCCCCAGGGGCTCCGGCTGCGGGGGCACTGCGTTTCCTTTCTCGCCTCCTACCAACTGCGGCCTCCCCGTCAGCGCCGCCCTGTCCCCGAGGCCGTGCTGGCGCCCGAGGCCTCCGCCAGGCCCCACCTGTGGAGGGCGGCGGCCTTCAGGCCCCGGCTGCTGCCTCCACCGGGCCGACCCTCCAGCCGCGGGGGGAGGAAGAGGGTTGGGAATGCCCCTCGGAGTTTCCTGGTCATCCCCTGGCCTTCCCGCTCTCCGGCCCTGCCTCACTCTTATCCTCAGTCCTTTCTCACGGGCCCCAGAACAGACAGGGCTGCTGTCCACAGGGGCCCGATGACAGGAGAGGCCACAGCGGCGGGAGGGGCAGAGCTGTGCAGGGGTGCAGTTGGAGCGGAAGCCAGCCCCACCACCTGCACACACTAACTGCTGTGACCTGGGCATGGCTAGATCTTTAAAAAAATAAAATAAAATTTATATATATATATTGATTTCAGAGAGGAAGGGAGACGGATAGAAACATCAATGATGAGAATCATCAACCTGCTGCCTCCTGCGTGCCCCGACTGGCGATGGAGTGCAGGCACGTGCCCTGATTGGAATGGGCCATGACCTGCTGGCTCACAGACTGATGCCCCACCGCTGGGCACACTGGCCGGGCAAGACAAGACCCTAGCTGCTCTGGCCTGCGTTGTGTTTATGAAATAAAGATGGTGATCGTAAGGCAGTCCGTCCTGGGGTTTACATGCCCAGGGTGTGTAAAATGTCTGGCAAAGGGTTAAAACAGCTAACGGTAAGGGGCCTGGCCTCCTGTTTGATCGCCTTCCAGAATTCCACAAGCGAGTCCACACAGCTGTGCCCTGTCCAGTAAACTGAGGCTGGGCTCAGACATACCTTCCAAATTCCCTGACTGAGGATACCCAGGAGCCCTCTGGAGTCTAAAAATGGGGTAACAAACTGGAGGTCTCTAACTCCCTGATAGAAGCATCGGCCCCAGGGGTGAGGCCTTCTTGCCCAGGGATTTCCGGGGAGCCCCTGGCACTCACCCAGGGCTCCTAGTGTGAGGGGCAGCGCTTGCTCCTGAGGAGTCCCCGCCCCCCCACTTGACTGATGAAGTGGCACAGAAGGTAGGCTTTCAGATGGACCTGCATTCCTAGAAGCTCAGGGAAAACAGGAGAGGATGGTCAACTTCAAAAGGTCTGGCTGTGCCCACAGGCGCTCTTGCTCGCCTCTCCCTTGGGCTGCCATCACCACTTTCTCACAGAACCACTTTTATATATTTTATTGATTTTTTACAGAGAGGAAGGGACAGGGATAGAGAGCTAGAAACATCAATGAGAGAGAAACATCGATCAGCTGCTCCTGCATACCCTCTACTGGGGATGTGCCTGCAATCAGGGTACATGCCCTTGACCGGAATGGAACCTGGGACCCTTCCGTCCGCAGGCCGTCTCTATCCACTGAGCCAAACTGGTTTTGGCCAGAACCACTCTTAAATTCCCAAACCCTTTCTTTGAACATGATGCTTGCTCTTCACAGAGTGCCCTTCTTTATGCCACTTTGCCTGAAAACTATTCATCCTTCGAAGACAGCTAATAAGTCACTTCCCCTTGAAACGTGTACACGGCTATCAACTCCTAAGCAGCCTGGCTCACCAGCTCCCATCTGATTTTTGTCCCCTGTCATTTTGGCTCACTGTGGTTTGATGGCCTCTTTACACAGTCTATGAGCTGCAAGGATGACATGTTATCCATCATCATGCGCTCCTAACAAATCTTTGCTAAATGAATAAGTAAGAGCCTGAATCATGCTGAAATTGTTAGGAATGAAAAGGAACTAAATCTAGAGTTCTTGGGGGTCGGGGGGAAGGAATTTTTGTGTTTGTGACAAGAAAAATGGCCCGGGGGTCACAAAGACCTTCACACTAGCTGTCATGTGACCTTGGACAAGTCACTTAATTTCTCTGCGTCTTAGAGACTTCCTATCGCTAAAATGGAGACAGAAATTTCTATCCTTATTCACTGGGCCGAGGTGGGGTCAAATGGTTCTGCGGTAAAAGAACATTATACGGTAAAAAGCTGTTGGAATGGCAGCCGCTACTGCTCTGAAGGGAGAAATACTGAGAATGGGTCACTGGGTGTGTGGTAAGAAGGAGAAGTTCAGATGAGAAGGGATTTAGGCCTAAGTAATGAGGACCGAGGGTTTGGGCCTCACCCAGGCCCGGTCCTTCGGGCAGGTGCTTGGAATCTGGAGAATTTTCTCAAGAACAAGCCCTCCTCCCTCTCCCCAGGAATCTACCCCACAGCCTAACCAACACCCCCCCACACACACACCGCTTTTGGATAAAGCCTCCTCTTTGGGGGAGCCCCTGGCCCTGCCTCCCTCCCCGGGCTGCCCAGCACCCACTGAGGAGGAAGAGCCTCTGTGGGGGTACCCCCTTCTCGCTCAGTGAGCCAGGGCTGATTACTTAAACTCACTATTAACTTCGAACCCCTCCCCAACAAGGAGGCCCATCAGCTGGCCCGGACTCCCCGTCCATCTCAAGAAATGCCCTGAACAGACCACGTCGGCCCCAAGAGGCCATTTTCTTCGATAGAGGGAGGCTGAGGCCCCGGGGGGCGAGGCCTTCCTACCCCGGGGTTTCCAGGGAGCCCCTGGCGCACCCCGCGCTTCCCGGATACCCGGCCAGGCAAGAGGCTCCAAGCCCACCATCTTGCAGCGGCGGCCTCCCCGGGGCGGCGGCGGCACTGAGGGGCTACCCTGGGGCTGGGGCCCTTTCCCCCACAGGCCTCGAGGCCGCTCCGAGGGTGGCGTCACTCGGGACTCGAACCTGCCTTCTCATCTTCTGAGGCCTAGTCCGAGGGTGCTGTGCTAACGCGGTCACACTGTCCCTTTAAGGCGGCACTTCTTATACTTCATTTGTTTACTTCTTCATGCGCTTTTCATTTTTTTTACAAAATATGTCACAATATCCGTCCGCAATCGTCGGCCCGAGGTTCTAGCAACACACTTTTAAACCATTTCTGTAATCTTAAGAATCGAAAGTTAGCAGCCATGAGCCCTTAGGTCTCTTTACAAGATTTAATTTTTTTTTTTTTACACTTTAGGGACTACTTTTTAGGAATAAACCATTTTTTGACCCAGTTAACAAACGATTACGACCTTCAGCACCTTTCCACTGAGTACAGAATATAATAACATGCTTTACGACGCACCTTTTCATTAATAAACTCTGTGTGAGCCCTCACAGACCTTCGAATCTTCTCGTATTCCTGAAGCAGAATGGTATGGCCCAGGACCCGCCCCTTTGCGCATTGGTTTTCCTCCTCCGCGAAACGTGTGCCTGTTAGCCAATGGTCACTCACGTTTTTCCAAAGAGGGCCCAGCGACGGAGGGAGGGGGCCTGGAAGACGCTCCCTACGCGGTCAGGCATTGGCTACGTCGCACGGCGCGGGTAGCGGCGGGCCCGAAAGATGGGAACTACGAGTCCCAGTGTCCTGCCACGGGGACCCCAGCCCGCATGCGCATGGGCGGCGGCCAAGCTCCTATATAAAAGCGGCGCAGAGAGCTGGGAGGCAGCAGTTGGAAGTTGGCAGGTGGAGAGGCAGGTTGGGAGGGGCAGCCGGGGGAGGAGGCGGAAGAGCTGTCGGGAGGGGGAGGAGGGAGGGAGGGAGGAAGAGAGGAGAGCTGAGCAGAGCATTGAGCCAAAGGGGAGATGAGTTTGTCTGTCCTCGGATGAGGCTCCGGCCCGGCCTGAGGAACTGGGAGCTCGGGTTGGAGCGACACCCGTGGAAGTGGGAGGTGGCGGCTCTGGGACCTTAACCCCTTGTGAGCGCTGCGGCAGGGGATTTAACCCTTTGTGGGTCCGGCCCCTCAGAGGCAGCGTCATCGGGTAGTTTTAACCCCTTCGGGACTGGCTTTAACCCATTGGACTTAACCTCATCTAGCCCACCAATTCCTCCACTGTGGGGGGCGCTCTGCGGGGAGGCTGAGGCCGACCCCCCTTCGTTCATTACGTACTGTTCCTGCTGCTGCACCCCTTTGGACCTGCTTAGCTGATCGCGCTGGGGCGCTTAACCCTTTACTGACTTGAGTGCCCCCAAGTTGCCATTGGAGTTTGCTGACAGGACTGGCTAAAGGCATCGCTGCAGGAATCACCGAAGTGTAATCTGTTGGACATTTTTTCCTTCAAGAAAAGAAAACTTCATTTTTCTTCAAGGACTTACAGCCAAAATTCTTCAAACTTTGAGGACTCTTGTTGCCATGGCCGAGCCACTCGTGTCGGAATATCAGCACCAGCCTCAGACTAGCAACTGTGCAGGTGCTGATGCTGCCCACGAAGAGCGGAACCCCGACCGCCCCCCGGGCGCGGAGGAGCCGGCGCCCGAGGACGACAGTAGGTGGCAATCCAGAGCGTTCCCTCAGCCGGACGGCTGTCCGGGGCGTGAGGAGGAAGGGAGCCTGGAACCCCAGCCGTCTCCTCTGCAAACCCAGGTCTGTCCAGAACCCAGCTGCATGGAAGCGGACGAAAAGGGCCAGAATGGAGAGGACTTATCTGCGGTCGGAACAGCCCCGCCGCCAGCGGGAGGCGAACAGAGGCCCGAGACCGAACCGCCCACCCAACCGTGTCATGACTCCGAAGCCAACAAGTTGGGGGCTCCTGCCGCTGGAGGCGAGGAGTCGTGGAAACAGCAGCAGCGACAGCTGGGCAAGAAGAAACACAGGCGACGCCCTTCCAAGAAGAAGCGGCATTGGAAGCCGTACTACAAGCTGACTTGGGAGGAGAAGAGAAAGTTCGACGAGAAACAGAGTCTTCGAGCTTCGAGGATTCGAGCCGAGATGTTCGCCAAGGGCCAGCCGGTGGCGCCCTACAACACCACGCAGTTCCTCATGGACGATCACGACCAGGAGGAGCCGGATCTCAAAACCGGCTTCTACCCCAAGCGGGCTGCGGCCAAATCGGACACCAGCGACGACGAGTTCATGGAGGAGGCGGGTGAGGAGGATGGGGGCAGCGACGGGATGGGGGGAGACGGCAGCGAGTTCCTGCAGCGGGACTTCTCGGAGACGTACGAGCGGTACCACGCGGAAAGCCTCCAGAACATGAGCAAGCAGGAGCTCATCAGGGAGTACCTGGAGCTGGAGAAGTGCCTCTCGCGCATGGAGGACGAGAATAACCGGCTGCGGCTGGAGAGCAAGCGGCTGGGGGGCGGCGACGACGCGCGCGTGCGGGAGCTGGAGCTGGAGCTGGACCGGCTGCGCGCCGAGAACCTGCAGCTGCTGACGGAGAACGAACTGCACCGGCAGCAGGAGCGGGCGCCGCTGTCCAAGTTCGGAGACTAGACTGAAACTTTTCGGAGGGGAGGGACAAAGGGGACTTTTTACAGTGATGGGATGTAACATTATATACATGTGTATATAAGACAGTGGACCTTTTTATGACACATAATCAGAAGAGAGAATCCCCCCGGCTTTGGTTGGTTTGGTAAATTTAGCTATGATGTAGCTTGCGTGCTTTTTCCTGTTCTTTAATTATGTGAAATTGAGGGATGCTTTACTTTCCTTTAGAAGTTCTTTTTTTTATGTGTAATTTGACCAAGTTACAATGCATTTTCTGTTAAGAATCCTCTTACACTGCTCTATAAGGTGGCCAAATCTGAGAACCATTAAATTCATTCTAGTTATAATAAATTTAATATTTGTAAATGTAACATTAGTTTGAGTGTGATTTCTAGAACTAATTCAAAATAGTACTGATTAATGCGATTGCATTTTTTGGGGGAGATAAAGAAATTAAATTTGGGGAAAAATCTTAATGGGAGAATTTTCAATTTGCTGATTTTCCTCTCGAGTTCTAGTGTGCTACAATATACAGTTCAGGCAAAACATAAAGACTTAAATAGCTTCTAACTTAGTGCTTGTTTCCTAGTGCCTCGGTTCTTTCCCGATGTTGGAGAAGTAAACCAGTACTGGGTGTTTGGGGAGTAGAGGAAGTGGCTACAATTGGAAGGTTAAAATTTAATTCTGCTCACTAGCCATTCAGAAGTCTATTAAAAATATAAATCTAATTTGGCATTTAGACAACTGACAGCATCCTTTCATTCCTAAAAGTAGGTTTTTTGTAATCTCCATCCCACTGCACTCCTCCCCTACCCCCCTTTGAGGCTGGGAATTCCTAAATGTCTGGAAGAGGCTCTTAATAAGCCTATTGCTTAATGCAAGCAATGGCTGGATAACCTTATGGGGCAGCTCTTCAGGTTAAGACGTTTAGAGATAGGGGATATTGGATTTATGAAGGAAAGAGCTGTTTGGAGCATTCCAGGGACTTATCCCACTTGTCGGAATACTTAGGTGCTCCCTATACCAAAAAAAGGAATAGGAGCTGCCCACCTTTCTGAGGGTGTAACTGAAATTATCAATGCCCTCCTCACTGCAAATCAAATATAAAGCTTCTGGTTAAAGAGCTAAATTAACTCCTTGGGGGCTGAGTGGGAACCCTGCACGTATTTCCAGTACAGCCGCTATTCTCAGTCTCCTGAACTGCGCTGCCAGCAATTCTTGAATAGTTCTGCTCTTGAAAGCGCAGGGAGACCCTGGGAATTTCTGCCCACAAATCGAAATAGGAAAAAGTTCGGACTGTCTCCTGTCCATCACTTTCAGCTGCCCTGTGTTTCCTCGGGGTAACTGCACTACTCAAATCACTAGGACAGGGGTTCCTTAACTTGGGGCCTTAGAAACCATAGGGAGCTTTGGGGTCCACAAACCCAAATAAAATTATATGTAGACTTGTGTTATATGAACATTTTCCCAGGAAAAGGGTTCAAGAGAATGAGATTGTTAAACTTGAACGTTTAAAAACTGCAGGGAAAGGGGAAAAAACCTCCCACTACGAAGATCCTTTTGCAGACAAATAGTGGAGTTGACGGAACTTCAAGAGTGAAATGCACCTTATGATGCATGAGCAGCATACACAAATCTGAGTCAAAGGAAATTATGCTGGTCAAGACTGACTCAAAGCCCTCCAAGCTGGATTGAGCTGGCCTCTGGCCCTATTCTGGTAACGGCCCATGGGAGACCATGTATAATCAGTTTTCCCTTTGGCCTAAAATCTACATTAAATGTCTCATTTGAAATAGTTTTCGTCGTGTTTTTAATATTTCTCTTACTATGACATCATGCTACAGCCCCAGACACCCCGCGGCTTGATGGAAGGGCGGCAACACTGCCCTCTGGCTTTCCAGAGCAGAGAAGCCTCGTTTCCATTGCACAAGGATGCAATGCAGCAGTGATAACCTCTAATTTCAGAACCTCTCCTTAAGACAGATTGATGTAAAAGAATCCTGTTCCCCTACTATTAGTCTTGGAGAGACTTTACAAGTACATTTATCAGGGGGGAAAAAAAACAAACCTGTTTTACTCTTAGGAGACAAATGCAGTCCCATTTAAAAAAATACATTTAGTTTTAAGTAACTCATAAATTTGCTGTCTTGAGCTATACAACTTTATGAATTCTGCTTACTGGTATTTTACTATATTTATATTCTTAGAATAATGAATTTTGTGTGAAATATGAGTTTCTATCAACACTTCCTACATTGAAACACTTGACTAGTCTATTGCTCTCAGGGCAGAAGACTCTGAATTACCTATAAGGTGATGACAAATGATTCTCAAATCCTCTCCACCCTTTCACTAAAGTATGTCCTGCCAAACATTTCAACTGAGCTGCACAAAAGACTATGCTTACAAAATATTAGCAGCTTCAGTTTCTAACACTGGGACCTGGATAGAAGGCCAGGGCAAGGCACTGCCTAAACAGACAGCTGGCTGGACAGCTTAATCCTCCTCTGAGTAAGGAAAACTTCTTGGACTTGCCTAGAACATAAGGAGGCCCTAGGAGACAAGTACCTTCAAGATTTCGGTTTAAGGAGAAAAAGCCAGGGAGTTTGATTGGTTTATTTATGAAAAATAGACTAGGTAACTCTAAAGAGAGGAAAATGGTAAAAATTAGACCAGAGTGGAAGAACCCGCGTTCCAGTCATAACTTTGACATATATGTACCAGCAATGCAATCCTAGACACATCTCTCAAACTCTGAGCCTCATTCTTCATCAGCAAAAGAGGGCTATGGCTACTTTACAGAACTGTTAAAAGGATTAAACAAGTAGTATGAAAATGTTTTACACATGCATCTAGCAATTGCCCTTTTTGTTTTCTCATCTGAGGATTTTTTTTAATTGACTTTAGAGAGAGAGGGAGGGAGGGAAACATGGGTCAGTTGCCTCCCATACATGCCCAACTAGGAATCAAATCCACAACCTGATTGGTATTTTTTTTTCACTTCATCCAGGATTTATAAAAATATAAGTTTTATATAAATATTAAAATCCTTTGTTTGGGGAAATGTAAATAAACATACTTTATCCTAATGACTTCAAAAATTAGAGAAACCAAAAGAGTGAATCCAAGAAATTAAAAAATCCATAACCCAAGTTTACCTTAAAAAAAATCAAGAACTGGCTATAATTAGTCAAACATTAGGTAATACACTACAGGTGTCCCCTGGCCACTTACACCCAGAATTGCTGGCAAGGAATATTCACAATAGTGTGATGGAAAAGTTGTCTAGAGTAAGGATGGTACTTGTATCTTATTATTTTTTCACATTTGACAAGATCATTGGAATAAAATTCCACGAAGTGTAAATGAAAAGTGACTTTTAAGAGAAAATGTCAAATTTAGGACCTGAACACAGTGAAGTCTGCTGACCAAAGTGTGATAGTCACACTTTGCAAACGGAACCAAATCTATGGTCTAGGAGGGAAAGAGTCAATCTTTGGCCAAGGTTTGCCAGTTACCTTTGAATATTGGAAAGCTTACAAACTCTTTCCCTCTCTTGTTGAAAAAACAAAGGCTGGGTTTAGACAAATCAATGCTGGAGCTTTTATAAATCTTCCCGAATAAACTTTTTTGGTTCAATTATCAAAATTCTTTCCAATGGTTGAGATGCTACAGAAACCTGTTGGTAAGTCTTTTGAAATAGTGTGATCTTTTAATACAGCAGCAGCAAGAACAGTTACATTGGCTTACACATTTTTTTCCCCCAAGAACAAACATTCAGAATGGAATTGCAAACACTCCTCTGAGGTCATATTCTGTTTGATACATTCATTGATTTTGTGTGAAGTGTTAAAAAGCCCTGGCTCTGCAGTGAGCAAAAAAATATTCCTGAAGGGAAATAGTCCCGAAGAGAAAAATATCCCTAAAGTTTTAGAGTGCTCCACGCAAAAGAACTGGAGAAAATGAGAGCATCCTTGCTCTTATAAACTCCTCAGCAGACTTGTCCTAACCTCCACAGTCATAAAAAAAGGTTAATTTGAAATTCTGAAACCTGCTCTAAACATGTAATTCTGCACATCTGGATAACTCCAGTACAATGTTCAGGCAAAGGCAGAAGACCAAACTGGAGGATAGAAGTGAATATGTAAGAGGTTAGTTCTACCTTCTAGTTATTACTAAAAATGCACTTAACAGAACAGCAAAAATCTGAACAGCTTAGAAAGGTAGAGAAGAGAATGGTAGAGCTAAACACAAATAGCCCATCCAGCGTGGCTCAGTAGGGGAGCACTGATCTGTAAACCGGGAGCAAACAGTGGATTCCCAGTCAGGGCACTTGCATGGGTGGCAGGCTCCATCCCGAGTAGGACACGCAGGAGGCAGCTGATCATCAGTGATGCTCTCTTATTGATGTTTCTCTCTTTCCCTTCCTCTCTGAAATCAATAAAAATATTATCTAAAAAATAAACACAGCCCTAGCTGGTTTGGCTCAGTGGATAGAGCGTTGGCCTGTGGATTGAAAGGTCCCAGGTTTGATTCCTGCTAAGGGCACATGCCTGAATTGTGGGCTCAATCCCCAGTAGGAGGCGTGAAAGAGGCAGCTGGTCAATGATTCACTCATTATTTATGTTTCTCTGTCTCCTCTTTGAAATCAGTAAAAATATATATTTTTAAAAAATCAATGAATCCTGCTCACACATAGCCACTTAGTCCCCAAAAGTTGGACATCAGGCAAATGTACAACATCCAGGAATTTGTGGCAACAGCTGGTTGGTACCCTGAGGGACTGACCCGTTCCTCGCACTTGGATGGGCACCCCTTGTACTGCCATGGGGCATTTCAATAAGGCAGACCTCCCAACTACTCCAAATAACCTTCAAAGCAGAAGTGCTAATGTTCCCAAATAAGGAAGTTATAGCAAGTAAATGTTTAGACAGATGGTTATTGAAGAAGTTTTCCCTCAAATATTTATGAGGTAGCATTAATACCATTTTCAAATCAGGAAACAGGCACAACCAAAAAACTCAATAAAAAATAACAATTTAAAAAAGGAAACTGAGGCATATATAAAATAGTCTATTGTAGAATTTGTCATAAACTCCAAAGCAACTCATCTGAAAGGAGAGAGCTGAGAAGGAAGTCCAAGATTTGAACATGAGATGAATAGACTCAGCAACAAAACAGCTTGGCCTAATCTTTAGGATTTGGCCTCTAGCCAAACCAACCAAGTCTGTGGGAGCCACAGAAATAGAACTTGGAGTTCCTAATTTCCAGTGCTGTTTTCTTCAGTAGATAGCCATACTAGTTTTATTTCCAACTTTTCTTATCAAGGAATGGAAAAGCTTACAGGTCAACCTTAAAAAAGGAGAAGCTTTCATTTTTATAAATGAGTAACCAAGTTCTGCACTGGGTATCCTCCACTGAGAAACATCCAAAGGTTTGACTAGATTGCTTCAAAACGGAGGGCGAATCATTCCTCCATTAAATTCTTAACAGAAGAACCACAAAGATAATCTTCAGAACCCCTTTCGGCTTCTATGACCATTTAACTTATTTTTTTTTTTTACTATTTAACTTAACTCCTACCAAAGTAGTGTCAGCTTTTCTTAACTAGAGTCTTTTCTTGCTCTGAAATGAACGTGACGTAAGCCAAAAGTCAACCTTCAGCATGAATCGTGTATTGAAGCTTCATTTAGGATTAATTTTCGACTGAACTGAAATCAATGTGATCACATCTTTGCATCCAGTTCTAAGACTTTCTCTGAGAATAGCTCGGGGGTAGAGGTAACTGGTTAAGGCTGTGGAACGGACACTCTCACAACTTTTTAAAACATGTCCTTTATAAAGAGGAGGAGGAGGGTTTCAGTGTCTTGCTATGAAGGCCAAAGACTTAGAAATGATCTGAACTTCTCTGACTGGCAATGAGACTCATCCAAAGGTAACCTCAAAGAGGAAGTCACTGCCCAGTCACTCCCCTACTTCACCTACCTAGGCATAATTTTAACGGGTATTTTAGCAAAAGAATTATTTTAAAAAATCCCTGAGCTATAAACTCCCTGCATTTAGACTTCCAGCAGTATGAAACGGCAGTTCAATCCGAAAGTCCAAAATAGAATTTCACATTAAACTTCAACCTTTTAAGAAGCTATTACAGCTATAATGCAAGGCTGAGTTGGTGCTTGTTTTTCAGAATAGGTGTCCCCATCTCCAAAACTCCATATATGTGAAGTAGCCCCCAACTGCAAATTCTGTTTTAGTAACATCTAGGATCTATAGGAGAGATTTTCGATTACTTGGCTTCTCAAAATAGAGGTTCCCTGGTAACAATGCACCAGCAGCAAACTACTCCCCCGTTGAGTTGGTGGGAGAAAAGTCCTTTACACTGGAAAGAATTTGTAGTCTTATAAAGATTACATTGGAATTCGTGCGTTTTTTCCCTCTAGGAGGGCAGACATTTTTCCAAAAGTTTTGGTATAAGTTATGGCTCAGGTTTCAAAATGCAAACAGATGTTGCTGAAGCATCCGATACGGGCCACTCCCCTTTTATTTCCATATTCCTGGCGACTCTTAAGTTTATTTTGTGTCCCAAGTCTGTAAAGGGCAAAAACCCATACCCCTTTGATGTAAACTTTCACGAAAAGTGGGGAGGGGGGGACACTTTTTGGAGTTTCCCAAAGTGGCTGGCGACGTACGAGATCAGGTCGTTCGGAGAACGGGCGCTGTTAGGACAAACCTTGAGGACAAGACATTTCCACGCCATTGGGTTCCTGGAGGTTTCTACATGCGCCCACCTAGCTGGTCCCGGGGGGTCAGGGTGGGACTGTCACCGCAGGAAGTAGCCCGGGCCCCGGATGGCCTCGGTGTGCGGGGCGGGGAGCGGTGGGCGCACCGGCCAATCGGACCTCGGAGCCTCCAGCTAGCTGCCTGCCGGCCGGAGGGACGCGCGGCCAGGGCTGCCACCTCCACCCTCCCCTGCGGCGCCAGCCTTTGGAATCTGGCGTCTTGGCCACTTCGCCCGTCGAAGTGGGGGGTGGGGTGGGGGTCGCCGCCATACTCAGACCGAATGGGGCTGGGAAAAGAACTCGACAGAGCTCGGCCGCACGATCTGCGCCCTGGTGGAAGGACGGCAGAAGAGAGCCATCTCATCCGATCTCTCCCCAACCTGGGGTCTCGGGAAATACGCGGTAACTACCCAAGAACCCCGCCCTCTGTGAGAGGAGAGGCTGCGAGGCCGCCGGGACGGTTTGAGGACCAGGCCCGGCAGGGAAGACTCCAACCTTCCCCTCCCAGATCCCCGATCCCACTTCCCGCCGTCTCCGGGCGTCGCCACTTCGGGCAGCCCACTGGGCCCGGTCTCTCCCCACGCCCGGACCGCCCCCCAGGGGGTGCTCTCACTGTGCAGCGAGTCCCTCCGCTGCCTCCTCCCAGCCCAAAATGGCGGCGGCGGCCACCGATCCTTCCCGTCGCCTTCCTCTAGGACCGGGGATCCCTCCGCGCCCACGGCCCCTCCCCTCTCAGCCGGGTCTATTTTCTGCCTAGTAAAGATTAACGCCATCAATGAACTCTTTAATTGAGCTTGGAAGGCGAATCCGGTTGTGCTTCCGCACGGCAAGCGTTGACCTATTGACAGACGAGGTGACCAATAAAAGAAGTCAGAGGTGAGCGCGGGACAACTCCCGCGCAAAGGTAGATGGGTTTTGTAGTTCTCGGTGTAGCTGTTGACGTGACAGGATCTTGGGTCGCCTTCCAAGGCTAGAAGAACTACAATCCCCAGCAGGCACCACGCTGTAAAGACTGTTCCCTTTCTCCCCGCCCCCCAACCTTAGCGCCTGAGCGGCTAGACCAGGGAGAGCTGCTGCAACTGCAGCAAGAGGTAGGGCTGAGGCGCTGGGAATTGCAGTCCGGCGATTGCACAAAAAGACAACAGATGTAGTCGGTGTGCATAACCCTTGCCCTTGACAACAAATAGGTCAGTTCCGCCTTTGCAAAACCCCTTTCCCCGACCATTTCCTCTCCTAAAGAACCCATCCTTATCACATTTGGGTTTCCTTCCCGGCTGCCTATAATGTGAAGCCCCTTTCCTCTGTTTCCCACCCCGAAAGGAAGTAGGGAGGCAGACCATGACCTGTAAATGAAAAGGCCTCACTCCCAGACTCAGCTCAGGCCCCAGACGTGTTTCTTGAGGCATTGACTTCTGGAGCCCAGCCTGGGTAGGGGTTGGGGGCTGCAGTTAAGATGGAGGCCTCTGGAAAGGACCCACTCTTGTTGGAGCCACCGACCCAGTGCACTCCGAGCCTCTCCAGGTCATTGCTATGTGCAGAGTGGCCTCCCCAGGCAGTCCTCTCTCCCACTCTGTTTGTTGGGGGAACAAAGCTTAGTCCTGCCTTACTAGTTGCCAGCTTGGTCCTCGGAGACTTCCAGGTGAGCAGTATAGGGTGTAAGCCTGGCCCTGAGGCCTGAGAAACAGGACTGGGAAGATGGTTTCTTTATCCCCATTTGGCCCCTTGCTGGCTGCAGGTGTGAAAAACAGGGTGGAGTCCACCTTCCGGGCCTTCCTTTGAATATGAGGTGGTGCAGGTCTGGTGCTACAAAATGGCTGCTGTTGCCTTGGTGAAAAAAACTCCTGGGCTGCCAGTCTTCCTGAGAATTCTCCTTCAGGACTTAGGTTTCTGTTGTTGTTTAAAGCAGGTGTCACTAGTTAAAGGCGTCTGCTGAGAGATTCGGAACAGAAGAAGGTGGCCCCTCTGAACCAGGCCAACTGTGATACAGAGGGATCAGCAGCCATGGAGGAGGCCAAGGTAAGCTTCGCCCTCCCAATCCCGGGAGTGCCCTGAACATGGATTGTGCCATCTAGGATCCTGGTTTCTTGTCTCATGTGTGTTGGCAGATTTGGAAAAATCAATATTTTTGTTTAATTTTTTTTTTTTTTTGATTTTTTACAGAGAGGAAGGGAGAGGGATAGAAAGTCAGAAACATCGATGAGAGAGAAACATCAATCAGCTGCCTCTTGCACACCCCCTACTGGGGATGTGCCCTCAACCAAGGTACAGCCTTTGACCGAAATCGAACCCGGGACCTTTCAGTCCGAAGGCCAACACTTTATCCACTGATCCAAACCGGTTTCGGCTGAAAAATCAATATTTTTGAATGAGTTCCTACTATGCGCTGAGTAATATGCCAGATGCTAAATCTGTGCTCTCTCATGACATCCTAGTAGCCCTCAGGATAGGACTTATTATTTCCATTTCACAAAAGCTAAGGTTCTTTTTTAAAAAATATGTATTTTTTGTCTTAACCAGTTTGGCTCAGTGGATAGAGCATTGGCCTGCAGACTGAAGGGTTCCAGGCCCAAATCTGGTCCAGGGCACATGCCGGGTTTGTGGGTTCGATCCCCAGTGGGGGGCGTGCAAGAGGCAGCCAATCAATGATTCTCTTTTATCATTGATGTTTCTATCTCTCTCTCCCTCTCCTTCCCTGTCTTTGAAATCAATTAAAAAAATACATATAAAAACAATTTTTTTAATTATTATTATTATTTCAGAGAGAGAGAGAAGCATCAATGATGAGAGAATCATTGATCGGCTGCCTCCTGCATACCCCTCTCTGGGGATGGAGCCTGCAATCCAGGCATGTGCCCTGACCGGAATCAGACCATGGCCTCCTAGCTCATAAGTCTACCGATGCAACCACTGAGCCGTGCCGGCTGGGCCACAGAAGTTAAGGTTCTAAGAGCTGAAATACCTTTTCTAGAATCATGCCATCAGCAAGCAACTGATCCAGGGTTTAAACTTGGGGCCTTCCGACAACAGAGTCCTTTGTCCAGGCTGAGAACCAAGTCTAAAGCAGGAGAAAGAGTTTGAGCAATTGGTTTATAATTTGGGATGTGTTGAAGGATAAGATATCCCCCAGGAGAGACGGAGAGACAGATTGT
Source organism: Antrozous pallidus (assembly GCA_027563665.1). Classification (NCBI taxonomy): domain Eukaryota; kingdom Metazoa; phylum Chordata; class Mammalia; order Chiroptera; family Vespertilionidae; genus Antrozous; species Antrozous pallidus. The sequence goes on from CM050526.1 coordinate 39,794,802, forward strand.
CACCTGATCTGGCAACAGGACCCCAAACCCTCCCAGACCTCGCTCGCTCTCTTTCACCTTGCCCATTCTTCTCCCCTTGTCCACAACTCCTTACAGCTGAGAAGAGAACGCAGCTCCTCTGACTCACCCTATCTAGCCACTTCCAGTGTTTCCTGGGTTTATTTAACTTGGACTTCATGACATGCCAGGGCTAGAAGGTTCAGAGAGGGCAAATGACTCACCCAGGTCACACAGCTTACCTGCAGAAGAGGTAATGGTAGTAGAGGAGCAAGCCTTTGGAGGGGGGCAGCTTGTGGGGCTGAGGGGTGGGGAGCTTTGGCTGAGTGGGGCGGGGGAGGGGGAGACTGGGGGGGGGAGGTAGGTGTTTTATGCACAAAAACAAGCCACCCTGCCTTAAGAGTTCCCAGCGGACTGCCTCTGTCAGGGTGGGGCAGAGCGCTCTCATTTGACCCAAAACACTGATGAAGACAGGGCAGTCACTCTTAATGGACCTCCCTGCAGGTGAATTAACAATGCAATACTACACATGCATGCACACACAGGCCAACATACCTCATTTTCCCTGATGTTCTCTTTAGGGTCTCCCAAATGCACGTAACGCACCTTCAGCACTTACAGGGCTGCATACATACCCTGTGCTTATATGGACCCATGCCCAGAGGTCTCTGAACTATGTTGTACTTGATAAAACAACATCCCACTGGTAGTAGTTATTATTAGACTTCCCCAAACCACAAACTTAGAGCAACTCATTCCCCACTCCCCACTCAGTACTCCTACCCTCACCATGACAAGAGATAACCAGATGCCCTGAACACACACTCCCCTGACAGAGAATCCTTTGTGCATCTTAGATAAGTTCTAGAATTCTCTCAGCTGCAGACTAGAGTTTGACCTTTCCTCTCTCTAGTTAGGATCTCTTTTCCTGCCCCTTATGTGGATGAATTCCAACTTCTGCCTGGAATAAATGCACTCCATCTTCTTCACCCTACAATGACAGAAAAGAGAATCTTGTGTCCCAGGATCTTCGGGATCCCTCTCTTTATGGGCTTATGTCATTTAACATACATTTATTAAGTGCTTACCTTAATAAACATACATTTATTAGGTGCTTACCTTGGGCCACACACAGGGACACAGGAGTGACCTGAACAGACAAGTCACATGCCTACAGGAGGAAGACAGATGGTAACGTGCTAAATGTGATGTAGGGTGTTAACCGTCACGTGATGGGGAGTTAGTGGGAAGGGAGATGAGAGGGCTACTTTAGATAGGCTGGTCACCTTTGAAGAGGTGACATTGGAACAAAGCCCTAAATAAAGGATGAAAAGAGTCAGCTGTCCGCCCTAGCCAGTTTTTCTCAGTGGTTAGAGCATCGGCCTGCAGACTGAAGGAGCCCGGGTTCGATTTTGGTCAAGGGCATGTACCTCTATTGCAGGCTCCTCCCTGGCCTGGGCCCGGGTTGGGGTTTGTGCAGGAGGCAGCCTATGATGTGTTTCTCTCACATCAATACTTCTGTCTTTCCCTCTCTCCCACTCTCTCTAAAAAGTCAATGGAAAAAATATCCTCGAGTGAGGATTAAAACCGAACAAAAAAGAGCCAGCTATCCAAATACCTGGAAGCAGGATCAGTGACAGAATTTGTGCGGCTCAGTGCAAAGGGCTCTTTATTAAAAAACTAGAAGCCTGGTGTACGAAAATCGTGCACTTGGGGGGTTCCTCAGCCCAGCCTGTGCCCTCTCGCAGTCTGAGACCCCTCAGAGTATGTGCACCTGCTGGCTTAGGCCCTGTTCCCCTGGCAGTCTGCGATCCCCCGCTCCTTACCGCCCGCCTGCCGTGGAGGTGGGAGAGGCTCCTGCCACCGCTGCTGTGCTCGCCAGCCGTGAGCCTGGCCACTGACCACCAGGAAGCAACTCCTGCATTGAGCGTCTGCCCCCATTCAGTGCATGTCATAGCGAATGGTCCTTCTGCTGTTCGGTCAATTTGCATATTAGGGTTTTATTATATAGGATCAGTAAGAAGGCCCCGGCTAGTGTGGCTCAGTTGGTTGTAGGGTCCTCCTGTACACCAAAAGGTTGTGGGCTTGGGTTCAGTTCCCAGTTGGAGCATGTGCTTAGCTTGTGGGTTCAATCCTGGATTGGGGCAGACACGGAAGGCAATGAATTGATGTTCTCTCCCACATCAGTGTTTCCCCCTCCCCCTTCCTCTCTCTAAAATCCGTAAGCATATCCTTGTGTGAGGATTTAAAAAAATATTAAGAAGTTCAAAACAGTGACAACAGAGCATTAAGCAAAGCATGGGACTTTTTTGATGGGAGGCATTGCAATTGCAGCGTGAAATACACAGGTGACGTTCCTGCTCTTGCCTAGGTTGCTTAGGGCCCATTGGGGCAGACAGGAGGCAGGTGAGCCCTAAACAAATGGTTGCAGAAGGCTGAGAGCTACAGGAGGGGCTGGGGAGGGGGTGGAGAGGCAGGGAGGGATTCCAGGCACAGACTGGCTGACCCATCCTCCTCATGTTCTTTTTTTAGGCCTCTGACTCTTCTAGGAGCCCAGAGACACCCCCTGAACCTCATGACCCTGCTGATTCCCTGCCCCTGACACCCCGTATGGAGAGCCACTCCGAAGAGGAAGATACTTCCGGGGCTGGCGGTGGCCTGGGTAGCAATAGTAGGGGTCCCCGGACCCAGAACCCCAGGAGCCACTCAGTGGAGGCGGTGCTGGGCCGCAAGAAGCACCGCCGGCGGCCCTCCAAGCGCAAGCGGCACTGGCGGCCCTACCTGGAGCTGAGCTGGGACGAGAAGCAGCAGCGCGACGAGAGGCAGAGCCAGAGGGCCTCGCGGCTCCGAGAGGAGATGTTCGCCAAGGGCCAGGCCGTGGCGCCCTACAACACCACCCAGTTCCTGATGAACGACCGCAACCCCGAGGAGCCGGACCTGGACGTGCCCCAGGGGGCCTCCCACCCGGGCTCCAGCGAAGAGAGCGAGGCGGAGGACAGCGGCCGGCCGGTCCAAGCTCCCGGCGAGTTCCAGCAGCGGGACTTCTCCGAGACCTACGAGCGCTTCCACACGGAGAGCCTGCAGGGCCGCAGCAAGCAGGAGCTGGTGCAAGACTACCTGGATCTGGAGCGGAGGCTGTCGCTGGCCGAGGAGGAGACCCGGCGGCTGCAGCGGCTGCAGGGACGCGCCAGCCGCCAGTCCTGTCGCCAGGTGGAGGAACTGGCTGCCGAGGTGGAGAGGCTGCGGACAGAGAACCAGCGGCTTCGGCAGGAGAATGAGATGTGGAATCAGGAGGGCAGCCTTGGCAATGGGGAGCCCGGCACCTAGGGGCGCCCCCTTACCAGTTTAGCCCACGAAGACAGTTCCATTTCATGCACATGTAGGCCCGCTGGGTCTCAAGGTGGCAGGTGGTGGATGAAAATCACTCCCAGCACCCCTGTGCCCCCTGAGAAAGCTTGACTTCCACCTTGTTGTTTCCACAATTTGTTCTTTGGTGGCTTTTTTTTTTTTTTTTTTTTTTTTAATTTCAGAGAGGAAGGGAGATGGGGGAGAGAGATAGAAAGATCAAAGATGAGAATCATTGATCAGCTGCTTCCTGTACGCCCCCTACTGGAGATCGAGCTCACAACCCAGGACTATTCAGACCATAGGCTGATGCTCTATCCACTGAGCCAACCCCACTAGGGTGATGGCGTCTTATTTTTCACTGAGAAAATAAACGGTTTTGGTGAAATCAAATGCAGTGGCTGGGACTGGTTTCACTAGGGCTCTGAGATTGAAGGCCCATTCATCCCAGAAAGGCTTAGGACTTGGGGTCCTAATGCCCCCCTCTTTCCTGGAGCCTGGGAGGACAGCAGACTTCTGCACTGGGGTCCTATCAAGATCTCCAAGATGCCTGAATTCTGCTCTGTGTGTTGGGGAGCAGTCAGGCTGCTCTGAGGGCTTCATAGAGGGGGGTGTAGAGGTGGGAGGAGGCTCAGTCAGCAGCGCCTGGGTTCAGCCAGAACTTGACTTAAGATGCCAGATCGCTGGGAGGAGCTGGGAGCTTCCCCAGAGGAGAGAGGGCCGGGATCTTGGAGAAGGCCCGAGTCTAGGGGTTCCTTCATGGTGTGTTCCCAGGTTCCCCGTGTTCTGTCTGTCTTCCCCACAGTCCAGAGGGCTGGGCTAGATGAGGTATGGGTGCCTTGTGTCTCCTTGTCCTTGATAGCCCCCACCCCCCACATCTGGCAGCCAGGGGAAGGGCACTCACAAGTAAGCATGCAAGGGAAGTTTTCACCCTGTGGGAAATCGGCCCAAGCGGCAGAGGAGGACAGGGAATGGATCCTGGCGGAGGGCCTGGCTTTCCTGGAGCGCTCGCAGCCGTGCACCCAGCTCCTCTGAGCCCAATCACCGGCATGGTTAGTTCCCGCTGCGGGGAGCCCCTCGCCTGTCTGCACATAACAGACCGCTGGGTCAGCCTGGAGGATGCGGTACCTCAGCATGCCAGCAGTACTGGGCTCTGAAGCAGCTCATACACCCCTGCTAGATGGAACCGTAGGTGGGCCCTGTATGCTGCCAGGACAACTTTCATTTCTGCCCTGCCCACCCAGGCCTCACCAGAACCTTCTACCATGAAGCAAGGCCCGAGAACAGATTTTAGGGAGGGATGGGATTCAAGAGGATAGAATAAAATCTCCCATCCCTGTGGGGTCTGCCCCTGGAACTCTGGCCAAGGGTGTTAGACCTTCCGTATACCTGTCAGGAAGGCCAGAGGAATGACTGTCCCCACTTTGCAGATGGGAAACCCAATCCTTAGAGTGTGACTTTTGGGACTCGAAGAATGCTGACCCAAGGCCTGCCTTCCGCTTTGGGTCACCAGTCAGGGACCCATAGGCCCCTGGGCAGGCTGGGCAGCCTCTGCGGCTGCATTACTCAGCTCGGAGCCTGAGGGGCGGGAGGGGCAAGGCCATGGGCCAGGACCAAGGGTGTGAACCTGGAGGGGGTGTGTGTGTTAGTAACTAGGAGGGAAGAGAAGATTCCAGAGCGCTGTGGGAGTGTGTGGGGGATGGTGTGGGTGCTAGGGGATGGGTGTGGGGGTGTGTCAGGGGATGGCTTGGGCCAGCTGTCCCTGAGTAGGCAAGATCTCACAGGGGAGGGGCAGATGAGAAGTTCAGCCCTGCTTGGCCCAGAGCTGAGGAGCTTGGAGACAGGAAAGCTGCCAGCTGGCCCTCCCTACCCCCAACACACAGAGACATACACATACAGAGAGAGACATTCCCCGCACCCCCCGAACACTTGGTCAGGACTGTACTAGGTGGGTTAACATTCCCAAGGTGGCCCTGGCCTGGGTGACTCCGTTGGCTGGCATGACCCTGTGCACTGAAAGGTTGCCAGTTCAATTCCCAGTCGGCACATGCCCAGGTTGCAGACTCCATTAATGTTTCAATCAATCAAAATATGTTCTTTTTTTAAAAAGGGGGGGGGGGGGGAGGGGCAGGATTTGGCATGATGAAAAGGAAGAAAAGGGTGTGAGCTGGGAAAGTGTCAGGAGGAGCTGAGAGAGACTAGTGAAGAAGTCAGTGTCACCCCTTCCCCCATCTGGTTCCCTGACCTCAGTGCCCCAGCTCCACTGGGGGTCTCCAGGCTCAGCTCTGGGGAGATGCGGCTCAGCTACAGCTGGTGGCCAGGCACAGGTTCATTTTGCCTCCCCCCTTTCTCCACTGGTCCTGAGGCCTGAGCTGCTTCCTACTTACCACAATGATGTAAGCTCCAATTTACAGCCCCCCCTCCCCCATCTCCAACAACACCCCCAGCCCCCTTCAGCTGGGAAGATGGGCTTGGATACACTCCCTTCTCTTCCTCCAGCCTTTCCAGAGCAAATGCCCAGTGCCTTTCTCTTCATGTCCATTTGCTTTCCCAGACCTTCTTGGTCTCCTGGACCAGGCGAGGGAGGCTCTGAAGGCAGATGCTTCATAAGAGTGATTGCACAAGCTTCCCACCACTCATACCCTGGCCTGGGATCCTCATTTTTCCCATCCAAGACCCCTACCTCAGGTGGAAACTCCTGTGTTCAGTGGACAGACCCTGCCTGCAATAGGTCAGGAATGAGGAGAGGTAGCAAGGTGGACAAAGGAGCTGAGGGGGCAGGAAGAAGCTGCCAGGAAGTGGGGACGGGTCCAGGTGAAGTAATTCAGTTCCTGAGAAAAGAGGGTGGCCAGATCCCATTGCCTCTCTTGGGTGCAGGCAAGGACAGCACTGTCCCTTTAAGTGGGGGTGCCAGTCAATGCCTCCTCAAGCCAACCCAATTCCTGGGCACACTGAGCATGTGCAGGAGCTGTGCAAGTGGAGGGGAGGGAAGCAGAGGGATAGATTACGGAGAGAACTCCTCACCCCCCTACTTCCTGTAGCTGCCCCACTTTCCTTCCTGGGTCTGACAAAGGGGCCATGGTGCTCCCCCAGGTTCTCCCCACATCCCCTTCCCCCAGCCCAGACCCCAGTGGGTGCTGCCTGCAAGAGTGTGATGGGCAGGCCCTCTCTGCCTGGGAATTCTCAGGCACCCCCCCTGCTGCCCAGAGGTGGCACACACACAGCCCAGAGACATCCTCACTTCCCGGGGCGGTAGGCGATGGGTAATCTTCCTATTGCTTCAAGTGTTTGCTTTCATGCCACTGGTGCCAGAGGTTTCAAAAGATCCATACACCCGTGATGACGCTCTGCTCTGAAAATTAAAAACAGCTAAAAAGATGAGGTCCCTGCCCCTACCCCCCGGAGCTTCCAGTCTAAAGTCTGAGAGGAAGCAAACAGCTCAGAGGCTGAGTGGAGACTGCCAAGTCCTCCTCCCTGCCTTAGCCCCTCCTTCACCTTCCCTCCCCCTACCTGGGACTTGCCCACTTTTCTTATTCCTTTCATCTCTTAGCTACAGGCACTTTATTGTTACTATTTTGTAAGTTATTGATTTGAGAAAGGGAGGGAGAGAGAAACATTGATTTGCTTTTCCTCTTATGTATGCATTCATTGGTAGATTCTTTATGTGTCCTGACCAGGATGGAACCTGCAGCCTTGGTGTAACCGACTGAGTTACTCGGCCAGGACCTGTACCCTTACTGTGAGTTGAGGTGAAATTCACCTAACATGAAACTCACCATTTTAAAGCAAATAATTCTGTGGCATTTAGTACATTGACAGTGTGTGCAACTGCCACCTCTGTCCCCCAAAAGGAGACCCATACCTGTTAAGCAGCTACTCCCCATTCCCGCCTTTCTCCAGCCGAGACAACCACCCATCTGCCTTTTGTCTCTATGGGTTTATTTATTCCTCATAGTCTGGTGGTCCAGTCACAAGGGAAAGACTAGTCTCCTGGCGCCTGTGTCAGAAAAACAGGTCCCCCCAGGGCCTATGTGGAGGTCACACTGGATGGTAGACCAGTAGTCTGGAGGCCTGAGATCTACCCCAGCTGTGCTGCTGATTCAGGGGCCTCTTCTCCTTTGTTCAAAGGATGGGGGCTTCAGGCCAGTCCAGGATCCTGAGCTCTCCGGGGCCTGCTCCTGGCCAGGGGGCTTGTGTCTGGGACTGTGTGACTGGCCTGAAAAATAAGGTAACAACACTGCCTGATCCTCTTGGCTCCTCCCTGCTTGGTCCAGGAAGTCAAGGTGGCCCCCGGGGACATACTGTGGAGTCTGGGTCAGAAGCCTAGGATGAAGAAACTTCTGCCCGGAGAGGTTAAGAAACTTGCCCAAGGCCTCACAATGCCTGCAGCAACCGGTTCTGATTGTATTTCAGCTCTTGCCCGTGGTTTCTTCCTATCTTCTAAGAGATTCCTAAGTTAAGGACTTAGCATCAGCTGTATAGGAGGTGCTCTCAAATGGAAGCAGCCATAAATTTTACTACTTTAAAAAATATATATGTATATATATTTTTTATTTCAGAGAGGAAGGAAGAGGGAGAGAGAAACATCAATGATGAGAAAGAATCATTAACTGCCTCCTGCATGCCACCCACTGGGGGATGGAGCCCGAAACCCAGACATGTGCCCTGACCAGGAATCAAACCAGGACTCCTGGTTCATGGTGGATGCCCAACCATGGAGCCACACCAGCCAGGCTTTACTACTTTTAAAAAAATACATTTTACTGATTTTTTACAGAGGAAGGGAGAGGGATAGAGGGTTAGAAACATCCATCAGAGACATTGATCAGCTGCCTCTTGCACACCCCCTACTGGGGATGTGCCGAAACCAAGGTACATGCCCTTGTCTAGAATCGAATCTGGGACATTTCAGTCTGCGGGCCACTCTATCCACTGAGCCAAACCGGTTTCAGCTACTACTTAAAAAAAAAAAAAAATATATATATATATATATATATATATATATATATATATATATATATATAATTGATTTCAGAGAGGAAGGGAGAGGGAGAAAGAGAGAAACATCAATGATGAGAATCATAGATTGTCTGCATCCTGCATGCACCACACTGGATCGAGCCCACAACCTGGGTATGTGCCCGGACTGGGAATTAAACCGTGACCTCCTGGTTCCTATGTTGATGCTCAACCACCGAGCCATGCCCATCGGGTGCTTTACAACTTTCTTCACTGTGAAGTGACTAGCTCTATTCCAAGGTGGTTTGTGGGAGTTTCTCTCACCCTACCTTCCCTTATCTTTTTTTGTTTGTTTGTTTTTTTTACAGTATGTTTTATTGATTTTTTTTTTACAGAGAGGAAGGGAGAGTGATAGTTAGAAACATTCATGAGAGAGAAACATCGATTCAGCTGCCTCCTGCACACCCCACTGGGGATGTGCCCACAACCAAGGTGCATGCCCTTGACCGGAATTGAACCTGGGACCTTTCAGTCAGCACGCCAACGCTCTGTCCACTGAGCCAAACTGATTAGGGCAATGTTTTGTTTTTTAATATATTTTTATTTATTTCAGAGAGGAAGAAGGAGATAGAAACATCAATGATGAGAGAGAATCGTTGATCAGCTGCCTCCTGCACAGCAGCCACTGGGAATCTAGCCCCAACCCAGGCATGTGCCCAAGACCAAAATCGAACCTGGGACTCTTTAGTTAGTCTGCAGGCCGACACTATCTACTGAGCCAAACCAGGAAGGGTTCCCTTATCTTTTGAAAGGAGTTACACTTTGCCTTCTCTACTGCCTTCGCAGAATGACAGCTTTTGTAGGAGCGAAGGGGCTGCCTGGACCTGAACCATTAGGGCAGGTGAGTGTGGAAAGTGTGGCTGCTCCTCCCCCAAAGAAGATGTTATTTGTTGCCTTCACCTGGGGCTCAGTTCTCCCACTTCTCCGTGGCTGAATGTCCCTCCTGCCCCCCAAACAGAAAGGCCTTTGTGGACCAGGGAATGGAGGGACTGAACAGGCTTTGCCTGGCAGGGGCACAGGCTGAGCAGCTGCTCCCAGCTGGCCAGTGTGAACTGGCTGCCCGTGAGCACGGACATTCCAGAAGCCACCTGTCCCAGAGATCCTCCCTGGACTCCATCCAAGATGGGCGGCCTGGATCAGCCCTCAGGGCATCTGCCATGTCCTCCTTCCCGACAACCAGGAGGGGCCCCTCCCCTGCTCCGTCCTCGCCCCAGTGGCTCTGAGAGGAAGTTCCCAAGGAAACTATGAGCCACAGGGACATGCAGAGGCCACCTCTGCTACAGCCCAGCATCCCACAAAGAAGGCAGGAAAAGGGGTCTCCTTGGCCCCATAATCTCCTGTGGCTCTTATTCCTCCCAGCTCCCTCCACCGGGCTCTCCTCAGGCCCACACACCCCGTCAGCCATTCGGACTCCTTTATCACGGTGTGAGGACACGGGGAGCTGGGCCCACGCCCTGTGCCTGTCCAGCTGGCGGCTCCCTCTCTTACCACTGGGTTCCCAGGCCCCACCGTCCCTTCTACCTCCATCTTCCTTCCTCTTCTTCTCCGGCCCAGCCATGTCCCTCTTGGGCTTTTGGAAAAGAGGATCTTTCCTCTGGGCCCTGGTCCAAATGTCCTCACTTGTAATTCACATTTGTAGCCACAGGCATTGTCCCTCCTTGGACTCACCCCTTCCCCAGGACCCCCCCTGGACAGCTTCGGCTTCCCTGGCTGCTCCTCCCTAGGCTCCAGATGCTTGAGCACATTTTGTAACCCCCCAAATGGCTACACAAATGTGGTCCTGACACTGTTGAAAAATTCTTTTTGCTATGGTTTAAAATTCCATGTTTATGATAAACTGCCTTCATCTATACATTTGTGAGTTTTCTATTCCACCAATTAGTTCTCTATCTCATTTATTGATAGGCCAATCACATTTTAAACATTACTGCCCTGGCTGGTTGCTCAACGTTTAGAACGTCAGCCTGTGGACCAAAGGGTCACGGATTTGATTCCTGGTCAAGGGTGTTTATCTCGACTGCAGGTTCCCCAGCCCCTCTAGGGGCACGTGCAAGAGGCAACCAATCGATGTGTCTCTCTCAGGTCAATATTTCTCTCTCTCTCTTCCTCTTCCCTCCCTTCCACTCTCTGTAGAAATCAATGGGAAAAATATCCTCAGGTGAGGATTTAAAAAATTATTAGAACTGCATAACGTGCTTTTATATCTGATAACTCTATTCTTGCTCATGGAGTCCAGGTTCCTGCTCTTTGCAGAAATCCTTTGTCCAATAAATTATTCTTGCTCATAACCTTTTACTAAAGATTACTGGATAGTCTTAGTTTAAAAAAAAATTTCTAGAGCCCTAACCAGTTTGGCTCAGCAGATAAAGCCTCAGCCTTCAGACTAAAGGGTCCCAGGTTCGATTCCGGTCAAGGGCGTGTACCTTGATTACAGGCACATACCCAGTGGGAGGTGTGCAGGAGGCAGCTGATCGATGTTTCTCTCTATCCCTCTCCCTTCCTCTCTGTAAAAAAAATCAGGAAAATAGATCTTTAAAAAAACAACTGTTAAAAAATGTTCTAGAGTCCATTTAAACGCAGCTTGTCTAGATCCTCTCCCCAAAGCATACCTTTATGTCTTTATTCATGTGTTACATGCTGATGAGTCAGCTATTACTCCTGCGACTCTGTGAGTGAGTGGTGGCCAGTGTCCTGCCCGCAGCAGCCCCGCTCGGCTCCTGTAGACTCACTCATGCCTGTGGCTCTTTTCCTGGAACAATCCATCTCCTAGTTGGTCTTCCTCTTCCTGCTGCCTTATCTCCTCTTCCCCTCCCTCCCACATTGTTGTCTTTTCTAGAGCCCTGCCTTCTCACGATGTGCCCAAACTAGGACAGCTTCAGTTTTGTCATTTTGCCCCCGGCGATGTTTGAGGCCTAACTTGCTCTAGACCTAATTGTTTATCTTTCTGTTACCTAATTCAATAGCCTATCTTGAGGTTAGATTAAATATCTTTCTACATCTGTGACTCTGTCTCGTACTCTTTAACCATTTTTTGTTATTTTTAAAATAAATTTTTATTGATTTCAGAGAGAGATAGATGGAAACATCAGTGATGAGAGAGAATCACTGACCGGCTGCCTCCTGCACGCCCCGCACTGGGGATCGAGCCAGCAACCTGGCATGAGCTCTGACCAAGAATCCAACCATGACCTCCTGGTTCATAGGTCGATGCTCAACCACTGAGCCACACCAGACAGGCTCTTAGTGCACCGTTGAATGGCATTAAGTACATTCACATTGTTGTACAACTATTACCACCATCCAAGTTCAGAACCTTTATTCTCATCTTCCCAAACTGAGGCTCTGGACCCATCTATACTAATAAAAGCCTTGGGTGTGATCAGGCCAGCAGAGGAGGGTAGTTGGGGGCAATGAGGCTGCCAGAGGAGCAGTTAGCTGTCAATCGGGCCGGCAAGGGAGCAGTTAGGGAGCAATCAGGCAGGCAGGTGAGCGGTTAGGAGCCAGCGGTCCCGGATTGTGAGAGGGATGTCCAATTGCAGGTTTAGGCCCAATCCCTATGGGCCTAAAGCTGCAGTTTGACATCCCCAGAGGATCCCAGATTGGAGAGGTGCAGGCTGGGCTGAGGGACACCCTCCCCAGTGCACGAATTTTGTGCACCGGGCCTCTAGTTAAACAATAATTCCCCATTCCCCCTCCCCCAAGTCCCTGGCAGTTACCATTCTTCTTTCCAAGAAGCCTTTTGATATGATTGTTTTCCCGTTGCATTCCATCCAACTGGAGTTCAGGTCCCTGGTCTTTGCAGAAATCCTTTGTCCAATAAATTATTGTTTCTCAACTTGACTGCTTATTGGAATCATCTAGGAAATATTTTTAAAGTTTGGATATCTGGGTGCCATCCCCAGAAATTCCGATTTAATTCTTCTGGAGCCTGGGCAGTGAAATTTTTAAGGCTCCCCAAGGAATGCTCCCATGTAGCCAGGGCTAAGAGGTAGAGTTCTAAGAGCTCCAAATGTTCTCTCTGCTCAGCGTGTGTGGCCTGGAGTCCCACATGTGGGGTTCCTGTCCTCCGCCTACATCCCCAGGAGGATTCCCAAATGGCATGACCTCTAGCGTGTAGATGCCAGACAAGGAGTCAGGGAGTTCCGTGAGCCTTAGTGGCCAGGCCAGGGGATGGGCAGAAGTCAGGTTAAAGAAGGAAGAATTGCCCCGCCAGCATGGCTCAGTGGTTGAGCGTAGATCTATGAACCAGGAGGTCAATGGTTCAATTCCCAGTCAGGGAACATGTCCAGTAGGGGGCGTGCAGGAGGCAGCCAATCAATGATTCTCTCTCATCATTGGTGTTTCTCTCTCTTTCTCTCTGCCTCTCCCTTCTTCTCTGAAATCAATAAAATTATGTATTTTTTTAAAAGGAGAAATGCTATCAATCAGCTAGGAGTCAGGGTATCTCTGCAGACCCTGACCTGGTTGTACCAGGGCTCGTGAGGAAGGGCAGGAGGTGAGACCAGAAAAATGCTGAGGGCCTCTCCTCTCCAGCAACCAGATTCCGAAATTCTGCCTGGCAAAGAGCTGTTGCTTCATTGCTACAGGGTCACCCCCACCCGCACGCAGTGTATGTGTGTGATGGTCACGTCTACCCATCTGGGCAGGGGGCTTCCAGCTGGGGGCTTACCCAGGCCTCCTGCTACAGGGCACCCATCTGTGTGCAAGCGCTGGGTGTGTGAGTCTGCGAGGAGTTTCAGAACCAAAGGGTATTTTTGCTTCCCTTTTCAGTGCCTTCTTGATTGTCCTCTGCCCGTTTCTTCTCACCAACCCAGAGTGGAGATCAAGGAGGGAGGAAACCCCTTACAGGCCGGGGCAGGAGAGTGAGCCAGAGCCATCTGGGCTTCTCCAGAGTGGAGGCTGCGAGCACCGATTCTGGCATTGGACTACTCAGGTTCGAATCCTGCCTGCTTATGTCTGCCCACTGCTGCTCCCCACTCTCCGCAGGACGAGACAGGCCCTTCCCCATCGCCTGCCTGGACACACACATCCGAGCGGGGCAAGCTGCACACACTCCACCTCATTTGCCTCCCACACGCGTGTTCCGGGATGAGGAAATTGAAGTTGCCCAATGTCGTGGGGCTAATGAAAGATTGCACGGAGCCTGACTGGTTTGGCTCAGTGGATGGAGTGTTGGCCTGCGGACTGAAGAGTTCCGGGTTCGGTTCCGGTCGGGAGCATGTACTTTGGTTGCAGGCACATACCTTGTGGGGAGTGTGCAAGAGGCAGCTGATAGATGTTTCTCTCTCATTGATGTTTCTGGCTCTCTATTCCTCTCCTTTCCTCTCTGTGAAAAAAAAAAAATCAATAAAATAAAATAGAAAAAGAAGAAAAGAAAAAAGATTGCATGGAGACTTGAACCCAGATGTCTCAATTCCAGCATCTCTGCTCTTCGCCACCACCATATGGCTCACTACAGATAGACACAGCCTTGTGCCTTTTGTTTCCTGCTCTGGGCTCTGCACCAGAAAGACCAACCTGCTTACTCAATGGGCCCTCCAGGCCCAGCAGAGCTCCACTTCTTTGTCCTACTTCCTCCAACTTTTCTAAAGCTCCTTCTCCCTTCCTTCTTCCTTCCTGTCTCTCTCACTCTGGGCAGAGTTGCTCTTTCAAATTTTGAATTCATTCTATAACATTATAGACATAAAACAAGCACCCATGTACCCACCACCAGTTTATGACACGGCGACACTGTTGTTGTTAAAGCCCAGCATCAGGACCCACTGGCGTGGCTCAGGGGCTGAGTGTCAGCCTATGAACCAGGAGGCCCCTGGCTCGATTCCTGGTCAGGGCACATGCCGGGATTGCGGGCTTGAACCCCAGTACGGGACAGGCAGGAGGCAGCCAATCAATTGTTCTCTCTCATCATTGATGTTTCTATCTCTCTCCCTCTCTTTTCCTCTTTGAAATCAATAAAAATATATACTTTTAAAAAGCCCCAGCATCATATCATTTCCCAATTGCATGTCCCACCCTAGAGTAGTGGTCAGCAAACTATGGCTCGCGAGCCACAGGTGGCTCTTTGGCCCCTTGAGTGTGGCTCTTCCTCAAAATACCATGGCCTGGGTGAGTCTATTTTGAAGAAGTTTAAGTTTAAAAAATTTGGCTTTCAAAAGAAATTTCAGTCTTTGTACTGTTGATATTTGGCTCTGTTGACTAATGAGTTTGCTGACCACTGCCCTAGAGGGAACCAGGATACTAGATTGGTGACAATCATTTCCATGCATCTTTAGAAAAACAGTAAGGAATTTTTGAACTTAATTAAAAAAAAATCCTCACCTGAGGATATTTTTTCCCCCTGATTTCTGAGAGAGAGAGAGAGAGAGAGAGAGAGAGAGAGAGAGAGAGAGAGAGATTGGTTGCCTCCCACAGGTGCCCTGGGGATAGAACCTGTTACTCTTCAGTGTGCGGGACTCCTGCTCCAACCAACGGAGCCACACTGGCGAGGGCTTGAGCTTGATTCCTGACGAGGAAAGGTAGCAGGAGCTGGGGAGCAAGGTGGAAGTGTAACTTGAATTGAATCTATTTTGAAAATGTGTTATGATGAAATATTTCAGACACAGAAAGGCATAAGAATAATGGAGTGAATTTCCTGCATAGGACATAAAACATTAAAAATAATCCCCATTGAAAAAAGCCCCTAGGATTTTCCTCCCTGACTGCACGCTCACAGTGGAACGCCCGCCTGAATCAGGGACTCCTCATTTCAAGATGAATCTTGGGGGAGGAGCGGGAATTTGCAATCAGGTGGAGGTGGAAAAAGGTGTCACTCACAGAGATCCGCTGGGCAGAATCAGGAATCAGTTTGGGCAGCACGTACTGGGCATGGATGGTAACTGGGACCCGGGAGGGAGTTTGGGGCAGTAGATAAGCAGCCAGCCCTGCTCTCCCGGGGGGCCTCGTGTCTCTATTTCCCCCCATCATCGCCCTAATCACCTGGAATCATCATTTTTGTTGGCTTGACTCTGAGATCCTAAAGGGAGGAACCATCTCAGTCATGTTTGTTAGCTGAACATCTAATACAGTGGCTGGCACAAATGGGCTTTATAAAATTGTTAAATGAGAACGAATCACTATTTAATTGATTTCACCCTCCCTCGGTCGGGGTGGGATGCTGGTGGCAAGAGGAATGGAAAGTCTCATCGGAAGTGCTTTTGAAGAGAATGGTTACTGTATTATCACAAGGTACAGTCCACCACCACCGCCATCAGTGTTGCCACACAGAGACCTTACCTTAATATGTGTCAGGAAGGGTGAGAAGCTGCTGTGTAGACAGGCCTGGAGTGATGGGATGGATGACCGAGGGCTTCTCCCAGCTTCAGCCACCACCATGTCATTCAGCAGGGTTGCTGGCTCTGATGGGAGGTACGCAAAAAATCAGCTTCCCACAGAAGCAGGGCCCAATCCTCTTCCTTAAAAACAAACCCCAGACCTAACCCATTTGGCTCAGTGGATAGAGCATCTGTCTGTGGACTGACAGGTCCTAGGTTCGATTCTGGTCCAGGGCATGCAGCTTGGTTGCTGGTTGTGGGGGTACATCCCCAGTAGGAGGTGTGCAGGAGGCAGCTGATCAATGTTTTTAACTCTATCCCTCTCTCTTCCTCTCTGTGAAAAAAAAAAATCAATAAAATGTATTAGAAAAGCTGAAACCGGTTTGGCTCAGTGGATAGAGCATCAGCCTGCGGACTGAAAGGTCCCAGGTTCGATTCCAGTTAAGGGCATGTACCTTGGTTGCGGGCACATCCCCAGTGGGGAGTGTGCAGGAGGCAGCTGATCAATGTTTCTAACTCTCTATCCCTCTCCCTTCCTCTCTGTAAAAAAATCAATAAAATATATTTATATATATATATAAATATATATATGTATGTGTGTGTATGTGTGTATATATATATATATATGTATATATATATATATATATTAGAAAACACAAAACAAAGCAAAAAACAATCTCCAAAGCCCTGACCAGGTGACTCATTTAGAGCAGCATCTTTTTTTTTCTTTTTTTTTTCAAATATGTTTTATTGCTTTTTTACAGAGAGGAAGGGAGAGGGCTAGAAAGTCAGAAACATTAATGAGTGAGAAACATCGATCAGCTGCCTCCTGCACACCCCCCACTGAGGATGTGCCCGCAACCAAGGCACATGCCCACTACCGGAATCGAACCTGGGACCCCTCAGTCCACAGGCCGACGCTCTATCCACTGAGCCAAACCGGTTTCGGTTAGAGCAGCATCTTGATATGCCAAGGTTTCAGGTTCTGTCCCCAGTCAGGGACAGACAAGAAGTGACCGACGAATGCATTAATAAGTGGAACAAAAAGAATCTATGCCTCTTTCTCTTCTCTAAAATCAATAAAATAAAAATCCTCAGAGTCTATGCACCCCCTCTCACGTGTTCCTTATTTGGCTAACTCTGCTTATGGCTACAAAGGCGGCCCCTCGCCTGCTTCCCTGAGAGGGGCTGGGCCGCCCGTGGGTCTGAGTGGAGAGAGCTGTGCTGAGACGCTGCGTTCCACACGGGCCTAACACACGCATCAAAGGCGTCTGCAATTAGCGGCACCTCTTTGCACACAAGGAATTAATAGGCTGACGGCGGTTTATTCTCCTGCACCAGTCAAATATTCGCTGCAGTCCTGTTCTGACGGAACCCCAGAACCCCCTGAGCATCACAGTGGTAGTTCGTTCTTTTTTCAGCGCAATACAGTATTCCGTTGCATGAACGTACTAAAATGCATTAATCCATTCTGCTGCTGGATTTTTCAGATGTTTCCAGTTTGGGGTTATTATGGTTAGTGCTGCTAAGGAGATGGCTTTATGCGGCTTTTGGTGCAGATGTGCGCACATTCCTCTTGGGCATATCTCTAGGAATGAGGTTGCTGGGCCATCGTGCATGTATGTATTCGGCTTTAATAGGAACCGCTCAATGGTTCCCCCTCTACCAACTGAATACGAGAGCTGCTTTACTCCACATCCTTGGCCAACACTTGGTTTTTGTATTATTGTTTTCATTTTAGCCATTTTGGTGGGGATGAGCTTCCCTTTTCTTTAAAAAAATTTTTTTTTCAAATATATTTTTATTGATTTCAGAGAAGGGAGAGGAAGAGAGAGAGAGAAACATCAACGATGAAGAAATCATTGATTGGCTGCCTCCTGAACGTTGGTCTGAGCTTGCAACCCAGGCATGTACTGTTGACCAGAATCGAACCTGGGACCTTTCAGTCTGCAGGCTGATGGTCTATCCACTGAGCCAAACCGGGTAGGGCGAGCTTCCCTTTTCAAAGTTAAATTTACGGTGCTAAGCACTTTATATGCATCTTCTTATTTTGCCATCACATAATCTCACGAGGAGGGTATTTCTCATTGCAGATGAGAAAATTGAACTTGAAGAAGTGAAGGCACTTCCTCAAGGCTACACAGCGTGGGCTCGAGCAGGGCCCCCGGCTCCACTGTCCCCACTCTGTGGTCCGGGGCCCGGTCTGGTAGGGGAGGGAGACCCAGGAAGACAAATCACTGGGAGCTGGTGAGATAAAGGCAGCACCTGAGCCATCATGTGAGGTGCAGTGTGGCCCCAAAGCTGAATGACTCCAAGCCCAGGGGGTGAGTCAGGAAGAGTCACAGAGAAGCACTGGGTTGAACTGGATCTTTAGATAAGCCAACTTGGAGTAATAACACCCGTCTCCCGTGGTGCCAGTGGGATTTAAGGTGCTGGCTTAGGTAAAGCTCCCGGTGCCTTGTACAGAACTGGTGCTCAGTGCAGGGTTGTTCAAGGAATTGGTGAACACATAGGAATGGCAGGACTTTGATTATGGTCCTTCCTGGAGCCAGGGCCATGGTCAAAGCCACCTCTCTAGGTCCTTTTTCATCCTGAGACCGGGAGGGCCAGGGGAGAGCTGCGGTCAAGGGCCAGCTCCAGCCCTAACCGGTTTGGCTCAGTGGATAGAGCATCGGCCTGTAGACTGAAGGATCCCGGGGTTCAATTCCAGTCAAGGGCATGTACCTTGGTTGTGGGCACAGCCCCAGTAGGGGGTGTGCAGGAGGCAGCTGATGGATGTTTCTCTCTCATTGATGTTTCTAACTCTCTATATCTCTCCCTTCCTCTCCGTAAAAAATCAATAAAATATATATATTTTAAAAAAGGACCAGCTCCATGTCCCCGGGAAGAAGACCCCACCACCCACCCCAGGCAACTCGACTGCAGAAGGGCTGTGAGGCCAACTCCTTTCTACACAGGAAGAAATAACATCACTCCCTACCCCCATCAGCACACTCCCCCCTCTCCCCACCTCCATCCTGATCCCTGAACCCAGCGGAAAGGACTAGTCTGGGAGCAGCAATTCTTGGAGGAAGGCCCAGGCCGGCTGGGGATGGGCGAAGGAGGTGTGTGTGTTTGTTTTGAAAGCCTGGTGCAGCTCCAGAGGAGAAAGAGGAGGAGGGGGAGGAGGCGGGAGGAGGGGGAAGAGCAGGGGAGGAGGGGGAGGAGTAAAAAGAGACAGGGAGAAAAGGGGAGAATTAATGTATTATCCAGACTCCAGGGCCAAGAACTGACGCCTCTTCCTGCTTATCCTGTCCCCTCCTCCACCAGCGTCAGACATGGGAGTTGCCTTGGGGTATCCAAGGTGGGGGAGGGGGTGCGGGGAAGCTGAGGGCCTGCGAGTGGGAAGCTAGACCCGAAGCGGACAGGAATGAGAGAGGGTGCTCCCAGACTGCGGTGGTCTGGGTTCTCGAAGACACCCCTCGGGCCGGCGGGCCAGTCCCGGGCCCGGCTGAGCCTCCCTCAGCCCAGCGCGGCCAGAGCTGGCTCGACAGCGGCACCTGCTGGCCAGCGCCCTCCCTGCGGGGCGGGGCGCCCCCTCCGCAGGAGCCCAGCCGGTGAATCACTCCTGCTGTCAGATCAGAAAATGTCGGGGTCCTCCCACCCCCCGGGGCGAGGAATGTCCCCAAGCGACGGGTCTCGGCCCTTCCAGTCGCCACCTGTTTTCCTAATTTTGCCGTGTACCCCCAGTTCAGCAGTTCGGGGCCAGCGGTGGGGGAAAAGAAGGTCAAGGTCCCCAGCTTCAGGAGGTTCCTGGTCTGGGTAGAGTTGTTTTGTTTGTTTTTTAAAACTTTATTTGGGGGGAAAAAAGTATAGGCTACAGAAGAGGTACAAGAACGATGCAAGCATCTTCCATATACCCCTTACCTGGATTCGCCACTTGTTAAATAAAAATATTTAAATATATTATCTTCCTGAACGGAGAGGAGGTGGCAGCCATCATGCCCATCTACACCTTCAGAGGGTGTTTTCTAAGAGCAAGGACATTCTCTTGCATAATCACAGTAGACTTTGAAAGTTGGGGGAATTTAGCATTGATACATTTATTTATTTATTGACGTACTTTTAATCCTCACCTGAGGATATTTTTTCCATTGATTTCTAGAGAGAGTGGAAGGAAGGGAGGAGGGTGGGAGGTAGAGAGAGAGAGAAAGAGAGAGAGAAAACCATCCACCCAAGTGAGAGAGACACATCACATGGATTAGCTGCCTCCCTCTCGAGCCCCATCCAGGGATTGAACCTGCAACCAGGGTACTTGCCTTTGACTAGGAATCGAACCCAAGACCCCTCTGTTCAACACTGTAACTACTGAGCCAGGCCAGCCAGGGCCATATTTCAATTATATCAGTTGATTCAATAAAGGTCCTTTAAGAGTCCTTTTCCCCTCAAGTTCAGGATCACACCTTGAACTTGTCATGTTTCTTTAGGCTTCTTTAATCTGGAGCGATTTCTCATCTGTATCATCTTTCTTGACTTTTTTTCCCCCCAGAGTAGAGACCCCCCCTTTATTCCTTCCTTTTGGGTTTGCTTAGTGTTTCCTTATGCATAGATTCAGGCTGCATATCCCTGGTGGGAATATTTTTAAAAGATATATATTTTATTGCTGAAACCTGTTTGGCTCAGTGGATAGAGCGTCGGCCTGTGGACTGAAGGGTCCTGAGAAGGATCCCGGGTTCGATTCCTGGCAGGGGCATGTGCCTTGGCTGCGGGCACATCACCAGTGGGGGGTGTGCAGGAGGCAGCTGATTGATGTTTCTCTCTCATTGATGTTTCTGACTTTCTATTCCTCTTTCTTCCTCCCTGTGAAAAATCAATAATATATATATATTTTAAAAATATATTTTATTGATTAAAATATACCCGCAGCCAAGGTACATGCCCTTGACCGGAATCGAACCCGGGACCTTTCAGTCTGCAGCTGGAAGCTCTATCCACCGAGCCAAACCAGTTTCGGCTTTGGTGGGAAAATTACATAAGTGATATTATGTTCTTGGGGTGGGATTCTCCACCTTAAGGGCTCATGACACTCCTGAACCTCTAAGGATTAATCCCCGAGTTATCTGTAAAAACTTTAATCATATATAAACAGCACCATTAATCACACGTGTTTTCTCTCTGTTGATGACTGGCTTAGGCTCTGCCCCTGTTTCTCCCCTTCTCTCCCTTCTGCCACCAAACTTGCCATTGAAATTCAGCAGTTCCTGTTGAAAGCCTCATTCTTTTCTGAAGGCCACTAGGATACCCTAACTGCCCAAGGCAATGGGCTTCAGAGCTTACCCTTTTGACCTGCTCCCAGAGCCTGGGACTGGCCCTCCGCCCAGACACCTCCCAGGGCCAGGTGCTTCCTTAGTCCCCGCCCAACCTCTCTCCCCCGCAAATGGCTGGTGTCTGCAGATTGCCCCTGCTGAGGTGGTTTATGGGGGAAATCTGCAGGTCCCGTCTTTCTGGTGCCCTCCCACACCCAAGTGGAGACATCCTCCCGGTTCCTGCGGTCAGACGGGCTCTGGACTCGTTCAGCCTTCCAGTGGCTTCAACACCCCCTCTCTTCCTCACCAGGTTAAGAGAGTAGTCCCGAATCTCCAACCCTCCTGCCACCTCAGATTCCAGCAACAAATGGAACTTTTACTTCTCTCTCAATCCGTAGCTCTTCCTTCACCCTTGCCCCGTTGTGACTCACCATCTCTCTGTCATCTGCACTCCAAACAGGAGCTATTTTTCACCCTTACATCAAAGCCATGCCTTCCCTTTCAAAGATCTCGCCCTTACTTCCCTCTGCTTCTCTGTCCTGATCTGTGTTTTGTTTTGAAGTCCATAAATGGTCTTCAGTTCTTCCTTCTCTTTCTAATGCCCTCAACTGACCATGTCCTTCCTGCATCCCCCCACCTGGTCAGTCACCAGGCTCAAGTCTTATATACTTAACATGTTTCCACCCTCCCCTCCACCCCTGCCCCCCACCTCCAGGTCCTTGAGAATTGGATCTGTGGATTCTTCCAGACTCCCTCCCTCCCCATCTAGTCACCTGCCCTTCAGTCCAGTCATTTTGAGTGCCCGCTAGCTTTATGTGGCTTGAGGTCACCATATTGAACAGCACAGAGGACATTTCCACCATTGCAGATGTTGGTTTCGCTGATCCCATTCAGACCCCGGGTTTATTTTCAATCTCCCCGCAGCTCATGGTGATGAGGCCCATCCCTGGGATTCGGGGAGCTGGGTATGAGTGTCCTGGGAATGCTCGGTCTTCAGCCTCAGGTCTGCAAGGCTGGGAGGCTCCTGCGGGGCTTTGGGCTTTGGGCTTTGGGCTGGGGTTTGACCAGGGCCTGGAAACAAGAGTGGCCCTTACGCACAGGCTTCCTGCTAAACCCCAACCCGCTCCCCTCCCTCCTCCAGGCCGGCCACAATGCAGTCCTGGTCCCTGTCACTCAGCAATGAAGTCCTCTGCTGGGGACGCAGGGACGGAAAAGACGGCACCGTCTCTGCCTCCGAGAAAGAAAGAGACCGGTGGTCACCTGCCTTGTGACAAAGGCTTTCAAAGAGGCCTCGCCAAAGATCAAAAGGCCTGCTAGCGCCCTCTGTCTGTGGGGACGAGGCGAGACCAGCAATCTCATCCATTGCAAATTGGCAAACACTTTTTTGGAGGGGGATTCCATGAAAATCTATCTCAAATTTAAAAGTTCATACACTTGCCCTGGCTGGTTTGGCTCAGTGGATAGAGCACCGCCTGCAGACTAAAGGGTCCCAGGTTCGAATCCAGCCAAGGGCACATGCTCGGGTTGGGGGCGTGATCCCCAGTGGGGGGCGTGCAGATGGCAGCCAATCAGTGATTCTCTCTCATCGTTGATGTTTCCAGCTCTCTCTTCCTCTCTGAAATTAATAAAAACAAACAAAATAAAAGTTCATAAACTTTGATCCAGTAATGTCATATTTATACATTTGTCTTACAGATAAACACATAATTGCAGTCTACTAAGACAGATCCTGCAGGCAGGCACAACCAAAATATCCACTAGGGGAAGAATAATGAAATAAATTGTGACATACCAGTATGATAGGAGATGGTAGATTTGATAAAGGCAGATATATTTTTAAATGAAAACAGCAAGGTGCTGAACAGTGTGGAATGTGTACTATCATTTGTGTCACACACACACACACACACACACACACACACACACAATGCTTGTTTACATCCAAATTATCTCTGGAAAGATATATTAAAACTGTTTTTCTGTTAAATTATGCGCATGTATTACCTTTTATTTTTATTTTTAAAGAGGCACCAGCTGAGTAATGGTGAGTGGGGGAGGGGGCGGGAGGGGGTAAGAGGGGAGTGAGGAAATTCCTGGAGAAATCTGCTTGGTCACCTGCTCAGTGAATCCAGTAGCTGCACAATCCCTGCCTTGGAGGTGACAAGGCGACAGTCCAGAAATGTCACCCACGCTGTGACTCAATCTTCATCACCCCTGGAGGCCTCGCTCTATGTTGGCTGCCATACTGCCCGTGCCCAGTAGGGGGAAGCACAGACTCACCAAAGCATTGGTTCCAAACTTGAAGCATCCCTTCTAGGATTTCCTCCTCTGTGGACCATGGAAAGACAGTGCTGCCAAGCCAACCACATTTTATTAGGTAATCCTTGATTAAATTCTTCCCCCCTTATTTTTTGGTTCCTTTCAGTTCTGATCAGCACAAGAGAGAGTCATCGTAAGCTGGCGGGGCTACTTATTTTCCACACAAGAGGTTCTGCTTGGCACAGCTTGATCTCCACCACGCCAGGAGTGAGGGGTGGTTGGCAACGACTGCCTTTGAGGCTCCCCCCCCCACCCGTGTGGGTTTCCAGCTGCGGGCACAACTTCTGTCCTGATCCTACTCGCTCAAAGCAGTAGTTCTGGGCAAGAGGAGGGAAGTGTAAACACCTGGCACCGCAGGTGTGGCTGGTGGCAGCCACTGTCCCGAGTGTGTTTGTGTCCCTTGCTAGGCTACCCGCACCCGGAGAACAGGGGGTCCTCTACCTGCCACAGACTCTCCAGGAGTGAGCACAGTGCTGGGCGCACCACTAGTGCTCAGTGGAAGCTTGGCCAATGGGCAGAGATAGTTCATTGAGAGATCTGGGACTAAGTTCTTAAAAAAGAGATAAACAGCCGAAACCGGTTTGGCTCAGTGGATAGAGTGTTGGTCTCTGGACGGAAAGGTCCCAGGTTCGATTCTGGTCAAGGGCATGTACCTTGGTTGCAGACACATCCCCAGTGGGAGGTGTGCAGGAGGCAGCTGATTGATGTTTCTAGCTCTCCATCCCTCTCCCTTCCTCTGTAAAAAAGAAAAGAAGAAAAAAAAGCAATAAACTATATGTTTTTTAAAAGAAATAAAGAAGGGGGGAAAAAGAAGAAAAAAGAAAGAAAGAGGTCTGAGCTCATCTCAAGGGCAAAAATCCAAGGGCAAGACTCTGGTCTGGTCTAGGCTGGAGGCGAGGGCAGTGGGTACAGAATGGGTCACCTTAGCACGGCCAAGAAAACCCTGCTGGCCGAGACCGGTTTGGCTCAGTGGATAGAGCGTCGGCCTGCGGACTGAAGGGTCCCAGGTTCGATTCCGGTCAAGGGCATGTACTTTGGCTGCGGGCACATCCCCAGTAGGGGGCGTGCAAGAGGCAGCTGATCGATGTCTCTCTCTCATCGATGTTTCTGACTTTCTATCCCTCTCCCTTCTGCTCTGTAAAAAATCAATAAAATATATTTAAAAGAAAGAAAGAAAACCCTGCTGTGTCCTCCCTGCTGGGTCCCTGGCTGGGACAGGAAACTAATGACACATCTCCCACCCGCCTGAGGACCGGAGGTGCTGGTGACCGTGGCAGAGGAAAGGTTTACATCAGGAAAACCTGGCAGAAGGGGCCGGCTTATTCCAGGGCCCGCCTTAAAATCAGATAAGTAATTTCCCAGCTCCTGTTTCGGATCTTGTCAGGGCCCTAACCGGTTTGGCTCAGTGGATAGAGCGTCGGCCTGCGGACTGAAAAGTCCCAGGTTCCATTCCGGTCAAGGGCATGTACCTTGGTTGCAGGCACAACCCCAGTAGGAGGTGTGCAGGAGCAGCTGATCGATGTTTCTAACTCTCTATCCCTCTCCCTTCCTCTCTGTGAAAAATCAATAAAATATAAAAAAATAAATTCTGGTCAGATTTTGTTTGCTTGTTTTTTAATTTAAAAGGGAGGGCAGAAGGAAGAGGAAACTATGGCCTGGCCTAGAGGAAATCCAGGGCTCATTAATGGGTCTTCCCTCCTCACTGCCTTGGTAGTGCAAGAAGGGACCACTTGGGGATCCCCACAAACTAGATGGGGAGCAACAGAAAGAAAAGCTTCAAATTCAGGCTGGAGATTGGGCCCAGACCTGGGGTTCTACACCCGTCAAAACTCTCTCGTCCTCTGGTCCATCCTGCATGAGAGGGGTGTGAGCGCCGGGACAGGCTCCAAGGCAGTGCAGGCTTTGAGGGTAACAGAGAGGAGGCCTGTTTCTTTTTGTAAGCCGCGCGCCCTTGGACAACTCAACCTCTTTGGGCCTCAGTTTCCCCATCTCTAAAATTTAGGGTGTCAATGTCTATACTACCTTCCCTGGTCATCGTCGGGGTACATGAAAGAAGACCTCCGAAGCGTTCCTGTCATTGCCAGACCCCCGGGCTTGTTATTTTCCAAGACGAGGAGCTAACTTAGGTCCCGGTGACAGCGTCAAGGAGAGTCGTGTCCCCGCTGCGGTGCCTGCTCCTTTCCCAGCCTGGATGCCAGCTTCCACCCTCCATTCCCAGCCCCCACCTTCTCCTGGAGACTGCGTGGTGGCCCCCAGATTCCGGACTTCTGCCCTTCTCCATGGGCGCTCGCGTTCTAAGACCACTGGGGATGCCGGCACAGGCGAGACAGTTGGTCCAGGTCGCGGGGAGGGGTCTCCGCTGGACTGGGTCTGCGCCCCCCGCCCTCACCGCCCTCACCGCCCTGCCCTTCTTTGGGGTTCTCATTTGCAGATGGTTCCCTCTGGTCCTCAGCTCTTCTCTGGGCTAAACAGACGAGAGAAACAAGGGGTGGGGTGCCTGGAAGGGGGTTCCCACCTTCTCGGTCTGGAACCGGAGAGGGGGACGCAGCCCTTGCGCCCTAACGCTGCCCCATTATGGGTCTCCAAGCCACACTCGCCGTTGCTGACAATCATCAGCTGGAGGTTTGCCCACGCCGGCCCCCCGCCGCGATCCCATTCCCCCGACCCCGCCGGTTCCCTCCCGGCTCGGAGGGAGGCAGCCTGCGGTTCTAGGACCCGGAGGCGCTGCCTTGCGCGCCACCGCCTCTGCCCGGCCTGGGTGTCCTCCCGCTCCGGCAGGTGAAGCGGCGCCGGCCGCCCCCTCTGCGGCAGGTGAACCGGGTCGGCAGCCCCCTCCCCGCCGCGCCATGGCAGCAGCGGACCCCCGGCCGGCACCCCGCGCCCGCCCCCTCCCTCCAGCCCGCCCCCCCGGGGCTGGGTGCCTGGCGGCGGCGGCGGCGGCGGAACGCGGTTTGCGCGCACGGGGAGCGAGAGCAGAAGTTAGAGACTCGCCGAGGGGGGAGCCCGCGCCGCAGCTTCCTGCCCCCGGCCCAGCCCTCTGGCCCCGGCGGCCTGCAGCCTGACTTCCTCCCCCCACCCCGCAGCTCGCTGCCCTGCGCCTCGGACGGGGCCGCCGCGATGGGACGCCGCGCCCGGGCCCCTGCGCGCCGCTGAGCCGAGCTCCCGCGTCGCCGAGCCGCCCCCCGCCCCGCGACCTCTGTCAGCCGCTGCTCACCTCGTCCCCCAGGCCGGGAGCCTCGTCCCCCGCCCCCCCGGAACGCTGGATTTCCGAGGCTGGAGGCGCCTGGCCGGCTGGGTGGGGACCACCATGGGCAACGCGGCCGGCAGCGCCGAGCAGCCCGCGGGCCCGGCCGCGCCGTCACCCAAGCAGCCCGCGGCGCCCAAGCAGCCGATGCCCGCGGCGGGAGAGCTGGAGGAGAGGTTCAACCGCGTCCTGGTGAGCATGACCTGCCACGCACCGGGCGCGGGCGGGGTGTGTGTGTGTGGGGGGGTGGGGGGTGGGGGCGGCAGGAGCTGGCACGGGTCTCCGCCCCCCGGGGGCTCAGGTGCCGCTTGGAGATCTCCAGCCCAGCGGCTGCCCTCCACGGGGTGGGACCTACAGTGGCTCTTCTCAGTGACTTAGCACTCTCCCCCCAAAACTTTCTTCCTCAATCACCCAGCCTCCCTCCCCAGGACACCCCGTCCCCCAGTGCTCTTGGATCTAAAGGTGTAAGCAAAAATGTCCCGTGAGCAAGTTGGCAGTGGAAAGGGGTTCGCGGGACACCCCTTTCGCCACTGCGCACAGGCCCAGACACCAGGCACGGGTCTGGAGCATTTGCTGGTGTCTCAGGGTCAAAGCTGGGAGGGGTGACGTTTAACCTCCTGGGATCTGGAGACCCCGTTGAGGTGTTTGGTCCCGGTTGGTGAGTGCCTAGGCTGCTGGCAGCTGGTTGTCACATCACGCAGAGGGGAAGTCTGTGCTCCTCACCCCCTATATCCGGGAGAGGTTGCCGGCGCTTATCTGGGGGGGGGGGGGGGGGCCCTTCCCACCCACTGCAGGGATTAGCGTGGGGAAGGACAGCGTCAGGAGGAGTTGCTCACTCTGGCTTGGTGGGGAGCAAAAGAAGTCTGGAAGCACCCACTGCCACTGTCACCTGCTCCCCGGGAATTGGAGATTTGGGGACTTGGCCACTGGGGAAGGAGTCATCAGCTCAGGCTGAGCTAGAGGCAGCCAGGATGTGTTGGGGGGGAAGGGCTCCCAGGGCCTGGTGGGAGGCAGAGGTAAGGAGAAAGGATCACTCATTCTCACTTCCCTTTCCCCACCTCAGCTCTGCCCCAGGCTCCTGGCTCCCTTCTCTAAGTGTCTGGTGGCCTGTCCCCGGTCAGCTCCCGTGCTGGACACTGGGTGACAGGCGCATACGGCTCTGCCTTTTCCCAGAGGCATTCCCCAGTGTGAGCAGCCTGGCACTGCAGGTCTGAGGCGGCAATGGGGGGACAGGACAGTGCAGGCAGCAGAGCAGTGCTGGCTGGTGGCGGTCTCTGCTTATCCCCTCTACCTCCCTGACATCATTTCCCTTCCCCTGCCTCTTAGGCCGCACACACCAGATCCTCTACATGGCCCCTCCTAGCAGTTCCTGGAAGTCTTGGCTCCTGCCCCCTCCCAGGAGAATGGCTGGGAGGGTTTAGAGGAGCTATAGGGTGGGGCTGGTGTATCCTTAAGAAGCATCTTGCTTGATTATGGGACAGGGAGGGACTCTGAGGGACACCTCACACCAGGCTAGGCCCTGATTACCCCATCCCTACACCTGTTCCTCCTCCCCCAAACCCATGGCCTGGCAGAGTTGAGCTGAGCTGAGCAGATGGGGAGGGGGGAGAATGAAGAGAGACAGTGTCTGGGGCCATCTGGGAAGCCTGAGTTGCTGGTGGATCCCTGGACTGCTGCCAGCTTGACTGGGGAACCCAGGTCTCCCCCCTCCCCAGCCCCCCGAATGTGTGTCTTTGGATGAAGATTGGAGTGGCTCTCAGGGAGAGGTCCAGGCCCCAGTTCCTTCTCTGTTACATGGACGAATGAGAAGGAGCCACTTGAATAATTCAGACCAGTGGAAAGTCCAGAAGTCAAGTGGTTGAGGTTTTGATGCAAGTGTAGGACTTGATTGCTCTGCTGGCGTTTTGGCCTTTGCTCAGATTGGCTGAGTCTGACACTAAATGCCATTGGGAGTCCCTAAGTACCAGGGTGTGGAGGGTGGAGGCCCCAAGACGGGCCTTAAAGGGTGTCCTGGGGGGGAAAAGGGTGGTGGCTGGGTAGAAATCTAGGGCAGCACCCCCCCCCCTCCCCCAGGCCCCCGGGTGTGTTTGTTTACACCTTATCTTCCTGGGGACAGATCAGCCTGTCCCTCATCCCGTACAGACAGAATGCACCCAACCCAAGGTTACTTGGCTCAAAACTTGGCTCTTCTCACTCCCCACCAGCAGGGGCATGCGCTCCACCCTGGGGTGGCAGCCTTGGTCCCTGCCTGAGGCTGCTCAGGATGAAGGCTTGGGCTAAACCCACGGGCCTGGCAATGGGTATTGTAGGGCATGCCTTCACTGAGCACGGCCTCCACAGCCAGAACTGAGTCCTACTGCCCTTGGGGAATGTCCAAGAGAAGCACCTAAGACGGCTTAGAGGGATGGGCCACCTCCCCCAGAGACCCCAGTCTTTTTTTTTTTTTAATATATTTTATTGATTTTTCATAGAGGGGAAGGGAGAGGGATAGAAAGTCAGAAACATCTATCAGCTGCCTCTTGCACACCCCCTGCTGGGGATGTGCCTACAGCCACGGTACATGCCCTTGACCAGAATCAAACCTGGGACCCTTCAGTCCGCAGGCCGATGCTCTATCCACTGAGCCAAACCTTTTTCGGCAAGACCCCAGTCTCGATGGGAGAAGCACAGCCCTCCCCTTGGGATCCAGTCACTTGGGCCCAGGGAACCTCTTTGTTTCACTTAAGCTCCGCCCTTTCATTCTTGGTAGGGAGCAGGATCCTGAAACCCCAAACCACCCCTCAGCTCCTGGCGGGGGGACCCATCTTGTAGGTGAGGGGTGGTGCCCCCACCATGGCTCACAGCCAGAAAGGAGATGAGGGTGCTTGCTCTTCCTTTCCCCCTGGGCAGCCTTTCTCCCATGCACGGTGGGTGGTGGGCTCACTTTTCCAAGAAGGCTGTATGAGAGGGGGGTGCCCCTGCTTAAAATGGGGATGGGGAGAAAGGGCAGGTTGAGCCAGGATTTCCGCCTGCTGCCTTAGCAACAGCGGAGGAGCGATGCTGCCCAGCGACATGGGCTGCTGCAGTGGTGGGAAATCGGCCCGCCAGGCTCCGCACTCTCGCCTCTCCTATGCCGTGCCCACGGCTGGGTGTCTTCCACCCCTTCAGGCCTCCCCCTGCCAGGGTTAGGGTGTGGGATGGCAAGACACTCTTTCCGGGGCTGCCCGAAGCGCCATGCTTATGCTCAGGCAGAGGGCACCCTGATCTGGGCAGGGAGGAGCCTGTGATCGTAGGGCAACAGGATCCCGGGAAGGTGCCTGGGATGCTGTGCTTGGGGCTGAGAGTGATACTGGCATCCAAAAGGAGCTGGACCACTTGGAGAAGAATTTGCCAGTTGGGGCCTCGCTCCCCAGGAATGCCCTTAGCCTGTGCCCGGGGTCATGGGCACTTGGCTAGGCTGTGTGGAGCGGTCAGAACAGCCCCCAAGTAGGATGTGGGTGCTGGGATCCTGCTTTCAGCTGGCCCCCTCCCCTGCTGGGGCTGGCGTCAAGAGCAGAGGTGAAATCTCCATTCTGTGGGCCTGTCGGGAGGCACTGTCTCCTTGACCAGCTCCCTCCCTGGGGTGGGGCAGATGAAGGATGGGGGCACGTAGCTGTGGGGTGGCTCAGGCCCTGTGCCTCCCACCTCTGGGGTGTCTCACACAGAGGATCCCAGTGGAGTGGTGGCCATGTGGTCAGATGCCGGGCTGGGCAGAGGCTGTGGGTTGACATTCCCAGCAGGCAGGGCGGGCACATGCTGACCCTGGCCCCCAGGGATGCGGTGGGCATGACTCAGTGGCACCTGGGGCCAGTTGGCAAAGAGCTGGGTGAGATGGGCAGGAGCAGGTGGGCTGCTCTGAGGGCCACCTCTGCATTTTCCCCAGAAACATGGAGCCCTGGAAGGTGGCTCGGGCCTCCAGCCTCTGGGAGGGGCAGGGGTTCCTCAGGGGTGAAACTTGGGTGTTGAATTTTGTCTTTGCCACTTTGTGACCTTGAGCAAGTTATGTACCCCCTCTGAGCTTTAGTTTCCCCCACGTGTGAAAAGAGGGCAGTCATGGTACATGCCGACTTGGCAGGGCTGTTGGAGGGATTAAATAGAGTTGAGGGCTCAGTGGTTGAGCGTCGGCCCATGAACCAAGAGGTCAATTCCTAGTCAGGGTACAAGCCCGGATGTGGGCTTGATCCCCAGTGGGGGGCGTGCAGGAGGCAGCTGCTTGATGATGTTTCTATATCTATCCTTCTCCCTTCCTCTCTCTCTAGAAAATCAATTAAAACATTAAAAAATAAATAGAGTTGAGGGGAGCAAGTGCTCAGTAAACACTCTGTACTGAGGCAGGGGATGACAATGGGGTCGGCCTGGTCTTCTCCATGGAGCCGTTCTGGGTGAAAGAGCCCACTTGTGCCTCTCCCCTGCCCCCACCCCCATTACCAAGACCAGCCAAGGTTGCCGTCTTTAGCCATCACGGGCCAGGCTGCTCTCCCTGCCATCGTGCAGGCTGGCAACGGTAAGGCCAACACTGAAAGCTGCCTGGCGGCCGGAAACCGCGGGAGGGAGGGCCCACCTCTCGGGAGGGTGGGGCAGCCTCAGCACTAACGGTAGCTGGTTAACGGTGCGCACATGTGGGAGGGGGTAGGGAGGCCTCCACTTCCCTCTGAGAGAGGGTGCGCTGAGAGGGGGGGGGTTCCCCAGTGAGTAAGAGCTCGGTGTGGGCAACAACAGGAAGCGTAGGGTGCTGGGTGGCAGGAAATGGGGCTGGCTGTTCCTGGTTCCTCAGCTGGGGACTGGGCCAGGCTGTCTGCAGAAGACCCTGGGGCCAGCACCCACATGTTTCATAGTCCTCAGTGCTCCTTCTTTAGAGGAAACGGGATCCTCCGACCCACTTGCCAGCCAGGTCACCTTGGGCAAGTGGCTTAATCCCTCCGTGCCTCAGTTTCTCATTTGTGAAATGGGGGTTGAAGTAGTATCAATCTCGTAGGCCTGCTGTTGAAATTTAAATGAGTTAAAGCAGTCGTCGGCAAACTCAGTCAACAGAGCCAAATATCAACAGTACAACGATTGAAGTTTCTTTTAAAAAAATATATTTTATTGATTTTTTTACAGATTGGAAGGGAGAGGGATAGAAAGTCAGAAACATCCATGAGAAACATCGATCAGCTGCCTCTTGCACGCCCCCTACTGGGGATGTGCCCGCAGCCAAGGAACATGCCCTTGACCAGCGGCCAGTCTGCAGGCCAACACTCTATCCACTCAGCCAAACCAGTTCCAGCTGAAATTTCTTTTGAGAGTCAATTTTTTAAAACGAAAACTTCTTCTAACACCACTTCTTCAAAATAGACTCGCCCAGGCCATGGTATTTTGTGGAAGAGCCACACTCAAGGGGCCAAAGAGCCGCATGTGGCTCGCGAGCTGCACTTTGCCAACCACTGAGTTAAAGCATTTAGAATGGAACCTTGAACAGAATGTTTTGGATGTATTTATTATTATTATTATTATTTAAATGTAGTTTTCATTAATTTTAGGGAGGAAGGAAGAGGGAGAAAGAGTGATAGAAACATCAATGAAGAGAGAGAATCATTGATCAGCTGCCTCCTGCACACCTTCCACTGGGGATCGAGCCTGAATCCCAGGCTTGTGCCCTGACTAGGAATTGAACTGTGACCTCTTGATTCGGACCTCTACACTCAACCACTGAGCCACACCAGCCAGGCTGGGGTTCTTTATTCTTATTGTTGTTGTTGTTGTTGTTCTGCCCACTTGGCTTTATGGGCAGTGCCTGCTGCCCTGGCTCCCACCCTGCTTGTCCTGCTGTGGGAATTCTTGAACCCTGATGGGGGAAACTGTTAACTTTCTGGGGTTCTCAGTACTTGATCCTCTGCTTGGGGTTACCCCACAACCCTCTCCTAAGCTTGGATTGCTTGCCCTAAGGGCCCCAGAAAACCTATATGTTGACATTTTTTTTTAAGTGGATAAAATTGATTGTTTTTGGAGATAAGCTGAGAGCTCTAAAACCAAGGTTGAGGCCAGATAGAGGGTGGCTGGGGGAGATAGATGGAGAAGTGGGGGCTGGGGGACAGGGCCACCTCTGGGCTCATTAGGCTGTGGAACCCTGCAGGGCTGGTCTGGGGCTGGGGTTGGTGCCCAAGCTCAAGGGCATCCTGGGGCTCCCTGGGCAGGCCCCAAGGGGAGAGGGTGGGCAGATGGGTTGGAACCGGTCTCAGCTCAAATGAAAGTGAAACTGGAGGGCGTGGCTGTGTCCAGATGTGGCTGGAGCCCCTCAGTCTCCAGGGACGCCTCCTGATGTCAACATTGGGGGGGGGGGCATGAAAGACCCGCAAGGGACTGGTCCTGGGTGAGCAAGGCTGGACTGGAGACCCTCTGGCACTCAAGAGTGGGAGCAGGGAAGGAGGAGACTGATCTCCACACATTTAAAAAACTATATTTTTATCGATTTCAGAAAGGCAAGGAGGGGAGAGAGAGAGAGAGAGACAGAAACATCAATGAATGATGAGACAGAATCATTGATTGGCAGCCTCCTGCACATCCTGCACTGGGGATCGAGTCCACAACCCGGGCCTGTGCCCCGACCAGAAATCCAACCGGGACCGCCTGGCTCATAGGCTGACGCTCAATCCCTGAGCCACGCTGGCCCCCTGATCTCCACCCGTTCCAATAGGAAAAAAGGAACATTGGGAAATCCGCCCTTTTCCTGGCTCTGCCCCGGAGATGAGTCCTATCTCCTCCTTCTGACCCAAAGCTTAACGGGAGCAGGGGCGGTGCTGAAGGGTCAGGCCAAGCCTTGGAGACGGCTTTGTTTCATCTGGATGTTTTCACTAACTTCTGCTTATCTGGATGTTTTCACACGATCCCTCAAATTGGGACCACAGACCCACTTCCCCATCCCCCCATCTGAAGTGCCTCTTCATTGTGGTGCGTCACCGAAAAGCGTTATTGCCACAGAGCACACAGCTTCGCGCGGGTGTTCCTGGGAGCTCTGTGGGTCTGCGAGGCAGGAGCGAAGTGTGCCCATTGTATTTTTTTACTATTTATTTATTTTTTCATTTTAATTAATTTTTTATTTTTTTAATTTAATAAATCTTTATTGGTTCAGATTATTACAATTGCTCCTCTCCCCCCCATAGCTCCCCTCCACCCAGTTCCCACCCTACTCTCTGCCCTTACCTCCCCCTATTGTCCTCTTCCATAGGTGTACGCTTTTTGTCCAGTCTCTTCCCGCACCCCCACACCCTTCCCCCCCCCCCCGAGAATTGTCAGTCCACTCCCTTTCTATGCCCCTGATCCTACTATTTATTTATTTTTTAAAATATATTTTTACTGATTTCAGAGAGGCAGGGAGAGGAGAGAGCGATGGAAACATCAGTGCTGAGAGAGAATCATTGCCCGGCTGCCTCCTGCAGGCCGCACTCGGGGGAGGGAGCCTGAAACCCAGGCACGTGCCCTGACCGGGAATCGAACTGTAACCTCCTGGTTCTTAGGTCGGTGCCCAACCACTGAGCAACACTGGCCAGGCAAGTGTGCCCATTTTATGGAGGAGGAAGCTGAGGCTCAAGGAGCAAAGAAGTGACAGGGCTGGTGGGCCTGGAGCTGCCCCGCCCCTGGAGGCAAGGCCCACACCGCTGGCTTTCCTGTCCTCTCCCGGTCCGTCTGAGCTGTCAGCCAGACTCTTGGGTGTCTCCCAGGGCTCAGCCCCCTTGTGCTGCCTCCTTGCTGAGGGCCCTGGGTCTGGGGGTCTGTTTGCACTTTTCAGGGTAGCCTCACCCCACTCAGAGTGAGTGGCATCCACTGGCCCCTCTCCCGCTCCCTAGGGTGCCCATCTCCTCGGTGGGCACAGCCAAGGAACAGCTGCTAATTAGTGTTCAGCGCTGTCAGAGCTATTTCTGATCTCGGAGCCTAAATTTAGCCCGTCTGGCAGGCTGGCATGTGGGCCTGCGGGCCTGAGGGGGGCCAGGTGGGGAAGGGGCAGAGGGGAGAGGGTGGGCAGAGGCTGTGGGTCAGGACAGGTGTGCCAGCTCCAGCAGAGGCCTCCCCCTCCCCACTAATGACCCTGGTGCTGTCCTGGGGGTCGGGCCAGGGCGCTGGTGCAGTTAGCTCTGGGCTCAAAGCCCACCCAGCTCCCCTCTTACTGGCTTCATAACGGGGGCCGGTCCCTAATCTGTGGTTACCCCAAGATGGGCTAATCATAGTGCCAGTGATGGTGTGAGATGGAAAGTGGGCATCTACATGCAGGGCTAGAGCATGCCCAGCTAGGTAAGCTTTCAGGCAAAGCCGGCCTCCACGATTGCGATGCCTGGGGACCATTCCAGGCACAAACAGGTCCCGGATTGGGTGAGGGCCCGGAAAGACCCATGTCACCTCCCCCGTCCCCCCTCTGGTTCTGGTCGCTGCTCTGGTTTCCTTGTTATTGCCTGTCTTCTCTCACTGCTTCTTCCTTCCCCTCAGCCTTGCCCCATCACTTTAGCCCTGCCCCGCTCTGGGTCCCTGTGGGGTGGGGGTGGATGAGAGAGAAAGAGTGTGCAGGGAGGCCTCCCCGGCCCAGTAGGAACCCCCCCCCCCCCCCGCAGAGCTCTTTGGGACACCCCTCCCCAAGGGCAGGAGCTGCTCTGGCTGTGGTCAGGGTTGGGTTGGAGGGGGTGGCGGATGAGACAGCAGCAGGTTCCTCAGTCGGGGCTCCCTTTCACAAGTGGGGTGAGGAATGGGGGCTGGCGGAAGGGGCGTTTCACCTTTCAGCTCGGGGCCCAGACAGAAAGCTTAGGCAATGGGGGCTGAAGGCGCAGCTTTCTGTGGTCTGGGGCTGACCGAGGGCAGTGATTTTGGGGATGAAGTCTGGGTGGAGCCCTAGCACTGGGCTCAGCGCCCCAGGGAGGAAGCTGGCTGTGGGGCCTTGGTGGGTGTGGCTCCCTCATACCAGCTGTGGCCCCCTGTCAGGGTGATGATGTGAGCTGGGGTCAGGGGCTTCCTCTCATATTCCCCGAGGAGACTGGGAGCTCCTGGAGGGAGAGAACTCTTTCTTGGGGTCTGACACAGAGTAGACACTCCATAAACCCGAGGTTCACTGCATTTGGGGTGAATTGGCCTCGTCTTCTGGGTCTATTCGGAAGACATGCTAAGTCTTGGGGATCCAGGAGCCCTGAGTGCAGGCAACACCCAGTGACTCCACAGCCCCAGCAGGACCCTGTGCTGCCCGTGGGGGAGGGGCTTGGCAGGGACACCACACCCATGACATCCTTGCTGGGGAGGACCCCGGCAGAGCACTGCTGAGGTTTCCTTAGCTCCCGAGGGGAGTCCCGGCCTGGGCTCCGTACCACACCTAGCGTGCTGTGGCTGGGTGACCTTCCCCTGGAATCCCCCCTCCCGCCCCCGTAGCCATGATGCACCTGCTTGGAACTCCCTGACCTTCTGACCTCAGCTCCCTTAGCCTGTCTCCATCTCTTTCCTTCCAGAAGTGACGAGGTCGGAGGGGCTGGAGAGGGACGGAGAAGGCTGCTATCTGCAAAAACATCACTGCAAGATTTTTTGGTGATGCCCTAGACCAGTGGTCGGCAAACTCATTAGTCAACAGAGCCAAATATCAACAGGACAACAATTGAAATTTCTTTTGAGAGCCAAATTTTTTAAACTTAAACTTCTTCTAACGCCACTTCTTCAAAATAAACTCGCCTAGGCAGTGGTATTTTGTGGAAGAGCCACACTCAAGGAGCCAAAGAGCCGCATGTGGCTCGCGAGCCGCAGTTTGCCGACCACTGCCCTAGCCAATTTGGCTCAGTGAATAGAGTGTTGGCCCTCGGACTGAAGGGTCCCAGGTTCGATTGTGGTATGGGTCAAGGGCACAGACCTCGGTTGCAGGCTTGATCCCCAGCCCTGGTTGGGGCACATGTGGAGGCAACCAGTCAATGTGTCTCTCTCACATTGATGTTTCTTTCTCTCTGTCTTTCTCCCTCCCTTCCACTCTCTCTAAAAACCAATGGAAAAATATGCTTGGGTGAGGGTCAATAAAAAAATTGTTCTGGCATTTATTTGTGAGACACTGGTGCCCTGGGTGGGGCGTGTGGTGCTGGTGGTGTGGGGCCACACCTGAGCCTGGCTGTCAATGGCTCTCCTGTTAGCTTCTCACCCAGTAGAGAAGGGATGATACCTTCCTAGTGCACACTAGAGGCCCGGTGCATGAAATTTGTGCACAGGGTGGCAGGGGTGTCCCTCAGCCCGGCCTTGCACCCTTTCCAATCTGGGATCTGATTGGGCCTAAACCAGCAGTCGGACATCCCTCTCACAATCCAGGGCCACTGGCTCCTAACTGCTTGCCTGCCTGCCTGATCGCCCCTAACTGCCCTCCCCTGCTGGCCTGATCTCCCCTAACTGCCTCTGCCTCAGCCCTTGTCACTGTGGCTTTGTCCAGAAGGACATCCGGTCTAATTATCATATTACCCTTTTATTAGTAGAGATGGGGAGATGAGCCCAGAAGTGTTTGAGGTCCCAGGAAGTTAGGCTGAGAGCCTACACTCTTGCCTGCATGCCAGATGTGCCAGGGAGTTGGTGTGGGGTGACAGAGCTCAGGCCCTGGGTCAGGCAGACTCCTATTCAAATCTCAATGTCACTTTCTAGCTGTTGGGCCTAGGGCAGGGCGCTCCACCTCTGTGCCTCAGTTTCCTCATTGGCTAATGTCACTTGTCTCTGGGGTGAGGCTGACAGGGATTCATGTGTATGACAGACCTCTAGGGAGCTGGTCCCTACTGGGTTCCCTGAAAATGCCCATGCTCTCTTCCTTCCTGCTGGGCCCCCGGCTCAGGGTCTGTATCTTGTCTTCCCCACCCAGAACTGCATGAACTTGCCCCCGGACAAGGTCCAGCTGCTGAGCCAGTATGACAACGAGAAGAAGTGGGAGCTCATCTGCGACCAGGTGGGTACCAGGACCCTTCTGCCCCCGATGGCCTGCCCTGGCCAGGCTGGGGCTGCTTGGAGAGGGGCACTGCCATGCTTCCCAAAGGGCCAACACCCTACCCAGAGGCCACCGCAGCACGTGGGGAGGTGCTGGAGTGCTGGTGGCATCTGCAGGACTCCGGACTCTCCCTCCCTTGGACATGGGCCTCCCCGGAGACCTATGAGTCATGGGCAGGGCTGAGTCTATCCTCTGAGGAGCTGGCGGGGGCTAGTCCATGAGCTAGCCAGTGTAGCTGGGGCTGTGTCACCACCCTCCCGCTCAGCTTCCTGCAGCAGCCTGTCCAGCCTCCAGCTCTGGTCGGGGGAAGTGAGGGAATCCCCCAGGGTTGGCCATCTTTGACCCAAGAGGAAGTGGGCAGGATCCCTGACCTCCATTTAGCTTCCCAAGCCCACCGGTTATGAAGTGGTGGAGCAGGGACTAGAGCCCCTGCCTCTTTTGAGCAGTCAGGAGCCTGGGTTGCTACCTTCAAGGCTCACTGGCTGCCCTGGCCCTTCCAGTTTCTAGGGCTGCTGTCCATGGTAGCGCAGGACCCCTCCCGCTGCTGCCACAGGGTGGGGTCTGGTTGCTGCAGTGATTTTAGTGAGCAGGAAGGCGGGCCTGTGGCCTGGAGGCTGAGGGTGGGGAGAGGGGAGCAGACGTCTCCCCTGGGAGCCAGGGCTAGGCCTTCTGCTGCTGCTAATGGATGGGAGGAGCTGGCGGGGCAGGAGTCTGGGGATGGGGGTGGGGAAAGGGCGAGGCCTTGGGGAGGGGGTGGAGAGCTACCACCAGAGGTTTTGGGGATGTAGTAGGGGTCCCTGCCACTGGGCCTGGCTCTCAGGCTCCAAGGCCTGGGAGGGGTGGGAGGTGGAGGGCTGGGCAGGTGGGGTGGGAAGGATGGGAGGGAGCTCCTCCAGCAGAGGGCCTTTGGTATCCAGGGCTGCGGAGCTCGGGTGGGTGGGCGAGTCAGGAGCACAGGAGATGAGCACTCCCAGGTACCCAACATCCCAGGTGACTGGACAGCTAGGGTCGTGTCCTGGGGAGGGGCCCTCAGCCGGCAGAGAACCTGGGTCCTTTTCCAAGGTCCCTCCCTAGTGTTTCTCTTCCCAGCATGCCCAGCTGTGGGCTGAGAGAGGGCCAGGGTGGTGGGGCTGGGAGGGTGCCCCCTACTGGGGGGTCTGAGTCCCCTCCTCCCAAGTGGGGTGTATGGCAGGGCTGACCCCTCCAGACTCCACCCAAGGCTGTGCTAGGGCCACAGTGGGAAGGACAGGCTAGCCTGCCTGAGGTCTTTGGAAGAGGCTGGCTGATGGTTTGGCTAGGCCTTTGGTATTTCATGGGAACCTGGGGTCAAAGCTGAGATGGGATGTGCCCATTTGCCCCGGTCATTTGCCCTGGCTGGTTCCTGTACACCCTATTCCCTCTCCCCAGGAGCGGTTTCAAGTCAAGAACCCCCCGACCGCCTATATCCAGAAGCTGAAAAGCTACCTGGAAACTGGTGGGGTCAGCCGAAAGGTAGCATCGGATTGGATGTCCAACCTGGGGGTACATGTCTCCCCCCTTTTCTCTGTTCTTTTTCCCCTGCACTTCCAAGCTCCGGGCAGCTGGAGTAACTGTGTGTAAACTTTCCTGTGGTTGTGTGGGTGCGTGCGTGAGTGTGTGTGCACAGGTCTGAGTGCCCTGGGCAGCCACTTGCACAGGTTCCTCTGCGTATCCTGTGTGTGCTTACACTGCACACGTGTGTGTGCTTGTATACGTGTGTGCGCCTCATGTGTCTGTGCATGGATGTGCATGTGTGTACTTTTGTATTCACATATGGATATGTGTGTACCTTTGTTTTATTATTAATATTTTTAATTTTTTTTGCAGTATAACTTAGATTTAATAGTAGTACATATGTTTTCCTCCTCCCCCCCCCCCCATTATCCTCCCGCCAGCCTCCCCGCATCCCCCAGGGTATGTGTGTACCTTTTTTTTTTTTTAAGATATTTTTATTGATTCCAGAGAGGAAGAGAGAGGGAGAGAGAGATAGAAACATCAATGATGAGAGATCATTGATCGGCTGCCTCCTGCACCCCCCGCCCCACCTGGGATGGGAGTCTGCAACCCAGGCATGTGCCCTGATTGGGAATTCAACCACTGAGCCACACCAGCCAGGCTGTGTGTACCTTTGAGTCCATGTACAGGTGTGTGTGTGTACCCCATGTGTCTGAGTGTAGATGTGCAGGTACCTTATATTTGTGTCTGGATGTGCATGTGTGTGTGTGCCTGGGGTATTCATGTTTGAATGTGTGTGCGCCCTGTGTGCCGGGTGTGTGTGTGCTGTATGTCTGTGTATGGAGGCCTGCGTGTGCACCCTGCGAGTCTGCATGGGGGAGTATGTGCAGCCTGAGAATGCTTTTTCTGTTGGGCAGGTGTGTGGAGGTGGTGGGGGAGGCTGACGTGAAAGGCCAGTTATGGGGGACGGGCTGGCTGTGCCGCAGGGCTTGGTGGGCCTGTGGGAGGCAGGGCTCCACCCACTAGGCTCCCCTATTCTTGGCCCCCAGTTTAAGAGGCGAGTCCAGGAGTCTACTCAGGTGCTGCGGGAGCTGGAGATCTCCCTGAGGACAAACCACATCGGGTGAGCCAGGGCTCAGCTTTCCCACGGGAGGGCCTGGAAGAGCTCTGCCTCCAGGCAGCCCCCGGGGCTTCCCTTCTGAATGCCCTCCTACCCACCTCTCCCTGTGGGCCACCTCCGGGGTGGGTGTCCAGTTCAGCTTCTCTGCATCGTCTTCCCACGCTCTGCCCACCTCTTGAGTCATGGCCGGGCCCTGCCTGAGCCCCTGAGCCCCCGAGCTGCCCCGGGGGGAGTGCGTCCCGGGGGCCCGTGTCTGTTCTGCGTGCCCACCCTGGACAGGACCTTGCTGCCGGCCTTACGGAGCCCCGTGTCCGCAGGTGGGTGCAGGAGTTCCTCAACGAGGAGAACCGCGGCCTGGACGTGCTCCTGGATTACCTGGCCTTCGCCCAGTGCTCCGTCACGTAAGCCTGCCCTGGCCCTCAGGCCGCTCCTGAGTGTTGACCCAGCTTTTCTGCACCTGTCCCTCCGCTGGTCACTTCCACACGGGGCAGCCCTAGCCTGCCCTGGAGCCTGCACTTGGCCTTGAGCAATGCCTCTTCCCGAAGGCCTGCCATGGACAGGGCGGGATGTATCTTGGGGAGCCCAGCTGGGACCTGGTGTCTTCCTCTTCTGTTCACTGTCCCCTCTCCCCTACTGAACCCCACACAGTGCCAAGAACACAGCCTCCTCCTGCCCACTAGTCTCTCCTGCAGGACTGTCTCTCCCTCAGTCCCCCACCCCCCTCTGAAGTTCCCCTGCAGTGTTGGCCTCCAGCCCCACTCTGACCCGCAGGTATGACATGGAGAGCACAGACAATGGGGCCCCAAGCTCGGAGAAGAGCAAGCCCCTGGAGCAGTCCGTGGAAGACCTCAGCAAGGGCCCCCCCACATCCTCCGTGCCACAGCCCCGGAGTCGCCACCTGACCGTCAAGTACGTGGACCCCAAGGCGGGATGATGGGGAGAAAGGAGAATTCACCCCTAGATGTCTGCATACAGCCAGCCTCATTCTGGGACATCAGGGATGGTGGGAGGGGTAGCCTGGCATGGGGATCAGAGTAAGGGCCCAAACAGAGCTCGGGGCAGGGATGGGCACTGGGTGGGTCTGGAATAAGGAGGCAGTTTCTGGATGAATGGGACCTCTCCTGTATCCATCTAACGCCCTGTTTTCTTCCATTCGGCCTCCAGGTGCCCCCCTTCTCCCCGGTATGTAGCTGCCTGGGGGCAGGTGCATGCCTGGTGGTCTCCCGGGTGGCGGTGGGTGGGGTGAGGCGTTCAGCTGATGCCCTTGGGTTCAGCTGCTGCAGATGGGTCACCCCACCCTAACTCAGGGCATCCTGCTGGGAAGTGGGGGGAGGGAAGAAGGTGGCCCTGGAGCCTCATGTGGATGCCCACCTTCCTCTCTTCTTGCTTTGGGTAGGAAGAGGACTACCTTCATGTTAAGACCCAAAAGCCCACAACATGCTTCATTCATTCATTCATTCATTCATTCACTGAACAAATATTTTTTGGCATTTACTGTGTATCAGTCATGGTAGCAGGAGCTCAGGAGACATTACCTGCCCTCGGGAGTCCTTGGTCCGGTAGGGGACAGGCTGTCCTGGAGGTGTGGCTGTGAGCTCTGAGAAGGGAGGCGGCCACGGGGGCATCAGGAAGGCTTCCCAGAAGAGGTGGTACCGGAACTGTGTCTTACGATGATATGGGCTTTTCCGCCAGTGATGGGGACAGGGAAAGGTATTTCAGGCAGAAGGAACAGCATGAGCAAGAGGCAGAGTTTTGTAACGATGAGATCAGGGTAATGGGGAAGTCACAATTGGCAAGATCTGCAACAGTGAAAAAAGGTCACTTTTTTTTAGCAAAGTGTTACCAAGCACACTCATATAGCATCTACTATGTGCCAGGCACTGTTCTGAGCGCATTTCATAGTCCCAACAGCCCCATCCGAGAGGTGCTATGATTATCATTCCTGCTTTACAAACGAGGACACTGAGGCACGGGGAGACTCAGTAACTTGCGCAATAAGTGGTGAACTGGGGTTTGAAACCAGGCAGCCTGAATTCAGAGGCCGCCTCTCACGATGGAAGATGAGCCCTTGTGGCCCGAAGCGCCCCCTTGTGGAGAGCCTTTCCATGGTGGTTTCCAAGCTTTCTCTTTTCTCACAGGCTCTCCATCTCCACAGCATAGTAACCCTCTTCTTCTTCTTCCTCTTCCAAATATGTTTTTATTGATTTCAGAGAGGAATGGGGAGGGAGAGAGATAGAGACATAAATGATGAGAGAGAGTCATTGATCAGCTGTCTCCTGCACAACCCCCACCGGGGATCCAGCCCCCAACCGGGGCATGTACCCCGACCAGGAATCGAACCTTGACCTCCTGGTTCCTAGGTCGATGCTCAACCACTGAGTCACACTGGCTGGGTCACAGCAACCCTTCTTAATGCCAAGCTACTGTTAAGGGTCTTTGTTTTCCTGAACCTCCCTGCTCTCCG
This sequence comes from Antrozous pallidus, assembly GCA_027563665.1. Classification (NCBI taxonomy): domain Eukaryota; kingdom Metazoa; phylum Chordata; class Mammalia; order Chiroptera; family Vespertilionidae; genus Antrozous; species Antrozous pallidus. Next base: position 39,837,347 of record CM050526.1, read on the forward strand.
CGCCTCCTCCCCCCCCCACACACACATCCTCCCCAGCATGTCAGGCCCCAGGCCTAGGGACTGAGGGGACCTTCCTGTCCTCAGCCACCCTCTTTGGTTGGATAGATGTGCCCCCCTCATAGTGTTGGGGGTTTGGCAGGAAGCTGGGTTTGGGACTCTGACCCCTGCTGCCTCCTCCTCACCCCCAGGCTGACCCCAGCCCACAGCAGGAAGACCCTGCGGAACTCCCGCATCGTCAGCCAGAAGGATGACGTCCATGTCTGCATTATGTGCTTGCGTGCCATCATGAACTACCAGGTTGGTCAGCCAGGCCAGGTCTCACCAGGGGCTGCCTAAGTGGTGAGGTGCTGGGACCGACTGTGCCCCCATCCTGTCCTCCATGGGAGGACCTGGGGACCTGGGCTGTTGGCTCAGGGTCTTGAGGTTGAGCATCTTCTGCTCCTTCCTGGTCAGGTCCCCTAGCGTACCCTGGGCATGGGTGTGTCTCACCTGAGGACGTAGGCACACCCACCAAGCAAGGCTGGTCAGCAGACCCCCGGGGAGAGCAGCTCTGGGCTGTTTCACTGGGAGGAGGGTTAAGTGAAGCTGGTCCACCCCTCAGCCGGCCTTTGAGGACTCCCTGTCCAAGGTGCTGAGTCCTGACTTTTGAGCAGACAAAGTATTTAGAAAGAGGGGCCAGGCTTTGGCCGCCTCAGAAGACGCTGTGGGTAGATATAAGGAACTTCCCAAGCTCAGGGGCAGTGGTGTGGCCCTGGCAATCCCAGAAGTGCTGGCTCCTGGGGGTCTGCCTGCAGGAGCTGACCTCTCCTCTCTCCCCAGTCTGGCTTCAGCCTCGTCATGAGCCATCCAGCCTGTGTCAATGAGATTGCTCTGAGCCTCAACAACAAGAACCCCAGGTGAGGCCCAGGCTCCTAGCCTTCCTCCATCTAGATTCTCCTGCTACTTAACCCTTGTCTACTTTGCCCCCCGCCCCCCATTCCCAGGACTACTGCTCGGGCTCATTCCACCCCACTCATCAGCTTCCCTGCCAGTCATGAGCCAGGCCCCTGTCCACCTTTGCGTTGGGCCTGCCGTTCTTAAGGGACAACCTAACCTCTCTCCCCAGAACCAAGGCTCTGGTGCTGGAGCTGCTGGCGGCTGTGTGCCTGGTGCGGGGAGGACACGACATCATCCTTGCAGCCTTTGACAACTTCAAGGAGGTACTGGAGGCCCCCCCCCCCAAAAGGTGTACTGTCCTCTGGTGTTGCTTAGAGCGCTGCTGGCAGTTGCGGCCTCTGCTGGGGGAAGTTGGGGATGTGAGGTGGACACTTGGGGGACACAGGGTGGGACATATGGGATGGGGAAGCTCTGAAGAGAAGGTGTAGCGTCACGTCGGGGCACTGCCTGGGGTGACAGGGACAACCAGGAGCATCTGCTGACCCTCTGACCCTCAGTCTTGCCAGAGCCAAGCTGGACTTGATCCATACATCTTAGAGTTGCTGACTCTGGTTCACTGGCTCATGAGAAGTGAATGCTTGAGAATGTGATGCAGAGGTCAGCACATGGTATTCATAAATTTAAGGAATATTTATTGAGCACCTACTATGTGTCAGACACAGAGTGGGCACTTGAGATCCATTAGTGATCAGTTAACAAAAGAAATATGGCAGGGAAAGGCAGATGATAAACAACATAATCAGTAAGCAAATTACATGTGTTAGAAAATAAGTGCTATGGGGGAAAAGTGAGGGATGCTGTAGGGGTGGGGGAGCTGGTTGCAGGGTGGTCAGGGAGGCCTCAGTGAGAAGCTGGGGTTTGATCAGAGCTGAGAGGGAAGTGAGGGACCTGGCGTGGCGGCTATCTCAAGTGAGAGCACACCAGACAGAGGGCTCAGCCGTGCAGGGCCCCGAGGTGGGAATGTGCCCCGATGCCAGCGCGGCCTGGGTGCAGTGAGTGAGGGGGCATTATGAGGGATGAGGGGGAGTGGAGGTTTTGAGCAGAAGAGTATCAGGGCCTGACTTAGATTTTCACCTGAGAGGAGCCTGGAGGGGCACAAGGGCAGCAGCTGGAGGGTGGTTAGGAGGTGTAATTGGCGCCTCGGTGACAGCCATTGTCCCCACCCAGGTGTGTGGGGAGCAGCACCGCTTTGAAAAGCTGATGGAATATTTCCGGCATGAAGAGAGCAACATCGACTTCATGGTGAGCTCAGGAGCCCAGCTTGGGCTCGGCCACTCTCAGATGCAAGGTGTAGCCAGGGGCCTGGGTGTCTGCCCTGCAAAGTATGAGGATTGATGGTTGGGGGTCGGGGGAGGGTTAGATTAGAGAGGGGGAGGCTGGAGGGAGGGGGCATGGGGAGAAATATGGGTAGGGACAGAGCTGGGTTAGTGCAGTGATAAATGAGGGAGGCAGACGAAACCGGTTTGGCTCAGTGGATAGAGTGTCGACCTGTGGACTGAAAGGTCCCAGGTTCGATTCCGGTCAAGGGCATGTACCTTGGTTGTGGGCACATCCCCAGTGAAGGGTGTGCAGGAGGCAGCTGATGGATGTTTCTCTCTCATCAGTGTTTCTAACTTTCTAACCCTCTCCCTTCCTCTCTGTAAAAAATCAATAAAATATATTTAAAAAAATGAGGGAGGCAGACTTGGGGGGTAAATGGGGGGCAGAAGGCACTGAGAACCCATCACCCAGAGGATCACAGACCTGCTCATGTCCCCCACCCCCCAGGTGGCCTGCATGCAATTCATCAACATCGTGGTTCACTCAGTGGAGAACATGAACTTCCGAGTCTTCCTGCAATATGAGTTTACCCACCTGGGCCTGGACCTGTACTTGGAGGTGAGCCCTGCACTCTCCCCAGGACTTAGCTGTTTGCCCGGAGTATGGCTCAGTGGTTGGCAGCATGGGTGTTGGGGTCAGGCAGGCTTGGGTTCAAATCCTTGCTCTGTCACTACCTAGCCAATGTGAACTTGGCTAGGTCTCTTCTCTCTGAGTCTCAGTTTTCCCATCTGTAAAATAGGAGATAACAGTGACTCTCAATAGGATGGTGTCTGCCACATAACAGACACCCGATCCATGGAGCCGGGCACTAGAACAGGCTGTGGTGGCCCTGGGTCTGCCTCTGGGAGTGCATCATGGGAGTGCAGAGGTTCTGGGCCAAGTGAGAGCTGGCGCACACCAGATGGGTCCAGGTCATGGCAGCTCCTTCCCCTGGGAAAGGTGGACGGGGGCTCCGTGCTTCCTGGCCTGAGCAGAGAAGCTGCAGCTTTCTTCTGGGATTCCTTGGGAGGCTTCCTGGGGGAGGGCCTTTGGGGTTGGACTGATTAAGCCACGACTAGCAGCAGGCTAGGGTGCTATTTCTACACAAGGGAGTATTATTCAGCCACCAAAGGAATGAAATACTGTTCATGCTACCACACAGAGCCTTGAAAATGTTACGATAAGTGAAAGAAGTCAGACACAAAATACCACATAGTGTATGATTCTGTTATAGAAAATGTCCAGAATATGAAGCTGGTTTGGCTCAGTGGATAGAGCATCAGCCTGTGGACTGAAGGGTCCCAGGTTCGATTCCGGTCAAGGGCATGTACCTTGGTTTCGGGCTCATTCCCAGTGGAGGGTGTGCAGGAGGCAGCTGATCAATGTTTCTCTCTCATCGATGTTTCTGACTTTCTATCCCTCTCCCTTCCTCTCTGTAAAAAAAAATCAATAAAATATATTAAATAAAAAAGAAAATGTCCAGAATAGATGAGTCCATAGAGATAGAAAGTGGATTGGTGGTTGGTGGGGCCTGGGAGGGGGGAGAGAATGGGGAGTGGCTGTACTGGGGACAGGGTTCTGTAATTAGATAGCAATAATGGTTGCACAACCTTGTGAATATACTAAGAACTACTGAGCTGTACAGTTAAAGTAGTGACTTAAATCCCCATCAAGAATAAAGGAGTCCGGCCAGTGTTGCTCAGTGGTTGAGGTCATCAGTTTGATTTCCGGTCAGGGCACATGCCAGGGTTGTAGGCTCGATCCCCAGTGGTGGGTGTGCAGGAGGCAGCTGCTCAATGATGTTTCTCTCTTATTGATGTTTCTATCTCTATCCCTCTCTCTTTCTATCTTAAAAAAAAATCAAAAGAAAAAAGAATAAAGGGAAAAAAGCAGGCTAGGGCTCCTGCCCCTTCCTTTGGGTTCTGGTGGTGAGGTGGGTATTGGAAAGACCCCTCACCCCAGGCCTCACCCCCTCTTCCCTCTGGGAGACAGAGGCTGCGGCTCACAGAGAGCGACAAGCTGCAGGTGCAGATCCAGGCGTACCTGGACAATGTGTTCGATGTGGGGGTGCTGCTGGAGGACACGGAGACGAAGAACGCTGTGCTGGAGCACATGGAGGAGCTGCAGGAGCAGGTGACCCTGGTGAGAGCCGCTCCTGAACTTGGCCGGGAACATAGGCTCACTGGCTGGCGTCAGGCACCAGGCACCAGGCTTAACACTGGTTCTCAGTGACCTGGGCTTGGCTCCTGAGTTCTACCTGAACCTGCACCCTAAACCCTCCGGGTCTTTCTCAGTGAGTGTTCATGGAGCTCCTACACTGTGCTGGGTCTCTGGGGACGACAGCCCCCTCCTCTCCCAGGGCCTAGACCCCAGGCCCTGAATGGGGGGGGGGGATCGTCCAGCCTAAGGCCCCTCCCAGCTCAGTTTCCTCTTCACCTACCTCCCCCATCAGGGGGCCCTTGGATCCCCTTCTGAGAGAACTTGAGCGGCCTCAGTGCCCCACCCACTTGGGCTCAAGTGCCAGGCTCAGCCCACCCAACACCTTGGGCTGTACGGCAGGAAGCCACCCCCGGCTCTCCAGACAGCCGCCCCCTCGCCGGTGGTGCCAGTGCTGGCAGCCGGTGGGAACTCACCATGTGCCACTGCCGCAGCTCACAGAGCGGCTTCGGGACGCGGAGAACGAGTCCATGGCTAAGATCGCCGAGCTGGAAAAGCAGCTGAGCCAGGCCCGGAAGGAGCTGGAGACCATGCGGGTGAGGATGGGGCCCCGGGGCCGGGCCAGGGGGAGTCTGGGTTCCCAAGAACAGACCGGTGGGGTTTCAGGACTTTACACTTCCCTCGCCCTGGCAGAGGATGGGGCTCAGGGACACGCCCGCTGGTGGGCACTGACCCCTCCCCTGGGGCTTGCAGGAGCGCTTCAGCGATTCCACGGCCACGGGCGTCCCCAGGCGGCCCCCGGAGCCGGAGAAAGCGCCTGCCCCGGCCTCGGCCAGGCCCTCGGCTCTGGAGCTGAAGGTGGAGGAGCTGGAGGAGAAGGGGCTAATCCGCATCCTGCGGGGACCCGGCGATGCTGTCTCTATCGAGATCCTCCCAGTCGCTATGGCAACTCCAAGCGGCGGTGATGCCCCGACCCCGGGAGTGCCCGCCAGCTCCCCCAGCCCAGGTGCGCCGGATCTCAGAGCCTGGCGGGGCGGGGCGGGGCGGGGAGGGGGGACCCCGGCCTGGAGAGGGAGGCTCAGGACACCTGCCGGAAGAGCGGGGGAGAGGTAGAGTTTGGCTGCGGGTGCAGCTCGGGCAGATGCGGGTGGGTGGGAAATGGGACGGGTGCGCATGCGTGCGGCGGGGCTCGGGGGCCGGAGACCAACCCACTGCAGCCGGGACAGACTCCGGCCTCTCCCCGTCCTTATTCTGGGTTCTGTCTCCCGCCGTCTGCAGAGTCGGCTCCCGGAGCAGCAGCCCCGCCCCCGCCGCCCCCGCTGCCCGGCCTCCCCTCCCAGCAGGAAGCCCCTCACTCGGAGCCCCCCGTGGCCCCGCCCCTCCCCGGCACCGCGGAGCCCCCGCCGCCGCCGCCGCCGCTGCCCGGAGTCCTACCGCCCCCTCCGCCGCCGCCGCCTCCAGGCCCCGGCGGACTGGTGCCTCCGCCACCCCCACCGCCTCCCGGAGGCCTCTCTGATGCCCTTGGAGAGCCTGGCCCAGAGATGGGCCCAGGTAAGTGGGCCACCCAGGGCGGGGGGCTGCTGGAGGGTGGGGCCTTGGCCTCGGTGTCCTCCTCTGCTATGCCTCCTGCCGCCAGCAAGCCTCGCTGAACCCTGGTTCCCTCTAGCCACCCCTCCCTCCGCGGCCCCCAGTTCTCACCGTTCCCTCCCTGTCCTAGGAGTGAAGGCCAAGAAACCCATCCAGACCAAGTTCAGGATGCCCCTCCTAAACTGGGTAGCCCTGAAACCCAGCCAGATCACGGGCACTGTCTTCACTGAGCTCAATGATGAGAAGGTGCTGCAGGTGAGTGGCCTCGCTTGCGGCCAGTGTGGGCACCAGAGAAGGAAGGGACTTGCTTGGCTCATGCTGGGCACTAGGAGTGGTCCTCTCCACCCCATTTTACAGATGAGGACTTGGGGGCCCCGGGACGGCATTTAGCCCAAACTGGATTAGGCGTGTATCCTTACTCCCCTGGAGGCGTTCCTTCCGTTCCAGCCCTGAAGAAGGGCACACCTCTCCCCCAAGTCTGGCCTCTCTCCCCTCTTTTGAGGCCCCTCTCCACCACCTTCCCACAAACAGCCAGGGCTTCAGTCCTTCCAATTCCACTTTGTGTGTGTGTTTTTTTTTTAAATATGTTTGTATTGATTTAAAAGAGGAAGGGAGGAGGTGAGAGAGACGGAAACATCGATGATGGGAGAGAAGCATTACTAGGCTGCCTTCTGCACGCCCCCTACTGGGGATCAAGCTCACAACCACAACCCGGGCATGTGTCCTGATGGGGAATGGAACCTGCAACCTCCTGGTTCATAGGTCAACGCTCAACCACTGAGCCACGCGGGCCAGGCCCACTTTCAGGTTTTCAAAAGGCTTGTGTTCCCTGGCCTGCAGGCCATTGCTCAAGCTGTTCCTCATGCCTGCAGTGCCCTTCCTTTCCCATTGGCCAATTCAGCTCTTCCTTCATCTATAACTTCTTGGAGTCTGGGTCCCCTGGGTTGGGTACTGCTCCCCCTCCTTCTCCTCAGTGCCCCCTGAGCTCCCCGGTTACCCCCATCCGGGCCTCTGGTCAAGTTGAATTACTGGCTTGTGTCTTTCTCTGCCGTGGCCAGGCCGGGGCTGGGTCGGTGGCTCAAGCAGTGAGCATGGTGCTCAGTCAGGAATGTGCTAGCCCACCTCTTCTCCCTGTGCCCTCAGGAACTGGACATGAGTGACTTTGAGGAGCAGTTCAAGACAAAGTCCCAAGGTCCCAGCCTGGACCTCAGTGCTCTCAAGGGTAAAGCAGCCCAGAAGGCCCCCAGCAAGGCCACACTCATTGAGGCCAACCGGGCCAAGAACCTGGCCATCACCCTGCGCAAGGGCAACCTGGGGGCGGACCGCATCTGCCAGGCCATCGAGACGTGAGTGCCTCTGCCTTGGCTGTGGGCATCCCAGCCCTTCTCCCAGGCCAGGGCTTAGGCAGATCCTAGTAAAAGAACCCCAACTATGGGGTAGAGCCCACCAAGCTTCATATCAACCCTAGTCAGGTAGTAGGGGGTGGGGGGAAACCTTGTTCCCATTTTCAGATCGAGAAACTGAGGCCATACTGTGAGTTCATGCCCTGATTGAGATGTTCCCATTCCCCCCACTAGCCTCCCCCACCTCCCTGCCCAGCTGTGGGCACTCAGGCTCCGGCATTTACAGCCGACACCTGCCACTGATGTATGATGGGTTCCAGCTGCCAACATCCCTTGACTTCTACCTCTCGTTCCCTGAAGCTGTTGGCAAATAGCAAACACTGAAGTTCATTTATTCAATCAAGAAAGGGGAGGGGAGAGTCCTGCTCTCAGGAACGGGTGGGTATGGAGCAATGCCTGCCCCTCTGCCTCCAGGTACGACCTCCAGGCCCTTAGCCTGGACTTCCTGGAGCTGCTGACCCGCTTCCTGCCCACGGAGTATGAGCGCACCCTCATCGCCCGCTTTGAGCGGGAGCAGCGGCCCGTGGAGGAGCTGTCAGAGGAGGACCAATTCATGCTGCGCTTCAGCCGCATCCCGCGCCTGCCCGAGCGCATGGCCGCGCTAACCTTCATGGGCAACTTCCCGGACACTGTCCAGCTGCTCATGCCGGTGTGGGCGGGGCAGGCAGAGTGGTGTGGGTGTGGCCTGGGTTGAGAATGGGGTGAGGGCCTCCCCAGCCTAGGCTCCAAGAGGACATTTGGGAGTACTTGAGCCTCCTGTGGGCTTGCCCCCACCTAGCCCCAATTTACCTTGCCTCTCCATCCCATCCCCAGCAACTGAATGCCATCATTGCGGCCTCGATGTCCATTAAGTCATCTGACAAACTCCGCCAGATCCTGGAGGTAAGATGCCAGGGCAAGGGCCTGGGAGGTCCACCCTTGACTCCTTGCCTGTTCCAGGTCTTATTGGAGGGAGATCAGGCCCTACCCTGCACACCTAGGATGCACCAGATCTAATATTCCCACCTCTCACAGGCTCAGGGTGAGAGTGAGGACCATGTACAGGATGGGCCAAAGAAGAAACTCTCAGACACGCCCCCTATTGGGGACTGAGCCTACAACTAACCTGAGCATGTGCAGGAAATGCACCGTCACCTCCTGGTTCATAGGCGACACTCAACCACTGAGTCACACCAGCCGGGCTATTCTTGTATTATTATTACTGTAATCAAAAGTGGCTAAAACTGTAAACCTACTTTTGCCCCCATACAGCATCACACCTCAGACCCTGCCTGGGGTTACTGGGGGATTAGCAGAACCCACATCTGCTCAGTGGAGTCCAGAGAAGCAGTAGAAATGGCTGTTAGAAAGGTGGCGACTCCACAGCCTAGGAAGAGAGGTTGGCAGCACAGTTTTTTGAAAAACATATATTTTATTGATTTTTTACAGAGAGGAAGGGAGAGGGATAGAAAGTTAGAAACATGGATGAGAAACATCGATCAGCTGCCTCCTGCACACCCCCTACTGGGGATGTGCCTGCAACCAAGGTACATGTCCTTGCCGGAATCGAACTTGGGACTTTCAGTCCGCAGGCTGACACTCTATCCGCTGAGCCAAACCGGTTTCGGCGGCAGCACAGTTCTGGGTAGAAGTAACAGAGGACAAAATTGGGTGTGCCATGGTGTTAGCCATGCACGTGTCAAACGTCCACGTGCATGTCCATGTACCATGGACCTGAGGGGTCCACGCAGGGCTGGACTGAGTGTGGGGCTTGCTCTTTGCCACTTTTCCTTGAGCAGTGGATGTTTCAGGGCTTCCTCAGCTCATCACCCGCCTGGCTCTCCTAGATTGTCCTGGCTTTCGGCAACTACATGAACAGCAGCAAGCGTGGAGCAGCCTATGGCTTCCGGCTCCAGAGTCTGGATGCGGTGAGGGGCGAGAGGAGGGTCCCCTGGACTGGGAGATGGGGAAGGGCTGGTGGCCTGTGGCTTACTACAGGCCATTGCAGCTGCTGGAGATGAAGTCGACAGACCGGAAGCAGACACTGCTGCACTACCTGGTGAAGGTCATTGCTGAGAAGTATCCACAGCTCACAGGCTTCCACAGTGACCTGCACTTCCTGGACAAGGCAGGCTCAGGTAGGGGTGGGCAGTCCCTCCATCCTCGGGTTGGGGGAGTGACTCAGCCCTGGAGATGGAGATGGGTTGAGAGAAAACCAGGTGATCACAGGATGTAATGGGACAGGAATGCCGCCCCTGATTCCCTGCTTTTCCACTGCCCCGTCCCCCAGTGTCCCTGGACAGCATCCTCGGGGACGTGCGCTCCCTGCAGCGAGGTCTGGAGCTGACCCAGCGCGAGTTTGTGCGGCAGGATGACTGCGTGGTGCTCAAGGAGTTCCTGAGGGCCAACTCGCCCACCATGGATAAGCTGCTGGCGGACAGCAAGACCGCTCAGGTGGGCTGGGGCCGGCCAGGCCCTGGACATGGGGAGGGTGGGCAGGGGGTGAGCAGGGCTACAAGGTGGGGTTGAGTAGCCAAGGCTTGGACGGGAGTGGACACCTTGGGGGATGGAGTAGGAGTGAGGGGCCACCTGCTGGGAGAATTGAAGTCGCTGGTGTTTTATTGGGGGGGGGAGGGGTGCAGAGCCGTGGTCAGGCTTCGAGGGGGCCACACTGATGGGGCTGACAGGCTGTGTCTGCAGGAGGCCTACGACTCTGTGGTGGAATACTTTGGAGAAAACCCCAAGACCACGTCCCCCTCCATGTTCTTTACCCTCTTTAGTCGCTTCGTCAAGGCCTACAAGGTATGCCTCTGGTAGGCAAGCTGGGACCACTGCAGCCTTTCCGTGTGGGCAGTGGGAGCCGCTTCCGTTGGGGGGCGGGATCGGTGAAGGAGACCTCAGCTCATGGAGGCCAATCTTGGCCCCTCAGAAAGCTGAGCAGGAGGTGGAACAGTGGAAGAAAGAAGCGGCTGCACAGGAGGCAGGCGCGGAAACGCCAGGCAAAGGGGAATCCCCAGCAGTTAAGGTAGGCAGCTGCTCCTGGGATGCAGGGATGCTTAGGGTCCTCACCCCTAAACCCTGGCCCTTCTCCACACCCTCATTTTTACTGATGGACCCTGTGAGTAGCCTGGGATGGGAATGGGTTCCTTCTGCTCCAGCAGCAGTTGGGAGCTTGCGGGGGGCAGGAGGGCACCAATCAGGGAGTGGTGGTGTCAGGGGGGAGGGGACCCTGGAACTGGAGCTACATTCCCTCCCTTCCCCCAAGTCCCCACCCAAGGTTCGGAGGCCACAGATGGACCTCATCTCTGAGCTGAAACGGAAGCAGCAGAAGGAGCCGCTCATCTACGAGGGTGACCGTGATGGGGCCATTGAAGATATCATCACAGGTGAGGGCTTGGCCAGGCCTGTCTCATCCTCCATCTTTCCTTCTATGCTGTCCTCCATCCACCTCCCATCCAGGGGGTCTGGCTCACTGCCTCTTTGCTACTTTTTCTATCTTTTTTCTTTTCCTCTCCCCCCACTCCTCCCTCCTAACCCTCAGTGCTCAAGACGGTGCCCTTCACGGCCCGCACTGGCAAGCGGACATCCAGGCTCCTCTGTGAGGCCAGCCTGGGCGAGGAGATCCCCCTCTAGCTCTCAGGTACCTCCGATGGCCTGGCCTCCCATTCCTGTGGCTGCCCATAGGCCTGGGAGCCCTTGGGGGACTGAGTGCTGCTGCCCTCTGCTGGGACCTGCATGCTGGGGTGTGTTTGAGGGGGTCTGGTAAACATAAACAGGCCCCTTCACACATGTATACAACCTGGGTCCCTAGAGGATAAGTCCTGTGCCCAGGCAGACTCCTGAAGGGTAAACGCCTGTCTCCTCTCTGCTAGACCTGCGGAACCAGCCCTACATCCGCACAGACACGGGCCGCCGCAGCGCTCGCCGGAGACCCCCGGGACCCCCCCTGCAGGTCACCTCGGACCTCTCGCTGTAGCCCCTATTTCCGCAGATGGACTCCGGGGATGGGAGAGAGGGGGCAAGACGGAGCTCAAGGAAGGCGGTCCTTAGCTCGGCTGGGCCAGGCAGCCCTTCTGTCGTGGTCCCCGGCCGGGGGCTCACCCAAATGGGCAGGTGCACTCTCATCTTGCTACAGGGGTCAGTATTGCTGGCCCCTGCCCCCAAATGCTGCTTGCAGCACCCTCCTCCCCCCAATAGCCATACTGTACTTAACCTCAGCGGGAGCCTGGCCGGTAACTTATAAAGTGCAACCTCGCCCCTCCCCCCTCCGGGACTCTCCATGGACCTTATTTTTATACAAGATTAATAAAGATGTTTCCAAAAGGTCTGCATCTGCTCCGTGCCCCCCACCACATAGCAGCTTTACAAGCCCTTCATAGCAGGTGTCTGCAAACCTGCTCAAGGAGGAGAGAGGGTGGCTTCTTTCTGCCTTAGAGCTGGGGGGAGGTGGGGACCCAGCATCGAGGGGTGAATGTGCTAATGGTTGGTTTGAGAATCCTGCTGAAGGCAGAGGGTCCAGCCCGATGCTCATTAGGGTTAGGGACATCGAATTAAGTCCCCCCCATCTGCCTTTGTGCCCGCCCACCCCATTCTCGCCAGTCCCACCTCCTAGCCCAGTTCCCTGCTGCATCCACAGTCACCTCTGGGAGTGACCTCAGATTGCACCTGGGCCTATCGGGGCCTCCATCTCCGCCTGCCCTGTCCCCATTTCTAGGCCTCCTCCCGTCCCCGCTCGTCACAACCCACCTGTCTGCCCCGCCCCGCATATGGCCCGCCCCCTTCCCAGGCTCTTGCCTTGGCTGCTTGGCCCCTGGTTAGTCCGGAGCGTGGGATGGCTGGAGGGGCAGGACTTGGGAAGTCGGACTTAGGAACTGGCACATCCTGTGTGAGGTATCCGAGAGTAGGGGCTGCGAGAACACCCGTCTGGGGTGGGGAAGCAGTAGGAGGAAAAGGAGGGACCAGTCCTGAGAGCAGGTCCTGAGTGAGTCCCTCTTCCCTTGGGTCCCCCCGG